>BDMB01000002.1:551124-1751124 GCA_016859785.1 Macrotyloma uniflorum
CAAGAGGCTTGCTATACTTGCACGAAGAGTGCAACACCCAAATCATACATTGTGACATCAAGCCCGAAAATGTGTTACTCGATGCCAATTACACAGCAAAGATTGCAGATTTTGGGCTGTCGAAGCTTTTGAACAAAGATCAAACTAGAACAAACACTAATGTGAGAGGGACAATGGGATACATGGCACCTGAATGGCTAAGGAGTGCACCAATAACTGCTAAAGTTGACATATACAGTTTTGGGGTTATGCTATTGGAAATTATTTGCTGCAGGAGGCACATTGAGTCTTGTGAGGAAGGAAAAAACAGTGAAGATGATGATTTGGTTCTTTCAAATTGGGTTTTGAGGTGTGTGGTGACTAGGCAACTAGAGCTAGTGGTGAGACATGACTCAGAAGTGCTGAATGATTTCAAGAAGTTTGAGGAAATGGCCTTGGTTGGACTATGGTGTGTTCATCCAAATCCTGCTCTTAGGCCTTCAATGAAGCACGTGATGCAAATGCTAGATGGAACAGTGGAAGTTGGTGTTCCTCCTTTGGTTTATGATCAGATGATGACAGAACAAGGCCTATAGTTTGTCACTGCAGTGCTAAAGCTTCCACAAAAATCTCTCCAATAATTCTTCAAGCTTTTCTCTTCATCCAAAACACTTTCATGAGCTCATTGCATGAATCATCTAAGTTCGTGTGTTTTATTTTTCTTTTGCTCTATGAATTTCAATAAATAAAATAGTGTAATATAAAATTAACTTAATTCAAAAGTATATAGTAATATTTTATGTTTCAGTCATTATGGTTTTGTTGAGTAATTCTTGTTATTTGTGATTTTTCTTGTTTTGCCATGAAGGCAAGCACTAGGAACAAAACTCTGATCACATCCCATTATTCATTCATTCATTCACGCCATGTCGGTCGTTGAATTTGGGTCTCTCTCTGTTGGCATACATATGACATCACATGAGGACTGACATCACAGTTGAAATTCAGATAAAATACAAAACAAATGAATGAATTATTGGTGCATAATAACTAGCTTCATTCAATTTCCAGTACTTTGGATGCATCTTGTTATATGTTATGGGGAAAGAAAAAAGGAAAAAGGAAAAAGAAGATGATGAGAGTAATGAATGAAACTCAGAAACGTTGAGAAAGTGAAATGTAGCGTCGTTTAATGTCTCCTCCCAGTGGGGCCCGAATCTTTGACCTGTAAACCATTTCCTCGTACGGCCTTCTGTATAACTTCCAAAACGGCAAGAACGATTCCCGACAAACCCTCTCACCGCGCCGGAACGGCATTCCCGCCGGCGATTGCTGAAACGACGGCCGCGGAGTGCGTTGCGGCACCGGCGTCTTCCTCGACGCTGACGTCTCCGACAGGCTCAGATACCAAGGCTTGAGGGAGTCAACGTGATGGGACACGGTGAAGGCAAAGCGCGAAGAGGAGCATGACCCTGCCTTCATCATGTCCCTTCCTCCAGTTATATCCGCTGATGATTCTTCCTCATCATCCATATCCAACGATGATACCACTTTTGTCACTGCTGATAGCTCCACGAATGCCCCCACACCCTGCACATGCAGCACACACAATCATGGTGAAAATTAAAAAGCTTTTGTGAATAGTACATGGTGAAAAATGGTTGAACTATTACCATAATTTTGCATAATAGATATTGTAACCATGTTATGTTTTTACCTTCCATAAGTACGGAAAGAGAGAGGGAGGGTCTATGATAAATGCTTTGTGTAGCCGTCCAGGATAGTACTCCCCCATTATCTTCAGTGCTCCCAGTAGTAAGCTCATAAAAGCAGATGCAGACCTGTAAAAGCCTGCAACCAAACGTCTCCTTAATATGCATGCTTAGTTCAAAAATCCAAAGTCAACACTATATATGTTAAGGAAGCCATAGAGATCTAGAGGAAAATATTCATAATAATCAGTTCCAAAATAATAATACCCTTTACAGTGTCTTACTAATTAACTGGATTGGAGTTTAGATAGTGACACTTCATGCCAGTGCAGACACATTCTGAGAGTGCCTCAGACTGTGCATGCTTGTGAAAGTGTTGGTTACGGGGAGAATGACTTAGATTGTGCTGAGAGAACAAATAAATTAAGTATTTTTTTATAGATGTTAATAATTTTATATACTGATAAACTTTACATAAGTTCTCTTATGTCAGTTTGTTTAAACTTTAGTTTTTAATTTATGTATGTATAAAAATATTATGTGTTAAGTAAGAAAGTATTTGGTGTGAATCTTCATTATATTTGCATGGTTAGAATGTTTTGTGACCCGTTACTGGTTATTATGGGGTTGAGTAAGGGAACTGTGGGTGGAGGTACTTACTTGCATCGAAAAGCATGACAAATTGTTGTACGTATTTTGGCATGGTCGAAACAGCCACCTCCATTGTGAAGACCAACAAACGAGTGAACCTTGAGAGAGAAAAAACCAAGAGCGGAGAACCGCAGTTTAGCTCTACTGCAGTAGCTGCTGCAGTGCAGATCATGAAATTAACAAACAAAAGGCTGAAAACGATTCTTCTCTTCTGTTTCCGGACTTACATTTTCTGGGAGTGGAACTTCTGGTACTCTTGCTTCATCCGCAAAATCTGTTGCCCCAATTCAACTCATTATTATTATTAACTCATAATTAAACAAGACCATTGCAGAAACCTACAGTGTTTACACACACCCAAGTTCAGAAAACAGAAGGGAGATCATCATGATAAATTACCATTACAGGTCTGGACTCATCGTCATGACCAGCCACGTACGCCAACCCATCAGACAGTTCACCTGAAAACTCATCTGCCACCAGATGGTCTTTTTTTTTTTTTTTATATATAAAAAATAAAAAAATTAGTAGTACTATATTGAAGGAAAGAACATTTGTTTTCGGGGTAGGTGTGGAGGGAGAGTCTTTAATCATTGCTAGGAAGTAGAGTGCATTTTGTCCTAAGATTTCATTCAAATAATGTAAAGGGAGAGCAAGATTCTTTGGCTGGTTTTCTCTTTCCTTGATATGTAAAATAATAAGAACAGGAAGAAGAATGTGAGAACAGCACAGTAATATACCAGCGCCTATGCTCTCTCTCCAAGAAAGGCAAGCCCTGAGTTGTTTGGCAGCTCTTTTCACGTTATCCCCCTTTGCTTTCAGAAATCGTTCCACACAAGCATAGTTGCAGAACTTCTCCTACACACAAAACAATCACGAACAAAAGCATGAGTGTATCAGACCAAGAACACCACTTTGGAGTAATTCTCCTTCAAGTAATGGCTTTTCGCAGAAATATAGATCACCACCATACTCAGCACACGTGATATGTGACTTATGATTACAAAGTAGCCTAGCTAGTAAGAGAAGAGTGAGTGGAAGTAGAGAGAAAGGTGTGAAGGAAGAACCTGTTTAACAGTGAGCGGGGTTTGTTTCCTGATGAGCTCAAGAACTGCCTCAACTCTAACCCTGTCTCTCTCATCCTTCTTAGTCATTCTGAGAAACTCCAACTTCAGAAAGTGATGAGATAATTCAATAATACAATATATTATAGTTCTAGATGATCAATCTCTAGCAATAAGAGAAATATATATTATCTTCTCATGAACTACTCAAGAGAGAGAAGACATAAAGAGGTTGAAGGAAACACCATGAGTAAAAGGGGAGTTGGAGGGCATATTATATGTAGCGAAACGACGGCTGTTAAGGCCGTTTCGTTGGAAGCATGCAGAGTGGCAAATATGGGAGAAAAAAAAGGAAAAGTGATGTGTTTTGTTGGTCAATGGCATGAGATGGGTCAGCACAGAAATGATGGATGTGTCCGACACTGACTCATAACGGAAAACGACTGCTTAATCAAACCATCCCATCATATTTATAATTCTGTTTTGAACTACGCATTCACATATATATTTATTATTTATTCACTTGTTTGTTTTATATCTTTGTCTCTGTCAAAAAAAACACAAGTGGGTTTGAAGTATTACATAAAGTGTAGTTGCGAAATTATTAAGAATGATTTTATTTATCAGAAATGCGATGATACATGCATGCATGCATGCATGCATTCCTCACGCACCAGCAGTGGCAATCTGGCATTGAATTTTGGTGTTGACAGTTCTATATTCTGTGATGTATGAACTATGAAACCGGGATTTTAGCAGCTGCAAAAGCTGCACTCAAGATGACAGACGGTGCTAGCATAAGCTTTAACCCAAAATCGGGTCGATTCAGCTCAAAAAGGGATATGTGGAAACAAAAGAAATACACTAAAGAAAAAGGGAAAGGTTCTCAATTTTTAGACACCCCAAAATACAAACACTTCTGCAACTTTTATTCTCTCTCTCACTCTCTTTTTAGACATTATCATATCACTTATTGTGTTAATCACTTGTCTTTCATTTTCTGTTCTTATCTCTATCTGAGTTTAGCTGTTTCTAATTGTCAAAGTATATTTGTCAAAATATATATGTCAGCCTCCTCCCTTTTTGGATGGAGTGAAAGGAGTAAGAGAAACAGAAAGAGAATTTCTCTTTAGCACTGTTTTCAATATATTTTTGTATTAATTGGAATTTATTAAAAATTATAATTTTGTAAGTCTTTTTTTTTTATTTCATTAGTTTCTTTCTTATTTTGTAATTTTTAATGAGTGACAGAATGTATGTTAGGAAGAATGTATATATATAGTATTTCTCATGAATAACAATAATCTGGGAGTTAATGTATAGTGTTTAATTTCATTTTGCCAAGAAAGATGAGAAAAGAATGGTAATATACTATCTATATAATATCATTTTTACATCTGTTATTTGTAAAAGAACATGTATAAATACATTATTTTTCAGCAATGAAACAGACATGAATTTGTAGATTTCTGCAATGTATATTTTGAATAATAACTGTCCTAACTTAATTTTATGGTAGATTTGTAGATTTTTTTCCTGAAAGTCTTTACATATAAGCTTGTAAATTTGTACATATACATGAAATAGATGCAACGAATCAATCTGCTTATTCATCTTTATGTAGGTGATTTTGGATTGTAGATTTGTGGATTAGGATCTTCCTTTGGGTGTGTTCTGGCAGTAGTGTTTCTGTGTAAGAAGTGGAAAAGGGAAAGTCCACTTTTTGGTCTCTCACTTTGTTCTTATTGCTTCTGAGGTTAAAGGGAATGTTTGCTTGTCATGATTATCCATGTCCAGTCCATTTCATTCCAGATTCTGCGATCCTTTTGAATTCATTTCTTGGAAGCACCTTAAGAATTCTGTACTTTTTCCCCTTTTTTCTATGCATTTCACTCTCTAATAACAACTACTTCTTGGAAGATATCTAATCAATCATTTAAACTCTATGTTCAATGAATCTCTTCTTCTTTCCTAATTATCAGTACCCAACTTCTTCTATAGATTTCTGTTTATTGCCACTGTTTCAAGCAAGTGCTATAATACAAAAGAAATCCACCAAGTCAAGCATATTTGACTAGCTTTCTTTTGATTGGTCTATAAAAATAGTATATAGATTAAATATATTTTAGCTGGTTTTATATATTTTTAGTCTTTATAGAGACATTTGCTAATTTTAAATTGCTTCTAATAATATTTTTTTTAATTATTTTTTCTCACCTAATTTAAGTAATTAATACATTTATTATTTAATATAACTAAATTATTTATATATTATTCTTGACGGAAAATTGAGATTTCAAAGTAATCCTTAAAACCAATATATCAAAATATGTATATACAATGTTATATCAAAATATATATATACAATGTATTCAACAAATATAATCGTAATATAAATATATATATATATATATATATATATATATATATATATCTTGATTATAAAAATTTATGGACCTTGAATCCATAGGCTGGAGTAAAAGATAATCCAAACTTTTCTCAGATGTGAAATAAGAGTCACTCAGAGAAGGAATCTGTCATATATTCTATGTCTCCTAAAAAAACATGAATTGTTAAAAAATTATTAGAGAGCACATTTCATTAACAAGTGTGATCTCCTATGACCATGACAAGTCACATTATGTGGAAACTTACTAAGAGATTCTTAAGTTCTTAAGAAACTTCAGAACTCTTGCTCTCTAACTTGAACATTCATTGTGAACCATACCCTTCAATCGAAATAACAAATGCATATAAATATATCGTTTAGATTCGATGCTTGAGTGTCGTGTATGGCAAACCAAGTAAGTCTTTCAGCAGAGCCAACCTTAAAGATGCAAGTTTTAAAGTACAATGCTGAAGTCAAAGCATAGCCATAAACTCTGATATGTAAACTGTAACGTCTATTGAATAATGAAGTGAGATGGGATGCAGCAAAAGTTGAATCGCATCATGTGAAATTTGGTATGATATGATGAGAGTTGTGAAGAAGAAAGAAGGATTCTGCAGTGGTGGTTGTAAATATGAGCGTACAAAAGAACAATCACGAGAATACTCAGAGTCACGGGGCTATACAAAAATCTGAGGCAACTGATATTCAAACTCTCTGCAAGTTAAAGTTTTCAGAGTCTGAATGCAACTTTGGGACTCAATTATTTGACTCAGCTTTTGCTGAAAGCTTGGTCCTGGTCCAGTCATTTATGGGCTTTAACCCTGCAATCCATACTCCATTTATGGGTTCTTATCTTCCAAAACCCCATGCACAAATATAAATTTCACTTTTTTTTCTTTCTATATATGCCCTAATTCAATTTAGTTTTTCAGATCCTGAAATCTTTATTGTTGGGAAAACTACAAATCCGTTTTGAAAATAATTCTACAATTTATGCTCAAGTGTTTATACAATTTAGGTCAAGTTAAAGAGCATTAAATTTAACTTTATATGTTTAAATTACATGCATGTCATTTATATTTTAATTTTATATGATTAAGTTACAGATTATAAGTATATTTTTTTACAGTCAACTATTCAGAATCTGTCCCTATAAAGTGACTTGTATGATAATTATTATAAACATAAGTTAAATTATCAAATACGATATTTGATGAATGTAAAAGACTTTCACAGTTTAAAATTTTTTCAATTAAATTATTTATTATATTAAAAAAAATTAAAAAAAAAATCAATTAACTAATGACCGATTGAATTTTAGTAGTTTCCAAATTAAGAAGAAAAGTTGCTTAAAGGTGGTATTTATATCTACTTGTTTTTATGTTTTCTTTTCTTAAAAAAAAATTCAATTAGATTTTATAAAAAAAATATTAAAGTCTGTTTTGATTAATTTGTTAGTAAATAAACACTCATTTATATACACTTCCTCTCATCCAATTAATATTTTTTTTTAATAATATTAATAATAAAAAATAACTAGCTCCAAATTCTCTGTTAAAAATTAACGGACACCGCATTACAATATATTAGTTTAAATTTTTATGGTTTTTTTCTGTAAATTTAACCTACATAAAAAATTGTCAACACTAAAAATATTGAAAATTGTTTTAAGTTTGACTATTTTTTAAAATTAATTTATTTTTATAAAATCAATTTATCATAAAAATAAATTTATTAGATAAAATTTATATCTAGGTAATATATTTTATTTTAATTTTAACGTAAGTGAGATCTTTAATAAATATTATTTTTTTAATTTAATATTTAATCAATCGAATAGAGCATTCAACAAATCTCTTCCAGTTCTTTTTAGTGTTAAGCAGCACTAATTTTATGTATAAAGTTGGATTCCTCTTCCTTTATTCAAATGCCAAATTTTAAAGAGGAAAAAAAGAGAGAGCACTAACTACTGTTGTAAAGAAATTGTTAAAAAAAAAAAATAGAAGCAAATAGCATGATCTCAATGATCCTCAATTTCATATGACCATAATAAAAACAGGATTAAACTAATCAGTTTCAGCAATTGTTTGGTTGGACCCTGAACTAGCTCACTTAATGGGATCCTGTTAATAAACTGAGTTAAATAAAGGTTATTGATAGTGAAAAAAGTATGTTTTTAGATAAAGTTTACCTTAACTGTCCTGTTTTATTCATGTAGTTATTGGTGATTCAAGGAAGCAGTTTAAGTTTGAAATGAGTTGTTGTGAATAGTAGAATTATGGATGGCTTGGGGAAGTACCTACTACCATTAGGAGTGTGAGGGGGAAATAGTTGTGATGAAGTGAAATGATATCCATGGGAGTGACGTGTGGAAGGTGAGTCAGAAAGAGATTCCAGAGTGAGTGAGTGAGTGAGTGAGTATTGTCTTGACTCTTGTAAGGCACCCTAGAGGAACAGGTGGACTAACAGGAAACAAAGGGTGTGGTGGCTTGTTGGAGACTCTATGAAAGTGAGATTGTACTTGCTTAAAATGCAAGAGGAGGGCCTATGTGTCAAAATAGGGAAACCTTCCCAATGTGTGCCTTTTACCTCTAATAGAGATGCCAAATGATGGTGAAAAAAGGGGAAGTTTAGCTTGATACATAAGCCACCACTACTCTTTAGGGAAAGGGAAAAAATGGATACCATGAGAGGCTTCTTTTCTTTTTCTTTATTTTGAGTTTTGTGGTCGTCAAAGTGTGAGATGCAAAGCTGATTGGTGGAGTGTTTTCTTTTTCTTGTGTAAGGGATAAGAGGTTTGAAAGGGACAATGTACCAGCAACAAATGTGAATTTCATGATTGGCCTGCAAGGGAATGTAAAAATGTCCCAAAACATGAAAAGGGACATTGCAAAATGTTCACCCTTGTTTAAGCAAAGGGTATAGAGGTCTCCTCTTTATCTCTCTTACCCTCTTCTTATTATGTCCCTCATGTTTGTTACACCTGCATGAGCCACACCCACTTCACCAAATGGGGTGGCTGCAATCCCTCCTCTCTCCACTCAAGAAGCTTTGGTTCCGGATGCATTCAACTCAAAACAAGAGTATGTTCCATCACACATTCCATACCTGCATTATTCTCTCTCATGCTAGTTTTCCCAGAAATGCTTTCTCATCACTTCTTCACATTCTATTCTATTTTACCACAATGCTTCTTCTTCTATTCTTCAACCACTCCTTCACTACATGCAACACACTTCCCTCCTTCACCTTCATTTCAGTCACATTTTCTAGTTTGCAATCACCTTCATTGCAGTGTTTTTCTTCACACACTCAACTTCTCCCTCTCTACCTTCTTCCTATTAGCTAGGCGCAGGCATCATTTATTTAATTCTTTCTTTCCACCCACTTTACAAATTTTCACAATTTTGCCTAAACATTTCAGGAAGAGGCATATACATTCTATATGAAGATGTCAAATCTTGCCCCTATGAAGACGTGCACGTCCTCTGGTCAATACTAGTGGAATCACACTCTTCTTTGCCATTGAAAAAATGAGGGTGTGCAGAAAAACAGAATCGATGTGAAGTTCGTAATGTACATACATAATATTTATGATGTTCATACAGAGTGTTTTTCTTTTATTTTTTTTCAACTTTTGTAGCATCCACACATAGAATGATTCTCTTACTTTGATATTTTATTTTGTCTTATGAAGCATCCATTAAGAGCTTATTTAAACTTCCATCCTTTTTTATGCTTGAATGCTTTCAAAACCTGTAGGAGGGAGGTGAGTGGCCCAGTAAGAATAAATTAGCCTTTGAAAAACAAATTAGAGAAGTTCTGAATAAGGGTTTTGATTGGTAGGCTGTCTATTTTAAGCTGTTGTTGAAATGGTAGTTTGTTCCCTTATTTTCCTTTTGATGTTCACGCATGAAAGCTACTTGGAATGGATAGCACAACCTACATATCCAACATGTATACTGCAAGGGAAAAAAATGTTAATTTGCACAAACTCGTGTGGAGTTTAGAACAGTTACGTCAACATGTTATAACTCAATTTATTAAAATACACTTAAAAAGTATAACTTATTATAATGCTTTTCCTAAAAGTTAAATGAGCATAGTGCTCATGAGTACTGATATACTCTAATTTCTGTCTTAGAAAAATGTATGTTATGAAGTTATAATTTTAATTTGTTAAAATAGTTTTTAAAAATGGTAACTTACTAACATTTCTTCTTAAACTTAATGTGTATGTGTAAATTGTAAAAGGATTCTCTTATAAAAATTCAAGCTAATGTTAGGTTGTTCAAAATTTTGGTTACTAAATTAATCTCCCAAATATTCAAGTTTATGATTTGAACATGTTTTTACTTAATTAGAATTTCACAGAATTATCTCTAAATTTTCTTTTCTACTATTTGACTCTTCAATATGATAATAATTTTATATTTCTCAAGATTAATTTGATAAAAAAAATTAAAGTAGTATTCCAAAAAGAAAAGTATTACGATATTAATTTCTTTTTTAATTTTTTACAATATTTTTTAAAAATAAAATATATTATCTAATATTTATGTAATTTTATAATTCAAAAATATATATTTAAATAATAAAATAATTAGATAAATTAAATAATAACTATATTATTATTAATATTATTTAACATTTTTTTGTTAGATTGAATTAAATAAAGTCTTGGATTCAACATTTAAAACCTGTTTCTTAGTCCATAAAAAATAAAATAAAATTGAATTGAAAATCAAATTTGACCCAACCATAAAAACATTAAACTCAATATGTTAATTTTCTTCTTTTATAATGGATTTGTCATTTTTACAAATTAATATATATATATATATATATATATATATATATTTCAAAATATCTTGACCGAATTGTAATATTTACATTCTAGAATAATTTTTCAATAATGAAAGAAAGTACCTTAATTTTTATATTAACGATGCAAGAAGGAAAACTATATTTCCAAAGTCTCTGAAGAAAGCAAGGTCATCAACAATGCTAATATTTAGGTAAACTATCCTTTATTTTCAGATTCCCACAATTGTCACAGGATTGCAAATTTAGTTCACAAAATAATATAGTACCATAAACGGCATAACTTCACGCTTCGGGAAAAATGTATTCAAACCCTGTATGGAATTCAAACACGCAGGTGTTAGAAAACTATGAATAGCTTCAGCCAAGAATGGCCATCACCTACAATTATAATTGCAAAATAGAATTTGCCAGTACGTTTCATCCAATTTTATGATAACCAACAAGTCGATTATCAGCAATATATTAAATTAAGATAGTAAGTAAATATTGGAAATAACAGACTCCTTTAAAAAGACTGACAAGGAACAAGATCAATGCAAACTAAGGCTAGGGTAAGAAAGAAATAGTAATTCTCTTATTGAAGTTGATATAGTAATTTGTTATTCATTCAAGCAATAACTTGTGCAACTCATGTGGATGAAGACAGAACAAGAATAATTGCTATTATATTAATCTACAAATGAGTGACATGTTATTACTTATTAGATTACAGAAACGAAGCTCTCGTCAAATATGTAACACTATTGAAATGTCTTTATTGCCCCATGACAAATATGGAGCAATGACATGAATAGCGGAGCAACCAAATTGCTCAGGATCAAAATAATTGATTTAGCAACATATTGAGGTGACATCACTTCCAGTGAACCGGAGTAATCAGCAAATGAAAAGGAATTCACAAATCACGGCCTGTGAAAACAAGGTGCACGTTATAATTGATCACATGACAAATTGTGCCAGACGGGGAATCACGAACGGCAACCAATATAAGCTACACATAGTACTAATAAGTAGATATATGTTTATAATAATAACAATTATATGACTTAGGTACAATTGGTTCTCAAATGTCACACTACATTAAAATTTTCCATTCATCTCAGAAGTGTAATCATTCTTAAAGCAAGGATGCTAAAAATGTAAAAGCAAAAGAAGCTACTGCAAGCAGTATATAAGGCAATCAAAAGCAACACATAAACTACAAAAACATGATAGGACTTACAGCATTATAAACATGATGAAGAGGGGAGTTCAGGGACACTTTCTAGCCAATTCTTAAAATAGGCCTGACAATCTACCTCCGCGTGAGAGATAGCAGACAGAGGAGTAACAGTGATCTAAAGAAACGAAAATGCTTAGTATGTGCATATTAACTTTTTTGTTCTCAAATTTATATTTTACTCACATATCCTTCCTTCAAACATCTGTAGTCTGTCTCATCGTCATCAAGTACGGAACCTCTCACCTACAAAAGATTAAAAGATCACTGCATCATTTTCCTTGTGGGAAAGTGGAGGGAAGGACTAGGAAATGTTCATCCATGTAAATTCAGGGATTCCATATAGATTCACGTGATCACTTCTACTTCAGAAGATAACAAAACTGAATGCTCACATCCTCTGCTCTGTTTCTAACCAGTCCAAGCACAGGATACTCAAGCAGAAAAACTTAGCTGTGTGGGACTAATAGCAATAGGGGTATTTCAACTAAACAAACAGAAAGAAGAAAGAAATTAACACACCTCTCTCGCAAACAAAAGATGTTCTGGTGATACAGATGATGGGTCAGAATTCTTTGGTCTTTCTGTATCTGTATTGGTCATATCAGATGACATTTTTCCTCCTTCTGTCTCAGAGGTGACTTGCCTCCATCCCATCTTCATGATACTTTTACCCTGCTTAGTTAGCTTGTAACCCTTTTGTAGAGACACACAAAACAACCAAAAAATAGTTGTAATTGATTGCATGACAAATCAAAGGACAATAATTTTGTAGCAAAGTTAGCAATGAAACGACAGTCTTTTGAATTTAAACAATTTCTAACTTCAATATTAGGATACAAAAATACATAGGATTGAGTTAAAGCAACAATTCAATTCTTATATAGGAATGCATTTGTGGAGATACAATTTCAGCAGAGGAAGAAACATCATAATTTTTGGCTGATTAGGATTATGATTACTTTATCTCGTTTAAATTTTTTAATTTTAAGGTTTTTTGTCTTGATATGATTTTGTGTAACATAATCCTTATCAGTTCTAGTTTTGATTTTTATTAAGATAATTGTTCAGTTATGATCCTATGAATTAGGATCCTTTTCTTATCGTTAGCCTTATATGAAGGCAGACTTGGATTGGAGGAATTAAGGAAGAAATTACTTCATAAAAATCTGTTAGCCTGGGAGGGACTATTTCAGAAAAAAGATTGTGCTAATCTAGGAGTCGTTCAAGGACAAGCCTGCTTCTTGCTTTCACTATAGGTTGCGAGGAGTCTTTCATGTCTAGGGCATGTAACTCAGTTCATAACATATTTTAGCCAACGGACCTAAACCTTCAAATAGATCAATGTAATGATAATAATACATTATTTATATTCACTTAAATAGATTAGCTTGGTAGAGTTAAAATGTTTCAGTTGGCCAAAAGCATGATCTTTGTTTAGGCTTTTAAGTAAAATCATAGCCTAGGCTGAGACAGACCAAACAAGAGCCGGCCATAGGCTCCAAGCACATGTTTGGTTTGACATTTTGAGCCTCAAATTCATTTTTCCTATGTGAAAAATGGAAGTTATTCAAAGTAGCCCCAACTTGGATGTGAATCATGAATTGGCGTTTAATTTGAGCTGATACAAAACCAAACATGCACTAAATGGGCTAACATATTCCCCGCCCCTAAGACCAAGATTTTAGGATTTAACCAAGACAGGTTTTTTGGAGGCATGGTAGAATTTTAGCAAATAAAAACAAGATTTAAATACACAAATTTTGCAACAACTGGAAAACAAGGAAACTACTTGGAATAATATTAACAACAACAACAACGACTAAGTTTTTTTTTTTTTTCAGTAGGTGAGGACAATTACATGGATAAAAAAAATACCATATTTTCTATCATTAATCATGTCTTAAATAATCTATTGACCTCTATCTCTAGTTCGAAATATATTGATGTGAAAAAATATGTTTTTCATTTTAAATAAAGCAGAACCTTGAAAGTTTTTCACTTTAAACAAAGGATGACCTTTTAACAGGCATAATAAAACTACGGAAGTAAGAAATCAATCTTCATTAAATAAACCATACTTTATCCTTAATAGGATGCCAATTCTACAATTACTATTGTAAAATTACTGAAAATAACAATAAAATACTTTAAAGTAGTTCCTGAACAATTAAAACTAAGTATGAAAAACAACATAAAATTTTAATTTATCCCCCTTTATCCTGTATCATGTTCATTTCATCACAGCATAGACCTATGTGATGATTAAACCACAAAAAAAGGCTATCTGGCTAGATCATATTGATTATTTATCACAAACAAAACATACAGATTGCAAAAATAATTGTAAAATACCTTATGGTTAGCAACATTGTTTGGCACATCTACATTCAAAAAACATTTTCTAGGGTAGCTTGCATTCTTTGTCTCAACCAGTGCAGCACTTATGATTGGTAAGCATACTTGTGCAGCAAGGGTGAAGTCATTTAGGTTACTCTTTCCTTTAACCCTGGATATAAAGTAACCTCCAAATGGTCAAACAGGTTAACGAAAAGCTGTTGCCGTATATGTTGAAATAGTTAATAACACCAATGAGCCACATTATTCGAGATATTCATTCAATTATCAGTCACACTCACAATTATATAAGCGAAGCTAACAAAATGATTTCAAATTAATTTCAGAATAAATATTCAAGATAAACCCAGCACTAAACAACAGCAGAAGCAGATTGCATATATGCCATACCAGTCATATGAAATGGAGATAGAGGGTATATCATTGAAGAAGGCCTCTCGGGCTCCAGCTACGGTGCCTGAGTAAACACTGAAAGGGACCTATTCAGTACAGCTATGTGCAATTCATGAAGTAATAACTACTGAAGCAACTATAGTGGAAACAAATATTACGCAAATCATAATTGGGCGCATCTCAGATTTCAAGGAACTGCAATCATCATTTTCTTTTCAATGCTTAGAATGATAATGAAAATTGCCGTTTGGAGTCAATGGAAAACTTTCAAAGGATAAACTTCTATTAAACGGCCTTCTTATTCAGTTACTATCAGGTCCAGGATTTTACTCAGGATAGATTTTAAGCAGCAAAGAAAATTAGAAATTACTTGTTTGGGGAAACTACATCATTTCCAACAGGAAAAAAAAAAAGTTTAGATCATGATATATAGATTTTAAGATCAAATTAATATAGATCACTTCCTCATACATAAAAATTTCAACTAAAAAGGTCAAAATAAATGAAGATAATCGTCAAAGGAACAACACCAATTTTTACATGACTAACAACTTGCTTTCTCCGAGCAAAGGAAGAGGGCTTTGTATCCTGCCTCCCCATTCACTGTTTCTTGGAAAACGTACATCAGTTCTATATTCATAGAGGATGCATTTGCATTTTACAAGTAGAAAAGTTGGTAAGATGACGCTGGATGTCGGTGAGGACATGTGAAAGGAAAAGATGCTACATACATGTGATAACCGCAGTTGCTACCCTTGTTTATGCCACTGACTACCTGAACAAAAGGATATAACACGCATCAGCAACTGCCTGGATCGTTTTTTTATTTGCTATTTAACTCTTTAGGCATAGGTTAGCCAAATAGATCCTATATGCGGAGGACTAAGCTAACTAAAAACGATAGCACCAGCAGAAATTCAAATTAGGTTAAAAAAAACAACTGGAAATCCGATGACCTATATATAAGAAAACAACAAAAAGCCTTCTTCCAGTAGACACTCACTACCAGTCACTAAGTTATGTCAAATAATGCGATCAACCAATTCAACACTTGTTTAAAAAAAGCATAAGCTAGAGGCATATAATTAGGAAGGTAAAAATGTGATAGTGCAAAACTAAAACGGAAGAAGCATGGCATGGCATAGCAGAGGTACCAAATCAGGTACTGTGGGAAAGAGAGCTTTGGAAACCCCTAGAGAAGCACAATCAGCGGGAGTCCCTGCGAAGAGAACGTAAACAGTGATTTATAATGAGAAATAACAGTGATGCGGTGTAAAAAGCGGGAAGAGAGAAACGAACCAGAAACGGCAAACGCGGTGGTCCCGTCGATGTTCACTTGCTTAACGGCTATTGGATGGAGCCAAGTGATGCTGTGACTAACAGCTGATTTCTCGCTGCAAAAGTGAAGAAATAAAATTAGTATAATGGTGGAAGAAAAAATGGATTGGAAAGTGTTGTGATGAACGGTGGAAAAGGTACCTATCAGGAGCGCAGACCTGAATCTCGAAAAGATTGGTGACGACGAGAGACTGAACCAATGCTCGTAAACCAGGAGCATCGATACCGTCGTCGTTGGTGATCAGAATCGTCCCTTGTTTCCCTCCTTCCATCTCACCAATTATTTACACACTTTCCTTGTCTATCGTTTTTATATAACTAAATTTGTACAAACACTAACCACGTGTTCTTAAGAAATTAAATCTGTAGAATAATATTTTTTAGTAGTTTATTATTGATTAATATTTTTTTGAAAATTATCGTCATCTCAAAAGTCACAAAAAAAAGTTAAAGTAAAATAAAATATAAAAAATTGTCATTGTTTAGAATCGACCTGTTTCGTATAAGACAAAAGAAATAAAAATAAAATAAAAATTTACTGTTTAACAAAAAATAAAATATTTTGATCTTTAAAGAAATTAAAAAAAAACAATTAAACATATTAACCCCCTAATTTCACCGATTTTAATAATATTTTTTCTAATTTTTTAAATTTTAGTCCGATTTAATATCCCTACCAAATTTTTTTAAAATTAAAAACAATTCTCTACTAGACTTAGTTAAACCCACTAGTTCAATCTGATTTTGACAAAACATGCTAACTACACATATTTTTTAGTTTATTTCATTTTCTGTTAATAAAATAAAATTTAATTAAATTAGGCTGTGTCGAGTTTTTTATCAATTCAATTCAATTCAATTAATTTAAGTAATCAGGTTGAGTAATTAAAAGCTATTATTTATTAAAAAATATATTTAAAATATATGTATTTAATAGTTTTAATAATTAAGAAATAACAATGATATATATATATACAATATTTTATAAATATAAAATTATTAGATTTATTATGTAATTAAATTCACTAAATTTGAAATTTATGAGTTTATTGTCCAACTAAATTTTGATTATACATGAATTAATGAAATGAAAAATAATGAAATTGATATTAAATTAATAAAAGTGAATAATAAATGTAGTATATTATCTAAATTAAGCAACCCTCTCAACAAGATAAAAGAGTTTTATATTCAAAAAGGGAAACAGATTATTTATTATTGATAATGGCTTAGGCGTTGCATCTGCAAATCGCAACCCAAACATCTCTTATAACCTCTCCGTCTCTCTCTCTCTTAACAATTTTCGTTTAATTTCTATCCAACTTGCGTCGCTCTTGGATCACTTTGGGTTTCCGGCGGGGACTTGCGTCGCACTCGCATCACACAATTTACTGCGAGGGACGGAATCCGTAAATTTTCCGGCGAGGTAAGATTCCGTTGAAATTTTGCTTTGGTCCGAGGGAGAGGGAGGAACTTTGAGGAATTAGGATCGGTTTGGCTTCAGATCTGGGAATTAGGGTTTAGTTTTGGTTGCGGGTAATGCTATTTTTGGGCGAGGGGCTTTTGTAGATGGAATCAGGCGTGAGATCGGGTGGTTCTGGGGTTGTGGTGAAGAGCAAAAATTCCTCGGGGTGTTTAATTGTGCGAAAGAAAGGGGATGGGTTGGGTGCTACTGCTTCCACGTCTCGGAAGCTCTATGAATCGAAGAAAAGGGCCAACATCAGCATGTCCTTGAGTGATTCTGGATCAAGCGACGAGTTGCTGATTCCTTCTGGTAGAAGGCTTGGTCCTGAGACTATTCGAGTTTGCAATGGCTTGGCTGCCTCTGAGCGGGGTGGGAGTGAAATTAGTCGGAAGAGGGACAGAGTGGAACGAATTAGGTGTAGTGGGGAAGGTATTGCTGCGGAGAAAGGTTTGGACCCGAGGGATAGGAAGCGTAGTAAGTTGGATGTGTATGATTTCGATGAATACGATGGAATGGGTATGGAAAACCTGAGGAGGAGGCATTTAGATGAAAATGGAGTTGGTCACGGAGGAGGAAGGTTTATGGGATCAGTGCATGCTGCTAGAAGTGGCATTGATAGGGAATTCAAAGCAGGGTCAAGTGGACGAGTTCTTGATAAGAAAAAGAACTCCTATGGTGACAGGCCTAGTGGCTTGTATCCGGGGGATGATGTTGAGCACAGTAGGTTAAAGATAAACAGAGATGGGACTCGAGTACCCGTATGCTCTCAGAGGGAGAAGTTTAATTCAGATGAGTCCATCAGGGTTCAGGGGAAGAATGGTGTTTTGAAGGTAATGGTTAATAAGAAAAAGGTGCGTGGGCCATCAGAACAGTATTACGATCATCACAAACCTGTGGAAAGAAGGCAAAAATTGAAAACTGAAGAGCCCACCAAGAGAATAAAGACTGAAGAGATTGCCAAGAGGAATGTTCCTATTCGTTCTTCATCATACATGGAAACAAAACCTGTTGAGAAACCAAGATTACTCAAGAGACCAGAGAAGAAACGGATAGCCAGAAAATCCTTGTCAAGCAAGGACAGTAAGGGTGATGAGGAGGATTCAGATAATAGTGATGCATCACTGAATCCGGGAATAAGAAATACTGAAACTCATCAGCCTGCAAAAAAAATAATCTCTGAGGATGAGCAGACACCTGTGCCCGAAAAACTCCCCACCACAGGAACGAAAGAAGGGAAAATCAAGCGTGGTAGTGGTACAGAAAAACAGAAACTGCGAGAGCGAATAAGGGAGATGCTACTGACTTCAGGTTGGACTATAGACTATAGACCCCGAAGGAACAGAGACTACCTGGATGCAGTTTACATTAATCCAGCAGGTACAGCCTATTGGTCTATCATCAAGGCCTATGATGCACTTCAAAAGCAGTTGACTGATGATGCTAATGAGGTCAAGGCTAAAGGGGACAGTTCTTCTTTTGCTCCTATTGCAGATGAGGTGCTCAGTCAACTAACGAGGAAAACTAGAAAGAAAATGGAGAAAGAATTGAAAAAGAAGAAGAAAAAATATGATAGTGAAAGTGGTAGTGAAAAAGAGCCTCAACGAAAAAGATCTGCCAGCAACAAGTGTGATATGAATAGCACGGATAGTGACAGCAACGAGGAGAAATTAAGCTCCTTTATAAAGCAGGGAAGTAAGTCAATGAAAAATAAAATGTCTGAAAATACCATTATCAGTGCTCGTTCTAAAATCCAGAATGCTACCCATCACTCAAGTGATGGGATAGAAAAATCATTATTTGGACGTGATCCTCATATACATGGACGGAAGAGTAAAAAACATGGAAGATGTACCTTGTTAGTTCGCAGTTCTAATAAAGGATCAAATTCCGAATCCGATGGCTTTGTTCCATATATGGGAAAAAGAACAGTTCTTGCCTGGTTAATTGACTCTGGAACAGTAGAGTTAAGCCAAAAGGTTCAGTACCGTAGACGGAAAAAAGTCCTTCTGGAGGGGTGGATCACAAGAGATGGCATTCATTGTGGCTGCTGCAGTAAGATCCTTACAGTTTCAAAGTTTGAGCTTCATGCAGGAAGCAAATTGCCACAGCCATATCAAAATATATATTTGGAATCTGGAGTTTCTCTTCTACAATGCCAGATAGATGCATGGAATAGACAAGAGCATTCTGAAAAAATTGGTTTCCATTCAGTGGATATTGATGGTAATGATCCAAACGACGATACATGTGGTATATGTGGAGATGGAGGGGATTTAATCTGTTGTGATGGTTGTCCATCGACATTTCATCAGAGCTGCTTGGATATACAGGTATGTGTGCATATTTTATTCTCCGTATTTCATGTTTTTGTTCTCTCTTCTCAACATATTGTTAGTGCATATTTTGCCCTCTGAATTGTTTTGCACTGTCACTTAGTTAAAAGTATCATATAAATTTATGTTCCCCTTTCAGATGCTGTTTGGTTTGTCTAATTTTTGTTTCGGGTGGTGGAAGTGGGACAATATATAATATGTAATTGTTGGGAACTTGGGATCTTGGTTGCTGTGACGGCAAGGGGACTGACGATAATTTATTGTTATTAAGTTTTTGCCCCATGTCTGTAGGGGAATGCCAAAAAGTTGTAGTCAGACAAAACTTGTGCCTGCCGAATACTGATATTGTTTAGTTCTTCCACTGTCAAGAAAAGTGCTGTCAAAGAAAAATTACCTACCTTTTTTGAACCAAAAATATTGCCTACTGTCAATAATTTAACATGACTCTCTAACTTCTTTGATATCTAGTAGGCAATTTTTATTGGTTGTCACCTAATACAGTCAGTGTTCCTATACACAAAAAGTATTATAATCTATTATTGACACTTCGACAGAGGTGTTATTGATTTGTTGCAATTGCATACTGTCTGTTATTTTAGTAGCATAATTATTTATTAATTATTATAAATGGGATGGTTTTCTTCATTAGTAATCCATTTATGTTGTTGCAGATGCTTCCTCTTGGTGAATGGCATTGTACAAATTGCACCTGTAAATTTTGTGGCATAGCCAGTAGAACTTCTGGAAAAGATGATGCATCTGTGTATGTCCTACGTACATGCAACTTATGTGAGAAAAAATGTATTCACTTTCACTCATTTATATTTGATGTTTCTTCAATATGTTTGTATCCCTTATTTTTTTTCCTTTGACTTCGTTTAAGTAATACTTTCCATTTGCATAGATCATGACTCTTGCACTGAGGAGATGGATACCCATGCTAATAACTTGAATACTTCAAGCCTTTCTTTTTGTGGGAAAGAGTGTAAAGAGGTACCTCTTAGTTGTTTCTGGTTTTCAACGTTTTGAAGTATAACTTGAAAAATATGTATTTCTTTAACTATTTTAACCTTAAAAGTCAGCATCCACGAGTACCACTTATGCTTGTGCACTAGTCTATATAATGTGTTTCTTTCAAGACTCTTAGAATAACTTTATTTTGAGGATTCTGTATTTTAATTGTTTCTTAGAATGAGAATTTTCCAAAAAAGAATAAAAATACAAGTGAACTTTTGTAGTGCTGCTGTGCTAAGGTCAGATTCTGACTTATTATTATTATATTCTTTTTACTTTTACAGCTTTCTGAACACTTGAAGAAATACCTTGGTACCAAGCATGAACTAGAAGCGGGTTTTTCCTGGTCTCTCATTCATAGAACAGATGAAGATTCAGAGGCAGCTTGCAGGGGAATTACCCAGAGAGTAGAATGCAATTCAAAGTTGGCTATTGGACTGACTGTGATGGATGAATGCTTCTTACCTGTTATTGATAGGAGGAGTGGGATCAATTTAATCCGTAATGTTTTATATAATACTGGGTGAGCACTAGTTAAACATTATGAATGAACCATAATACCTTATGTTTTAGTCATGAGACCTCTCATTTAATTATAATGGATGACTGGCAATGTCTAATTATGTATGTTATAGTTTTCAGCATTTATAAAACTGTAAATTGATTAATTTGTTCCTTTTGTTGTTTTAGCTTTCAATACTGTCTGACTTTGTACATAATGTTGAAGGAAATGATTAATTTAGGCTTAATTGCATATTTGCACTTTTGGTCCCTCTAATTTGGACTATGTGTGCTTTTGGTCTCCAAATGTTTTTTCCAAGCTAATTTTGTCTTTTATTTTAAAAATTAAGCAAATTTGATAGTCGAAATGTTTTCAATCTCCTTTCCCTACCACTCCCAATCCCCCAAACATTGGAAGGGAGCAAACTTTTGAGAAGGAGGAATTTTGCTCCCCTCCTAAAATTTGAACCAAACAACAACACTAAATAAATATTCGTTCCCTCCACTTCATCAACCAACCATTAAGTTAAGCAGAGATCATAAATGAAAGAAGTAATAAAAAAAAAACCATATATATATTTCGGGCAACCATGGTAGTTTGGGGTCCTAATAGAATGGTGTGTCCATGTACTGTATTGTGCTTGAAGTACATTAATTTAAAAAATCAAGTTACTCTTTCTGCGAATGTTTTTTTCTGTGAGATGCATAATATCTACCCTTAACTGTTTTTCTGTTTTCTTTTTTTTTTTTGGCTTTCTATTCATTTTCAGATCAAACTTTAGCCGGTTGAGCTATGGTGGCTTTTACACTGCTATTTTGGAGAGAGGGGATGAAATAATTGCTGCAGCATCTATCAGGTACTAAGCCTCAGACATTGCAATGCGGACTCATACTGGATGTCTGACATTGTTTTGAATAGTGAAAACTGCAGAAATAGTAGCCTTGGGATAATAAAAGGAATTTTCAGTTGCAATTGATTGAAAGTCTACCCATTAGAGATGTACCTTAGGAAAGTTAGGGGGAACTAAGGAAAATTTACAGTTGACACTTGAGAAGGAAAAAAAATAATATTGTAGTTTCTGAGAGAATTTGTTTTGATCATGTAGAACGAATTTCAGTATAAAGTGATTGCTTTCGAGAGAGCTTCTCTTTTTTATATGGCTAGTCTTTTGAATTTTCTAACATCTGTCATACACTGACTACTTCAGAGAGAGTTCCTTTTCATACGCAAGTCTGTTGAAATGAGTTAGAAATTACCAATGTAGCAATGGCGAGGAGAAAGGATTCATAAGTTTGGCAGTGCCCTAATCCTTTGGCTTTTATACAACAACAATGGCATGTTATTTTGTAACAAGTAAAGCAGGTGTGGCATTTGGCAGCCACTTGCTCTTGTTTGTATCCTTCTTGAAAATAACATTTAGTTTTACTGATTTATAGCTTAAAAGGTTGCTAAAAGGCCATGACTGTTTTCTTGCTCTCTCACTCTCATATCTCATAATTTATATCTATTTTGGTAAGTATTTTTTGCTTTAATGTGGCAGTATACATGTAAGTATTTACTTTCCTGTCTTAGGTTGCATGGAACTAGGATAGCAGAGATGCCATTCATTGGAACTCGCCATATATATAGGCGTCAGGGGATGTGCCGCCGGCTTTTTTCTGCCATTGAATCGGTAAACCTTGAAACTATAGTTCTTTGTGATTTCCTTGCACCTAAAATCTATTTACAATTTCGGTTGCGACCTTTCTGCATGCATTTTTATTGACATTTACACATTCTTATCTTATTTATTCCTCCTTTATTGGAAGGCCCTTTGCTCTCTGAAGGTTGAAAAACTAGTTATTCCTGCAATTTCTGAACTCACACATACATGGACAACAGTTTTTGGCTTCACACATCTAGACGATTCACTCAGGCAAGAAATGAAGTCACTTAATATGATGGTCTTCCCTGGTATAGATATGTTACAGAAGTTGTTAGTTGAACAAGGAAAACATGAGGGTAATAAAACCACAGCTGTTTATGATGATTATGTTTTTTAATATTCAGAAGTTACTTTTTCCTGTACATAAGTTTTATAAAAAAAATTTTTTTGGTGACAGGTTCTGAGAAAATGGGAAATGGAGGCAATGATTTTATCCATACGAAAATGGGAAATAGGTCAGATATGGATTCTTCAACTCCACAAGATCCTCGTGGCAGTGATGATGTTAGTTCAAATCCTGCTAATGACACGAATGATGAATGCAGCGACGCATCTCAAGAACTAAATAACCAAGTTTTGGTTGATGAGACTCTCTGTTTCAAATCTCAATCCGAAGAAATGGTATCTGATTCAGTTTCAGATAAATGTGTTTCTCCTTCTAGAACTAGTCACAGTGCACTAGAAATGAAGAATAAAGTGGTGGCTGCTCCTTGTGTTGATAAATTAAATCCTTCTTTAAAATGCCAATCCATTTCTCCGAATGACACTTCTGTGAGTAGTCAGTCAGAAGATATTCCAAATGTTCAAGCTTTTGTTCAGGAAACTACTTGTTCTGATCCATGTTCAGCAGAAAACCTTGACAAGAAATGTCAGTCGTTCACTGCTATGAATTGTGATTCGTCAGAGCTTGACATTAATCCAGTGTTGGATTCTCTAAAGGCAGACAATATTCCACCTACTAAAGAGGTTTGTATGAATGACGCTCTTGAAGCTGTTCCTTCAAGGAATTTAGCAGAAGAGAATGTTAGAAAGGGGAATAATCAAAATATAGATGTTTCCAGTTCTACTCTCAAACATTCTGATAAGAGTTTGTTGCAAGTAGGATCGGATTCCAACGATGAAATTGGATGTGAAAATGAGGATGTAAGTGCTGTAAATGCTTCTGATGTTAGTTCTGAGGCTGTTCTGGTCTAGCAGAATGACCGAGTCCTGTACTGCGCGTTATACTACCATGAGCTAGCTTTCTTTTCAGAGCTTCATTGCCTTGTGTGCAAGTCAATTTTCAAGGCATTTGAAGCTTCTACGTTGTGCTTTGATCTGGGTATTATGAATTCGTTCCATTGGTTTTGAGGGAAATATTGTTTGGTCCCTTGTCATTTATGGGTGAATTTTTAAGGTTAAAATTAGCTAACTTCATATTATGTGAATGTTTCGTCTGCCGAAAATATTCAACTGCATCTGGCGCCAGACCTGTTGCATGTAGCTGAATAGCTAAAGTTACTGGGAAGTAATATACAACGGTTCTTCAACAGAAGCAAATACACGAGTTACATTAGATGATTGTGGGGTTCCTATTGTATATATCTGAATATGGTGGAGTGGATAGGGTTTCTGCTCAATCCCTTTGTGCCATTCAATGTCCGTAGTAATTCAGCAATCATCATATGATATAAGCAATTGTACTTTGAGCAAATTTTTTACATATATTTTTTCTGGTGTTTTTACTCCCTTTTTTACACTGATTGGTAGCATGTTTAATCTGGCTTGACTATTTTTAATTACTAATTGTGGGAAGCAAGAAATTATGTTTCTTGCATTCCTATTCGAGCTCCTTGTATTCTGCCTGTGGTCCATTTCAGCCATACTTGTGGATCTTGGTGTGCACTGTGCAGCAAATAACAATTGTATTTCTCGATGGCCTTATGTTTTATACTTTTTACTTTCTGCTATTAAGTCCACATTTTTCATATGTATCAAACATATTTATAATATATATTGGAGCTACAATTTTCTGAATAGATTTTGGAGTAGACAATTTTCTTATAATTTTATTCCAATTATAGTGACGTTTTTGTATCTATTTTTTCAATTGTGATAACAGTTATTGTCATTGTTTTTTATTACGTTACACATGGACACATAGCACGAAAAGATATGCGTTTTAAGGTATGTGTACTTTCACTGATATCAGGTAATTTACACATTGGATTGGAATCCCCCGGTTCAAGTTACGTGGTTGATAAGAATAAATTATAAGTTATAACGCAAAACATTTAATAAAAAAGAAAAAAGAAATCGATGAAGTTGTTGAAAAAATGTTATCCCACTATAGGAGATTTTTTAGAATGCAAAAAATTATTTGTGTTTCAATGGAAATTTTTAAAATTACAGAAAATTAAAAATGCTTGAATTTGAATTGTTTTAATATTTTTATTTTTTAAATGTTCTGCAGGATAAATCAATTAAAAAAAGTTAGTTTTATTGAAATAGTCTATTTTCTATAAGAATACAATATTTTTTAATATATATATATATATATATCAACTTTAGAAAAATAAATATAAAACCATTTTTAAATGTTTAATAATTAAAATATTATTATTTTTATGTTAATATTAATAGAGAAGATAAATAAATAAATTAAAAAATCGAGAGATGAGAAAAAGAAAGAGAAAGTATAAATATATATATATAATATATTGAAATATATTAAATATTATTTTTATTACTAAATTAAAATTTATAATCTATAATTACGATATAATTTTTTTTCTATTAACAGTGTAATAATTTAAGTATTACAATTTTGTCACAAGATAATTTATATATCTCTAATTGATATAAATATATATTAGATGATAAAAATTAGTTAAAGACTCTTTAATAGGACGAAAAACCTTTCAAATTTTTTTAGTATTTTAAAAGTTGTCTTTGGTGATTTTTTTTAATGTCAGACTACTCATAAAAATTTAATATATATGTATTTTTTAAATAATAAAAAAATTATTAATTAAAAAGAAATTGTCATCTAGAAAAATCATTAAGAATAAACCGTTTCTGTCTAGAAAACTTAAAATGCCATATACAACTATTTTAATAGTAAACTTCTTAAAAAAAATATTTTTTGTTCAATGAGAAAACATGAAAGAAACAGTCAATTCAGATGATTTAATATTCAAATTTTTAATTATTAATTATTTAATAAAATATTAATGATAATTATAAAAAATAGTAAAAAAATAAATTAATAAAATAGTTAGCAAAGGATAAAATTATAAAGAAATATGTAAAAAAAAACATAATAAAAAAATAAATGTAATTAATAAATTATAGATAATATAATATTAATAATAATTTTAACAAAGGTGTGAAATTTTCAACTATGAAATATTCTAGTGACAATTTATTATTATTATAACTAATACTTTTGGATGAGATTAACATAAATATAGGAAACTATGTTATTAGGATCTACAAAACTTATTTAGTGATATAATTAATTAATGAAACATATCATAAACAATTTAATAAGATATATGATGATAATGTAATTTTGTATTTCGCAAAATTTTGTGGTAGAGATGTATGATAAACTAAAAAAATATTTAAGTTTTATCTTTTTAAAATTATTTATTTTATTTAATTCAAATTTTAATCAATTTTGCTTAATTTAACTGATTTATAAAAAGAAAAAAAATTATTTAAGATACACTTATCAAGAAACCAGTACTGAAGCGCAGGAAAAAACTGTATAAACAGTAAAAGAAACCGTTGTGATTTTGCCACGTGGAGGATATGTGACGTGGCGACATCGGAAGCGTGTGTTCAACAAAAGACAAAATTTGGAGGGAAAATAAAATAAGCAAAACATAAAAGGAAGAACGCTGACACTGTTTTCTGTTTACGTTTCTTTAACTTTTTTTTGTTTATCATCGATTATCGATATTGGCTTAGGCGTTGCTTCTGCTAATCGCAACCCAAACCTCTCTCTCTTCCTTTCTATCTCTATCTTTCATCGATTTTCGTTTTAATTTGTCTCCCACTTAGGTTGCTCTCGGATCACTTTGGGTTTTACGGCGGGGACTTGCTTCGCACTTGCATCACACAATTTATTGCGAGGGACACGGAATTCGTCAATTTTCCGGCGAGGTAAGATTCCGTTGAAATTTTGCTTTGGTCCGAGGGGGAGGGGGTAAGTGTGTAGAATTAAGATCTATTTCGCTTTAGATCTGGAAATTAGGGTTTAGTTTTGGTAGCGGGTGATGCTAATTTTGGCGAGGGGTTTTGGTAGATGGAATCAGGCTTGAGATCGGGTGGTTCTGGGGTTGTGGTGAAGAGCAAGAATTCCTCGGGGTGTTTAATTGTGCGAAAGAAAGGGGATGGGTTGGGTGCTACTGCTTCCACGTCTCAGAAGCTCTATAAATCGAAGAAAAGGGCCCACATCAGCGTGTCCCTCAGTGATTCTGGATCAAGCGATGAGTTGCTGATGCCTCCTGGTAGAAGGCTTGGGTCTGAGACTATTCGTGTTTGCAATGGTTTGGCGGCCTCTGAGCGGGGTGGGAGTGAAATTAGTCGGAAGAGGGACAGAGTGGAACGAATTAGGGGTGTGGAGAAAGGTTTGGAGCAGTGGGAAAATAAGCGTAGTAAGATTGATGTGTACAATTACGATGAATATGACGGCATGGATGTAGAGAACAGGAGGAGGAGGCACTTGGATGGTAATGGAGTTGGTTTTGGAGGAGGAATGTTTATGGGACCAGTGCATGCTTCTAGGAGTGACATCGATAGGGAATTCAAAAATGGGTCAAGTGGACGTGTTCTTGATAAGAGAAGAAATTCTTATGTTGACAGGTCAAGTGGCATGTTTCCAGGGGATAATGTTGATCACAGTAGGTTCAAGACGAACAGGGATGGAGTTCCGGTGCCTATGCCCTTGCAGAGGGAGAGGTTTAATTCCGACGAGTCTATTAGGGTACAGGGGAAAAATGGTGTTTTGAAGGTAATGATTAATAAGAAGAAGGTGGGTGGGCCATCAGAACAGTATTATGATCATCACAAACCTGTGGAAAGCAGGCAAAGGTTGAAAACTGAAGAGCCCACCGAGAGGATGAAGACTGAAGAGACTGCCAAGAGGAATGTTCCTATTCGTCCTTCATCATACATGGAAACAAAACCTGTTGAGAAACCAGGATTGCTCAAGCGGCCAGAGAAGAAACAGATAGCATCAAGAAAATCCTTGTCAAGCAAGGATAGCAAGGGTGATGAGGGGGATTCAGATAACAGTGACACGTCATTGAATCCCGGAGTAAGAAATACTGAAGCTCGTAAGCCTGTGAAAAGAATGATCTCCGAGGATGAACGGACTCCTGTGCATGATAAACTCCCAACTACAAAATCGAAAGAAGGAAAAATCAAGCGTGGTAGTGGTACAGAAAAACAGAAACTACGAGAACG
Organism: Macrotyloma uniflorum; assembly: GCA_016859785.1. Classification (NCBI taxonomy): domain Eukaryota; kingdom Viridiplantae; phylum Streptophyta; class Magnoliopsida; order Fabales; family Fabaceae; genus Macrotyloma; species Macrotyloma uniflorum. The sequence continues at coordinate 579,531 of BDMB01000002.1, forward strand.
AATAAGGGATATGCTGCTGACTTCAGGTTGGACCATTGACTATAGACCTCGAAGGAACAGAGACTACCTGGATGCAGTTTACATTAATCCAGCAGGTACAGCCTATTGGTCTATCATCAAGGCCTATGATGCGCTTCAAAAGCAATTGAATGATGATGCTGATGAAGTCAAGGCCAAAGGGGATAGTTCTTCTTTTACACCTATTGCAGATGAGGTGCTCAGTCAGCTAACAAGGAAAACTAGGAAGAAAATGGAGAAAGAATTGAAAACAAAGAAGAAAAAATATGATAGTGAGAGTGATAATGAAAAAGAGCCTCAAATAAGAAGATCTGCCAGCAACAAGCATGATATGAATAGCACTGATAGTGATAACAATGAGGAGAAATTAAGCTCCTTTATAAAACTGGGAAGCAAGTCAATGAAAAATAAAATGTTTGAAAGTACAATTACCAGTGCCCGCTCTAAAATCCAGAATGCTACCCATCACTCAATTGACGGAATAGAAAAATCATTTGGACGTGAACCTCGTATACACGGACGGAAGAGTAATAAACATGGAAGATGTACCTTGTTAGTTCGCAGTTCTAACAAAGGTTCAAATTCAGAATCTGATGGCTTTGTCCCATATATGGGAAAACGGACAGTTCTTGCCTGGTTGATTGACTCTGGAACAGTAGAGTTAAGCCAAAAGGTTCAGTACCGTAGACGGAAAAAAGTCCTGCTGGAGGGGTGGATCACAAGGGATGGCATACATTGTGGCTGCTGTAGTAAGATCCTTACAGTTTCAAAGTTTGAGCTTCATGCAGGAAGCAAATTGCCACAGCCTTATCAAAATATCTTTTTGGAATCTGGAGTTTCTCTTCTACAGTGCCAGATAGATGCATGGAATAGACAAGAACATTCCGATAAAATTGGTTTCTATTCAGTCGATATAGACGGTGATGATCCAAATGATGATACTTGTGGTATATGCGCTGATGGAGGGGATTTAATTTGTTGTGATGGTTGTCCATCAACATTTCATCAGAGCTGCTTGAATATACAGGTATGTGGGCGTATTTTATTCTCCATATGGTATGTCATGGTTCTGACTTCTCAATATATTGTTAGTACATTTTTTTTTTGTTTGATGTTTAGCTCGGGGAACAGTAGCATTTGAAATTTATGTTTCTCTTCCAGTTTCTGTTGGGTTTATCGAATTTGGGGTGGTCGAAGGGGGCACTAATTTCTCATATTTGGATGCTTTGTTGTTATGAATTCAAGGAGACTGAAGACACGTTCTTGTTATTACTTTTGCTAAACTTGTGTCTACTGAAATACTGATGTAGTAGAGTTTAGCAAGAAAAAGTGCATTCAAAGAAAAAGTTCCCTTCCTATACAATAATAGTTTCTATGGGACTTCAATAATTTAATTTATGGCTCTTTAACTTCTTTTATATCTAATAGGCAAGTTGAATAGGTATTCTCGTAGAAGTAGAGTAAGTGTTCAGGAACACCAAAACTAGAATAATGTATTATTGAGACTTTTGACAGAAGTGTTACTGAATCTTGTAATTGCATACTTTTTTTATTTTAGTAATATGATTGATATATAATGATTATTCTAGGAGGATTTTTTTTTTTCATGAGGAATTCATTTAAGTTGTCGCAGGTGCTTCCCCTTGGTGAATGGAATTGTCCAAATTGCACCTGTAAATTTTGTGGCATAGCCGGTGGACTTTCTGAAAAAGACGGTGCATCTGTGCCTGTCCTACATACTTGCAACTTATGTGAGAAAAAATGTATTCACTTTCTCTCCTTTATATTTGATGTTTCTTCAATATGTTTATATTATTTTTGCCATTACTTCTCTTCTGTTTTTTTTCCCTTTGACGTTGTTTAACAAGTACTTTCCATTTGCATAGATCATGACTCTTGCGCTAAGGAGATGGATACCCTTCCTAATAACCTAAATACATCAAGCCTTTCTTTTTGTGGGAAAGAGTGCAGAGAGGTACATCTTACATTTATTATCGTTTTCAAAATTTTGAAGTATACCTTGACGAATGTATATGTATTTATTTAACCATTATCTACCCTATAACTCAGCATGCATGAGAGTACCACCAATTATTGTGCACTATTCTATAAAATGTGCTTCTTTCAAGACTTTGAATTTGTTTGTCTTTTAGGAATTTGTGTATTTTAATGGTTTATTAAAATGAAAATATTCAAAGAAGAATGAAAATAGAAGTGAGCTTTTGTAGTGCAGCTGTGCTAAGCTCAGATTCTGAATTTTTTGTTGTTGTTGTTGTTATTATGTTCTTTGTACTTCTACAGCTTTCTGAACAATTGAAGAAATATCTTGGTACCAAGCATGAACTAGAAGCGGGTTTTTCATGGTCTCTCATTCATAGAACAGATGAAGATTCAGAGGCAGCTTGCAGGGGAATTACTCAGAGGGTAGAATGCAATTCAAAGTTGGCTATTGCACTGAGTGTGATGGATGAATGCTTTTTACCTGTTATTGATCGAAGGAGTGGGATCAATTTAATCCGTAACATTTTATATAATAGTGGGTAAGCAGTAGTTAAAAGTTTAAAACATTATGAATGCACCATAATACCCTATATTTAATTTATGAAACCTCACTCTATTCATTTTCAGATCAAACTTCAATCGGTTGAGCTATGGTGGCTTTTACACTGCTATTTTGGAGAGAGGGGATGAAATCATTGCTGCAGCATCTGTCAGGTACTAAGCCTCATACTTTGTCTTGGTGACTCATTTATAGGATCTCGGACCTTTTCGTTTGAAGAGGGAAACTGCAGAAACAGTAGAAGTTGGGAGAGTGAAAGGTTTTTCTGTTGCTATTGGACTGAAAGCCACTTACCAGGTGTATCTTTGAGAAGTTAAGTGAACTAAGAAAATAATTGAGAAGAATAATTTACACTTAAGAAGAAAAAAAAATTCTAGTTATTGAGAGAATTTGTTTTGATCATGTGAAGGGAATTAAATTCTTAATTATGTAAAATATTCACCAGCCATGCTTCAATTGCTTTAGAGAGAACTTCTCCTTTTCATATGATTAGTCTGTTGAATTTGTCAACATCTATCGTACACCAGTGCGACTACTTCAGAGGTGGCTTCTCCTTTCCATACACTAGTCTATTAAAATGAGTTAGATTACCAAGTTGACAATGGTGGGGAGAAAGGATTCATAAACTTGGCATTTCCCTAATTCTTCGCATTTATAAAAAAATTGCCATAATTAGGAAGCATGAGTGACATTGGGTAGCCACTCTGGTTCCTAAGTTTTGTGAAAGTATTATTCAGTTTTACTGATTTAGCTTTGAAAGTTGGTAAAAGGCTATGACAGTATTCTTGCTCTCTCACTCTCATAATCTATATCTATGCTTCTATGTGTTTTTCTTGTTAGTCTGAATAAATGAGAATATACCTGAGTATTAATTAACTTTCATGTCCTAGGTTCCATGGAACTAAGATAGCTGAGATGCCATTCATTGGAACTCGCCATATATATAGGCGCCAGGGGATGTGTCGCCGGCTTTTTTCTTCCATTGAATCGGTAAAACTTTAAGCTGTTATTCTTTGTGATTTCCATGCACCTAAGATCTATTTATAGCTTTGATTGGGGCTTTTCTGCATGCATTTTTTATTGACACTGGCACATTCTTATCTTATTTGTTCCTCCTTGATTGGAAGGCCCTTTGCGTTTTGAAGGTTGAAAAACTTGTTATTCCTGCAATTGCTGAACTCACACATACATGGACAACAGTTTTTGGCTTCACACATCTCGACGAATCACTCAGGCAAGAAATGAGGTCACTGAATATGGTGGTCTTCCCTGGTATTGATATGTTACAGAAGCTGTTAGTGGAAGGTAATAAAACTGCTGGTGTTGATGCTGTTTTTTTTTTTAAATTTCAGCGAGATACTTTTCCCTGTTCATAAGTTTTACTTCCTTTTTCCTGACAGGTTCCGAGAAAATGGGAAATGGAGACAATGATTTTATCCATACCAAAATGGAAAATAGGTCAGATATGGGTTCTTCTACTCCACAAGATCCTCGCATAAGTGATGATGTTAGTTCAAATCCTGCTAATGAGACGAATGATGAATGCAGTGATGCTTCTCAAGAACTAAACAACCAAGCGATTCTCTGTTCCAAATCTCATTCCGAGGAAATGGTGTCTGATTCAGTTTCAGATAAATGTGTTTCTCCTTCTAGAACTAGTTACAGTGCTCTACAAATGAAGAATAAAGTGGTGGCTGCTCCTCCTGTTGATAAACTAAATCCTTCTTCAAAATGCCAATCCATTTCTTTGAATGACACTTCCGTGAGTAGTCACTCAGAAGATATTCCAAATGTTCAAGCTTTGGTTCAGGAAACTACTTGTTCTGATCCGTGTTCGGCAGAAAACCTTGACAAGAATTGTCTCTTGTTCACTGCTATGGATTGTGATTCGTTGGAGCTTGACATCAATCCTGTATTGGATTCTCAAAAGGAAGACAGTATTGTACCTACTAAAGAAGCTTATCTGAATGACGCTCTTGAAGCTGTTACTTCAGGGAATTTATCAGAAGACAATATTAATAAGGGTAATGATGGCTCCATTTCTGCACTCAATCATGCTGATGAGAGTTTGTTGAAAGTAGAATCTGGTTCCAACTGTGAAAATGGATGTGAGAATGGGAAGGATTTGCTTGTGAACCCAGTAGTTGCTTCAAATGAAACGCTTCTTGATGAAAGTGGTCTAAATGCTTCCGGTGATAGTTGTTGTGGTCTAACAGAATAACCGAGTTCTGTACTGCTTGTGATACTCATAAGTTTTCATTGCCTTGTATGCGAGTCAATTTTCAAGGCTTTTGAAGCTTCTACGTTGTTTGATATTGGTATTATGAATAAGTTCTATTGATTTTGAGGGAATCTTTACTTGGTCCCTTGTCGTTTATGAGTGAATATGTTAAAAGTAGCTAACTTCATTTTATATGAATGTTTCTTCTGCCAAAAAGATTCAATTGCATCTGGGATCAGACCTGTTGGCGAGTAGGTGAAGTTACTGGGAAGTAATATCCGACGGTCTTTCAACAGAAGCAAATACTTGAGTTACGCTATTGATTGTGCGGTTACTAGTGTATATATTTGAATCTGGTAGAGTCAATACAGGTTTCTGCTCAATCCCTTTGTGCCACTCAATGTCCAAAGTAATTCATTAATCATATGACATTAGCAATTGTACTTTGAGAAACTCTTTTTACATAGAATTTATCTGTTTTTTTTTTTTTGCCATAGATAGTAGCATGTGTTTAATCTGGTTCATGGCTTGCCTATATTTAATGAGTAGTTGAGGGAAGCAAGAAACTGTTTCCTTGTATTCAGCTTGTGGTCCGTTGCTGCCAAAGTTCTTCAGCACACTATTTGGTCATAATGTATTTATTTTGGCGGCCCTTCTTTTGTTTTCACTAGAGAGAACTGAAAATGGTTTTTCCGCTCATCAAAATTGAAGCCATGTTTTGAAATGTTTTGGGCAGACAGCTGGTTTCTTGCACCCAAAAAATATCTGGATTTTTTTATTTATTTCTCGGATTGAAGATACCAATCTAAAACTTAATTTTACATTCTGGATTAAGATTGAAAAAAAAGAAAACTTAAAGTGACTTTTTAGATGTATGAAGCAACTGTCTTTCGGAACCTTTCTGGGTTTCTCTCTGCCGTGTGCAGCAAAATGAATGACAATCGCATTTCTCGAGTGGTGATCCTTTTAATTAGTACATTTTACTTTCTGTATTTAAGTTGGTGTTTGATTATTGCTTTTGAGAGATAAGATAATGATTTATGCTATTACCACGTTGGATGCTGACTAAAATAATATTTATTGTGCCCGTGTTTAGGTCCACATTTTTCATATATTTTAAGCATAAGTTTAAATTTCTTTCAGGTGACCCATATGAATCAATTATAAGCCAAAATTTTAGTAAACTTGTAAAAAGATTAATGATATTGGTAAAAAATTGTTATATGCCGTTTCATGCAGGTTTTCATAATCTGAATAAAAGAAGTCCTTTTAATTAACTCTAAACTTAGACTTTAGAGACTTTTAACTAACAATAAAAATATTTTTAAATTATGCTCGGAGTTAATTTTGACAATTTTTTGTATAACTAGGAAAAAAAAAAAGTAAATAAGGTAAAAGGAGTTAAACTTATCGTACAAGTCATTACCAATAAGCTTATGTATATTTTAACGTTTCCAAAACTCAATTGAGTTAATTTCTTCTTATTTATTAAATTTTTGCACATTGTTTGTTTCAGGAAAGAAGGAGGTAGTTCCTTTATTATTTGGATCACGGGTGTAGAAAAGTACGAATTTCAAGAAAGAAAGGAGTCTTGTCAATTTTTGCAATTATGTTAAAAAAGGTGAAAAAGTATACACAATTAATTATATGTAAATTTTTTACTAACTATTTTTTATTATTTTAATAATAATAAAATTATTAATAATAACTAAATTTATTTTATTTTTTCATTTATTTTAACATTTTTTTCTGCAATAAAATTAATTCAAAAATAAATTATTATACCATATCCATGTCAATTTTAATTAGTGAGACCTAATTTTTGTTTTGTTTAGAGTGTGTTTGTTTATGCGGATTTATTTTAATGGAGAAAGAAAGACAGAGAAAGATCAAAATAAAACACAGGGAAAAATTTATGTCCATTATCATACATTTACAAGGAGAGAGAATAAAATAGAGGAGAGAAAATTTCTTAAGAAAAAAAATGTGAAAATTTACATTACAACATTGAAAGATCAAAATAATTTATGTCTTACTTAAAATTAAAGAGAAAAAAAAAGTAGAAAGTTATGTGACAATAAAGAAAGATCAAAATAATTTATGTCTTTAGAGGGTATTTATGAAGAGAGAATAAAGCCAATGAAAAAAAAGTTTTCTTAAGAGAAAAAAGTGGAAAGATACGTTACAGTAGAGAAAGATCAAATAATTTTTTGTTCCTAAAAAAAGGTAGAAAGTTACTTAACAGTAGAAAAAAAAGTATACATGACAACAATTAAAGATCAAAATAACTTAGAAAAAAAAAGTAGAAAATTACGCGACAGCAGAAAAATATCAAAATAATTTATGTCCTTTAGGGTGCATTTATGAATAGAGAATTAAACAAATGAAAAAAGTTTTCTTAAGAGAAAAAAGTAGAAAGATACATGACACCCATTAAAGATCAAATAAATTTTTTGTCCCTAGAGTGCATTTATGAGGAGAGAAAATAGCATATGAGAAAAGTTTTCTAAAGAGAAAAAAGGTGGAAAGTTACGTGACAACAGAAAAAAAAAAAATATACATGACAGCAATTAAAAATCAAAATAACTTATGTCTAACTCCTCAAAATTGAAGAGAAAAAAGAGAGTAGAAAGTTACTTGACAGCAGAAAAAGATCAAAATAATTTATGTGGTGCATTTATGAAGAGAGAATAAAACAAATTAAAAAAAGTTTTCTTAAGAGAAAAAAGGTAGAAAGGTACGTGACAGCAGAGAAAGATTAAATAATTTTTTGTCCCTAGGGTACATTTATGAGTAGAGAGAATAGCATATGAGAGAAGTTTTGTAAAGAAAAAAAAAAGATGGAAAGTTACAAAATAACGTATGTCTTACTCAAAATTGAAGAGAAAAAAAAAACTAGAAAGTTACGTGACAACAGAAAAAGCCTAGACTGCATTTACGAGCATTTACGAGGAGAGAGAATAGCATATGAGAGAAGTTTTCTAAAGAGAAAAAAAGGTGGAAAGTTACGTGACAGCAGAAAAAAAAAAGTATACATAACAGCAGAAAAAAAAGTATACATGACACCATTAAAGATCAAAATAACATCATTAAAGATCAAAATAACTTATGTCTTACTCAAAATTGAAGAGAAAAAAAAGTAGAAAGTTACTTGACAGCAGAAAAAAATCAAAATAATTTATATCTTTTAGGGTGCATTTATGAAGAGAGAATAAAACAAATGAAAAAAAGTTTTCTTAAGAGAAAAAAGTGGAAAGATACGTGACAGAGAGAAAGATCAAATAATTTTTTGTCCCTAGAGTGCATTTACGAGGAGAGAGAATAGCAGATGAGAGAAGTTTTCTAAAGAGAAAAAAGGTGAAAAGTTACGTTAGAGGAGAAAAAAAAAGTATACATGACAGCAAGGAAAAAAAGTATACATGACCGCCATTAAAGATCAAAATAACTTATGTCTTACTCAAAATTGAAGAGAAAAAAAAAGTAGAAAGTTACGTGACAGCATAAAAAGATCAAAATAATTTTTGTCCTTTAGGGTGCATTTATGAAGAGAGAATAAAACAAATGAAAAAAGTTTTCTTAAGAGAAAAAAGTGGAAAGATACGTGACAGCAGAGAAAGATCACATAACTTTTTGTGCCTAGAGTGCATTTACGAGAAGAGAGAATAGCAGATGAGAGAATTTTTCTAAAGAGAAAAAAGGTGGAAAGTTACGTTACAGCAGAAAAAAAAAAAGTATACTTGACAGCAGAAAAAAAAAGTATACATGACAGCCATTAAAGATCAAAATAACTTATGTCTTACTCAAAATTGAAGATAAAAAAAAAGTAGAAAGTTGAAAAAGATCAAAATAATTTATATCCTTTAGGGTGCATTTATGAAAAGAGAATAAAACAAATGAAAAAAAGTTTTCTTAAGAGAAAAAAAAAGTAGAAAGGTAGGTGACAGAGAAAGATCAAATAATTTTTTGTCCCTAGAGTACATTTATGGAGAAGTTTTCTAAAGAAAAAAAAGATGGAAAGTTACGTGACAGCAGAGAAAAAAATTATACATGACAGCAATTAAATATCAAAATAACTTATGTCTTACTCAAAATTGAAGAGAGAAAAAAAACCAGAAAGTTACATGAAATTTATGTCTTTAGGATGCATTTATGAAGAAAGAATAAAACAAATGAAAAAAAATTTCTTAAGAGAAAAAAGTGGAAAGATACGTGACAGCAGAGAAAGACAGCAGAAACAAAAAGTATACATGACAGTAGAAAAAAATTATACATGACAACCATTAAAGATAAAAAAAAAAAGTAGAAAGTTACGTCTTACTAAAAATTGAAGAGAAAAAAAAAAAGTAGAAAGTTACGTGACAGCAGAAAAAGATCAAAATAATTTATGTCATTTAGGGTGCATTTATGAAAAGAGAATAAAACAAATGAAAAAAAGTTTTCTTAAGAGAAAAAAAGTATAAAGGTACGTGAAAACAGAGAAAGATCAAATAATTTTTTATTCCTAGAGTACATTTATGAGGAGAGAGAATAGCAGATGAGAGAAGTTTTCTAAAGAGAAAAAAAGATGAAAAGTTACGTGATAGTAGAGAAAATATTATACATGACAAAATTGAAGAGAAAAAAGATTAGAAAATTACGTGACAGCAGAAAAAGATCAAAATAATTTATGTCCTTTAGGGTGCATTTATGAATAGAGAATAAAACAAATGAAAAAAGTTTTCTTAAGAGAAAAAAGTGAAAAGATACGTGACAGCAGAGAAAGATCAAATAATTTTTTGTCCCTAGAGTGCATTTATGAGAGGGAGAATAACAGATGAGAGAAGTTTTATAAAGAGAAAAAAAGGTTGAAAGTTATGTGACGGCAGAAAAAAAATGTATACATGACAGCAATTAAAGATCAAAATAACTTACGTCTTACTCAAAATTGAAGAGAAAAAAAAAAATAGAAGCAGGGAAAGATCAAAATAATTTATTTCCTTTAAGGTGCATTTATGAAGAGAGAATAAAACAAATGAAAAAAGAAGTTTTTTTAAGAGACGGAAATATACGTGACAGTAGAGAAAAAATATACATTTAGATCAAAATAACTTATGTCTTACTCAAAATTGAAGAGAAAAGAAAAGTAGAAAGTTTAGTGACATATACGTGACAGTAGAGAAAAAGTATACATTTAGATCAAAATAACTTATGTCTTACTCAAAATTGAAGAGAAAAGAAAAGTAAAAAGTTACGTGGAAAAAGATCAAAATAATTTTTGTTCTTTAGGGTGCATTTATGAAGAGAGAATAAAATAAATGAAAAAAATTTTCTTAAGAAAAAAAAGTGGAAAGATACGTTATAACAGAGAAAAATCAAATAATTTTTTAATTTTTTTGTCCTTAAAATGCATTTATGAGAAAAGAGAATAACATATATGAGAGAAGTTTTATAAAGTGAAAAAAGATGAAAAGAAAAATTATACACGACAGCAGATAAATATCAAAATAAATAAGTTATGTCTTACTCAAAATTGAAGAGAAAAAAAATAGAAAGTTATGTGAGAGCAGAAAATGATCTAAAAGATCAAAACCGATGAGAAAAGTTCTCTTTTCAAAATTAAAGAATATACAGCAGAGAAAAAATCAAAATAATTTTAAATAATTTTTTTGTATTTTAGTGGTGTGGAGGGAATAAAACAAGTTTTTTTTTGTCAAAATTTAAGAGAAAAAAAGTGGAAAATAATAACAGATAAATATCAAAATAATTTTTGTCCGTTATGAAGAGAGATAATAAAATAAATAAAAAAAGTTTTTTTTTCACAAAGTTAAAGAGTACATGCAGGGATAATCAATTATTAAATTTTTTATAATTAATTATGGATTTTTTTTAAATAATAATAATATTAAAATAATAAATAAAATTATTATAATATTATTAAATTAATATTTATTTTTTATTTTTCTTATTATAATTTTAATAAATAATTAAAATATTATTTAAAAAATAAAATATTAAAAAAAATTAAAATTATTTTAAAAAATAAAATATTAAAAAAAAATTAAAATTATTTTAAAAAATAAAATATTTTTCATTATAGTTTTTTTGTGTTAACTATTACTCTCTTATATTATTGGAATTATTAATTAATAAGTTTATTAAATTTATTATAAAAATATATAAGTTTCTTATATAATATTAATATAAAATTAATATTAAATTTAAAAAAATATTATATTTATATGAACAATAAATTTTTTAAAGTTGAACATCATTAATATTAACAATCAGTATTCAATTCATTATTTTATCTCAATGTATTATAATAACTTCAAATTCATAATCATAATCTAAATTTCATATCTAAAAACATATTTACATTGTAATTGCAAATATAATAATGTCAATTAAAAAAATTAAAAAATTTAATAAAATTTAAAAACAAAACTGAGTAATACTATATACACAATCGAGTATAGAATAATTTTTATGTAAAAATAATAATTAACATAATTGGAAAAGAATTACCATAACAATTATCACATTAAAAAATACTCAGGTTATAATAGTAAACAAATATATATAAAAAAAATAATTATAAAAGTACACCGTTTTTATTAATTGATTAATTGATGATGATCACGATAATTGATAATTTAGATTTTTGTTTATGATTATTCTCCGTTCACAGAAGGAATTTGGGTTTGATTGTAAATGTACCCTATTGCATGTTGATATAACATAATGAAACTGATTTGATCTTTTATCGGAGCATTCGCGCAACCCATTCCTAGTAATTGCAATTGTTGTTTCACTTGTCTTGAACCAAATACATTTCAGATTGTCGTTCATCATTTTTCGTATTCATCCTCAAACATTTACTGTGAGCTTCAGTTTGCAACTGGGTGAATGAGTGCACGCCAACTGTTTGGTGTTTTGCTGCTGTGAGATTTGGCATCAACTTCTTTGTTCTGTTTCTCTTTTCAAAACTCTGGTCATGGTGTCCTTGCTAGCAAGGAAGGCTGTCACCTTATACAATCAACATTTTCTCTCCAGGACATTCAATCTCTGCTTCAAGACCCTCACCACCATTCCCAATAAAGACGTTGAGGCTGCATCGAGTTCTGTGTCCGTGCCACCTTCTGAATACTCTACTAGCCTCCATCTTTCCCCATTTTTCTCTGCCTCCGATCATCCCTCAACTGGATTTGATATTGAACTTGTGGATCATGATGCTTGGGATGTCTCATCTGGGGTTGCACAAGCCTGGAGGAGACCTGCATCAAGAGCTAGTTCTTTTGGTCCCCAGGTGACCGATGAAGGCACTGATGATCACGTTGAGGGGGAACTAGATTTTGAGGACATAGATAATATGAGAGTACGTGGCAATCTGTTTTATAAGCTTGAGCGCAGTTCCAAGGAGTTTGAGGAGTATAATTTGGATTTTCACAGGAAGAAATCTTCCAAGAAAAAAGAGGAAGTAAACAAAGCTAAAACAATACCAAATGTGGTTTCCAAAGATCACAAGGTTCCCCGTGTTGATGAATTGAAAAGAAGCAAAAGTGTTGTGCCCCGTGTGGATGAAATCAATGATGGACCTAGTGTGAACAAGAGGCAGAGGACTCCCACATTTAACCAGCTTACAGGTCCTTACCATGAACCGTTTTGCTTGGACATTTTCATATCAAAAGCTTCTGTTCGTGCTTGCGTTGTTCATAGGGTAACGAGCAAGGTTGTCGCTGTGGCACATTCCATTTCCAAGGACATCAAATTTGACCTGGCTTCTACCAAGAAAAAAACCACTTGTGCCGCTGTGGGGGCAATTCTGGCTCAGAGAGCATTGGGTGATGACATCCATGACGTGATTTACACTCCAAGGAAAGGAGAAAGGGTGGAGGGAAAGCTTCAGATTGTTCTTCAGTCTATCATTGATAATGGCATCAACGTTAAGGTAAAGATTAAGCAGAGACCCAAGAAATCGTTCAACCGCGTCACCTGAGATGTTCTTTTTACTCGGCACTGTCTATACTTTCATTTTATATATATATGAGAGGCATTATAAGCTTAAATTTTACACAAATGGAAGGGGGGATTTGGATCCTTTTACTTGCCATCATCTTTGATTTTGAGAGAAATCGGCAGCAAATGTGCGAATGCTGTTGTGATCGTGGTGACCCCAATCCTTTTGATGTTATCGCTGAAATTGTGTATGGACAGTTTTTTGAAACCTTGGTAAGGCTAGCCTAGGTAGAGTTTAAATCATTTGGTAAATGTAACTTCTACTACCATTTTGAATTCCACCCTTGTAATATGTGAATAAGGTTTAGAATTTTTAAATTAAATTGCAGAATGATAACCACTATCCACATTTTATTCATTATCTAGATAACCATGTATCAGCATTGTTGGGAAGTTGGTGTCTATTCTAGTTTGAATCAAATGTTGTATAATTGTATTTCATGCATAAAAAAAACTACATAATAGAACAAAAGTATATAAAAAACCAGAGTGACACAAGCAAATATAGAAACAAGCAAAGACTCAAGGCTGTTAACAAAAGCCTAGAAGCTTGGAATTAAGAACTCTACATTCAAAACTGAAAAACAGATTAGTCATTGGCTGTGGCTAACTGCAATGAGAGTAGCTCCTCCTCGGGGATAACCTTAATATGGCAATCGGATTGAGGGTAGGAGACACACAAGAGAGTATAACCACGCTCCACCACATCATCGCTGAGCATTCCTTCACTCTGATCAACAGATCCAGTGATGAGACGAGCAGGGCATGTCATGCAAACTCCAAGCCTGCAGTCATAAGGCACAGACAAGCCAGATTCCAATGCCTTTGACAGTATGGTCTCATCAGCTTCAACTTCCAGTGGAGTGGACTGTCCCTCCTGCTCAATCACCACTTTGTAGGACCTCACAGTGAGTGGACGCAAACCAAGACATTGCCGAGGGTTGAACTGAGTAGCAGTGGAGAGTTTGGTGGTGGGGTGCCCCCATCTGAGAAGAGTAAAGGGTGTTGCTAACTGAAGGCCTGCCATGCTGAGGTTGCAAAGGAAGGGAAGTAATGTTTTCTAAGATGGGGCAAAGTGTGTGGTGGATGAAGGGATAAGACTTTGGTGGAAAGGTCAAAGATGACCTTTTTCACATACCGTGGTTTAATGGTTATCAATAGCTGCTTGAGATTAAATAAACTATATTTAAAATATAATTAAATATAAATTATATTTAAATTTATTATTATCAAATGTATATGCAAATTTAGTTGATAAATTTTATAAATAAAAATATGAAATTTGATTTTATAAATTTATTTTAACTTTAATAAATTATTAAATTAAATATATATATATAATGCATAATTTTATAACATTATTTTTTAATATTTTTTAATGAATAATTCATGCAATCTTAAATAAAACTATAATATTATTATATATATATATATATATTAATATATCATTGGAAATAAAAATAATTTTTGAAAAATAAAAAATATTTATAAATATTATTTAAAATAATGTTAATATGTAAAATGTAATTAAATATTATAAAATTGTATATTTTTTCATGTCAAATTTAATTATATCAAAATATGTAATATTATTTGAAGTATTAGTAATAATCTGATAAATAAAAAAAAGATAGCTAGGTAGAAAATTTACCTATGAATAATAAAAGTTTTATCCTTGAATTTCAAATTTTTATATGAACACTTGAATAACCAAATAAAAATGACACATATAAACCTAATAATCATTATATAAACAACATAAAGAAGTGTACAAAATTCTATACATAATAAATAATAAATAATATTAATAAAAAATTTATTTAACATATCAATTTCAATTCCTCATATTATTTTTTAATTTATATATTATGATATATACTAAATTTTGTTTAGGCAAAAAATAAAATAAAATTGTTTGTGATAAAAGTACGATTACCACAGGAGCAATTTTTGTAGGTTTTATGTTAGGTTAGTAAATTTCATTTCATTTATTTAATAAATCCAATTATGACGTTATTCAGTTTCAGTGGGAATTCAATAAATTAAACAACTACTTCTCATTAATACAAAAGAAAATTAATAAATAAGTAGAATTTTAGAAATAGTTCCTTTAAAACTCATCTTAGTTTATGAATTTAAAATTTAATTGCTGTTCAACTATTTTTTATTTTGAAAAAAAAAATTCTTAAAAATTTCAATAAATTTTATTTTTTATATCACATTGAAATGATTTTTTTTAATACAAGAAATTAATTAAATTAAAAATTATTTTTTAAAATAAAAAACTTAAATTAAAATATAAAATAATAACCGGTCATTATTTCCCGTGTAAATTCAACTGAAATGAAACGTTGTACTTTCTTCTTATTGTACTTTCTACTTCGTAAAACGCTCCGTTCCTGTGTTACTTCCTATCGGTTCATTTCTCTTTCCTTAAGAGTCATTCTTGTATTTCTATTATGTTCGGCTGCATGTTTTAGGCATCTGATTTAGGGTTTATCTACCTTTAATCAATTCAAATCCATCGTTTTGTTGTTTTTTTATATGTTGTTTTGTTATTTTTGTTTTTCTTGTCTTTCGGTAGTTGCTCTACTAATAGTTTGTTGGTTTATTTGTGTAATAAGCAGATATAATGGCGGGTGAAAGGCTTGTAATTGATGAAGAATTAAAGGTAAATTTGTATATGTGAAGCCCATTTCTGCAGTTTTTTTAGTGGGTTTATCTCGATTGACGGTGTTTCATGCCGGTTAACTTAGGAGTTAACTTAGGAATGGTCACAGTTGATGTCAAACTCGAGTATGGTCGATGCATGCAAAACTTGAGTAAAAATGCATACAAAACTTAAGTATGGTCTATTTGCATCAAAACTCATAAGATCTAAGGATGCATGCAAAACTTGAGCTTGAGCTTGAGTATGATCTAAGGATGCATGCAAAACTTGAGTATGGTCTATTTGCATCAAAACTCATAAGATCTAAGAATGCATGCAAAACTTGAGCAGAGTATAATCAGTATGATATAAGGATGCATGCAAAACTTGAGTATGGTCTATTTGCATCAAAACTCATAAGATCTAAGAATGCATGCAAAACTTGAATCTATTTACATCATCCTCTTATCACTACTTGTGATTCTGAATTTTAAAATCAATGCTTTAGTAGAATAATGCTTGTATGACATTCTGTGACTTTGTGCTTTTAATACTGATTAGAACTTTGATTATGATGTAAATAAGGATTTGGCTTGTCTGGCCATATTTCTTCTCATCCATTTTATAATAAATCTAAACCATTAATATTTGTTTGATCTAAACATTAGGAAACAAATTACATAATACAAATCCAAATCCTATTGAGACAGAAAGTTGTGAAGTCTTTATTTTATAATTAATAATAGGAAACTTATTTTTACTTAGAAGCAATGCGGGACTCTCCAAATTTCCTAAGTCTTGCATAAGTTAAAAATATATTATCTAAACTTTAATTTCCCTATTACTGAACAGTTACTAATCTGTATTTCCTATTATTGAACAAACAAATGTGGATGATTTAGATTTTTTATAAAGTTATAAAGTAGATGAGAAATAGATGAGGAGTAAAGATGTAGTATAACTCAATATAGTAGAGAACACCACGAAGAAATGTGAAGAAATGTGTATGCAAATTATGATGTTCCTAAATCTTCATAAACGAAGGAGTAAGAGAAAAGTGATGCACTGCCCCATATCCCTTCGTGTTTATTTTTGTTTGTTAACCATTTGTATTATTATTTTTTTTGACAATTTGTTTGATTGATTTTGATTCTATTATTCTATTAAACTCTCTCAAGTTTCTAATTTTGATTACATGTGATTGAGGATAATGGTTTATTTAATTTACAGCCTGTGAAACCGGATTCCACTGGTGAGGGACTTCCATATGCACCGGAAAATTGGCCAGAAGAAGGTGATATTTGGGGATGGAGAACTGGACGGAGAGTTGTCCCAAACGGTACGCATTTTCAGGATCGGTATTTATATTTGCCATTTCGACTAGTTCACTTGTTGAAAGCAGACAAGGAGAACACAGGATCAGGTTCAAAACAACATATCTTTGCCAGCAAGCTCGCCGTTGAACGCTATGTCAAGAAATATTTTCCTGACACCGATCTTAATGATTTTTTCGCTTCTTTTACCTGGAAGATTCCCGCGCTATCTTCATCAGTTAATGGTCTCTGTTCTCTTGTCACTTATTTCTAAACCATATCTAATACTTTTTAATAGGATTTTTCAGATGTTGCATTCATCTATTTTTTTTGTTGTCATTTGACTTTCTCTATCCTATCAATTTCCTTTATTTCATCCTTTTAATTTGTGGTAGCCTCTTAGTCATTTCCTGCGTTTCATTTTTTTTGTGTTTGTTTTTATTTTTTCACGATTTGTTTCCTAGATTCTAAATTACTCTTTCATGAGTTCAATTGCACTGTTGTTTGAGCACCTATAGATAATAATTTATTTAATCAAGAGGTGAAATCTGATTACATTGTAGAGTAAAGAAAAGTTCTTGACATGATAATATATAGACATATGAATTTTATTAATATGATAGTTAAATCATTTTTTCTACCAACATCTTACTAGAGACTAGCAAGATTATATGCAATATACTGCATTAGTTTTGAATTGCAGTGGTGCTATCATGATGGGGTGGTGGTGAGTTAAAATTCCTTGACATTGCAAGAGCAACTGCAGTTGTTAACGTTCTATAAAACCATTATTTTTCATCTTAGTTGTTTTTTCATGCTTTACAATGATCCTCAGCAATCAGCCACATATTGTATGGTTTGTTTTGCTTATTAAAATAATATCACTTTGCTAAATAACTACTTATGTTTACAGGTAATGCCGTGCCAATAGCTGCTGTACCTCTTCAACAGATAGCACTAGATGCAAGTGACTCCGATGGTGGGGACGTTGTCAAGTGTAAAGCAAATAATAAGAATTGCACTAGTCTGGTGTTAGAAGAAGTAGAAAAATATTCACCAGCCATGCCTTGTGATATCTGCTGTTCTGAACCTGTGTTTTGCCGTGATTGTTGTTGCATTCTGTGTAGCAAAGCTGTTTGTACATCTTATGGGGGCTTTAGTTATATCAAGTGTAAAGTGTATGCTGATGAGGGAATTTGTGGCCACGTTGCTCATATTCACTGTGCTCTCCGATGTCTCTTGGCTGGCAAAGTTGGAGGAAGTATTGGGCTAGATGTCCAGTACTACTGCCGACGCTGTGATGGGAGGACTGATATGATTTCTCATGTTAATAATCTTCTACAAACATGTAAAACTTCGGGTTTGGAGGATGATGAAATTCTGAATAAGATTTTGAATGTTGGTGCTTGTCTCTTGCGTGGTTCAGAGAGACCCGTTGCAAAGGAGCTGCTGCGTTATATTGAATTGGCCATCTCAAAGGTATTTTTAAATGATATTTTGGTGATAGAAAAAGAAACTATTTTGCTTGTTCTCTCTTTGCATATTATGAGGCTTATGACCAATTTGATGGTTTACATCAGCTTAAATGTGGAACTAAACGTGAAGATATATGGAATCATGACATTTTTATAACTCATTCTACGGGTAAATATTCTTCTCTATTATCTATACTATGAATTTGAAAGTGTTGTGACAAATTTTTTACATTATGTTATTGGGTGCATTTTACTTAACATTGAATATCTTTTGTTTATTTATCAGATAATGGGATGCAAGCCACCATCAATGATTACATTTTTGAAGTTAAAACGGATTCGGAATCTGATTCGGAATTTAAACTTCCATATGTAGATCTTGACGCTGAGGTTGATCAAGTTCTCGAGGATTTACGAAAGTCACAAAAGATGGAATATAAGGTGTTTGAAGAAAAATTTCAAAAACAAAAAACCTTTTTACTGAAGTTATATGAACAACTGAACTATGAAAGAAGTGTATTGGCTGGTCAAGTCTCATCTGCTGCATCAGAGGTCCCATCTAGTGCTATAAGAGAAAGAATGAAACAGATAAGACAGGAGGAGGAGAAATATGAAGACCTGAAGAATGTAGCCATGGAGTTTTTGTCATGGCGTGAAGATTTAAGGAACTTAAAATCAATATTTAAATAATTGACAAATCTTTGAGGTTGTGACAATATGAATTTTCTTATATTTTCTTAGTTTTAGCATTAAACTGTGTTCTTTGCTATTATCATGGATATTTTGTCAAACAAAATCAAGTGGTATTTGTCGGTGTTATTATGTTATTCTTTGCTATTGTAATATGTTCTATCAAAATTTTTTGATAACGTTTTTAAAACTTAACACCAATAAGTCCATGTATAATGACATCATTCTCAATATTGAATTCTTTATTACATTTAGAATAAAATCTTAAGAAACCCATGCCAGAAAATCCAATTCCTCATCCCTTAATTAGACTTCCAGAATTTCTAATTTTCATCACTTGTGTTGGCAAGTACCAAATTTGAAATTCATTGACTTGTTTTAATTGTAATTTTTTTTTCATTAAATATATATTTTATCCAAAGTCTAAAGTTGAAATATTGGCATCTTGCTCTCACATTACTGGTTAAGAATTCAAATTCAGTAACTTGCTTTAATTGCAAAATTGGTTTTTTTTATTAAATTATGCATTTTACCCCATAGTGTTATCATGTTATAGGTCTTTTTTGAAGTCTTTGTGTACTATGTTTAAAAGTCTATTTCGAAAGTATGTTTATGTGATTTCTTTTATAGAAAAACCTATAAACTATCAAATAAGTCTAAAATTTAATATCGAAGCAAATAAGAAAATTTCAGCAAATAATACATAGGTTCTTATCTTGTCATATGACCAAAAAGTGAAAACAAAAATTTTATAAGCAAAAATAATATAGCAATGAGAAAAAAAATAATAACAAGAAATCTTTACTAAGAATCAGCAGCCAATAGTTATATCCTTTTGTTGAACCATTATATTATTAGTTATTGGATATGATCAGTCTCCCTCTCTCAAAAATAATAATTTAATTTTGAAATATATCAACTAAATAAATTCAAATGAAATTTAAATTGAATTTATTAAATATAGTATCAAATTTGAGTTTTATACATTAAAAAAACTTTATTAAAAATACTAAATAGGAATTGATATTAAGAATATTTTTTATTTAACTACCAATTATTTTACTTATGTGTTTGTGAAAATATGGATAAATAGAATAGATTACTCATAAATTCACATGTTTAACATTTAAAAAAAAAATTAAACTATATTATTTTTACCATAAAACTATTATTAATATTAGTAATTATACATATAATTGTTCATATAATACGTCTTATATATAGAATATAAGATACAATTTTAAAAATATAAACGGGTCAGTCTTTTAAAAGTTTTTTTCAAGTCTAAAGCTTGACCTGTTTTATTAAAAAAAGTTATTAAAAGATTTAAAAAATGACATTTTTAATAAACATATCAGTCTAGGTCAAACTTTTGATTATCTAGATAGTAGGGATCGCTTAACTTATTCCAATTAATAATTGCAGATGAATAATTGTGTTAACTTGATGAATGAGTTTGTCTCTTTTTTCTTTTTTTTTTTTTTCTTAAAAAAAATATTAAATTAAACTTATGTCAAGAATGAATATAAACAAAAAGTTATTTTCTTACAACACATTCATTTTGAAATGTGTTTTTGCGAATAGTTTTTTTATTCGAAAACACAATTAATGACTTTTATTGTGTTGTTTTGCAAATTTCATTTGGTTTGTTAATAAATCCAATTATGTCGAATCAAAGTTCACCAATTAATTGTCATTTTTATTAAAAAAATAAAAAAATTAGTAAAGCTTTAGAAATAGCTCCTTTAAAAATCACTTATGATTTGTTTGTAAATTAAAAATTTAAGGTTGCTGTCCAATTATTTGATATTTTTTAGTGAACTGTCCAAAAAGTTGATAAAAGTTTCCATAATTATTTTCAATATTTTAATGGTTTTTTAAATATAAGACATTAATAAAAATAAAAAAGTTATTTCATTAATGAGAAAACTTAAATATAATATAAAATAATAAATAAATGATACTGCATCGTTTTTATTTCCATTAAATATGACTGAAATGTGAGTGTTGTACTTTGTAGTTGTAGATCGCCGCTGTGTTATTCCTTATCCTCATTCTCATTCCTATTTCTTAAGGTCTTTTCTGTTTTTCTATGATCTTCCACTGCATTAATCAAACTATTGTTGGTTAGGTATCCGAATTAGGGTTTATTTACCTTTAATCAATCCAAATCCATCAATATCAATAGTGGTTCTTTTTTTTCTTTTTCTTGATGGGTGTTTGTCTTTTTGGTAGCTTCGTGGACTCTATGCTAATAGTTTGTTTGTTTGTCTGCTTTGTAGTGAGCTCATATAATGGCTGCTGAAACGTCTGGAATTGCCAAAGATGTTACAGAAGTGAGTTTCTGTGCATGAGCCCGTTTCTGCATGTTTTTTTATTGGATTTAGCCTCTGTTTCTTGCTAGATTATGTACTGTTGTCTGATGTTTATTTTACACAGTTGATTGGTAAAACCCCATTAGTATATCTAAATAAACTTGCCGATGGCTGTGTTGCCCGGGTTGCTGCCAAACTCGAGTTGATGGAACCGTGTTCCAGCGTAAAGGACAGGTAACTATTTTTCCATTGTCACGAGTTGTGATTCTGAGTTTTAAATCAATTCTTTAGTAGCATTATATGCATGGTATGACTTTTTGTGATTTTGTGTTTGTTTTCTTATCTTTCACACTCAGGATTGGGTATAGTATGATTGCGGATGCAGAAGAGAAGGGGCTTATCACACCCGGGAAGGTTGGTATACCTTGATAATTAAAGAAAAGTAGATCTACTAAGAGGCAACTGTTGCATTGTCATATCCTCGTAATATACATGGAGGATAACTATCTGTACAATTTGTCTTCAAGAGAACACTATTTTGGTTGGATCATCCTCTTTGATGAAGGTTATCGTATAACATCCTATATATATGGGACTACGCAGTTTGACCCAAATTAAAAAATGTTTTCTATAGAAAACTCTGGTGAAGGCTTTAACGTGTAACCTCCTATATATACGGGACGATTCAGTTTGACCCAAAACTTTAAAAAAATGTAAAATTATTCTATAGGAAAAACTTAAGTAAGTTTATATTACTCTAGTGGCTATTATTTTAAATCTGAGTTAGTACCCTGTTAATTTGTTTTTGTTACAAACTTACAACTGTTATGTTAAATACTTGGAAGTGGTCGAGTGAGAAAGGGCATTGTGGGTATTAATTTAGTGTGTCTCTGAGTTAGCAATTTAATATATAATACTGATATTTGTGTTTCTTATTTTACTGAAGAGTGTCCTCATTGAACCAACAAGTGGTAATACTGGCATTGGATTAGCCTTCATGGCAGCTGCCAGGGGTTACAAGCTCATAATTACAATGCCTGCTTCTATGAGTCTGGAAAGAAGAATCATTCTATTAGCTTTTGGAGCTGAGTTGGTTCTGACAGACCCTGCAAAGGGAATGAAAGGAGCTGTGCAGAAGGCTGAAGAGATACTGGCTAAGACGCCAAATGCCTACATGCTTCAGCAATTTGAAAACCCTGCCAATCCGAAGGTATATAAGTAATAAGCACATTTGTTCTGTAAACTGTGCCCCAGATTCTTAACACTTTGGGCAATGTATATTGTTGTTATAGATACATTATGAAACCACTGGTCCTGAGATATGGAAAGGCTCGGAGGGGAAAATTGATGCTTTTGTTTCTGGGATAGGCACCGGTGGTACAATAACAGGTGCTGGAAAGTATCTTAAAGAGCAGAATTCGAATATAAAGGTTAGCTTTTTTACTTTTTCCTTGATATATATGTTTAGGTACATTTAGGGCTATAGCTATATCATTCTTTTTTCTTGTACTCTACATCTTTTCCCTTTATGCAGCTGATTGGTGTGGAACCTGTTGAAAGTCCAGTGCTCTCAGGAGGAAAGCCAGGTGAGTTATAACCTCTTCTTTAATAATGTAGCTTTTGGGGTGAGCCATAAAATCCTTGCATTACAAGTTGATGTTTAATTTGATTTTCTTTTTTGTCTTTGAGAGACATGTAAATCAAATTGAATAGAGTCCAATTAAAGAAGGTATAGAGAAAAACTCAAGAAAACTTTAGAAGAGAACATTAAAATTAAAAAAAACCTAAAACAAAAACTTGCGCCTCATGCTTCTACCTTTTCCCTTTCATGCCATTCTCTTTTCGATTTTACTGAATTTACAATTTTGGTTTATGATTACAATGGCATCTATTGATAATGTAGACAAGCCTACTTAATGGGTTAAGGCATGAGATAACTTTACTGTGTAAATGCTATGGACTGGCATTTAAAAATTGATTGCGTTTTGTAGGTATTATTGAATACTATCCTCATGTCACTTTCCTTCCTATCATCCATGAAAGACTGGGTTTTGCTTATTCAACCAGCCCATATCATTGAAAGAAGATTATTGCTAGGTTTTCTTCACACGTGAATTTTTCTTAACACCATTTCATGGTCACCTGACCAGTTTGATCTTTGGAGTTTGGACTAATCACTTACTAAACAGGAATCATGTAAAGTTGATGTCACTGTGATTATTCTGTGTTTTCTTCATCTTAAAATTACTCCTTTTTAAACTATAAATCAGTTCCTATTTGTCTTTTCTTGTTTGTTTTGTTCTTTTGAGGCTGTAACTACTATAATTTTCCCAATTTTTAGTAAGAATAAATCCTTTGGGCTGAGGTAAAGAACTTTATTTTCTAGTTGTGGTTAATATGCAAAATTGCATTGTAAATGTTCAGGTCCACACAAGATTCAAGGGATTGGTGCTGGTTTTATCCCTGGTGTCTTGGAAGTCAACCTTATTGATGAAGTCGTTCAAGTAAGTTTTATTTACTTGTGGATAATAATTATGTTGTTCCAGTTATCATGTAATCATACTTCAAAAAATATTATTGGTTATTGAAAATATCTTGCCATTCTTACACCTATTTATTATATGGATTTGATCTGGCAGTTTCCTGTTCCATTAATGTGATAATACTGATACAATGTTCACTTAATCAATGAAGATTTTTGCAATTCATTGGTCATTTCTAGTTTGAGAACCTTTTTAATCATTTTCTGACGAAAACTTGTCCTAAAGCACTATGGTTCTCATCTTCCCTGGGCAAGCTCTGAGTACTATGGATAAAGTTCTAGATTGTGGGCAAAACTACAAACTATCAATATAAACTTTTGTGTACTATTTTACATAATTATATCTAATCCGGTTAATTCAACTTCATATAAATGTAGATTAGCAGTTTTATATAGAATGGGAATTCCTGATATCATTCAAGATTAGGTGCTGATTTTGGTGCTATGAATACAAATACAGACAGATTATAATTTGACATAAATACTTTACAACATACAACTTCATTTCTAATATGTCATAATTGATTTTTAGATGCGTATTTGAATTAATATATGAAAAAATAAAATTGTTATTGATGTGTTGTATTGTATTAGAAAGCTATTGAGTATTTAGTCTTCTTGCAGTATTTGTTTTTAATGTTACAACAGTTAATATTCCATCAAACCTGAGATATGTGTCGTTGGCAGATATCAAGTGACGAGGCAATAGAAACTGCGAAACTTCTTGCGCTTAAAGAAGGACTATTTGTAAGTTCTAAACCTATAGAAACAGCCGAGAGTGAGCACCTAATATATATTGTTTGAGGGAGCATACTTTGGAATGGATATTTGGATGGGGTAAAAAATAAGCTGGTTAAACCACTTTGGATATTGTTGTAGGTGGGGATATCTTCCGGAGCTGCAGCTGCTGCCGCCATCAAGATAGCAAAAAGGCCAGAAAATGCTGGCAAGCTTATTGTTGTAAGTTTATCATATCCCTAAAATTTCCATGATTGTATTTAGAAAAAGAAACATAATTCTATTATAACTGTTAATTCGTTATGCATAATATCCATCAAATGAACTGGTGATCTCTTGGACCACAATAGCATCTTACATATAGATTATTTTTTTCCCCCTTCGAAATACGAAAATTTGGTGATTTTATTTATTTAATTTTGTTTATTTAAGAAATACAAGTACATACATTTATGATTACATTTCGAGTTTAATTTATACATGTATTTTGTTTACATAGACATCATAAGATTTAATAGGATGTCGCAACAGAGTGAATTTCTATTGAATGACCATCTAAAATAGTTTTACACTAAACTAATAGTTGCATATAACTTAAATTCTTGCATGTTCCATATTATCGGTTTTGTTTCGCTTACTAGAACCAATAACATGCGGAAATAAAGAAGGGCTTTAGGTAGTATGATCCGATGTTTCCATTGGCATTGACAAAATAGAATCAGTGATCTCTGGACTACATTCACAACATGGACTTTACGGATGGAACGAGCTTATGCTTGAATTTCAGATCTTTTATTTTTTAACGTAGCAAAAAATATTTGTTAATGATTATTATTATTCTTATATTGGCTAACAAAGGCAGCTAAGTATTGTTACATGTTTATTGTCGATTGCCACTGCTTACTACAATAGTACCATTACCATGGTCATTTTTTTAAGGTAATATAATCGTGTGAACAAAATCCAAGTACATCCGAAGTCCAAGTTACTTCTAATGGGTATTGTGTGTGGAATTTGAGTTCGATGGAGTTTTGTTTATGAATATTGGATCAACGGTTTGATGTGAATAAGAAAACATGATAACGTAGCTTTTAACTAATATGTATTTTCATGTTTTGGTTAATCTATTTCTCGATTGAGCAACTGAATCTATGGTTTGTTTTCTGAGTTCCGGTTCCATTTCGATATGGTGCAGGCTGTTTTCCCCAGCTTTGGAGAGAGGTACCTATCCTCCGTGCTATTCGAGTCGGTGAGACGAGAAGCTGAAAGCATGACTTTTGAGCCCTGAATTCCCCGTTTGAGGCTTTCACTTCCTTCACTTCTGAATTTTCATGTAAACCTTACCCAGGCTTTAACATTAGAGTGTTAGAGTACTGTTTGCGTTTCTAAAATAAAATAAAACTTGCTCCGAAAGGCTAGAAATAATGTGTTAAACGTAGAGGAAATGTACTTGGCCTGGCTTCCATAACATGTTATGTGAAAACTTCGTTGTGCAAAAATATTTATTATTAATGGTCTAATTTTTAGAAAAAAAATCACTATAAAATCCTAATAAAACGCAGCTTCAATCAACTGGTGGCTGTCAGTATATGATGAGCATGGTATTCTACAAACAGAAAATGTTGTGAAGAGGAATTCACAGTGAAGCTGTCAGGAAAGGATGGATATATAATTTCGGAAAGCTAAAATAAAATTTAATATATAATTATATATATCGTAAGAGATATGATAGAAGTATTTTCCTAAACAAGGTCAATATCTATTATCATGGTTCCCTTCAAAACTCTGTTCTGGATACGTACAACTAATGGAAAAAGCAATATCATTTAATAGCATAACATCACAGGGAAAGAGATGGCAATGGAAGAGAACACCTTTGGCGAATTGGCAAGGGGTGAAAATAGTAAAATTTAGTTTGGGATCACACCAACATTAGATTGATGCTGGCACGTCAATCACCCAGGGAAGGAAAGGGAAGGTCCATCATGTAGCAATTGAAAGGTTAGTGACAAAAATTGCACGGTTTTGGTTTCGTTTCGTTGGGTGTTTCAGGTGAAGAAATCCTGAATCCCTTTGCCCGCAAAAACCCGATCAGAAAGCTCAGCTAAAACGGCATTCACAGTGAGCAAAACGACACTGGAACCAAAGATCACTCCGAGGACAACGCCGGTGGTACCCAACACCTTCCCGAACGCCGGCCACTCAATCTCATCGATCTCACGCGCCACCCCGCTCAACAAGTTATCCTCTTCTTTCTCCTTCCTCTCCGCCATCGCCTTCTTCAGCTCCGATGCCAACTCCGCTTTCGACTCCGCTTCCGGTTCAGGCTCCGAACTCTCTTGACTTTCCTCCACCACGCCAGCCACCGGTAACCGGCGCCTCTCCGGGAGCCGCAAAATTCCGGTGGAAGTTGGGGGTCGGGATTTGAAGAGCGCGGAAGCAGTGACTGTGAGTCGGAGAGAGTGGGGAGGGGACGATGGAAAGTTCGAACGTGATGTGAGCGGTGAGTGTAGGTGGTGGAGAGCCTGAACAGCCATCAATAACTACGGACGAAAGAACCAACGATTTTGTTTGGGTTGTGTTGTGGATAACGTATTTCGCCTTCTCTATTTGGGGCAACCCTGACCCGATTCTCTTCTGGATCGGGTTCAATGCCAAGAGTTCATTTCATGAATCATTATGGGCCTATAAATTGAAACAAACGTAGTCCCGACCCAATTGTAGAATTGAGAAAGGTGTTAAGTTCAGTAGCTTCAATCATACAAAATTATGTTTTTTTTTTATTATTACTTATATTAATTTGGTCACACATGGATGCTATAGTGTGCAACACCAAGCAATTCCCACATAACCTTTCTAATCAAGAACTTAATCCACCACTGCAATTTGCTTGAATATGTCAAAGAGCAATCCTGTGTATTGAATTTTGGTGAAAGTAATTTATTGACTCTTAATTTTTTTTTTTCCTTTTTCTTTCTTTCTAAGTTTCAACTAATATGATGCTCCGCATGCATTATTTTTCCTTTTAAACTAAATAGCTTTGATTTTTATAAAGTATTTGAAAAAAAATATATAGCAATGTGAAGCAATTTTTTTATTTATACAATAAAAAAAAAGACGAGATGGTTTAGGTGTATGAGATATGATTGCGTGAGGGTTGAACTGGGCCAGGCCCAAAAGAAAAAGTAAAGCGTGAGGGTTGAACTGGGCCAATATATATAGAGAGAGTGAGGAGTAAAGTAATTTAGGGTTTAATCAAAGGTGTTGTTGCATTGCAACAGGGAAAGGGGGATGCTATTGGCACCGACCATTTTGCTCTTGCCACCGTCGTCTCCTCTGCTCTCTTAACAAACAGATGTTAGAGGCGAGTGAGTGAGTGAGTGAGTGAGAGTGTTTGAAGTGGTTGTTGGTGGCTTCCATGGCATTTGTTGAGTGAGGCAGTGATGGATGTGGATGTGTCCTGGCGAGGTGTCTCTGATGACGCAGCCACGGCCACAATCTGTCTTATTCTGAGCTTACTCACTCCGATTCCTTTTCTTGCATGCAATGTTCAAGTGAGGCATAGCATGCATCGCTCTCTCGTATGTTGCTATTGCCGGTGATCCTCTCTTCGCCCTCTTCTCTCTTCTCTCTCAATCTCTTTCTCTTTTTGTCCTTCACCATCATCTTCATCATCATCATGGCCACATGAATGCTTCATTCATTCATTCTTCTTCTTCTTCTTCTTCTTTTTCTTTATTTTCCTCATCTGGATATAACGAGGCAGTGATGACGTGTTCTGTAATTGAATCAGGCGTTGAGTGGAGAAGAAGTGTGTCATGTCCTGTCATGGCGAGGTGATCCACTCTCTGTGGTCGCAGCCACGGCATCACACTCTTCCCCGCTCTTTTGTCTGACAAAACCTAAATCTGAGCCTCTTCCTTCCACACTATACTAATTTGCTTATTTCCTACTAATTGATGCAATTACAAAACCAATGAAAATCATAATGCATGTTGTAATTATTCTTTCCTCTTATTTTTGCTTTTTGTTTCATTTTCTATTCTGCACCTCCCATTATTTTCCCCAAAATTTAGGTTTATTTGTGATCTTATTCAGATTTGCTCAGTTCCCTATTCTGTAATTTTGTTGCATTTGTCTGTTTCTGTTTGTTTGTGAATCGAGATTGAGATGCTGAGATTGATTATGGTGCCAATGAATATGGTTTATTTGTAAAAATGAAGAGAAAAAATGTTTTGAGGAATGAACCATATTCGTTCTCCTTTTCTTCAATCTCTATAACCAACTACAAATTTCTTTCGCCTATTCCTTTGTTCAATTATGCATTACTTTGTGTTATGTCTCATAACAAACAAATTAAAGTTGATTTAGGACTGCTAGAAATTTCCTGTATGTTATCTGTCATTGTTGCAGATTTTAGAACTAGTTCAGATAACTTTTTCGATATTCATCAAGGAAAGGAAATAAAAAATTATCAAGTTATAATATAATGAATCAGCTCTATTTTAATTTTTTTGGAAAGATCTCCCTACAAATCCTTTTATAAAGGTAAGTAGAGCTCCAACATTTTTAGGTTAAATTAATTAACCAATTGGATTATAAATTGGATTTTACAGCTTATTCACTTTATTTATATCTCATTAAGATTAAAATAATGATAATAAATCAAACTTATCATTTTAGAGTCATAAATGAGTTCTCATAAAAAAAAGTCTAAGTATTTTATTTTTCTAAATAACCAAAAAAAAAAAATCTATCTATTATCAATCTTAAGTTTTAAACAAATAAATATGCATGTAACTTCAATACAGTATAGAACATTATTAATGATAAAATAATACAATTAGTATATAATCTAAGTTACATACATAAATTAATTTAGCAAGTTTAACATGTTCTTTAAGGATTTAAAATTAAAGTGAGGTTAGAGATAATATGATATAACTACAAGTCTATATTAATTACCAAAAATATTGAACTAATTTTCCTTTTAAACATAATTATATGGAGAGAGAAAGATGAAAACAGTTAGTAATATAACAGTTTTCTCTCCAACTAATCCATCTCATTGTTTTCAATATTTTTCGCATCTGTGTTTCTCGAAAATTTCATATAAATACAGCAATGCATTTTCATTCATTACTCACCTCTGTGTGTTGTATGAATAATTTTCTCCCAACACACACAGAGGTGCTTCTAATGGATTCCATCACTAGGAATCCTTACGAGAGACAAGAAACAAACCCTACAATTTTGTTGCAAAAGAGTATAGTTTTGCTTCTTTCTCGATGGTATGCCCTTCAAATGGCTATTGAAAATCAATGGGGTGGTTGCGATTCTCTTCAGAAATCACATCAACTTGCTGCCGATTTATTCTCGTGGTTCTCCAAATCCAATGGTTATTTTCGCTTCTTTCTCTTTTTCTTTCCATTGCTAATTCATTCTATTAGTCATATTTTATTTCTCAATTTGCTCTTCTGTTCTAACATTTCTCCAATCTTTTTTATGTGATTTATGATCTAAATTTCAGCATTGATTCCAATCGAAGATTTAGAAAACCTACTCTATGAATGTATGTTGCTTACATTCAACACAGAGATAGAAGATGGCAGTATTGAACAGGTGTATATGCATACATCTTTTCACTTTTATATTCTTCTCACATCCTTAACATTTTTCAATGTGCTTAATATTTTTCAAGAAAACCACAAACTTTCTTGTATGATAATGTGCAATCTTGTTCCCTTATTTGTAACTTACAATAAATCTGAGATATATGCCAATATTTGCTTAAAATTTGTGATTGTAAAAAAAATCTGCAGAATCATTTGAATTTTGCTAATGTTCAGAATGATGCTAAACAGGTAGCAGAACAATTATTGGTGATCCATGAAGAATACTTGCTTCGACAAACATCTTAATATTTGAAGGAATTACAGTTTGAAGAAGTTAGAAGGTTTTCCTGCAAAACAAACACATAACTTTGGTAAATCTCTTTGGTAAATCTCGATAATCTTTTTCAGTTACATATAGTTAACATTTTTTTTTATTATTATTAGCTTGTTTTTATCGATTATTCTGTATTTTCTTATTAATTGGATTAGTGACATTGACATTTCATATAATTCAATCAAAATGGAAGACAATGAAGCAACTTATTATAAGTGTTGTGCAGTCATATATACTTTCTAATTAAGAGAAAAACATCTATTTTTTTAAATTATTTTTAATTTTTATATTTTTAAATTTGATCAATTTAATCTTTTAATTTTTAAAAATATATAATTTTATTTTTTATATTTAAATTTAATGTTTAGTAATGACTTTTTCTTGTTTTAATAGAATTGATAAAATAATGGTTTTAATTATTATTTATTTCTAATTATAATATTTAGTAACATTTAAAAATAAGAAGATTATTAATTTAAAAATATAAGGATTAAAAATAAATTAAAAAAATTACACAAACAAATATATTTAACCTTTTAATTAATTAATTATTTGAGTAAACAAAGTCATCCTTACAAATAGTTAATGAATAGTTTACTATAACCAAAATGAAGTATAACTATTTTTTTTATGGAAAGAATCACAAGCAATTTATGTTTCTAAGGATTAAGTAAGAACTGACTAATATGCTATTGCTGCAACAGTTGTGGAAGTAGGAAGTGTCAAAGATTGCAGAAATATTTTATGATCATCAAGTTCTTTTGGCATCTGTGGAACCAACACTATATTATTGACAAAGAGAGTTGGTAATGAAGCATCCTCACTTTCTAGCATCTGTAACTTTTTTTTTGGTTCTTGAAATGTTTCAGATTTAGAATTGGATCCAACAATTGTAACCGATGTACTCAACAATGTTAGTTGTTTGTTTGTAGTAAAATTTAAGTTATTGAACCTAAAAAACTTCAATTATAGATTGTTACTCCAGTTTCAAATAGTATATTAACAAATACATTATAATATATATAATCTTCTTTAAAAATGTTTTTTTGGGTTTTATATAAATGTCTCTCTCATTATAGTTTAATTTATGAAATCTTTTTAAAAATATCCGTTCAACGGATATATAACTGAGCAGTTTCAAATTGAAATCAATTTTGTTAATTGAAATTGGCTTGCATTTAACGAATTTTATATAGATTTGAAATTTTGCATGAAGGTTCACCTATCTAATCATCATTTTAACACTTTAAAAGAATTCTAAAAAGGTTTATTCATTATTTTTTCTATTAAATTATGAATTAAGGGATTTAAGTTAATTATTCTATACAATTTTTATAGTTCAAATAGGGTTTATCATCATTAACTTAATTTAAATTAGTTTGTAAAAAAGAAAACATCATATTAGACTAAACAAGTGCAATTCAAGCAAAACATTTAACATGTTATTAAGAATGTCATTAAGATAAGATACTCAACTAGCTTATAATTCAATTCAATACAAACATTAAAAATGAAAATAAATCCTAATGATCAAGTCACTATTATATCACAGATCATCTAACCTAAGTTTTTAATAGAAACTTAATTAAATTAGCTTCCCTTATTTGGTTTAATGTCCCAAAAGTTTAATCATTACTTTCAAACTGAGGCAAAATTCTTAATACTCTACTTAGTTATAAGAGTATTTGACCCACAAATTAAACATATTATAAGGACCTAAGTTAACATAAACTCATATTAATGACTAAAAAGGCACATGCATGGAAGTTAAAGCTTACATGCAAGCAATTCTTACCCAAAAGAGAATTTCAACAAGTTGAAAATGCTCTTCTCTTTTAAAAGCTTCTTCTTTCATGAAATCTTGGTGCAGTCCTATAAAAGCTTCCTCTTTCATGAAATCTTGGTGCAGTCCCATAACTCTTCTCTTTTAAAGGCTTAGTGTATATGTTCGCAAGCTGATGATTGGATTTAACAGGCAGTAGCTTGATCACTCCATTGTGCTTGGTTCTTTCATGAAACACTTGATTGAAATCAATCTGAATGGTCGATTGATTATCATAATAAAGTAGTGCATGTTTGATGTAGTGAACTTGAAGATCATTCTGTAAATACATGATCCACTAAATCTCACAAGTGGTAGAGGTTAGGGCCCGATATTCAACTTCAGAAGAATTCTTTGAAATCATCTATTACTTCTTAGATCTCCATGAGATGAACGAATTTCCAATATAAATTGAATAACCTATAATGGATTTTCTTGATATTGGGCAAGTGGCCCAATCTAAGTCACTAAAAGCTTTTATCTACATAGTACTCTTACTATCAAGGAATATACCAATGCATGGTTCATGCTTAAGATATCTAAGAATATGAAATGCAACTTGTTTGTGTTTGGGAGTAGGAGAGGCAACGAATTGACTAAGGTGGTGTATAACATGACATATGTCAGGTTTAGTATTAATAAGATATATAAGTCTACCAATCAGTTACTTGTAAGCAGTGATACCAACTTCAACAAGTTTGGTTCCATCTGATTTGGAGGTGTTGAAAGAGTGTACAATAGGAGTGAGGGTAGGAGCACAAACAAGCATACTAGTGTCTCTCAACAAATCAAGAGTATACTTTCGCTGAGACAAATGTATACTTGTCTTATTTTTGGCTACCTCAAGACCAAGGAAATAGGTTAAATTATCAAGATTTTTTATTCTGAAAGTTTGGTCAAGTTTATAAGTGATACAAATAATTTCTTCGGAATTATTTCTAGTAAGGATTATGTCATTGACATAGACCAAGAGTGTAGTGATAGACTGATCTTTATGCTTAACAAACAATGGATGATCTGTAGAAGCATGATTATATCCATGTGAAATAAGGAAAGTCGAAAGTCTATCATACCATTGCCTACTAGCTTGACGTAGGCCATATTGAGAACACTGCAATTTACCAACATGGGTAGGATCCTTGATGATAAGGTCAAGAGGAGGTTTCATATAAACCTCTTCATGCAAATTCCCATATTCACGTCGAGTTGCTTTATTTTCCAATCATTGATGACAGTTTTGGCAAGAAGAAATCTGACTATAGTGAACTTAGCCATGGGAGAGAAGGTATCATTGAAATCAAGGCCCTCTGATTGAGTGTACCCCTTTGAAACTAATTGAGCTTTATATCTCTCAATAGAGCCATCCGCTTTCTGTTTAGTTTTGTAAACCTAACGACATCCAATGATTGTCTTATTGTGAGGAAGGGAACTAAGGATCTAGGTCTGATTGACCTTTAGTGCTGAGATCTCTTCATTCGTTGCCTTAACCCAACAATTGCTTTTTGAAACTTCTTCGTAGGTGGTTGGTTCGTTGTTCTCAGTGATTGCCATAATAGAGCTAAAAATGAAGGAGAGAGAGAATTATAACATATAAAGTCTTCAATTGGATTAGTTTTACCTATGACATAAGTATTGAGTGTAGTTTGGAAATCTTTAAGATATATTGGTGGACGTCTGGATTGGATAGATCTCCTCAAGTTAGTGGTTATTTCATATCTACTAGGTCAATGGTTATTTCATATCTACTAGGTCAGTGGTTATTTCATATCTACTGTGATCCTCAATTTCATTTGATTGTGTAGGAATGGAATAGGTATCATATTATTGAAAATTATTATTATACATAGGCAAAGAAATGGCAAAAATATCCTTATTCAAAGTCTCAATAAAAGGAAAGTTGTTTTCATAAGAGGTCACACTTTTTAAGATTTCCAATTTGTGATTATTGAGATTAAAAACATTAAACCCAAGGATAACACAATGGTCAGCTCTAACATCAAGTTTTTTACGTTGAGAAGTTAAGGTACTATTATAGCACAAGGCGACAAAAACACGAATGTTGAAAATGTCACAAAGTTTGTTATTTAACTTTTCAAAAGGAGAAATGTTGTTGAGACTAGGAGTTGGTATGCAGTTAATCAAATATGATGCATGTTGAATAACAAAACACCAAAAAGATAAAGGAAGATTAGAGTGAAAAAGGAGTGAGGCGTGTTAGGTGTCGATGCTTCCTTTCCACAATGCCATTCTGCTTAGAAATCTCTACACAACTAGTTTGATGAATTATACCTTTAAAAGCAAAGATATGATTCATACCAAAATTTGCACTATTATCAGTTTTAATGATTTTAATCTTTCTGTCAAATTGTCTTCTAGCATATGCAATGAAATTGATTATATGAGCGCGAGTCTCACTTTTATTTCACATAAGGAATATCCAAGTAAATCTAGTAAAATCATCCACAATGGTAAGGAAGAAATGGTGACCATGCATAAATATCTTAGAACATGGTCTCCATATGTCAATGTGCACAAGATTAAAAGGATTAGAAGTATTAGAGCTAATTAAGGAAAAAAGAGGTTTCTTCTGCTTAACATGGTGGTAGGTGTTGCATACAAATTCTTTATTAAAAATAATATAAGGTTAAGAGAACTTCATTGCATTCAATCTCTCATTAGAAGGGTGGTCCATACGAAAATACCAAAGATCTATGCTTTTTGTATCATAATGCAGTTCAATAATGACAATTCATAATAGCACCAATCATAAAACTAGTATTAAGAACATACAATCCAACCTTTTTTCTAAATGTATCAATCCTCTCTTTCGTTCTCAGGTCCTGTATAATACATTGATCAGCAAAAAAAAGTTAATCCCTATTTTCAAAAATCAAGTTGAATGAGAAAGAAGGTATATATAGAACATCAGTAAGGGTAAATTTGTCTATGATCTTAACAGTGCCTAGATGAGTAGCACAAACATTTTGACCAGTTGGTAATTTACAAGAATGGATTAAATCTTTTTATAAGAGTGAAATTTAGTCAATATATAGCACACATGATTAGTGGCTCCAGAATCTATGATCCAATAAATGTTTCTAGGAGTGGATATACCTATTGATTACTCATGTTGAGAAGTATAAGTGGTCAAAGATCCAATTTGATAGACTTGATGATTAGTCGAACTAGCATTACTTTGATTCTGTTGAAGTAAGACAATCAAGGTTTTATAATGTTGTGGAGATATCCTTATGTCTTCAGTCTTATTATGCTGATTTGTATCACAACTTTGATTTTCTTGTGAAACGACATTATTTGCAATATGCATTTTCTCATTGTGATACTTGTGTCCAATATGGTATCCATGCTTCTTTTAGCATAGATCTATAGTGTGTCCAATTCTTTTAGCATTACCTCTGACATTCTTGCTATTAAGATTATGAGGAAAACCATATTTCGTGTAACACACATTTTCACTATGTCCATTACGACCACAATAAGAGCAGGTAGACTGGTGATTGTTTCCAAAAGTGGTGTTTCTGACATTAGTAATGAAACTGTTATTTGCAAGTTGTCAATCCTGTTAGACAACATAAGAAAAACTTTTAGCAATAGGAGGGATAGGATCCATCAACAAGACATGACACTTAATGTTGCTATATTGATCATTCAATCCCCTCAATAATTACATGGCTTGGTCTTCTTGTTCAAATATTGCTATGCATTTCCATTCATTACTCAACCCTGTGTGTTGTATGAATAATTTTCTCCCAACACACACAGAGTTGCTTCTAATGGATTCCATCAATAGGAATCATTACGAGAGACAAGAAACAAACCCTACAATTTTGTTGCAAAAGAGTATCATTTTGCTTCTTTCTTGTTGGTATGCCCTTCAAATGGTTATTGAAAATCAATGGGGTGGTTGCGATTCCCTTCAGAAATCACATCAACTTGTTGCGAATTTATTCACATGGTTCTCCAAATCCAATGGTTCTTTTTGTCAGATTTCATCCTAAAAGCAATTCGTACTAAGTAAAATTATCCAACAGATATATGAACCACCTCTACAAATATCTGCCGAACCAAGCGGCCCTATTCTATTAAACATTACAAATTAAGGCAGTCGATGTAGGACTTCTTTAACATCACCCTTCCACGGATGCTTGCCGAACCAAGCGAACTTACTAGAATAGGAAACAAATAAGATACAAGCTCTGATACCAAATAAACATATTATAATATGATATGATTTTCTAAGAAAGTTTGATTTTATTCTTCAACCTCTCTTTCTTAAATAGATTGCAGAACATATTTTTTACATTAATATGATAGATTCTTAGGAATATATAATTAGAGAAATTATAGGTTTACTATTACGATAATAATTACCTAAGATTTCTAACAATTAATTTATAAAAAATAATAAAATATATTTATATATATTAATACTTTTCGCTTCTTTCTCTTTCTCTTTCCATTTCTCTTTCTCTTTCCATTGCTAGTTGATCCGTTTAGTCATATTTTATTTTTCAATTTCTTCTTCTGTTCTAACATTTCTCCAATCTCTTTTATGTGATTTATGATCTAAATTTCAGCATTGATTCCAATCGAAGATTTAGAAAACCTACTCTATGAATGTATGTTGCTTACATTCAACACAGAGATAGAAGATGACAGTATTGAACAGGTGTATATGCATACATCTTTTCACTTTTATATTCTTCTCACATCCTTAACATTTTTCAATGTGCTTAATATTTTTCAAGAAAACCACAAACTTGCTCGTATGATAATGTTCAATCTTGTTCCTTTATTTGTAACTTACAATAAATCTGAGATATATGCCAATATTTGCTTAAAATTTGTGATTGTAAAAAGATTTTGCAGAATCATTTGAATTTTGCTAATGTTGAGAATGATGCTAAACAGGTAGCAGAACAATTATTAGTGATCCATGAAGAATACTTGCTTCGACAATCATCTTAAATATTTGAAGGGATTACAGTTTGAAGAAGTTAGAAAGTTCCCTGCAAAACAAACACATAACTTTGGTAAATCTCGATAATCTTTTTTAATTACGTATAATTAACAATTTTTTTTAGACAAATCATTTATATATATTATTATCTTGGTTTTTACCGATTATCCAGTATTTTCTTATTAATTGTATTAGTGACATTGACATTTCATATAGTTCAAATAATTTATATATCAAGTTAAACCATTATATCACTTTAAATATGCAAAACTGAATTAATTCAATCAAAATGGAAGACAATGAAGCAACTTCTTAGAAGTGTTGTGCAGTCATATATACTTTTTAATTAAGAGAAAAAGTATCTATTTTTTTAAAATTATTTTTAATTTTTATATTTTTAAATTTGATCAATTTAATCTTTAAAATATATAATTTTATTTTTTATATTTAAATTTAATGTTTAGTAATGACTTTTTTTGTTTTAATATAATTGATAAAATAATGGTTTTAATTATTATTTATTTCTAAATATAATATTTAGTAACATTTAAAAATAAGAAAATTATTAATTTAAAAATATAGGGATTAA
Source organism: Macrotyloma uniflorum (assembly GCA_016859785.1). Taxonomy (NCBI): domain Eukaryota; kingdom Viridiplantae; phylum Streptophyta; class Magnoliopsida; order Fabales; family Fabaceae; genus Macrotyloma; species Macrotyloma uniflorum. The sequence goes on from BDMB01000002.1 coordinate 617,389, forward strand.
AAATAAATTAAGAAAATACAAAAACAAAAATATATTTAACCTTTTAATTAATTAGTCAATTATTTAAGTAAACAAAGTCATCCTTACACATAGTTAATGAATAGTTTACTATAACCAAAATGAAGTATAACGTTTTTTTTTTTACGGAAAGAATCACAAGCAATTTATGTTTCTAAGGATTAAGAACTGACTATATGCTATTGCTGCAACAGTTGTGGAAGTGGGAAGTGTCAAAGATTGCAGAAATATTTTATGATTATCAAGTTCTTTTGGCATCTGTGGAACCAACACTATATTAATGACAGATAGTTGGTAATGAATCATCCTCACTTTCTAGCATCTGTAACTATATTTTGGTTCTTGAAATGTTTCAGATTTAGAATTGGATCCAACAATTGTAACTGATGTACTCAACAATGTTAGTTGTTTGTTTGAAATAAAATTTAAGTTATTGAACCTAAAAAAACTTCAATAATAGATTGTTACTCTCTAGTTCCAAATCCAAATAATATATTAACAAATACATTATAATATATATAATCTTCTTTAAAAATGTTTTTGGGTTTTATATAGATGTCTCTATCATTTGTAGTTTAATTTCTGAAATTTTTTAAAAATATCCGCTCATCGGATTTATAACTCTGAGTAGTTTCAAATTGAAATTAATTTTGCTATGGCTTGCAGTTAACAAATTTCATGTAGATTTGAAATTCTGCATAAAGGTTATCTCAAAATTCATTGATCTAATAATTATTTTAACACTTTAAATGAGTTTTAAAAGGTTTATTAATGGTGTTTTTCTACTAAATTGATGGATAAAGAGATTTAAGATAATTATTCTATATAATTTCTATAATTCGGATAGGGTTTATTAACACTGTTAATTTAAGTTTGTTTAATAAGAAACGTAATATTAGACTAAATTCTATACATGCATGGGATGTAAATGGAATCCAAGCAAAATATATAAGATACATACAACAAGTCCAAAGTTTCAAATCAAACAAATCACTCAACATGTTATCAAGACTAAATACTCAACTAGCTTATAATTTAATTCAATACAAACCTTAAAAAAAGAGGATAAATCCTAGTATCAAGTCACTGTTACATCTTACATCACCTGAGCAAAGTTTCTCTAAAAAGAGATAGAAAGAATAGTGAAAAAAAGAAAACTCAAGTTCTATTTCTTGATAAAAAATAATACAAGTGTTATTTATAGAGAATTTAGAGAACTCCCAACTACTCTAATCTTAATTATAAAGAATTTCTCAATTACTCTAACAATAATTATTAAGAGCTCTCCCAACTATTCTAGTCTTAATTATAAATAACTTCTCAACTATTCTAATTATTGAGATCTCAACTACTCAAGTAATAATTATATTCCAACAATTAATAAATATATTTCTTTAAAATTCAACAGTTCCTAATACTCTTATTAGTTAGTTCTAAGAGTATTTGATACACAAATCAAACACATTATAAGGACCTAAACTAGCATAAACTCATATTAATGACTAAAAAGGCACATGCATGAAAGTTAGAGCTTACATGCAAGCAACTCTTACCCAAAAGAGAATTTCAATCAGTTAAAAATGCTCTTCTCTTTTAAGAGTTTCCTCTTTCATAAAATCTTGATGTAGGCCCATAATTCACCAGTAGCGAATATCTTGGTCATGTTTCACCAGAATTGGCAAAAAAGTGGAAAAAATAACAAAGACAAACAAAACTAATGAAGAGAGAAGAAAGCAAGGGAAAATTGAAGTAAAAACACTTCATGATAGTTTTATTCCTTAAAGGAGGATATATATACACACAAAAGTTGAACAGAAGAACAAAAACAAAAAAAGTAGTTTGTAACAGAAAAAAGCGGGAAAGGAAGGTGATAATGAACACTAACTAGCATGAAAAATAAACGTGAGTCAAAACAGTCAACACTAAGAGTCCCCCTCAAACTGGGAGTATATGTTAGTTATCCCAAGCTTAAGACATAAGTCTTGAAAAAAGGTAGAAGCTAAAGGCTTAGTGTATATGTCCGCAAGCTGATTATTGGATTTAATAGGCAATAGCTTGATCACTCCATTGCTACTTTTTCTCTTATTATATGGCAATCTATCTCAATGTGTTTGGTTCTTTCATGAAACACTTGATGGGAAGTAATCTGAATGGCCAATTGATTATCAAAATAGAGTAATGCAGGATTGATGTAGTCAACCTGAAGATCATTCCGTAAATACATGACCTAGTGAATCTCGTAGGTGATAGAGGCTAAGGCTCGGTATTCAGTTTCAGAAGAACTCTTTGAAATTTTATTGCATCTTAAATCTCTATGAGATAAACGAATTTCCAATATAAATTGAATAACCTGTAATGGATTTTCTTGAGATTGGGCAAGTGGCCAATCTGAGTCACTGAAAGCTTTTATCTACATAGTACTCTTACTGTCAAGGAATATACCAATGCATGGTTCATGCTTAAGATATCTAAGAACACGAAATGCAGCTTGTTTGTGTTTGGGAGTAGGAGAGGCAACGAATTGACTAATGTGGTGTATAGCATGGCATATGTCAGGTTTAGTATTAGTAAGATATATAAGTCTACCAATCAGCTACTTGTAAGCAGTGATACCAACTTCACCAAGTTTGGTTCCTTCTGATTTCGAGGTGTTGAAAGAGTGCACAATAGGAGTGAGGGCAGGAGCACAAACAAGCATACTAGTGTCTCTCAACAAATCAAGAGTATACTTTCTCTAAGACAAAAGCATACTTGTCTTATTTCTGGCTACCTCAAGACCAAGGAAATAGGTTAAATTACCAAGATTTTTTATTTTGAAAGTTTGGTCGAGTTTATAACTGATGTGAGTGATTTCTTTGGAATTGTTTTCAGCAAGGATTATGTCATTGACATAGACCAGGAGTGTAGTGATAGACTGATCTTTATGCTTAACAAACAATAGATGATCTGCAGAAGCATATCATTGCCTACTAGCTTGACGTAGACCATATAGAGAACACTGCAATTTACAAACATGGGTAGGATCCTTGATGATGAGGCCCGGAGAAGGTTTCATATAAACATCTTCATGCAAATTCCCGTGAAGGAAAGAATTATTCATGTCGAGTTGCTTTATTTTCTAATCATTGATGACATCTATGGTAAGAAGAAATCTGTCTGTAATGAGCTTAACCATAGGAGAGAAGGTATCATTGAAATCAAGGCCCTCCAATTGAGTGTACCCCTTTGCAACTAATCGAGCTTTATATCTCTCAATAGAGTCATCCGCTTTGTGTTTAATTTTGTAAACCTAACAACATCCTATGGTTATCTTATTGGGAGGAAGGGAAGTGAGGATCCAAGTCTGATTAGCCTCTAGTGCTGAGATCTCTTCATTCATTACCTTAACCAAACAATTGTTTTTTGAAGCTTCTTCGTAGGTGGTTGATTCATTGTTCTCAGTGATTGACATAGCTTATAAAATCTTCAATTGGATAAGTTTTATTGTGACAGAAGTACTAAGTGCAGTTTGGAAATCTTCAAGATATATTGGTGGACGTCTGGATCGGGTAGATCTCCTCAAGTCAGTAGTTATTTCATTTCTGTTATGATCCTCATCTTCATTTGATTGTGCAGGAATGGAATAAGCATCATCTTGCTGAAAATTATTATTATTATCCATAGGTAAAGAGATGGCTGAAACATCCATGTTTAGAGGCTCAATAAAAGAGAAGTTCTTGTCATAAAATGTCACATTTTTGGAGATTTCCAATTTGTGATTTTTGAAATTAAAAATAAGAAAACCTTTCATATGAAGTTTAAATCCAAGGAAAACACAAGGGTAAGCTCTAACATCAAGTTTTTTACGTTGAGAAGTTAAGATACTATTATAGCACAAGCAGCCAAAAATAGAGATCTTGGAAATGCCACAAAGTTTGCTATTTAACTTTTCAAAAGGAAAAATGTTGTAGAGAGTAGGAGTAGGTATGCAGTTAATCAAATATGCTGCATGTTGAATAGCAAAACACCAAAAAGATAAAAGAAGATTAAAGTGAAAAAGAAGTGAATGTGTTCCACAATGTCATTCTACTCAGGAGTCTCTACACAACTAGTTTGATGTATTATACCTTTAGAAGCAAAGAAATGATTCATACCAAATTTTGGACCATTATTAGTTCTAATGATTTTAATCTTTCTGTTAAACTATTTTTTAGCATATGCAATGAAATTGATTACATGATTACAAGTCTCACTTTTATTACACATAAGGAATATCCAAGTAAATCTAATAAAATTATCCACAATGGTAAGGAAGAAACGGTGACCATGTATAGATATTCTTGGAACATGGCCCCCATATGTCAATGTGTACAAGATCAAAAGGATTAGAAGTATTAGAACTACTTAAGAAAAAAGGAGGTTTCTTCTGCTTAGCATGGTGCTAGGTGTTGCATACAAAATCTTTATTAAAAACAATATAAGGGTAATAGAACTTCATTGCATTCAATCTCTCATTAGAAGGGTGGCCCATACGAAAATGTCAAAGATCTATGCTTTTTGTATCATAATGTGGTTCAGTAATGACCAAATTCATAACAACATCAGTCGTAGCATTAGTATTAAGAACATATAATCTAGCCTTTTTTTCTAACTATACCAATCCACCCTTTCGTTCTAAGGTCCTGTATAATACATTGATCAACAAAGAAAGTCAATCCATATTGTAGATGGGAAGTCAATTTTGAAATAGAAATCAAGTTAAATAAGAATGAAGGTATATATAGAGAATCAATAAGGGTAAATTTGTTTGTGATCTTAACAATGCCTAGATGAGTAGTACAAACATTGTGACCAATTGGTAATTTAACAAGAATGGATATAATCTTTTTATAAGAGCGAAATTCAGTCATTGTAGAGCACACATGATCAATGGCTCCGAAGTCTATGATCCAAGAAATGTTTCTAGGAGTGGATATACTTGTTGATGGCTCATGTTGAGAAGTATAAGTGGTCAAAGATCCAATTTTATTGACTTGATGATTATTTGAACTAGCATTACTTTGATTATGTTGAAGTAAGGAAATCAAGATTTGATACTGTTGTGGGGATATCCTGATGTCTTCAATTGATCTATATCACAGATTTAATTTTCCTGTGAAACAACATTATTTGTAGTATGCATTTTCTCATGTGATACCTGTAACCAAGCGGGTATCCATGCTTCTTATAGTAGACATTTACAATGTGTCCAGTTCTTCTACAGTGAGTGCAAATTTTCCAATTTGCATTATCTCAAACATTCTTACTATCAAGATTTCGAGGAAAACAATGTTTCCTATAACACACATTTTCACTATGTTCGTTACGACCACAATAAGAGCAGGTAGACTAGTGATTGTTTCCATAGGTGGTGCTTTTGGCACTGACAATGACATTGTTATTTGAAAGTTGTCGTCCCAGTTGGGCAACATAAGAAAAAATTTTACCAATGGTAGGGATAAGATTCATCAACAAGACATGAGACTTAATGTTGCTATATTGATCATTCAATCCCCTTAAGAACTACATGGCTTGGTCTTCTTGTTTACGTTGGCTAATTATGTTAAAAGTAGTGCAAGAACATTTGTTCAAACATATGCAAACTGAGTCAGGTCTGAAATTGTCAAGCTCATCCCACATGATTCTTAACTTGGTAAAATACTTAGTCATAGTCATGTCCCCTTGTTTTAAAGATGAGACATCCATTTGCAAATCATATATGCGTAACAAATCACCCTGTGAATATCTTGACTTCAAATCATTCCATATATCACAGAGTTTATCCATCCACAAAATGCTTTGTCGTATAGGAAGTGAGACTAAATTTACCAACCAAGATACCACACCATATTGTTGCATCTTGTACAAGTTACATACGTTGTATCTATTGTAAGAGGTTGGGGAGCACTGCCATTAACAAATTTCACCTTATTCTTTGCACTTAAAGTAATAATCATAAATTTGCTCTAAAAATGATAGTTTCAAGTAGGAGAGACTAAGGCAATGGCTAATTTTCTTGAGGATGTAAGTAAAAAAAGTTATATGCAGGAAAATTTTGATTGTCAATCATTATTCAAAGAAGACTCAAGAATTTAAAAGAAAAGAAAGTAGGACTAGAATAGGCAGTAGAACTCTTCAATTGAAGAGTTCCAATACCATCATGAAATCTTGGAATCTTGGTACAGTCCCATAGCTCACCAGTTGCAAATAACTTGATCAGGTTTTATCAGAATTGTCAAAACTGAAAAGAAAAAATAAACATAAGTCATTAAGTGTGATGATGAACAGAAACCAACATGAAAAATAAACATAAGTCAAAACATCCAATTCTAAGACTCTTAGTATGTTAGGGATTTAAAAAAAAATGATAACTTGAAAATAATAAAAAAATACATTTAATTTCTTTATTTATAACTTTTCAAAAATTTAACTAAACAACATTATTAACATTACGTGTACCTAAAGCTCCTATAAAACTAGGATAATAAAAGCTATGATCTTGAAATTTGTTTTGTCTTCCTTTTTGTCCGCTTTCCTTTCTGATTTGCAGTCCTTCTAACCCCCCTTTAAATGATATCATTAGTGCATGTATTTGAATAATGAAAGAACTCACCTTGGGATTTGGATTTGCCTTCTCAACTGCTTTCCTTCCCGTTCTGCACACCTCCCCTGCCTCCAAATGAGATTTCTTATTTCTTCTGCTGCTTTTCCTCCTCCTTTGCATGCGCGCTTTGAATGATATTGGTTTGTTCAAATATCTAAAACATTAATTAGGAGGAATTCATGTCAGATTCATCTGTCTTTTCATACTACATTATTTAAATTTATATATTAATTGGTTATCCTCTTATTATTGATATGTATTTCTCTTAATTATATTTATTTATTTTTAATATGTTTGAGACTAAACAATAGATCAAATGCAATGGAGGGAGTACCTTAAAAATTAAATTAATCTTTTATTTGACATATATATATATATTGTGTGACGACCTATTATATATATTTCAAACTAAATTGTGTGGATGTATTTGAGTTGCTCAATATATGATAACGGTTTGTATTCTGTGATTATATCTAGGTGCTTGTTAAAAGTTACAGAAGTGACTGTTTGGAAGTAGTGTTTAGCTTATGCATATATTACTTGAGATGCATTTTTCTGGAACTAACCTTTCCAAGTTTCAAAATTTCAACATGGTAATTGCCAAGATATGTTACTCAAGATTTCTGTCATTTCTTATAACCTCGATTGTATCGATTTTTAAAAACAGCACTGCGAAACAGACAGCACTGCACCGCACATATTCACCAACGAAACGAAAAAAACCAATCCTCGATCTTTTCATTTCAGACGCCTGTTACATAATTTTGCCAAATGTTTTCCATTACCTGATTTGATCTGAACAACACCTATTCTGTTAGCTTGCGATTTTCCTTTATGTGTTCACAATTCCAAGGTTTTTAAGTCAATTACCTTTCTATTGAAGCACTATAAATCCAAGTCCTATCAGTTATGCTTCTATCCAAGCACTATAAACACTAGTCTTATAAGTTTTAGTCTATCTAAGCATTGTAAGCACATTCACTACTTACTATTGAGATGGATTTAGAGCCAGTGGCACCGGAAGTGTATGGTGAGGGATATCCATACGCACCGGAAAATTGGCCAGAACAGGGTGATGTTTGGGGATGGAGAACTGGACGGAGAATTGTCCGGAACGGTACTCACTTTCAGGATCGGTATCTTTATATGCCGAATCGATTACACCAAATGTTGAAGGAACAGAGTGCTTCCGGGTCAGGGTCAGGGTCAGGGTCAGGGTCAGGGTCAGGCTCAAGGACTTCCCGTGAGAAACACATCTTTGCTAGCAAGGCTGCTCTTAAAGCCTTCATCAATAAATATTTTCCTGACACCAATCTTGATGACTTCTTCTCTTCTTTCTCCTGGAAGATTCCTGCTTTACCACCTGTATTAGCTTACGGTACCTTCTCCTGTCACTCACCTTTTTCCTGTTACCATATGTTATATTTCTTTTGCTTCTTGTTAAAATGATGTCATATTGATAAATAACTACTGTTCTGTTCTGCATCGCAGGCAATGTACTGCCCATAGCTGCTATACCTCTTCAACAGATAGCACACGAAGCATATGTCTCCGACGGTCGGGACGTTTTCAAGTGTAAAGCAAATAATAACCAGTGCACTAGTCTGGTGTTAGAAATGCAAAACTATTCACCAGTCATGCCTTGTGATATCTGCTGTTCTGAACCTGATTTTTGCCGTGATTGTTGTTGCATTCTTTGTAGCAGAACTGTCTCTACAGATTATGGTGGCTATAGTTATACCAAGTGCCAACTGAATGCAGGTGAGGGAATCTGTGGCCATGTTGCTCATATTGAATGTGCTCTCCGATCTTACATGGCTGGCAAAGTTGGAGGAAGTGTTGGGCTAGATGCCCAGTACTACTGCCGACGCTGTGATGGGAGAACTGATATGATTTCTCATGTCAATAATCTTCTACAAACATGCAAAACTACGGCTTTGCATGACGAAATTGTGAAGATGTTAAATCTTGGTGCTTGTCTCCTGCGTGGTACAGAGAAACCGGTTGCACAGAAGCTGCTGCATCGAATTGAATTGGCCATCTCAAAGGTATCTTTAAATGATATTTTGGTAATAGAGTTAAAAACTATCTTGTTTGTTCTCTCTTGCTTATTGTGAAGGCTTATGACCAATTTGATTGTTTGCATCAGCTTAAAGTTCGAACTGATCTTGAAGATATCTGGAAAGAAGATGACAGTCTTATATCTCATTCTCTCGGTAAATATCCTGACCCAACATTTCTACTTGTCTCTACTACTTTTGATTGTTACCATTACCATTTAGTTACATTCATTATGGAGGTGCAGAACTGTAAGGTGTCTGCATTTGTAAACAGAGTGACCATTTATTATATTTGACTTTGACTTGTGACGAACATTTTACATTATGTTGTTGGATGCATTCTACTTAACATATTGAATGATATTTTATGTTTATTTTTTAAGCTACTGACACAGATGAGTTCGAAGACACCGGCAATCTAATTGTTCTCTTTGAAGATAAGAAGGAATCGGATTCTTCTGATTCATCAAAACTCGAGGCTGATGCGAATCAGTTTTTTAGTTTCTTTGGAAAGTCTTGCGAGCTTCAATATAAGGTGGTTGAAGCAATTCAATCACAAAAAACCTATCTTCAAAATTTGTACCGGCAACTGGACAATGAAAAAGATGCATTGGCGGGGGCTGGTCAAACCTCATCTGCTTCCTCAACGGTCCCATCTAGAGCTGTAAGAGAAAAAAAGAAACGGATGACAGAAAGACAGATAACACGGGAGACGAAGAAATATGAAACCATGAAGAGGCTAGGCTATACTTTTTGCATGGCATCCAACAAGATTATAAACAAAACTTTTCGCGTCAGTAAGAGATAGATTAAATTGAGAAATCTAATTTCATAGTTTTAGCATTGAAGTGTATTGTTACCATCTTGGATATTTTGCCAAACAAAATCAAGTTGCATTTATAAAATTGTTGGCCTGTCAAAGATGATATTTGCATACAAACTATCTTTGATGCATCAAAGAACATATATTTACTACTGCTGAATAAATAATTTAACTTAAATAAGTACTAAAATTGAATATATATTTACTCACCAACCACTACTAAATACAAAATTATATATATCATTAGTGTTAGTAATATTTTGATTCTATTTAAAGGTAATTTAATGTATATTGTACGATAAGAGCCGAGGATATTTTGGCTTCCCTTGAAAACAGCACAATTCTACCGGTATAGGCCGATCGAGGATACTGTGGCCGAGCTTAAGAACATGTATAACCAATGTCATTTCAGTTGTACAGAGAAAAATCGAATACATTTCGGTTGGCTTAATAATAGTCAGTCACAAAAAATACTTAAGTGTAATTAAGAGGATTAGTAGTTAACCACAATTATTTGTACTGAAAGTACTCTCCCAGATCTCACAGAGAAGTCTCTCCCCGATCTCCCCAAGATAAGTCTGAGGCACAAAACAGTAAAAAAAAAAAAATAGAAATAGAAATAATGAATGAAAGATAGTTTTTGACTTTCATTGGACGTATATTAAATATCAGAGCACGTATTCCTAAATATTCCATCCAATCTAATCGAGAAATGACCGAATTCGCAACAATAATACATATAAATTAGTATATATTAATATTATTTTTATGAAAATATAAATATAACTGTACCTATTAAGCCCATTAATACTGGGTCGAGAAATAAAGAAATGACATTGGCCCGAGATATAGTCGATCAAGAATGAAGAAGATGGGCTGGGACGTTCGAGGCCCAGGAAATAAAGCTTTATCAGAAGAATAAGAAGAATAATGAGAGATTTGTAACGAATGAAACATTCGTAACGAGAGATTTATATTAATTACGAAAAGGAAATAAGTTACTAAAATTTAAAAGATAATTAAAAGATTTGTAACAACATCTTAGATAAAAATTCATTATAACACTAAGGTATAATTATAATATAAATAGATACTTATTGATAGGTATAGATTTATTCTAGTTTTCTCATATTAACCTTGTATACACTAGCTTAACGCAGTTACCTTCTATTCAGTTCTGGAAGGATGGATTGTAGGCTTACTGAGAAGAAAAAGGTGTTAAATCCGGGAAGAATGGATTGTAGGCTGACTGAGAAGAAAAAGGTGCTAAATCCGGGAAGAATGGATTGTAGGCTGACTGAGAAGAAAAAGGTGCTAAATCCGGGAAGCAGACGGACAGGAAGAGGAGTGAAGTTACTCGGTACTCACAGTGTAATTTAAAAAAAAAAAAATTATACGAAACGGACTGAAATAATTAAAAAAATAATAATATATATATATTAAAATTAATTATCATATAAAATAAATATAATTAATAAACTTATTAATAAATTATAAATTACTTACATGTATTTAAAATCAACATAATAATTATATATAAAATTAAATATATATTTGATATATTTAATTTTTTAATTATACTCGATGTTTTATGTTATAAATAGAATAGATTATTTGTTCTGGTGAGTTGTTTATCAATATCATTTTTTTCAATATTATTTGATGAATTTAAATTTAGTAAATTTAAGGTTATTTTATCAATCCCATCAATCTTTTTTTTAAATGAGTCTATAGTTCTCTTATTAGATATCTTTAAAGTTTAACTTAAATTTTTAATATTTTAATCTCGAATAAAAATAGATCATCATAAAATATTAAAACAACCAATGAATTGATAATAAATAAAAATATATATATTATACCTGTTAATATACTATAATAATGAACAAAAATAATAAAAAAAATTTCTTACTTATTATTTTATTTTTTTATTATAAAAAAAATATAGTCAATGTCTTGTATATTTTGATTTTGAATTTTTTAAATTTTAGTTTTTAATACTCTTCAATTTTTTAATATATATATAAATATAATATAAAAAATTATTTTAATTTTTTTTAATTTTTTTAATTAATAATATTTGTTAAAACAATAATAATATAAATATAAAAACTTATTTTTTAATAATAAATAAAATATTTTATATATATAAAATTATATATATAATTATTTTTAATTAAAGAAATTTTATTTAGATTTAATATATATAATATTTTTATATTATGTAATAAAATAATATATTTTATAATTTAATTATAATTTTATATAATAATAAATAAAATTAAAATATTGGGGCGTAACCTGGTTCCGCCCTTAATTACTGTAATTTATCGAAGAAAAACAAACACTACATAATCGGCAATTCATCTCCAATTCAAGAACAAGGACAACTGGTAAACTGAAAGGATTAAGTTAAATAGAAGAAATAAATTACTGTACAAGCACGAGTGTAGAAGCAGCGCCCATGCCTCTGTTGTCATCTTCCCGTTCATCCACGCTCTTGGGAACCGTCACGACGAGTTCACCGCCGACCACAACGGCGGTGGCGAGCTCAGGCCGCGTGGACTCCGGCAGGCGGATCCTCCAGAAGTCGAGGTGAAGGTCGTCGAAGGGAAAGCGCAACGAGGCAGTTTCAGTTTCAGTTTCCCTGACGACGACCTTGGTCACTCCGGGATGGATTCGAATGATGTGAGCCTCCACGTGCACGAGGGCGGGAGTCTCGGCGACGAATCGGAAGCAGTGCGGAGCTTCATGGTGGGACACGTCAGCATCGGCGGGGATGGGGAGTTGTAGGAGCGCGGTGAAGACGTGGGGGAGCCTCCGGAGCTTCTTGGTGGCCTCGCCGAGAGGATTCACTTCACATTGGATGCTGATGTTCCTCTTTTTCGCCATTCCCTTCCATTCATTTCAGTTTAATTCGAACAAACATTTATAAGAACTGCTTCTTCCAAATTACAATGTTGCCCCTTCTCAATTATCATATATAAATATTTATTTACCCTAAGGTATAAGTATTTTTTCTTTTTATAAATGATAAAAATAATATATATTAATAATTTTTAATAAAAAAAAAATGATAAAACAACTTTAACGCGTAACGCGTCTTCGTACCTATCTTTCACTTTTAAAAGAATAGACAAAGGAAGAGAGTTACCAAGAAATTTGTTAAGCTACTTTAATTTTATTTTTTATTTGATCCAAAAATTATATCTAATCTATTTGTTAATATATCATTAAATAATAATTGAAATTAAATATGAAATTGAAGATTCAACAAATATTTATTTTCGGGAAAACATATTTTCATGGGAAAAAGCAATTTATTGAAAAAAAATGAATTTTAGTTTGATGATGAAAGACAAAACTTGTTAGTTTTTATTTCTTCCTTCTCCAGAAAGTTTGAAAAACATAAAGTATATAAAGATTTGATATGTACAGACAGAGGAGGAAGGTGCTGTGATCCTTCTCAGAAAAGTAAAACAAAATAAAAGGGTTACACTGAAAACAAATCAGAAAGAAAACCATTAATTAAATTTTGAATAGATAGAAGTAAAGAATACGTTTTCTTATATTAGGTGTTTTTTTTAATGGGTTAATTCAATTTTTAGTCTCATTATGATATTTTGATTTTAGTTTCTATTTTTTTTTTCATTAAATCTAACCATGATAATGTTATCATAATAACATCATGATGACAAGTTAATAAAATTGATAACTTAAGAATGAGGATATTATGAAAAGTGTTAACTTTGCCAAAGATTAAAATATAAAAATAATATACTTATAGATTAATTCTTGTTTTGATTTTCTCATTTTTTTTGTTTTTAATTTTTATTATTATTTTTTTTTTGTTAAATCCAACTGTGATAATGTTACTGTGATAACTTCATCGCATAAAAAGTTAATAAAATTTGACAACTGAATAATGATAATATTATTAAAAATGTCAACATCATCAGATACTAAAATAATATATATATTTATATTAAAATAAAAATATTATTTAAAATGATTAAAATAAAATAAAAAATCATCATTTTTTTTTTTATTTCAAAAGATGAATATGTGGTTTTTTGGAGGAGCTAAAGAATCATCAATGGCTCATATCTTTGTGGTGAGTGGCTTGTTTTTTCTTTTAAAAAAATAAAGTAATAAGTTTAAGTTTGTATTTGTCTTCAATTATGAAATGTTTCAGACTTTTTGTAGCGTTTTAGAAAATTTTTGGACCAATCAATTGAGACCTATTTTTTATACTTATATGTCTAATAAGTAAAAATTTACATTAATAAAAATATTGATATTTAGAACAAATTTTTTAAATAGAAGAAAATATTATTATTTAGTTTAATATTATGTGTTTTTTTATAATAAATAAATATTATCCAGCAATGCTACTAAGATTGCTGCAAATGTTCAAAACTAACATGCCATACTCCATGAATATCAAGACCTACACTGTACATAATTCAGGGGTTCCTGGTGATTAGTAACAACTTTCATGAAAAAATAAAGAATGTGTATGGCATGTTGAACAATTCAACTTCTAATTTATTCTACTAATAAGCTTGCTAGACCAAATTAAAGGGTTTGGCAAACTAATATATCTAGCCAACTAATTCTTATTACATGTTTTACCCTTTTAATACACTTTTCTTGCCTTATCTTTTCTTAGTTGTCTTCACATTACAAATTTTACTTACTGCTATCAAAATCATCCTCATTTTTTTTTTTTGTCTGGGGTTATCTAATAAAAAACAAAGTTTATATAAAAGATATGTAATATGTAATATGCCATTTTGTATTTATTAACTAATTCCATAAAGTAGCTAATAAACTAATTTTATTTGCAGATGCATATACTTTATGACTAGTGAAATAATATGGAAGGAATTAAGAAAAGCATACTGTTCATGTGAGATAGTAAATGATAACAATACTGTTCCTTTCCATTGTGCAATATTGTTTGTTTGAAGGGTGATTGATCTGAACGTTATTAGAAAATACCAAAGCACAGAATTTGCACAATCCTAACATCAACTTCTGCCTGCCAATGTAGTGACAGTCAAACTGCTGCAGGATCAGAATTTGAAAGGTCCTCATTATTCCGCATCCGACGCCTACGGTGAGATCTTCTATGAGCCCGATTTTGTGTTCCTGGTGGTTTGTTGGGGGAATTAGAATGAAGAGTGACTTCCACAGTGGGAGCATAACCAAAAAGACATTCAAGGGGCTCTACCTCCGACGTCATATCAGAACCCCCGTTTGTCTGCAATCAAATGTATATGGAAACAATTATATACAAAAAAAAATCTCATTATGATCGATCATGTTAATTATCATCCCGCACAAGACATGTAATGTGGGTACATCATCTTTTATATTAGGCACAATAATTTGTTCAACATAAGTCAAGTTACAGAAATCCCTATTTATTGAAAAACTTACAAAAATATGTCTACCGATCAAACTACTACTGCAAAACGGAGTCAGTTTGCCCAATATTTTTTTCGTAAAGGATTATAGATATCCTTCACAGGATACAGTCCTATTAAAATCAAGAAAATTTCAAGCATGAGATTAAGGGCCGGTCGAATTCGGTCGGTGCACTCATATAACAAATCAGTAATTTTTAATTTGATTTTCATTAAAAATAATTATTATTCAGTTTCTCAATTTATACTTTATATTTACAAATGGTTTCTCCCCAAACTCACATCGAGTAGACTGAAACCAGAAATAAGATTTTCCAATTTATTTCCCACTAGGTTGATCAATATATAATTATCATTGATTGTGAGTGAGACACAAATGAAGGGTAACACATTTGAGAAAGCCAAAATGCCCCCTCCCCCGACACAGTCCATGCCCTTCTGCCGGTAAATTAGTTAGTAATTAGCATATTTAATTCCATCAAAAGCTCCTATTTCATTCATTAAAGAATGAGAAAAGAGAAATATGGGAATACTTACAAAAGCATTTGTGACATTTTCAGACCAGTCTTGGGATTTATCATTAAAATCATTGTCAGAGTGGTCTCGGGATTTATCAGAAGATTCATGATCATGTAGCTTTTGATCAAGGACTGGATTTTCGGTAAAGAAATTCCGGTATCTCCACCTTAATTTAGGATTATTACTCGAATCATCAAAAGTCCTCTCTATGTATAAATGCTTAGATAGAAGCTGCATTACCGAAGGATCATTCTGATATTTTGTCACCATTCTGTCATTTAACAATAGTCAAAATATGTAAATGAAATGAAAATCAATTTCTCATATTTAGAAAGAATAATATATTTCTTCGGTATTTCAATAATGAAGTCATTGGAAAATACATGAGCTTAGGAAATATAGAGAGCTAATACTAAGGAAACACATCCCTGTAATTTTGGAATTGTTTTTAAATACATAATCCTAGTATTAATAGCAAGATGCATGTAATAATGAATAAAATTATAGCAAGGATAAAATAAAAAACTTCCTAAAATACATAATGAGCAGCACAGTTTTGACACAATTGAATCAAAATAAGGATGAAATAGGGAGATGAAGTTCTGTTTTCCTTCCATGTCATCTGCCTTTTTCTTCCCGCAATCCGGAGAGATACACAATTTCAAGGGGACATGGACAATATCAATTGAAAAGATGATAATCATATTTCAAGCAAAGTACCACTTGGTATGCATAAAACTTTAACTGCTAAAAACAACAGATTCACTAAAACAGGTCTCACTCAACTCTAAACTCACATATTTTCTAATTAACTGACAAGATTAAGGACTTCCTGAGTGTATTTATCAATCAAGTTAAAAGGGCTAGTGTGGGTCCTGGTGTTTGCATTTGTAGCCACTCTTGCTCCTGCTCTTTGTATAGGTTTAATTAATACAAGTTAGACTTTGTACTGCCATTTTATAGTTTGTTTTGCCTTTATAACTACATCTTATTTTAAATATGATGATAGCAAACTGGAAACAAATTAGACTTAAAATCTAAAATTATAATCAGGCTGTCACCGAGGTAACAGCTTTGCAGTTAAAATGAACATGTGTGTTTGCATTACAGTTTCAGGGGCATCAACCATTTGTTTGCTTGCACATTCCAATGCACAAAATGGACAAGTAATAACACCGCTGGATTTAAAAAAACGTGGGTTATGATCATGTGAACTATAACCCAAACACACTCAATAATGATCATTCCTAGATACTAGGCAATACTTCTAAATACTCCAAAAGTGGGTTACCCTAAATACTCCTATACTAGGCAATACTAACAACTCTTTCGTTGCTTCTAATAACTCTTCACTATCATTCCTATCAAATCAAATCGAATGCATCCTAAATTTTCTTTGATCTTATTTGAAACAGGTTGCCTACCCTCCATTTAATAAGCTACTTTCCACTTCTATTCAGAAAGAACAATTGACACTTGACATTGATCTTGTTACACAAAACCCCTTTGTAGTTTCAATTATCCAGTCAACTATTGTATACAGCACAGTGAATGAAAGCTAAGCAGATTTGCTCTGCTTATGCCAGAGCATTTACTTTAAAGCCTAGCCTACTAAAGAACATTAAATAATGTGATAGTACTTGGAACTTATTGCACAATTGAAAAATGTTAACCAAGTGTGAGCAACTGAGAGGAGAAAACCTACATATTCGCTAACTCCTTCTGCAATATACTGCCATCCATTGTAAGAATCTGATCTGTACAAGAATACAAGGTCCTACGCACTAGCCACATTCCACAGTAAACCCCAACTCCTGCAAAACGATAAGTTAACAAACAAGAGTAACGTAGGAAGGCCTTAGTAAAACTGTAGAGATAAAGATACAACAAGTAGTTTCTCCTACCTGTTGAAAGGCTTATTCGATATTCTTTACTGAGTTTCCATGTTGCTGCAACAAAGGTATATAATGCTTATGATCATACTAACCATAATGATAATCTGCTGTAACTACGGTAGAGTAATTAAAATATATAGGAATCTTCCTGGTTATGCAATTCTAGAATAAGAAGTAAGACAATGACCCCCTCCCCCTTCCATCAGGATGTTAAGGCAATACCTCTAAGAGAACGAACAAAGCCTACCAGTGCTTGGACTAGCACCAGTCATAATACTCTTAACACATTAAACATACAATGATGTTCCACAGAAAAAAAAATCATTTATTAAAACAATATTCATTGAATCATTGTAAATTAGAACCAGAATAATTAAGATACTGAAATCACAAACCTGCCCGTGTAGCTAGATTCCCAGCAACTGCACCAGCAGTTAAATAATTCACTAGTTTAGATTTCCACGATAGAAGAACATTTACTTCCTGAGGTGTCAATTTTACCTAGAAAAGAAAAAGGCAGATATTTGGTGATAAAACAGATAGCACCGGCGTCTGTCAAGTCCATTATCGACGAAGTACCACAATGTGTTTACTAAAACCTTTTCAAAGAAATTTAAAGGCACAGAAACATGTCCTTCCATGATTATCGCCACTTAAGAGGAGAAGCTAATCTCAACTAAATTTTTTCCATGATCCGGGATATGCATTGACACTAATTTCTTAAAAAAATCGAAGGAGAAAGGAATTTGACATTGGAATAAGATATAGAGAAGAAAACAAAAAAGGAAGGACCTCTTTGGAACTGAGAGCTTGATGAAGATCCAACAATGCTTCGGCCGCCATTACGTTCCCTTCTCTTTTTGCCCAATTTCTTCCAAGATACACCCTTTATTCACTCATGCTTCGCTATCAGTTTCTCTTTCTTTAATTTATATCAATTTTGAATGTAGCTACTTATTAAATAAAAATAAAAATAAATTATTTTTTAATTTTAAAAATTATTTATATATGTTTTAAAAAATCTAATTTTTTTTCTTAATATAATAATACAAAATATTAAATAAAAATAAATTTATACAATAACATTAAATATCCATCACATAAGATATCTAAAACATGTATTTTTTTTTTACAAAAATTATAAATGTAAGTTTTGTAATTTATTTATTTTTTTCAAAAAAAAATTATAATTAAAAGTGTAAGAATAATTTAGAAAAAAAAAATCTTACTCTTATAATTTCTACTATTTGTAATAATATAAGAGTTAAGTTTTAATGGAAGATGAAAAAATAATATAATAGTGAAAAACATGATATGTTGTGAAAGAAATGGATTGAATTGAAAGAGGAAGCATGGCGATGAGCATGAGTATGAGTATGATGAGCACGAGGTTGGTTCCGAGTGAGAAGAAGGGTTTGTTGGAATCATGCAAAACATTGAGGCATGTGAAGCAAGTTCATGCTCAAATTCTCCGTTCAAAGGTGGAGAATTGTAACTCTATTCTTCTCGAACTCGTTCTTTGCTGTTGCACACTTCCTTCTCCTTCACCTTCAGCCATTCACTATGCACTCTCTCTTTTCACCCACATTCCAAACCCACACACCCGTTTCTCCAACCAGCTCTTCCGTCAATTCTCCCGAGGCCCCACACCGGAGAACACCCTCCTCCTCTATCGCCTCCTCAGGAGAAAGGGTTCCCCTCTCGACAGCTTCAGCTTCCCCCCTTTGTTGAAGGCTGTCTCTAAACTTTCTGCCTTGAATCTCGGCTTGGAGATTCACGGCTTGGCTTCCAAGTTGGGCTTCCTTGATGACCCTTTTATTCAAACCGCCTTGATTGCCATGTACGCCGCATGTGGACGCATTATGGATGCCCGTTTGGTGTTTGACAAAATGTCTCACCGGGATGTCGTTACCTGGAATATTATGATTGATGGGTACTCCCAGAGTGGCCATTATGACCATGTTTTAAGGCTCTATGAAGAAATGAAGAGTTCTGGTATGGAGCCAGATTCTATTATCCTTTGTACTGTGCTTTCTGCTTGTGGTCATGCGGGAAATTTGAGCTATGGCAAAGCAATTCATGAGTTCATTAAGGATAATGGTTTTCGTGTTGACTCTTATCTACAGACTGCTCTTGTTAATATGTATGCGAGTTGTGGTGCTATGTATTTGGCTAGGGAAGTCTATGATCAACTTCCCTTAAAACATTTGGTTGTTTCAACTGCGATGCTTTCGGGGTATGCCAAGATTGGATTGGTTGAAGATGCGCGCTTCATATTTGACCAAATGGTTGAGAAGGACTTGGTGTGTTGGAGTGCTATGATATCTGGTTATGCTGAAAGTGAGCAGCCTCTGGAGGCTCTTGAATTGTTTAATGAAATGCAACGACAGAGAATAGTGCCTGATCAGATAACGATGCTGAGTGTCATTTCTGCTTGTGCTCGTGTTGGTGCACTTGTTAAAGCGAGATGGATTCATTCATATGCAGATAAAAATGGTTTTGGAAGAGCTCTGCCTATCAACAATGCCCTGATTGATATGTATGCTAAATGTGGGAGTTTGGACAGAGCAAGAGAGATATTTGAGAATATGCCAAGAAAAAATTTGATATCTTGGTCCAGTATGATCAATGCTTTTGCCATGCATGGGGAAGCTGATAGTGCCATAGCTCTTTTCTATAGGATGAAAGAACAAAATATTGAGCCCAATGGGGTTACGTTTATAGGTGTACTTTATGCTTGCAGTCATGCAGGTTTGGTTGAGGAGGGCCAGAAACTCTTTTCCTCCATGGTCGACGAGCACGGCATTTCTCCCCAACGTGAACACTATGGTTGCATGGTGGACCTGTATTGCAGAGCCAATCTCTTGAGAAAAGCCTTGGTTCTTATTGAGACTATGCCTTTTCCACCAAATGTTATCATTTGGGGAACCCTAATGTCTGCTTGTCAAAATCATGGTGAGGTTGAGTTAGGGGAATTTGCAGCCAAACGACTTCTTGAGTTAGAGCCCGATCATGATGGGGCACTTGTAGTTTTGTCAAACATTTATGCCAAAGAAAAAAGGTGGGATGATGTTGGACTGGTCAGGAAATTAATGAGACATAAAGGTATCTCAAAGGAGAAAGCATGTAGTAGGATTGAACTGAATAATGAGGTGCATGTGTTTATGATGGCAGATAGATATCATAAGCAATCAGATGAAATATACGAAAAGTTAGATGCGATAGTCAATCAACTGAAGCTGGTTGGCTACACACCCAGTACTTCAGGCGTTTTGGTTGATTTGGAAGAGGAAGAAAAAAAGGAAGTAGTTCTCTGGCATAGTGAAAAATTAGCACTGTGCTACGGGCTAATTACTGAAAGAAAAGAATCAAACATTCGCATAGTTAAAAATCTTAGAATATGTGAGGATTGCCATACCTTTATGAAATTGGTCTCGAAGGTATACCGAATAGAGATTGTTATGAGAGATAGGACTAGGTTTCACCATTTCAGTGGTGGAATTTGTTCTTGTAAAGATTATTGGTGAATTATTTTAATTTGCAAATTGAACCAAACTGACATATCCTCATTTTTGGGTCTGTCCTATATATATATATTACAGCATGTACTTCCATAAATTCATTTTCTTTTGGTTGAACACCATTCATTTTTCATATGATAATCGAAAATTTTGACCACGTCGCTTTACAAATGCCATGCCTATAGTACCATTAGGTAGTCATCAAACTGGATCCAACTGCCAGAATTCTTTCTCCGCTCCACTTAAAATTGTGCTATAATTATTCATCTTGCACTTTATATGAGAATCATATGGTTTTCCCAACAATCATACTTGGTTTGACTGAATAGGGTGATGGATGAATTAAATAATCAAATAAGGATGGCTAAATTAATATCTCAGCGATTCTACTTGTGGTAGAACAATAACTCTAAGGTGTCTGCCAATTGGCCTGACAGATGTGCATAAGACCTATCCATGATCAAATATTAAAAATAAGGAGGGACGAGTTTTAATATGAATGTTAGCTCTGAATTCGAGGACAGATGGCCTCCTTTAGAATAAAGATGGATGAAGAGTGTAAATTCTCATTCCCATAATATTTCTTCTTACAACCATATATATGTTAGCTGTGTGCCTATGGGCATACGTACAAAACAAATCAAATAACAGCTACTGCAATACTAATAGATTCCTAACAAACATCTTCTAAAATATGCTCTGGACCATGAAGAAACACCTTCTAGAATCTGCCGGGTCATAACACAATGCAATTTAATAATAAATGTAATTACTCCCTCCCTTGGGCTTGTTTTGTGTCTAGTTCTGTCAACACCTTGGGCCTCCTGTTGCTAAATTGCTGTTGGTGTCACTCCAGTGGGCTCATGCATAACAAGTTTACTTACAAAATATATACATTAGGAGTTGTATGGGATTATTATAAGGAGCTTCTAAGCCTTTCATTAAGGGGCTAGAATCTTCTTCCCCCAAGGTTCTAGAAAATTACATTTACCAAACCTATTTCGTATTGGAAAATCTAAGCTTGGCGTGTGCATGGCTTCACTGAAGGTCAATGTAAAGTTCTTGAGTTGGAAATCCTTTTGGTGATGCTGCAACAGGTCATTTGTGAATATTTGCCTACAACATTTGAGGCAATTTATCCTCTGCAGTAAGATTTTCACTGCATGAGTTTCTCTAGCAGTATTTGTGACGAAGCAAGTGCTCAAACAACGTCCTTACTAAACTAGTTCTTCTAATTAAAAATTTTCTATAATTTATGAATTTTAATGCTTTACTAACGAAAAATATTAAAAAATCAATCACGAGGAGAAATTGTCAATCCAGATTAATATTACATAAATAAATAGAGAGGAGATGTGCATGTTAGAGGAGTTCCCAATACTAGCAGTAAGTATGACTCGTGTTTCATTAATTTCTCATAAATACATAAACAATTGCTTGGAAGGACAGGCCTCAATAGTTTATAACTTATTGCTTACGGAAAATCATTGCACTTGAAGAATTAGAATCCATGCGTGGTTGCCTAGTGGCGGCTACGATTCAGCACGACACCACCAACTCCAAAATGGCATAGTAGGCTAATCATGGCATTATAATTCAAACAAACATTAATGTTAATTAAGTACCTTAATGATGACATTTCATCAACCATCTTTAGCTGCAACAAATGGAGTTAGTGCCTTCGCCACTTGATTTTTGTTGCTTTAATGGACCTTTATGGAGATTCTATGCCTCAACCTCAAGAAAACCATCGTCAGCCTCATAGCATAACGTAGTATGATAAAAAGGAAAAATTGCATACTGTCGTTATTTAAAGACAAGTTGTGATCATGACATTCTCCATTATAGCCACAGGCCACTGAAAAAATTCACATTTTTTGTGTTTGAAAGTCGAGGGTTACGGAATGAGAAGTTGACCACAGGAGTTTCTTTATTAATATATTAATCAAGTTTGAGTTAAGTTTCAAAGTTCTGTACAATTTTTTTCAGTTGAGCATTATTGAGTGAAATCTAGTACCAGTCGATCGCACTAAAAGAGTGGTCCC
Organism: Macrotyloma uniflorum; assembly: GCA_016859785.1. NCBI lineage: Eukaryota > Viridiplantae > Streptophyta > Magnoliopsida > Fabales > Fabaceae > Macrotyloma > Macrotyloma uniflorum. The sequence continues at coordinate 640,324 of BDMB01000002.1, forward strand.
TTATTATTTAGTAAAACTGAGATGAAAAGGAGTGCTCAAAAACTGCACGTTAAACCCAACAACATCAAATGTCACTTGTCTTGCAAAGTACGTTAGCTTCTTTGAGATCTTTCGGAAGAAAAATGGATGCCAAATTTTGTTAACATGTGAATCGTTTCCAGGTTACTATAGCAGAAGGAAGTTGAAGATAACCCACTTATTAACAACTTTTTTAATTAATCAGAAGCATTAAAATTGCTATATAATTTTTTTTCCATCTTAAGCAGAAAACGTTGTATATGGTACGAACTAGAGGAACTTTTGGAAGAGAATGGTTTTTTCTGCTGATCTGTCTCTCATGCAGAATAAAGTTGTGATTAAATAGTTTATCTTGGAAATTAGATGTCTGCTGCCAGGGAAGGATAACAAAGAAAAAAGAGAAGAAAAAGACGGATGAAGTGAAACAGCACTCTCTGTACAAGACAAAAGAAGAAGCTTAGCCACAAAAAGCAAAGTATAAACTTTATTTGAACGAAACGAAAGAGAATTATATGGTGTTTGCTGTTCCCAACTTGCATGTTCCTCTGTTTTCATCAGTGCAATGTGAAAGTGGAGGAATCAGTGACTTGAGAAGAGGTGTTTGACCTGCTACTGTACTTGTTTGACGATGAAGAAATGTCACTTGACGACCTTCTCCTCAGCATCTGCCTCATCCCATCAGCCACTCTAATGGCAGGACTCGATTTGATCTTCCTACAGAATGACATGTGAGCTTTCACAGCTTCATCCATAGCAAAAGGCATTTTCCCTCTGTTGACTTCGTCTCTCACTGCTTCTGAGCACAACCCACATAACCATTTGCCATCAAACTTGGCCTTCACGTCGCGGATATATTCTTGGGTGCAATCCTCTTTGAGGCCACAGCACTCACACTTGACAGACTCAACTTCCATATCTAACTGTGTGGACAAGTCTTTTCTTAACTCTTATCTCCCTTTATAGCTTTATGAGGATGAGAATGAGAATCTTAGGATAATGGCAGCCACGGGTGGTATTTTCTTTTCTTTTGGTTGGATTCGAGCGCAATGATGACAGAGCCAGTCTTGGTTATTTACTTTATGTTGGCATGTTGTGTTCTCTTTCTCACTTGGGATTGATGGTTTTGTTGCTTCAAGAACTAGTAAGTGTCTGCTGTTCAACTAGAGCTTTTATGGTGTTTGAGATGAAAGAGAGAATGGGAATTTAAGTAGGGAAGACTACCATAATTTCCTCCATGTTCTAAGGGACATGGGGGATGTGGAAAATAAGAAGAGAGTGGTCGGAGGGGCCTTAGCTATGACCCTACTTTGCATTCAATATACAATTAATAATGTCACACATCAGCATCTAATCAAACACATGAATCAGCTTAACTAAACACTACTGTTATCTAATATCTATCCTATTCCTTGTTACTAATCCATCTCCAAGCCTCATAAATTGAACTAAACAAGGGCCAAAAATACATGAAGGTGGGGCAATGTGTGGATGGATTCTTTTATAGCATGTTTATTTATGTTGTTTTGTCGTTGCTTTTGGTAATTTGTCCAGTAGTTCTACTGATGTTACGCAAATTTCATTTTCACAACTTTATGATTATCAGTTTGAGGTATTCTTTTTTTACTATTCATCACAATTCTACTTTATTGAACTGACACGGAGGCACCTTCCAAATGGTGCTTAATTATGGATGTGAGTTGTATGACTCGTTATTCTTTTCTGTTGACCTGCTTTCGGTTAAAAAGGTGAATGCTTTGTATTTAGCTTCCCTTTACTTGGCTATGATTGTCTAATCCTTTTTCTTCTCTCGTATGAACCTACATATGACACCTATCTGATACGATAATGTAATCATTTTAAAAATATAGTATAAAATATGATTGTTCTATAAAAACTTCATTTTTAAGGACTTGGATATCTCAGACTATAGGGGCATCATAGTTTTTCTCCCCTCCATTATTGAGAAATAAAGGAGAAAACTGAGAAGCTCCAAGCACATGGTGATATATATAGGGTAGTCTTGTTCGTCTAGTTAGCTTAATAAATTCTATGAATTTTGAATGCTGACTAATTATTTTCCTAACAAAGGCCATGTGAAGATTCCTGAGCATTTAGTGAGGTAAGACAGTCACAATCACTACTCAGAAAAATCTTCCAGCTTTATTGACAACATGACACTGCCCCCTAGCTGTATCAACTTCAGTTGATTAGATGAACATGATTTTTATCAGTAAACGAATATGAATTCTAATCATGTGTTTGTCATGTCCATGGAAAAATTTGATTAGCCTAATCTTTTGAACAAAGAACTTAACATGACAACCCTTTAATCTCTCTTATTTTCAAACTTGTTTGAGACTTCCTTTATTTTTCAACAACAATACTTCATATTAGGCATGACTGTTGTTCACTAACTACAAAATAAACTTCAATTGACAAATGAATGTGACACAACAATAAATTGACACTTGACTACACAATGCCGAAATTTCCACGGTGCTGCTGCAAGTTGCAATAATACAACAAATTTTCTGGATTGTTTTTATCTTTCCGAGAAAACAATTATGTCTTTTCTAGTTTTTTCTTTTCTGTGTACAACGAACAAAATCTCTTTATGTGATTCTAGTCAAAATCGTATGTGCAATGCTGCTAAGCCACTTAGCCTGCACATGGCAAATGTATCAGTTTTGTTTGTCTTGACAAATCAAGTTTCCATTGGTAACATGCAAGAATTTAAGCTAATGCAAGTTGGTTAACGACCTATAAAAAACTGGTTTAACTTGAGCCAAATTTGAAAATAGTATTATTAGCAAAAGTTGGCACTTAACATAGAGAGGACATGACCCCACTTCACAATGTTTCCCATTTCTGCAATCTGTGATTAGTTCACTTTCATGGGTCTCCTTTTATGTGACGCGACATTGAGTGTATCCTAACATCATTAAATTGAAATTAATGAATTATTAGAGGATTGAAGTGGTAGAATTTTCTGGAATTTAAATGTATATTGTGTGTGTGGCCTAGGGTAGCTTGGTATCCTCCTTCAACGTTGCTTTCAGGAACAATGTTGGGTTGGGTCTAATGTTGTTGATTCATTTTCAGAAGCAAATACATAGACACACGTACACGGGTATTCTCGATTTTTGATGTGTGTAAGGTTGTAATTGGTTTCTCATTGCCAACGAACTCAAACCTTCACGACTTGTTTTTCGACAAAAGGGATGCTATTCAAAGTCAGAGTTGGTGCTTATTCAAGAAGGATCAACATTTCAAAGAAACATTCGCATGTGCATGCTCTCTCCACCCATTTTACCTTCATTTTTATTTCTGAAACTTTAATTAGAAATAATTTAAACTTAAATAATGAATAATAGATATGATCATGGATTATCTTAAGTTTAACCTAACTAAAAATTAGTTAAACATAAGTATTGTTATTAGACGAAGGAACAAACACGTATCATCCTAATTTAAACCTAATCATTTTTCATTCTACGATATTATTATAAATAGGTAATAAATAATAAAATAAATTTGAATTCTCTCTTTTAATTACTATACCTCATATATTACTTTTGGGATGTATATCAATGTACCTCATATATTATTTTTAGGATGTATATCGACTTGATCATCGTAAGAGTTCAATCAACCGATAGCTTCCCAGTCGCCATTAGAAGAAAAGAGTGATATGAAAATCTTTTTGGAATATTCGATCTTACTCTTAATCTCTTGGTAAGAACATAAATTATATTTTATTTTAAAGAATAAAAATAATTAATAAATATTATTTTTTTTATTTATATATTGTTTAATTTTTATCTCATTTGAATTCTAATAATATGAACCAAACTATACAAACCTAAGTTTTGGAAGTGAGAAAGTTTGGCTTTCTTGATTATGGAACAAGTAGGCCTAATAAACAAGTAGGCCGGCCTCATTTGACAAGGCCCATTTCCCCATAGGAGAAGCACTAATTTATCCATCCTATTTCTACAAAATTGATGATAGTTGTTTTGTCTTTCAGTATGCAAAGAGTCTTGTTAGGAAACACCTAATCAACTTGCATACAGATACAACTTACAAGTAGAACCATTTGTGTGATTTTATCTGATAATTCAAGCTTCTGAAACTATTCTTATTCGATAAACAAATATAAAACAATTTATATGTTTTTAGTCAAATTGGAAAGAGAATGAAATGCAATGCTCACTTGTAAAAGGGTGATGAACAATTGCAACTTAGAGAAACAACTTGCTTGTGAATGTGTTTGCATAATTCGTTGAAAATAAATGAAGCCTTGCTTTGTTACTTTTATGGTTAGAAGAAGGTACAATAATGCATATATATGCTGAATTTGAAGCAACAATGAGCTCAGAGAAACACTACCTTTCCTATTATATATGATCCTTTCCTATTATATATGATGAGATTATTAATTATTTTGGTAAAAAGGCTAGCTAGCTCAAATGACTTATCAGTCACATATTTGAGTTATTGCTTACCTTGGACCTGACCGTGGGGCTCCAAAGGTTTGAGTATGATCCCACTTGTCAGCTCAATCAAGTAGTCTGCGACAAAGAAACAATTGACAGTGACCAAGAATCCATACCCTACCATAACAAGACCCCCCCATGTTGAGTTTGTGGATTCAAATTTTCTTGTTAACATATCAAACTTTGTTTTGCTCTCTTCTGATGTGATTCTTAAATGACCTTGTTTTTTGTCCATTTAATTCACTCTGCTTGTGCTTATTGTAGTAGACTCTAGACATCAGTTTGGTCATTCAAAGATTGTTACATTAATTTGATTCCGGGATGGTGATTCTTTAAACATCAACTTATTCAAAAGTTATTCTGACTAAATTAATGCCAATTTTTGTTTAGAGCAAGATTTTCCTTCCGAAAATGTTTGGCAGACAGAATTCTCTTTACTTTAGAATGGTAGTAGTACAGTATATATATATATATATATATATATATGTAAAGGTGCACTATTAATCTTTGAAGATCTAGGATCTAGGCCCAATGAAGTTCCCAGAAGTGGGGACAGTGCAGAAGAAAGGAAGAAAGAATGGAAAGTAAATGGAACCGTTGCTAATGATTAGTCAACTGCTGCAGTGATTGCTTCCAGAAATATAAAGTAAGAGTTTTTATGATGAAAGTAAAAGGGTAATGAATAAGACTAGAGCCCCATGAATGAGAATTTTGAAATGAGTGAGATTTAAGCGTGAGAGAGAACTTCAATGAAGGCCACTGGCAAATAACTAGAATAGTTTTGTGCTTGGTAAAATCAAATAGTACATTCAAGCCAGCACCCATGGATGCCCCAAGAATACACCCTCCATTAGAAAGAAACATAGAGTTGTCGTAGTTAGGTGACAAGTGAAATTGCTGATTAAGTGAATTAAGCCTGTTCAAAGAAAATTTGTAAGATAATCTTGCTGCTGGATGGCCTGTGTTACACACACTCACACGATTGAAACACAAGAAAAACCTGAGTCAATTGCCCTTCCATATGAAGAAAATAAACAAAGTGGAGAGAAAATAAACTAGGTTTATCAAGTTATTATTAGGAAAACTTGAAAAGAAAAACCAAGTACAGTTATTAATAATCAAAAGTATGTTGCTTCAAACACTTTCTTTACTCCATAAGTATCCACCAGAGACCAACTGTGAAGTAGGAGCTCACAGTTCTACCAAAAGGTAAGAACCCCAACATAATAACTGAAGAGATCCTGATGATATGCATTTTTATATTCTAGAAAAAAGGAATAAATGAAGTAGGAATGTACTAACAACATCTGAGAAGGCAACAAAAAGAGATGAAAGTATGCCTAGCAGAACTACATTTGCTGTCAACAAAGGTTGTCATCGAACTCCATGAGAGTGCACCAGATACAACTAGGTAAGAACTTCTTTTGATCACCAGAAAGTAGGTGGGGCAGAATGAATGTCACTGATACCATAATAACTGAGATGATTGGGATTTAGTCCACTAGAGAGATAAAAAGCTTAAAATGTAATGATGGTTCCCTATGTTAAAGAACAGACAAGAGAGACTGAGTTAAGAAGACTTCAACCTAACAAATCCCAATAGTAACTTGAAGAGACAGAACAGAAGAACCAGAAAAAACTGTTGTTGCTATGGATGGGAACAAAAGAAGGGAAACAGCATATGAAAATAAGGAGGGTTTAAATTGGAAAACAAGCAATCAAATAGTAAAAGACTTGTTCTTTTTAGATCAAATCTTAAGCATTTGCATTCAAGCTTATGCTAAAGTGTATATTACTTAGGATTATATCATGCATTAGATGCAATAAAGCTTAATTTTAAGAGTCTTGTCTCTCTTATGTTCTTCAGTAAAATCTTATGTTCCTCTTTTATCTATCTTCAAATCGTATATACTCAGAATATATTAAAATTAATTTTCAAGATATCTTTAAGATTAAACTTGAGATTTCATGCTTAAGAAATTCCAAATCATTCTAATGGAAGGAACATGTATCAGTAAAAAAGAAAAAAAGACTAAAGTAAAACAAACAAGTAATAAAAAATAAAAATTGTTTATTTTGCATAATCGAAAAGAAAAGTGCTTTACTCAAAAAATAGTGTTTCAACTATTACATTTTGAAATTTGAAAACAAATATTTCTTAAAATAAATAATATATTTGTATTTCAATTAAAAACTATCATATATGATAAGTTGGTTTATTTTAATAATAATAATCATCTTCACAATTATATAAAAAGTTATTTTTGGTTGATAACATAAAAAGAAAAATGCATTAACTATATAATAGTTGTACAAAAAGAAAAGCAATACATGTTTATTCCTCTATCTAGCAATGGTGAATATGCTTTTGAAGTGGATATAATTCTTCCTTAATTTACCTTCATTCATATATATATATATATATATATATATATATATATATATAAATAAAAGGATAAAAATAGAATTAAATGTTTATAAAGTTTAGCATGTGAAAAATTGAACGGTTGTGAAGTGTTTATTGGTAGTTGGTTGTGGGACAGGAATCATATTGAGTACAAAAACTACCAATCAACTGAATAAAGGTACGACGTTAATTGTTAGTGTCTTCTTCTATTGTCAAGATAAACCACAAATTGGCTTCTTCTAATTCTCCCTTTCGAAATTGGCAGAGTGATTTGTGAAAATGCAGTCAGAAAAACTGTTGCTACACTATGTGCAGTGCAGATCCTCGAAAATCTAGTTGAAAAGATGCCATTGGTTCTACGTGGTGTAATTATAGTATGTATTATTACTGTTGACAACTTTTAAGAGCAATGCAAAACCAAATAGCATGCTCCCAATTCATGGTTTCCATAAAAATCTTCTCTACAGTATTTCAGCCTTTCATTTTCAATTTTTTCCACCTTCTACAGAACTACCACCGAGAATGAGAGAAACAGAAAGAACAAAACCAGCTACAGTGGATCCAGATCTTCAAGGACCACTTTATGTCCCAAAAATGAATCTATGCAAATGCAACTAATAAAAATGAAAAGAGTTATTATAAGTAAGTTCTTTGAAGCACAGAAAGCAAGGAAGGAAGCTAGATTAGTTGGAAGGAACTGAACTATGTCCCATATACATCTCCAGCTTTCAATTTGCTCATCCCTTCTTCCAACAGCATTCCCTCGTCACGACATTCACGGCTGCAGAATGCCCTCTCGCCCCTGAATTTCAACCACACAACTACACTCATAAGCTGTTTCCACTGATTAATTGCTCAACATATTTTCAATCATTTGGATTATTCAGATACACTCAAATTCTGATATAAAAATAGTTGTAGAAACACCTATAAAAAAACTTCATGAGAGTGTTTTTCATGATTCAGATATCTCTTGACATTCTGAAATGATTCTGAAAGTCACTAAATTATACATCCATTATGATCACAATATCAAATTTAACTCTGCCAAGTGGTCCGAAGCCAAGGCAAAAGGGGAGGTAGGAAGAATAATATTCTGTCCATCAAGTGGTCAACAATATAATACAGCTATGATATCACCTAAAATTTCATGCAGAGATTAAAATTTGCACAAACTTGCACTCCACAAACATGTCAATTTTTCTGTTAATTCACATCCAAATCCTACATGCTAATTTGATATGCTCTTCCAAATCAAGTAGCAGAACTTTAAAAGATTGTCACAATTGTATTAATTAATACAATGGTGTTTATGGGTAGATACAGAAAAAAGAAAAAAAAAAAAACAATTACCTGTACATGTAGATGTCCATGTCCTGCCCAAGAATTTTGTTGCAGTAAAAACAGAAGCTCATGAAGTTCTCAGAGGAATAACTGGTGTGAGGAGGAAGGAACACATTTTCCATGGGAGAAGAAGAGCATCCAACATCAAAACAGCCATTCTCAACTATGCAGTTATCAAATATGTGAGTAGTTCTTGGGTTAGGCCCGTGGGAAATCACTCTAGTGTAGTCCTCCGAAAGTTCCATTTCACTAGCAGAGAGAGACCCCGCGAAAACTGTTGAAGATTTGGAGGGTTCAAAGGCTAAATTGGCAGAACCAAACACAGATTTAGGTGATTGAGAAGGAGAGACGGTTGGATGAGGCAGTGTTGAATTCTGAATCTTAAGCTGGGATCCAAAGAGAATCATTCTGCTCTGTGACTTTGATGTTATTTCCCCAGACTTGTTGTCATCAACAAGAGCATCAACAAGACCCTTTGAATCCAATTTATCCCAATAACGCTTGTGTTCACCAACTGGGGTTCTGGGGCTGTTTGTTTCTGACCTAAAAGGGTTTTTTAGGCCAGATAAAGGCTTGCTGTCGAGTATTGAGGTTGGACTCATCGTAGCCTCGGTTTCACACAACACTTTGGATGTGAAATTGGCAAATAGCTTTTGAGAACTGAAGAAAGATGATACGAGTTTCTTGTACTTTTCTTGAATAGATGATGAGGAACTACAAAACGCCATCAGAATCAGAGCTTGTCAATCAATGGAGGATTCTTTGTGTGGATCTCTTTATCACCACGGTTCATTTTTATTCTACATGAAAATAGTCAGAATAGTAAAACACCATCCCCAAAAAATTAGAACATTTTGGTTATTCATGTACAGATGTGAGTGTGTGCAGGAAAGAGAGAGATTATAGTAAGCACCTGAAGGGACACTGCCATAACTTCGAGAAGACAACATCAAAAAACCAATTCTATGCTTATCTGCAGTATTGAAGGCTTGTACTACTAACTAGTGTACTACACTCTACGACGACACATGTGCAAAACTTCAGTCAAATAAATTCACTTTCCTGTGCAGAGTCAGAAGCCAGAATTTGGGAACAAGTTTCCACAAAACCCCCCTTCTCTCTGTATCTCTCTTGTTGTTTACAGATTATACTACTACCTGTGCAACATCCATTCCTAACCCAGAGAAAATTGGGGGAGAAGAAAAGGGAAAAAAGAGAAAAAAAAAAAAACTGAACGGAAATGGTTACTTTTTCCCCGACTTTGTCGCCCTCTATTGCTCCATCTGAGAGAATAGAATCAAAAGAGGCTCAGAAACGACATGCAAAGAGAGACTCAGTGGTCATGATCAAGGGACCAGAGGTGCATGCATCACACATCAGAAACAAAGGAGGGTTGTTTGTATTTTTGCTCCTTCTTTTCACTAGCTTTCAATTTTTTTTTGCCTTTGTGTCTGGGAGCGCCATTATTTCCCAAACACATCACAAATACACCAAGGCTCACTAGAGAGTAAAACCAAAACTGGTCCCTAAATTCGCATTACACCACCCAAACGAAAAAGGCCAAATAATTATAACAAGAAAGAGAAAAGAAGTAACTATGATAAATGATGAACAATGAATGATAAAGAAGTGTTTTTTATCTTTTCCTTCTCTCTATGTTGTGTTATGTTGAGCAGTAACAGTAATAGTATTCATTCACCCTTTAATTTAACCCTTTTGTTCTGTAATTTGTGTAGTGGGGTTATCTTGGTTGGTGTTTATTTGGGCACTTAGAGTGTGGGATGATGAAATCCTGACAAAATGGCCCATATATAGGAGCAGAGTGTGGGAAAAACAGAAAGCAGTTTGGTGTGTTATTACGAAGACGCGTGTGCATAAGAATCAGTGGTTTTGATTAAAAAAACATTGACTTTGCTATCAGCAATGACAGTTTGCAATTAACTCTCTTTGGCTTCGTTTGGGGTGGGTTTCTGTGAGTCTCTGTGTACATGAAATTAGCAGAAGTTCTATCAGTTCAACCTTCTTCCATGGCCTCTGCATCATTGCATCAGAGACACCACATCAAACTCCTTTAATTAATATTTTTGCTTTTTATTAAATTCTTATATATCATATATTGAAAATTATATAGGATAAATAAGAAAATAAAATATGTATAATCAACAAAATAATCCCTTTATATATAATATATGAAATAAATAAAATTAAGTAAAATTAATTTTAATAAATTATATATTTACTATTATTTTTTAATTTATAAAAAAAAAACTTAAAACATAATAATTAAAAACAAATTTAATACTGATTATATTAGCTAATTTTCTTGATCTTAATAAATTATTTTATAAAGTCTTGAATGAGGGAAGAAAATAATATCCCTTTTACTCCCAATCAAATTATTGGTTGAATGGTGATGGAGGAATTGCTTAAGAAAGTGAATAAGAATTGAAATTGAAATCTAAACTCTTGTGCATGAAAAACCCTACTTGGAAAAGGACATTCCACCTCTTCACTAATTCCACTTGCAAATATTTTTAAATTATATACAGATTAAGAATTAATATATAAATTGAATTCAACTATTATTAAAATTTAATTAAATTTTAAAAGTGATTCAATATAATTCAACTATGTAATAAAATAGATTAACTACTTTATAATTTATATAAATTAAACCTTTATGAAGAACAAATTTTATGAGAATTTATTATGATTATTAAAAAATTTCTGTTATAAAAAGTGATGCGGTAAAATTCTGATAAATATATAATATTTACTATATTAATTATAATAACAACCAACACATATAATAAATATTTCTGGTAATAGTTAAAATTTCACTTCATAAATAATTTGCTAATAATTTTAACTAAAATAAAAGTTTAAAAAAAAAAGTGTTATCTTTCTTTTTCTTTATTTTTTTTTCTTACAATTTACATGTGATTTTTTTTTTATCTTAATTTTTGGTGAATATTTAACAGTTTCATATTATCAACCTCTATGGTTGTATAGATTAAAATAACAACGAATTACGAATATGAATAGAAAATTCATATTTTTTTATTTTATCTGAATATATATCAGTTGTAAAATAAATAAAAAAATGTTTTCTATGATAATAAAACTAAACTAAATTACTCAAAAATTCTTTTTTAACTGCTTAAACTATTACTTTTCAACCCTAAATCCTTATTTAAAACATACTTTTCAATCTCATAAATTATACATAACTTCTTCTCTCATCTTTACTTTCACTGTGACCACTGAAAAATATCCTCTTATATTTTTTTAATCATTTTTTAAAAATACATTTTCAAGTCATTTTATATTATTTTTATTAGAAACTTTTTATTAATTAGAAATAAAATTCAAATTATAATATATAAAAAAATCTAACTTTTACTTTATAATGTAAAATTGAGTTAAATATATATTTATTTTGTATATTATATTAGAATTAAAATTAATAAAAGTTATTCAATTTAATTAAATTAATTTTTAGGAGGTTATAAATTAGATACTATATTTATCTTCTATAATTTAAAAAATTATAAATTTTATCACCATAATACATTAAAAGAAGAAGAATGAATTATTATTAAATAATCAAACTGAATGAAAAAATAATTTAAGCGAAACTTTCGAAAATAATATACGAATAGTCCAATTATGATCCGTAAATTAAATATTATTAGTGAAATTTTTTTATTTTAAAATAATGTTTAAAAAATAATTTAATAAAAATTTCATATAAATAAATAAATTAATATATATATATAAAGTAAATTTAAATTTTACTTAAATTTTTATAAAAATAAATTAAATTTAAAATTAATTTATATTATAATATTAAAATTTTTCTGAATAAATTTATTGAACCACAAAGGTTCATCTTCAAATTGAAATATATTAAATTATTTTTCATATTCAAATATTTGATTCACCTTGTGCTTGTAGTTTAGGACCACTTGATGAATTGGTCAGGGTAATAAACTTCAAAAAAATTTCACATTTAAAAGTTTCACCAGCTTCATATCAGAAATATTTTAAACCATTGAATGGTTTCTCCTTTAAGAAATACACACTTTTCATTGCTCCTGGACCAAAGAAACCTAATGTTCATAATTTATTAATTATCTGTGCTATTATTTCTCTCATAATATTGCTAAAATCGATCAAAGTCATCTATATATCAATTAAGATGATAAATTTTAATCACAAAGATCACAGCAGAATAAATAAATGATCTCTTTTGATCCAATAAGAGTTCATATATTGACTGAAAAAAAGCCATTGAGTTGAAGGAAGAAAATGCTTTGGATATGATCAAGATTTTGAGTTAAGCCCTATAAATTCATTTTCAACTGAGACCTTTTATTATAGTCAACTGTTATAGATTTTGATAAATTGTTGGGATTTTTATAATTATCAACAAATATTTGTTGTAGGAATATATTTTACATTTTACATCTAAGTCAAAATTTTAAAATATAAAAAAATAGACAAAAATATTTATGAAAAAAATTAACATATATATCAAAATAAATAAAAATATATTCATCTATTTTAATATAAATAAGTGATATCTAATAAAAAACCTTTACAATAAATTTAATATATGTTAATTTGAGATTAGTCATATATTTCTTTTACTTAGGGCAAAAAATATTATCATTTGCTTTCTGTATAAAATATAGCAAATATTACATTTTAACTTCATACTTGATTAGAAATCTCAGAAATACAAATGTCATATTAATTATACTAAAGATTCAATTATAGAATATGAAGTCTTTTGTTCTAATTTTAACTATGTCCATGATGAACACTCACAGAAACACCATTAAGAAAACTCTCCAATACCTTAGAGTGCCACAGTTCAGCACCTCAAAACTTTCTATTGATTAAGCAATCTATAAATCAAAGAATATCCATAACCAAGGGAAAATCATAAATTAATCTACAACCAGCAAGAACTTCATCAACTGATAATTCTTGGTAACCTATTTATGCAGACTTCATAGAGCATCACCACCCTCAAAATGATGATCTCATTCGTGCTGAAATACTATAACAATCAAATAGGAAGGAACTTAATCCTTTATATCATCATCCCCTTCCTTCCAAGTTAATTTGCTTGATGGATGGATAACATGTGTATCTGTTTCTCTCTGCAAAATCATAGAAGATTTACTTACCTTGTGTGTAAAGAGGTAAACTCAAGCAGCAAGGGCAAATCTGGGAAACACTGGATAATTGAAGAGTACCAAAAGCACCTTCAGGCAATGGCCGACAATGGAAGAACACAACGAAACAAGGGTTTGAATGATGAAATTGAGCAAGTATTCATGATCAAAAGTACCTTTTAGCCTGCTACAACTCAGTCTTGGTAATTCTGTTTTATTTCAGAACGGTGAAAACCATGAAAACTTCAATGTCACCCGCTGAAGCTAAAAGCATTAGTAATTAAAAACAATGCTATATATTATGCATACATGTAATATGTTATGAGGAAATTTTTGAAGTAATCAAAAGAAAATTGAACACAAGAACCTACTTCTTCGTGTTTCAGTTAGGGCTACATGGTCAATGCTCCTTCCTTTCAGAAACTCTTCTTCATTCCTCCGAGGGATTCAGCGAAGGAAAAATGTACAAGCAACAGAAGAAAAATATTAATCAGAAGAAAAATACAGCTATTTTTTGTATGAGTTCTTGTATAAATTTTTTAATTTATGAGTTGTTCTTTTCCAACTACATATTTATGTGTTTTAATTTCTCTCAAAAGAAATGAAGTGGAAAGAGAAATCTATTTAAAAATTAACATATAATAATAACGATCATGATTATTTTCATCTCAATTTCTACACTCACATTCTACTCATCTTTATCTCTCTTTGTTTATTTTTCTTATAGATCTATATGTTCTCTCTCTCTCTTTTCCTATATCATATAAGCTTGGGTGTTTACACCAAAAAGTACTGTCACATGATCCTTATTCATACAACTGAAAAGATCTAGTTAAAGCTAAGAGAAACAGAAACAGGCTAGGCAAACTCGTGAAGAATTCATAAAGATTAAAGGGTAAGCTTAGTTGATCTGCAGTTACACGCCCCCCAAGAAATTTAACTAATGATCGAGGGCAAGGGAAAGGAAGAAAATTAAGGTGGAAGAGAAAGATGAAAGAAGTAGTGGATCGAAGAGAAAATGCTGGAGATTGACAAGAAGAGAAGAGAGCACGCACGGCAAAACTATGTGGTCATATAATTGCAGTATGTGCTCCCTTTCTTCTGTCAATCTCTCAAAGCTCGTATAGTTTTTGGTTGAGCGATGATGAGCATGCCCTAATAATACTGGGTATTCTACTGTTCTGGTTTGTTTTCCTTCTCTTTACTTTCACTCCTGTGCTTCTTCTGGTAAAATGATTTGCACTTTGTGTCACATAATAACGTCCTTTTGTTGATCAAGGAAGAAAAAGAGAAGGTGAACGTATGTTGGGGTAAATGGGGTGTCTTTACTATTTGTGATGAGATGATGTGACGTTACGGAAGGAAAAAGTAGAGACATGAGAGAATGGACAAGAGGTTAGGGTGGTAAGGTTTAGGTGTCGAATGAGGATTGGTTCATATCAGTGAATTCAATTGAAAATGGTCCTAAAAACAGTAGAGACTACTGCTAGTTACTACACACCTTATCCCTGCTCATCTCAGGTACGGTTCAGTTTGACTGCCCTACCAAATGCTTCGTAGATGGATTCACCTTTATCAACTCCTAATTTAATTTTACCAAACTCATACATCTCTATTTTCAATGTTCTCTATTACATATCTACTTTCAACGTTTGTAACAGTTCTAGCTGTTATTTCTTTTCCTACCATAATGTTTCTGCAAAATGATGAATAGAAAGATCAGACTATACATGTTTCTGCAATAGTTTTTCTTATCTTAGTTCTACTTTGAAATAATCAACGTTTTTATCTTTGTCTACATGTAATAATGAAGTCTTTTAAGCATGTTAGTTATGGCTTAATTGATTCACACATACCCAAAATGTGATCGATATCAGGTACAACAAAAATGAAGCAAAACCTCTTTACAAATCTGAAACAAGAAGACAAAAAAAAGTGATTTTAAGACATCATCCTGAGTCATTGCTTACAGTTTAAAAATATTAAGTGTCGGTCAAGTTGTCGCTTAACACCATAAGAAACAAGTTAAGTATTTTTCCAAAGTTGCTATTAGCTTGGGTTTGTTAAAATGTTTGGACATCATATTCAATGAGTTATATATATTTGATATTTTTCTTATAGTTATTTAAAAATAAGATCAAGTTAAAATATTTAAACGGATAAGTGATTATAGACTTAACTTACCCCAAAATTCCAATTTAGAATGTGAGGTTCTATCTTACTAACCATGAACGATTTACATAACGACCCGTTTTACTTATATATTATAATTCGATCTCATTTGCTGTCTTTTTTTTAGTTAAGTGAACCCATCACTTACATATTTCTACCTTTGAACTGATGTGATTTGCATCAAGAACATGGTTGTCATCAAACTTTGAGAACTCCACTGCTGTTTCTGCAATTTGGCTAGAAAATTAATGACATCGAAATGGCCAAAATGAAGGATACCCCCTTAACAGTGAGCTAACGGGTTCTTTGACCCAAGAATAGAACTTTTGGACAATGTTAGGTGCTTGATGTGATATACCAGAAATCTCATTGTGTCAAATAACGATTTGTCTTGTCATGCTGTATATTGTCCTAGTTAACTAGAAAACTTCACGTATTCATACAAGAACTTTGACAGTGAAACGCAAGAATGTCGAAAGTTACGTGAAAAAGATAGCCCTTAACGTTAATTATAGTCATATTAGTGTTATGAAATAGAAAGATTACTAGCCAAAACAAAGATTTTTAATGATAATTTTTATATCTTCTTCTCGCCTCTGCTAAATACGTAGCTTAGAAAGGAAAAGTTGTGAATTTAGAGAATGAGAGAGAAATAAAATATTAGAGATACTGAAAATAAATTAAATTCTCCTTTTATAAACAAAAAAAAAAAACTATTGGAGATGATATTTTACCAAGTTTAACACTTTATATTAGGTATATAAATAAATAAATAAAAGAAGTGATTCAGTTATTCTGAGAATTAATGTAAATGATTTACTCTTTATTTTCATTAGTATTTTTTTAATCTAATAATTAGAGTAAATTGTTGTATTAGACCATTATTAGATTTCATATAATTAATTTAGATTTTATGTAATTAAATTATATTATAAATAAATATTTTTCAATATATAAATTATATTTATAATTTATAATACATAATTTGTATTGTCGTATAAAATTTATTTTTTAGATTTTTTTAAACTATTAAAATTCATAAAATAATGCAAATAGGAAGGGATAAACGGTTAAAAAAAAAAATCAAGTCTCAAGTATATATATATAATGATAACGTAATTCGACACGTATTTTTTATTTTCTGGTTTTATTTTATTTTTATATCCATGTATTTTTTTTTTCAATTTCTTATGCATCTTATTTATATTTTTGGTACGCAATGCTTTGATTCTTTGAATCGACTTAACCCAATCGAAAGCCCAAGCCCAACAAGGGTTTTAAGGTTTTGCTTACGGCCGCGGAGAAGAGCAGAGCAGAGCAGAGCTTGAAGCAGCAGAAGAGGAAGAGCAGCTATGGCGGTCGGAAAGAATAAGAGGATTTCGAAAGGAAAGAAGGGTGGCAAGAAGAAGGCGTTAGTGCCCATTTTCTTCACCTTTTCACTTTTTCTATTTTCTCGCAATCTCTTTTTTTTAACTCTGTTTTGTTTCTTCTTCCATTAATCCACAGCGCCGATCCCTTTGCCAAGAAGGATTGGTACGATATCAAGGCTCCTTCTGTGTTCCAGGTCAAGAATGTTGGCAAGACCCTCGTCACTCGCACCCAGGGCACCAAGGTTCTTTTTTTTTTTTTATATATATATAGTTCAAGATTTTTTTTAATGTATGCAATGAGGTAAATGGTTGAATGATCGTAGATCTGCATACATTCACACAAACAAAAATGTAGTTGAATTTTGTGTATGGATTTGCTTAAAGAAAAGTTGGATGTTTTATTTGGTTGTCTGCATGTCTACAACGTTGTTTGTTGTTTTAGTGTCTTATTCAGTACTTTGCATTAGTTTTGTAGGTTCATTGTTGTACTTATCTTATTTACTGATTTTGTTCGTAGTTTGGAGTATAGTTTTGAGTGTGTTCCTTTTTAATTATAATTATTGGGGAGAGTTATTCCGTGTACACGCATTTTAAATTGCTTAGCTTAGTGAGGGTTTATATAGATGGTGACGGGATGGCTATGTTAATTACAGATTGCTTCTGAAGGACTGAAACATCGAGTGTTTGAGGTCTCATTGGCTGATCTTCAAGGAGATGAGGACCATGCCTTCAAGAAGATTCGTTTGAGAGCTGAGGATGTTCAAGGAAAGAATGTTCTGACAAACTTTTGGGTATGGTGCCTGAGCTTATTTTGTACACTCTTATTGACTTAGATGATTTTAAATTTAATTGAGATTGTATCATTGTAGGGAATGGATTTCACAACTGACAAGTTGAGGTCTTTAGTCCGAAAATGGCAAACTTTAATCGAAGCTCACGTGGATGTGAAGACCACTGATAATTACACTTTGAGGATCTTCTGCATTGGCTTTACTAAGAGGCGCAGTAACCAAGTGAAGAGGACCTGCTATGCACAATCGAGCCAAATTAGACAGGTACCAACTCCTTAGAGGTTTTATGCACAATTGTTTTGTTTTCAATTTATTTTTAAATATACAGGGATATGTCCTAGTATTCATTATGTTAGATTGAACTTGTTTTAATTGCCTTTGTCTCTTTTGTACCTAAGATAATAATAGAAATTTAAAGGATCTGAACCAAGTTATATAATCATTTTCTTACTCTTAGTAGTATACTTCGGCTCATGTTCTCTTATTACAAAATTTGCCTCCCAATTTAATGAATATGTTTTCCTCTTGGTTTCTTATGTTTCATCTATTCTTTATGGGTGAATGTGTTACATATCTGATGGTCCAAAACACACCATTGTCTTTTCAGATCCGGTTAACCAGGCAACATCCTGTGATTTGAAAGAGCTGGTCCGCAAGTTCATCCCTGAGATGATTGGCAAAGAGATTGAGAAAGCAACATCAAGCATCTATCCCCTGCAAAATGTGTTCATTCGTAAAGTTAAGATCCTGAAAGCTCCAAAGTTTGATCTTGGCAAATTGATGGAGGTATGTCCTTTTTTTTTCTTAAATTTCTGGTTCTTGTGTCTAATGAAAGTTATTTCAAAATCATGTGATTTAAAAACTTAGTAAGTATAGTGATGTGGTACCTTTTCTATATTTGCAGGTTCATGGGGATTACTCAGAAGATGTTGGAACAAAGGTGGACAGACCTGCTGATGAAATGGTGGTGGAGGAAGCCACTGAAGTAGTTGGAGCTTGAACTAGCTCAAAATGCATTTTTGTTTGTTTTACAATTTCTTTTGCTTTTACTAATATTTATACTTAAATTTTGTTTTGGCATTTAGAAGCGCATTTGTTTTTCAATCTAAATCTGAATTTTTTGGTTTAAGTTTTATTGGAGATGCTAAATTTTCTTGGCTTATTCGGTGTGCATGTTCTCATCTCTGATAATTTGTGCAATCTTTGCATATTATTTTTAGCATGGATCGTGAATAATGGGATGAGACGTGTGGGTGTCTCTGAATTGAACATCTAACCATTAACTTATTTGTTGCAACCTTCAGCCAGCCTGCAATATTTTTTACATGGTTTTTCATTATGCATTAATTTGTGCTTTCACAGCTGTTAAACAGGTTGTTTTTCAACGTTTTCAATTTTTTTCACACCGAACCCAATTTACCTGTTGAAATATACACAAATAATATTTAGTTAACTTTGTTTTTAAATTCTCGTCAAATATATTTCTTAGTCAATTAAAATTTGTAGCTCCAAATTAATTCCGATTCAACCACACAGGATAAGACGTCTCTGGTTAAGCTAGCATAAGAGTTATGGAAATGAAAAGGCTCTTAATTGTTTTCATTAGTACATCATAGATTCTTATCATTAGCCAAAAATCTCTTAAATGACAGAATTGGTTCTTAATTTTGTATGTTTACAATATTATGCAATGGAAATGAAATGGAATTGGGTTGAAGTTCAATATTACAAATACCAAATAAACAATTTTAATAAATTATTAAATTTATTCCAAATGAAACATGATATGATGATAATCGACATAAATGTTTGCCAAGTGTAAAACAGATTAAGGAAATGAAAGGTGAGGATCAGTGGAGAGAACACTGAACATGATCGTATCTCTGCTTTTTCCTTTGCGGAACACATACTTCCTGAGAATTCCCTCCCTTTGAAAACCAGCTTTTTCCAGCACTCTCTGAGACCCAACATTGAACACATCAACAAGAGCTTCAACCCTATCCAACTGTGGTAATGTCAACTCAGTGAAAGCAGTCTTAACCACTTGTTTCACAACCAGTGTGACAATCCCTTTACCCCAGTATTTGGAACCCAATACATATCCAAGTTCTACCGATCTGTTCCTGCTTTTATCGTGTTCATTGGAGGACAGAGAAACACACCCAATAGCACGATTGTTTAGGCATATTGCTCTGCACCACAGAAACTTGGTGGCTATGTTTTGGATGAAATTGATGCCGTCGTCTTTGCTGGTGTAAGTATCCCAACTGCAAAAATTGGTCACCTTTTCATCAGTGGCCCACACCATGAGATCATCCAGGTCAGAGAGCTCCAGGGGTCGAAGAGATATTTGAGTCAAATCGACAATTTCTTCTTTTCCTTCTGCTTTCTCCATAAGGTTGATGGGGTTGTGAGTTTAACTTATCAATGGACAAAAAAGAAAAGGAATTTGAATGAAAAAAGAAGAAGAAAATGGGTATAATATAGTTGGGAGAGTGGGAGTAGGAATCAAAGGAAGGCTGCTGTCTGCCATGGTTGACTTTTCAAGCCGCCCAGAGCAGATGACTGGATCATTCTTTCTTGATAATCAAGAAAAAAAAAAATCATTTTAATGGCATATATTCATTTTTTTACGACATCATTAGTGAACACATGAATGAATGTTTAACGAAATTAACCCTGAAATAATTTCTGCAAAAAATTTTGTTTAATACAAACTATATGCGATGAATGTAAAAAATAACACTTAATACATAATTTGATTTCTAATTCGTTCTTTTATAAATTTTTTATTCAACCAACTAAACTAGATTTATTTTGCACCATTTTAAATTCAATCAACTAAACTACTTTTCCTTGACATGATTTAGCAAAATCAACAAATTTCTTTCCATAATGTGAGGTCATTTTATCCTTCTAATGAAGAAAAATGAAAATTTTGATATTTGATATTTTTGAAAATATACAATACCAAATTGTTTTTAACGTTTGTTGTTCTTAAAGCTGATTTCTTTAATAATTATTAAGAGATTAATTCTCATTAAAAGAATTAAGATTTAATAATTAAAAATTTAATAATTTGTGATTTAAAAAATCACAAAGTTGATTGACAAAATTAAAGAACTGTTTTTTAAAATCATTTTTGTGAATCGTTGTCACCTAGATTGACAAAAGTTGTTATTTTTTTATCTAATGTTACGAATTCGTTTGAAGTTCTTATCTATTTTTAGTGGATTCAATAATTAACGGAAAATATTAACATTTAATTTTTATTATTTAAGAATCTGTTTTAGGATTCTTTTATAAAAAACTATTCTTACTTTGACATTCACATCAGAAAACTCAAATACTAATAAACTTATATATGAATTCTAATTGATTCTGAGAACTAAAGCTAAAAATAACTTTATTTGTTATCTCATCATACTAATTAGTTAATCGATTTAAAAACCAATTAACTAATTAAACAGAGGTTGAAAATTTTAAAAGCAGGAAGTAGTGTTCAGTATATATTAGGACTTCAGAAGACTGATTTATGTACACAGCACAAGTCAAAGAAACTCAAAGCATAACAGTGCAAACTAATCATTGCATGGAGAGTTTTATTGACTGTTATAATTCAATTCTTCATACAAGTCACTCAGTACAATTCTTTGGGAAGCTAAAACATACATACATACATTCATACATACAGATTTGCAATAAGTTGCTATGATCAGATAAGCCTAAATTGAATAGTCTCTTATTTCTTATGACAAACCTTCAATTTCACTAGCTATGTTAACAATTGATACGCTAATTATAGAAACATTCCAAACAAAGAAAGTGCTCACAACATACTGTGTCTGACTTAGTCCTCATTAGTTGAAGGCTTTGAACATCCACAAGCACACCCCTTACGGCGCCTTCTGCTATTTTTCCTCCCAATGCGAATAAAGTCCTTCAGCAACACACCTGTTGTTGGTCTAGAGATTCTGTTTTTGCATTTGTTGTTCTTCATATCAGCCAGTTTGAGCAGAATATATTGGATGTTCTGCACTTCAAACTGCAACCTTCCTATTTGCTCAGAACCTCTTCGAGCCTGTTCTGATAACTTTTTCCTTTGAATGTGTACTCCTTGCTTTTCCAACTGCTTTGTATTTGTGTCTGAAGATGAGCATGTGCACTGTTCAAAATCCTTTGCCAGTTGATCATATATGCCAATTTGTTGCATGACGGCTTCCTCAACATCTTCTATATGTCTTTTCACTGTTTCATACTCAATCTCATTTGCCATGTTGCTTTTCTTCTTTGTCTCCGGTTTCTTTTTCAAGTCTTGCAGAGTCATTTTTAGAATGGCCAGCTTCTGAGAATCGGAGGCAAGCCTCTCCAAGATCCTCCTCTTGCCATCTTCACTTGTCTCTTTTCTAGTCTTCCACAACTCTAGCTTGTCAACCCCTAATTCCTTCTCCGGCTCCAATTCAGAAGAGTAATTTTGACATTTTTCTGACTCATGCCATGTCATTATATCTTCTATTGAAGCAGAATCCAGTTTATTTTCTTCAGTAACATCATGTTGATCAGTTTCACATAACTCAAGCATGTGGTCATTACTCCTACTGAGCTCTCTCTTGCAGTACTTGTTGTAGTCTGGATCATCCTTGTAGTGATCAAGAGGAATGTCTATCATTATCAACCGTTTTTGAGATTTTGTTCTCCATGCATTATGGCCACGGTTGCTGTTGTCTTTCTTGATTTTCATCACCACTTTTCTGTTGTCAATTTCTGGATAAGTGGCAACTTCCAAATTTGAGTGCTCTGTCGTTTCTGATACAGCTTCTGCTTCGACATTTGCAGTCAGATTTTCCTGCTTCACATGTCTTTCAAGTTCTTCCATCATTAGCTTCTCAACTTCTCTAATCCTTGTCTGGATGCTCCGCAAATCTTCAACCGCATCTGGTATTAAAATACTTTCATTTCCTCTTAAACTTTGATAGCTATTTTCTTGGAGACAAGTCTCAGTCGCTACATCCTGGATATACATTCATGATAGATGTGGATAATTAGAAAATTTAAGTGAACTACATAAGCTGTTTGACAAGAGAAAAGGAGGAAAAAAAATACAAGTACATAATATCTAGTTGAAACAAGAAGCTACCTTCTTCCCTCTCTTGCCTGCAAAAGAACTTTTGGTCCAAAGTAGGTAAGTGTGCTCTAGAGATGCAAAATCCTCTTTCAAAGAAGTAATCATTGGACTATATGCAGATAACTGCCCCTTCAGTCCTCTAATTTCCTTTTCCAGTAAACTGATTCTTTCTATCATCTGTTCAATTACCAAGCCTTTTCCAGCACTTTCATCATCAAGTCTCATGCAAACTCCAGTAAGTTCAGTGACCTTGCCTTTCAACAGTTCTTCACTAATTGATGAAATCTGAAGCTCCAAATAGAATGCAGCAGCCTCAGCCTCCCAAAGTTTGCATTCATTTATTTTGTCTAGTAACTCTGAATTCAGTGCTTGCTCCCTAGCCTTGTGTTGTTCAATCTCATGAAGTAACGATCTCATCACAGACTGCAAGCTTCTATTTTCTTCATGAAGGTGTTCAATTTCTTTTTTCTGATTCATGAAATTTTCTGATAGATCAAGAATCTGCCTGTCTAGGTTTACTTTGGTCAATCTTGATTCTTCTTGATCCATCTTCAGCTCCTCAATATATCTGCAAAACTTTTCATTCAATGTCTCTGCATCCTTCAGCCTTTTCACCATTTCTAGCACCTCTACATCTTTCTTCTTGAGAAGATTTTCTGAATTTTTAACTTGATTACTTAAACGGCAATTTGCATTTTTTATTTCTTGCAGCTCTTTATCCATCCTCTCAGTAGACTCATTCAGATAAACATTCTCTGCTTCTTTCATCTCAAACTTTTTCCTTAACACATCAAGTTCCTGATTAAGGTCACTGTATAAACGGCTAAGATTGCTGCTGAGATGTTCGGAAAGTGCTTTTTGTTCGATGACTTTCTCGGTGACAAGGCTTTCATAAACCAATTTGAGATTTCTTAGGGCAAGTACCTCTTGCAGGATTATGCTGTTTTCATCTTCAGCCATGGAATTTGCACCTTTGAGGTCCAAAACACTCCTAAGCAGTAAATTTTTTTCCTCAAGCATCTTACTATTTTCTTCCTGAAACACTTGATTTATTCTCTGCAAATCCATTAACTCTGCATGTAGAGCCGCCAATTTGGACTTTGATGCATTGCCTCTTTCTTCTTCATTGGCCACTTCAGTCCTCAGTTGCTTGTTCTTCTCTAGAAGTTCAATCTTCTCTTTTTGCAACATTGCATTCTTCTCTCTCATGCTCTCGAACTCTTGCTCCATGATCTTTTTCTGTGACTCCATCTTTTCTGTCTCAGAGCGATATTGCTGAAGGAGCTGCTGCTTCTCCTCTTGGCTTTTCACACAAGAACTTTTCAAGCCCTCAATGTTGTCCAAAATATGCAATATTGGTATTTCCTCTTCTTTGATTCCTTTGTCATGCCCACCATATGGATCAATCTGAAGAGCCCCACACACTTGATGAATAGCCATTTTAAGCTTTCTAATTTCATGTAACAAAAATTCCTCTTCCATCAGTTGCATAAAGTTTTCAGTCTCCAACTCAGCGATAACTTTGTTCGAAAATTTTGATGCCTCAACATGCCTTTCACATTCAGATAACAAGACCAAATTATTCTCCTCCAGACCTTCTATACAACTTTGCAAAATGAACAACTCGACCTGAGCATTTACAGCTTTATCAACCTCTTTTTCAAATTCTATCTTCCCCAACCGCAGTTCTTCCTGTAGTGCATGAAAAATATTCTCCAAATTTGCCAGTCGAACTTCACTTAAGTGCTTATGATTAGCATGCTTTTCCTTTTGCACCAAAATTGAAGCACGAAGCTCTTGTACTTGATTACATGTGAATTCTTTGTCCTTCTCCGAGTCCGCATATTTTTCTTCTAATTTTGTGAACATCTTTTCCAGGTTACTTAGTTTAGCCTCAACGCTTTCCAACTGAGATACTAGGATGCTTCTCTCATTTAGAAGATTGTACTTTTCATCATTTAGCAACTTGCAAAACTCTTCCAAGTCACTTGATTTCGCCTTCAAACCTTCCAGATCGATCTTCGAATCAGAGAGGGACTTCTCCAGCAAGGCATTCTTCTGCAATAGCTTCTGCATACTTTCGGTGACTATTTGTAACTGTGAAAGTAGAGCTGATTTCTCATCAACGACAGTAGATTTTTCTTCCTGGAGAACATGGCAAGACTCCTGAAATTTCTTCACTGTTGCTTTTAATCCATCTAGTTCATCATTTAAACTTGAAAGGGAAAATTCCATAATGGCATTCTCTATCAAAAGTTCATCCATATCCTTTGACTTTTCACAAAGAGCTTCGTTCTCATTACGTTCCACCTGGCAGACCTCCTTTAGATTTGAGTTCTCATTTTGTAAATCTTTCACACATGCTGCAAAACATTTAGGATCCAAACCTAAAGTCTGTAGTTGTTCCAGCATAGCATGGTATCTATCATTCAAATGCTGGATATCATTCTTTATTTGATGAGCTTCCTGCTGGAGGGCATTGTTTTCTTCAGCGTTTGCAACGAATTCTCGTTCAAGCTTCTCTTTGATCTCCTTTAATTTAGAGATTTCCATTTGCTGTCTTCTGAATAATGACCTAGTGGAAGGGCAAGTAAGTTCATTCAGCATCCTGTTTTCTTCCACACTCTCGTGCAATTCATCCTTAAAACCTGGTTTCGAAAGCTCCAAGTCCTTCAACAACTGAAGCCCATGTTTAAGCTCCATAACAAGAGTTCCTTGCTCCTGTTGTGACTTAGAGTACACCTTCTGCAGAGTCTGTAGAGTGGATTCAATTTCAAGAAAGTGAGAATGCTCTTCATGCATTAGAGTTTGCAGCCTCTCTATCTCAGCATGCTTCTCTAAAAGTGCTTGATCCTTCATAGCTATCTTCTGCAAGAGATTTTCAGCCTCTAGTCGAAGAGATTGATTTGATCTCTCCAACGTATCACAATGTTCTTCTGCAGTCTTTAGTTTCTTAGCCCCTTTCTCAATTTCTCTATTTAGTTTTTCAGAATTTTCTTGGGCAAGCAAAATTTCGTTCTCCATTTTATATATTTTCTCCAAGCATTGATGGTAAAGGACAGCTAAAGATTCTTTCTCTTCATTCAGTTCAGCAAGATTTTTTCTCAGTGCTTTAATTTCTGCTTCTGCTCTTCCAAGTTGCTCATTTAACATCCTGGAGTTATCCTCAGCAAGGGTTGTCTTGGCCTCCAAAACCGAAATCTTTTCAAGACTCTGCTTATATCTAAGAAGACCTGCATCCTTCTGAGCTTCCAACTGGCCTAGTTCTTGCCTTAGATTTTTTGCTTCAATTTCAGCCTTAGACGCTCTCTCATCAAATTCCTTGGCATCCATCTGCGCCAGAGATAGCATAGTCTCTAGTTTAGCTATATTTTCTAGACACTGGTTGTACTGAACTTGACCAGCATCCTTTTCAGATTTTAGCTGTGCCAGGGCTTCCTTCAGCACTTTAGTTTCAATTTCAGCTTTACTCGCTCTTTCATTAAGGCCTCCAGCATCTTGTTGTGCCCTATTAAGATCTCTTTCCATTTCGGATAACTTCTCCATACTCTTCTGAAACTGAAGAAAGATAGCATCCTTGTCAGACTGTATTTTGGCCAGGTCTTTCCTCAAGGTTAGAACTTCACTATCTGCTTCTTCTGCATGCTCAGACTCAGAATAAATCGCAGAAGACACTCCCGGTGTGTGTGATTCAACACACGGTGAATCGTCAGTCAGCATGTATTGTGCTTGGTTGGGAAATGCTTCTGCCATGGTTTTATGGGCATGTCGTAGCTCCCCCATTGCATGATCGTATCTCTCTGCTAGAGCACGGTATGCTCGGTAGAACTCCTCCACTAATTTCATGAGCTCCGGGCGCTTCTTATAGTACATTTCTGCCCTCCTTGCGAATGAATCTGCTTCCTCATCAATGAGCTTGATCATGGCTTTGACTTTGGCATCTATGTCTGTATAAACATATCATCACTTCAGTTATTGTATTAACCAAGAGAAGCATCATGGTCACGAATCAACCATCATTTCCTTATTACTCGCACTTACATATCATAGCATCTTTCACAAAATATAACAACTGGATTTACTATTTAAAAATCTTTGCATCCGCTTTTGATATCTCTTAATTTTGAACATTTTATTATTTCACATGTTCATATAATTTCTTACATGGCATATTTTGCATGAATTCTAATGCCACAAAGTCGAACAACGAGTCTAAAAAATAAAAAGTAAAAGTGGTTCAACCTTGGTTTGTATTAGAACAGGCACCCTATGAAGAAAAGGAAATGTTGTGTGACAGTAACACCTTCAAATGCCATTTCCTTTCTCTCTGTAGATGCAGTTGTAATTACTCTTCCGTAATAAGCTTGTTTTCGTATTTATATCCTGGGATTCACTATGTATTATTATTATTTTTATTATTTCAATTTTACAAGAGAGGGAGTTAGAAGCAAATTTAATCTCACATCTGATATGTTTGTTGCTTTGGAGTTCAACTTGCTTTTTATTGTTTAGAAATAACTGCAGAAAAAATTAAGAACAACCATATTCATATGTACATACTCATTAATCAGTTTGAGCTTCAATCTCCATCATTCATTTAAACGTAATGAATTCCGATTTCATGATTATGTTGCCATCCAAACAACAAAATGCTAGTGAATATATTATTCCTGCTGGGTAGTTGATGGCTCACACTTTTGTCTTTTAGAAGACTGATGATGCTAAAATAGACACAATGATTTTGTTTTATGATATTACCAACCAAGGATAGATCGGAAAGGATCGGAGGGATCCTATAATGAAATTAGGTCATGCTGCTAAGCCAAAGCTTGTAAGAAAAAAGTAATGGGCATCTCAAAAAGAAAACTAATAATAATTATAAATATACACACTTCTTCTGTTATTTATTTTTTTTCTAATCTCTCTTTCTTTTTTATTACGTCAGTTATTACATAGGTGTCCAACCTGAACGTTTTACAAAATTATTTGAGTGGCTACATGCTATTGTGTTGTTACTTCCATTGATCTTTATGAATTTTGCTATAATGAATTATTGTATGATTCTGATGAATTTTGGATTAAAATGAACAAGTTAGGATGCGTAGTACAGAAAGTTTATGGACCTCTATTGTGGTCTTAAATTGTTCATTCCTATTAAAGCTACCTGAATGAATTTTTCCTGGGCTTTCTATCTGTAGTCTCTGATTGCAAAAATTTATTCTTTAGGTAGACCTTAATGTTACTTTTAACTGAAAATTAGCGGTTCTGTTTCTCTGTATTCTTGTTATGGTAGCACATTGAACTCAAAGTTGCAAACCAGATAATGTAACAAGTTTAAAACAACATATTCAGACTCCTCTACCACAATTGTAGACAAACACACACACACACACACACACATATATATATATACAGAGAGAGAGAGAGAGAGAGAGAGGAAGAAGACACACCTGCAAGGTTTTCCTGAAGCCATTTTGAATTCTTTGGAAGGTGGCTATCCCACCACCAAGAATATGAGCGCCGGGACTCAGAATGAGACAAGGTTGCCATGAGTCCAGCAAAGAATAACAACACAAATAGTTCTGATTTGCCAAGAGCCTAATATTGGATCTAGGCTAGACTATAAGATCATATACTTCCACCACCAGCGACTTTCTAATTTGAGATTCTTCAGAACTGTTTCTCCATTTTGTGTACCTATCATCAAATAAAAGTCAACATAAGTACAATTGATAAGGATTGCTCCAGTTTCGTCAAAAGTCCAACTTTATTCCGATGGCTTAAATGTATATGAAAGCTGCAAAGTCTTTCCATTCTATTACCTGCCAAATTGGACACGGCTTCAGTTGACCAGTGAAGGGAACCTCTTGTTTCAGCTGTTCAGACAATTCGATATCGGGGAGGACTGCCACAAAGAAAGGAACAAAAAGAGTAAACAAGAGGGTAACAGAATAGCATGGAAATGCCATGTAGAAGCATCAATCCTTCATCATTATCAATTGTATTAGATAAAGTAAAATACTTCTTAATGCAAAAAAATGGTTCCGAAATCCAAGCACAAATAGAATATACATTTTCTATATTTGCTATGGTTAGAATTGATGAAGAAATTGTCCTCAAGCAAGAGCAATTTCTATGATCAACAGATGCACTCACAAAAGACCAAGAAAATGTTAGAGCAGAGGAAATACAGAAAAAGAATAGAAGGAAGGAGGATCCTATGAAAATTGATCGATGATCATGAAGAGTAAAAGGAGAAGAGAGATATACACAGTAAAAGTTAAAGACACGGAAAAGAAAGGTTGCATCAAAAGTTAGTGATGATGAGAAAAACGATTTATGAGTTGAGCAAAAGCCTGTATGAGATCAAGTACTTACCAAGCAAATGAATTTGATTAACACCACTTTAAGGAACAAAATAGCATGAAACCAAGCAAATGGGTGTCCACAAAACCGTAAAAAGTATCACGCTTTGGACCAACTGGGATCAAGCAGAGCCGAGAAGGATGAAATCTGAGAATTGGATGTTCATGAGCAGCTGTGATGCTGAAAACAGAACCCCCAGCAGCTGCAAAACTTCCATCTTACCCCATTTTTCTCAATCTGGAAGACACAAAGTGGCAATCTTTGAAGTGGGGTATAGGCAATATAGAATTGTGTCGTGTCGGCTCTGACACATATGACTTATCAACTGTAAAAAGGAGAATGGACACGGACAGAGCACGGAAAAGTATGAGTGTTGTGGTTTAGATGATAATCATCTTGTTTTGGAGAGATTATTATAATAATTAGCGTTACAGTATCCTCTTAGGAAAGGATGCGTGCGAATGCATAGCAAGAAGACTCCACCATTTCAACAAACATTAATGGGATTCAAAATCATGATTATGTTTTAATCACTGCAATTAAGCATTATGAAACGGTCGTATTCTTCAGGTCTCAGTGGTCTATCAGTCATGGATTGCATTATTACTTTGAAAATGTGAAGGAAGAAAAAACACTGCTCACATTTTCCCATTCCTATTCTCCCTCGTTTCTCACGCTCATCACCCCGGGAATCAAGGGATTTCTTTTTAAAAATTAAACCTTTTTCTAAAATCCAAATCCATTATTGCAATATATACACATACATATACTAAAAGTCTTGATGTATTTCATCATATTCTTAGTCTTTGAAAGGTGGTTAAGTTAAAGTTTTGGAAAGTTAGTTGGTTTTCAAAAATGGCATGGCTTAATTATTTTGGTAGATTAACAGTTAAATCTACATTACAGTGTTCTTAACTTCAATCATGGAGTGTTTACAGTGGAGTAAGAACAGTTTAAAACTGATGTTTAATGCATCTTGAAGACATTGTGAAAGTTGTGGAATGATCTTTGTTTGAATGTAAAAACAATCATTGGTTGGTTCCAGCTGCATATTTTGGTTTATGACCGACACATTGAGAAAAGCGACAATATATGGGGGGGTGATGGATTGGAATATAAAGTTTGTAATTTAATTATGAGGTTGGCTGCTTCATATCTGTTTCTTCCTACCTGCATATAGAATGAATGACAAAAAATGGAATAAAGTAAAGTGGGATTCCAAAGTCAAAAGCTATGGTGGTTGGAAGACTTTGTCTTTTGTTAAATAAAATGCATTAAACAAATTATAAACCCTAATTTTATACAATATACATTCTGCTTTTAGATTATATATATATATATATCATATAATTACTAATTGATGATTCAAAATACAACAGCAAACCAAAAGGGCATAGTTATGGTGACGGGTCAATTGGGCAGATACAGTTTAATTAATTGAAGGAACTGGTCTAATGCAGTTTCTAAAATCATGACATTTGTTTCTTCTGTAGGAGAAAATTATTCTGATTAAATATCTGCATTTTGAATATATATGAGATAATCGAAGATGAGAAAAAGAAAAGAAAATAGAGATATTGAATGTGCAATTTCATGACAGCTAAGCTGGTTTGACACTGTTGATCATGGGTTTCGACCCACGTGATGCATTGAAAATTGACAATATTTTTGAAGGATATAATGTAAGAAAACTACATCGTACCTACTATTATGTCTTCAATATCCATTTAAACTTGTACGCTAAAAATACATCTATAAATTTATAGAAGTGCACGAGTGAATGTTCTTGCAGAATTCATCATTCATATGGTTTAATTTTAATAAATCATGTCACTTCAAATCATTGAATATAGTATTATGGTTTTATTAGATGAGGTTTATGAAAATGAAGATGATTGAGAAAAAATAGAAAATGAACTGATTTAGAAGGCAAAGATAATTGGTGAGACTTCATTTGATGTTACTAGCCAACCAAAGTGAAATGGTTTGAAGAGAGAGTAGTTGCAGAGGTTGCAAATGAGCGACCAACATGATGTGATTTTACTCCTCACATTTCCCATTCTCTCGAAACATCATTGGTTCTACGCAAACCATTATTAATAACACAAACACAAATACAAATATTGCTTCATTCTTCACAAATTTAGGTTATCTAATCCACCTCTCTTCTTAATTTCCACTTCCAAGACCAGCCCAACCCTCACCAACCTCTACACCAATAACTCTTCCACTTTCCAAATCTAGAACAGCAAACCCTTTCTGCAAACTCACCTATCCAATGCATGGTCCCATTCCCATTTCTAAATACATTCAAATACTTCCACTCCATTCTGCAATCCATATTAAAACTTCCATCAAACTGAAGACAAAGTAAAGGGTGTTACAATGCATTTTTAAATGTTTTATGTTCCTTCTCTTTATGTTTACCAACTGATATGCCTTATGTAACAGAGTTCATCTATCTCTTCTTATTACTTGAATTAACTAATAATTTCATTAATTGTATATAAATATTTTGCATACAACAAACTCTGTTAATTTAAATTAAAAAATTGTTACTGTTTACATAAGAGAACTTGTTCATAATTTTTCATGAAAAATATGAAAGGATGAGAAATGAAATATATGGAGGTCATTGGAGATTCTGTGATCTGGGTCATTTTGTTGTCATATCTGATCTTCTTATGTGAAGGAATAGCTTAAGCCTAACCCACATTCATTCAACTTTGAGGACTAAGTCCATCATTCACCTCATCATTGGTCTACAGAAATAATGATGTGAAATCATTGACTTCAGATTTTTTTTAACATTTTTAATACTGAAATAATGGTACTGTGTAAAATTATTCCGTACTTTTAATCATCAAAGCAATAAATTGAGTTTAAATTCTATATACTTATGATATTAATTAAAAATTATGTTATATAATTTTTAAAACTTATTACATATAATACTTTATATTTAAATAATTATTTATAATTTTAGATTTTATTTATATACTATAATTTTACTTGTATTTACAAGGATAGAGTATTTTTAAGACTGATTATTGCTCTTTCGTGGTCAAATACTCCTTTACTCTAATGAATTATGTGGGGGTGGTACCTACAACTGTACTCCGACGCTTAAATCAGTATACAATATTGGTAAGGTTTAATAATAGGTTTTGGATTATACTTTACTTGATTAGGTGAGTTTATTTATAATATAAAATCATAAAGAATTATCTTTCGTGGACTCTAAATATGAACTCCATTATGATCATATGTTTTTTTGTGGGTTAATACTATAATATTCTATTATGGTGGATTTAGACTTAATATTGTGAGATTTTATGAGATTACCTGTCTCTTAGCAAAAATCTAGAAAGGATCTTTAATTTGAGGGATTCCAGTTAGATATAATAGGATCTTCCCTTAATGTCTGGATCGATGTATTTTGGCCTAGAAGGATATTGACCGCGGAATATCCTGTACATCACCCATCTAATCCAATATTATTATTTTTTTGGGCCTATGTTTGAAAGAAAGCTTGTGCTACGATGAAGACTGAAAGAATGAAATCTGACCTCTCTGAATAGGTATTTCAACTAACAGATGAGTATGAGTACCCAACACCCTTCCCTCAAATGGCAATAAATCACAGACAAAAAGCACTTCTTTGGCTTTGAAAAACACAAACAAATAATGTTTCATATGTAATACCCCTTTTATTTTTTATAGGAAAACTATCATGTCTCAGTTGTTAAAATGTCACATTTTGAAGGTGTAAAAGAAGAGTATGAAGTGCACTAGTTTCCTGAATGTTCAACAGGAAGACAAGTCGAAAGCTAAGTCAGTCCAAAGCCAAGTTTTATATATTCTCTGCTGTTTCAAACACCACTTTTACTAGAATCATCAACTTAGGATCAAGAAAACTAATGCAAGACTCTCTCCAAAAGAAATACAAGAATAATGAAAGAACAAAAAAATATGTAGATTTTCAACTTGATTAGAGAGTTTGAGGTGATACAAATGATGGAGGTCAAAATCATCAAAGAGAAGTCATCCAAATTGTTGAGCAGTCATCAAAGAACAAGGTGATTGGTTGATAAGAACTTATCTAATGAAAAATCTGTGGAAAATATTTGGATTTTAGAAAGAGGAGTAAAAATTTCTTCATTAAAAGAAATTAGAAATTTAACAAGAGTTTATCTAATGAAAATGCAAGCACAAGAACATAGACAACATATAAGTGTTTTTCAAGCAAATGTAAGAGAAATTCAAGATAAAGATAAATAATTTTAAAAATAGGAAAAAAAAATCCTATCAACTTGTTCTTATTATAGAAAGACAAATCACTCTCAATAAGAAAATGTTGGTAGGGGCTTGATGTTAAGTGAAAAAATGTACATGAAGTGAGTTTGCAACACCTCAAGCATAATCTATTGAGAGTACTTGTACTAACCCTATGACTAATAATAATCTCCAGAGTTTTTGGAAAGGTTTGAAAATTATTCATTTTCAAAGTACAAATTAAATGATGAATTTCTTTCCGGAAAAGGAACCGAAACAATAGAAAATTAGAAGTAAATTAATGTTGTGTTTAACATCAACCAAAAATTGCTTAGTGGTAAATAAAAAACGATAAGAGATTAAAATTTTCTTTTAGAAAAATTTTGTAGGATAAAAGATACACGAGACCATGATATTTTAAGTTAAAATAAAAGGCAATGGTTTTTGCTTTAAAAATGATTATGAAAGAATGCGATGAAGAAGACAAAGAAGTAAAATCAAAAGATGAGTGTAAAGATGCACAATTCTAAAGAAACTTAATCTTCTACAATGAAGAACTGCTATCACGTAGCACAAGGGATATAAAGATGTTACAATTGAACAACCTCAGATAAACTGTGATGTTTTTCTATTCTATTTTCTTTGAAGACACTGATTTAATGCCATATTTTTAGTAATTTTTGTTATGCTTTGGCTCTATATATAAAACAGCACTAAGATGTAATTTGTGCACTTGCAGTTATAAAATTTCAGTCTTCTGTTTCTTTGCTTTTCATATATTTTCATTTGTCTGTTTACTTTGTTATTTCATATGACAAAACAGGCTAGGCAACAGACCGCAGTAGGCTTCATACACAAATTTGACTTAGACTTAGAACCGATTGATTTCTGTCCCAGCATTGGTTAAAAACTTACATTTTGTTTGGTTGATGAAGTTACAATTCACTTTCTGGGACAAATCAAAAGCTTAAATTAAGATGAATCCTCTAACAATGGCCATTAGGAACTTAATCATAAAAGAAATGGCCAAAAGCATGACAGAAAAACGTAAAGATTAATCCCCGGAATTGATTATAACTATTACTTAAATAGTACATTATGGAAGGAATGCAACATATTATTACCAAAGTAAAACGGGCTCAATATACATAAAAACCTAGGCATGGCGGCTTCTATTGCAACAAACTAAACATGATTAAATAGGGAAGAGGGGGGACTAATTTAGAACAAAAAAAAACTTCTAAGGGTGAGGGGTGAGAGAAGGAAATGAAGGAATGGATTGTAAAATCAACTTCCTGCCTCCTCTGCGAGTAGGAGATGATCCCAAGTCACAGTTGGGAGAGGAGATCCTCTTGCCATTTGGAGAAGAAGTTTTGATGCATGAGATTGGAGAGCTATCACCTAGGAGAATATCTGACATTTCGTCATCTGGGACAGTTTGAAAATGCTTAGATTGAGACCAAAGAGAGTTTGGTTTCCCAAGCTTTTGGCTGGTAAATAATGCAGAGCCGGAGATTGTGGTAACAAAAGATCTTGGTGGCTTTCCCTTCGATGAAAAGGGCAACGGAAGCAATGACCTGTACCATGGAAATGAAGTAACATCAATCAATAAGGGACATCGGTTTTATTCATTATCTCAACTGACAAAAAGTCAGCATATCAAACCTGGAAAGTCGTAATGGTGTTGACACAGTAGCAGAATCCGGATGATCTTCAGTGTTCTGAATTTCAGTTTTCTGTAAAGCTTTTTCTGCAACACCCTTAGCAGATGCTTCTGTTTCATCTGGCTCAGTTTCTATGCCTACAGGAGCAGAACCTGAACCAAAAATAAACAAGGAATTGAGTCAACTCATAACAAGCCAATTAACTACAGGAATATTATTTACCACACGAGAAACAATCAAAATGCTGAACGTCTGATTGATTAAATTGATAGCCAATTCGATGGTCCTGATTGAAAACTTACCATCTTTTCTACCGAAAGCATTCTTGCACCCTTCACATCTACAGCTAATAGAGCAACCAACACCACCCTTCAAATGAAAAATACCATTTGTTATTTATATTATAACTGAAATTGAAAGCATAAGCGATGGGATGATGAACAAGGGTGCAAACCTGATAACATTCACAATATTTCTTTAGACAGCTTGATTTTTTGCAATTGCATCCTCTTTTGTGTCGTGCTGAAGCTGGAGTTTTATTAGGGTCATCCTGCTATAAGATAATAATTAACACACTATATAAGGTGGTTTAAATTACATACGTGAGAAAAAACTGAGTTAAGTATATTTTCTAACCCCAATTTCAGGTACAGAATCAGCACTTCTGATGACTTTAGGAGCAAATGCAAGAGGGTTACGAGATTCAATTTGCTTGCGTGTTTGAAGAACAGTGTCTTCATGAACAGGTTTGTTGAAGCAATCCTGACAGGAGCAGGGTTCTATGCAGTAGACACCAGCAGCAAAGCACTCGCAGTAACTGATACAAAAAGAGAAGGAAAATAAGGTTAATTTCAAATAGAGTGAGGTAATTTCTTTCCCTTTCTTGGTTCTCAAGCTTTCATGCAATGAAAACTTTATAAATAAGTGCAAGAAAACGCAATGAGCCTAAAACCCGAAAGAAATTGACAGATAATATCCGGAAGCCACAACAGGATTAAACATGGAAAAGCGACTCCAATTTATTTGTAGGAAGACATTTAAATTCTGTAGAATGGAAAGCTTACAAGAGGATGATACTACATTAGCCATCGTAACTTATTCCAATTCTGCAACCCAAAAATGAAGATAAACTATATTCATTTGGAACTTACAGCTTCAAACACTTTGACTTCTTGCAATTGCAGCGTTTACAGCCCTCAGTTTCTCCAGGTGTCTCCAACTTACGCCTGCAAGTCAAACTCGGTATAAGACTAGCGAAGAAAGAAAAAATTCAAAATAATAAGATGCTAAGGTAATCAACAACTACACTTGCTTTTTCTTTCTGGGGCTATTCATATTGAAGTCTTCACCAGCCATGTAAACTGATGGCTGGGAACAATCTTCAGCAGGCTGAAGCCCATTGTCTGATGGATCCAATTCTCTTTCAGATGATACAGGTACCAACGATAGATGCTGATGTTCTTGGCTTGTAGAGATTTGCAAAGAAGTGGAGCTGGGCAGACTGAGTTGTCTTCCAGAAGGCAAATTTTCAATTTGTATGCCCTTGTATTCTTTTAAGGCAGCAAGTGCATTCAAGTGTAGACCAATTCCTGGCAAAATTCCCCTCTGAAAATTCCCATTGCGTTTTGCTGGAAGCAGTTGCTTTTCGTCACCAACATTCCTCTCATCAGACTCGGATGTACTTGAACCGGTATTCGAATTATCATCGGAGATCTTCCTTTGTACATTGGCCATCTCAAAGTCTAGACACCGCCTCCGGATGGCACGGTGCGTAACAGAAACAAGCTGAAACCAAAACCCAATAGTGTTTATAAATTGAATTGTTAACTAGATTTATGAACAGGTAGAAAGATGACAAAGTATCAAATATATAAATATTTGTAAACCACAAAATGAATACAAAATGACACATTAACTTTATTCTTTACTTCAGCATTAACCAGAGAATGCAAAAGACAGTACAATACTAATTGAAAAAAAAAAATGCATTTAATCTTGCTGTGATGTAATTATAAAACACTCATGGGCTACAAGCACAACAATACAGATTCTTTTAGAATTAGAAATGTTACTTCAAGACAATCCATAACAAAAGGAGGAGACAAAAAATAATATGCAACCATACAAATAAAATGTGGAAAGGAATTTTATATTATTTCACATGCTTACCTGATCATTTGCGTTCTCATTTGAGTTGCTAGTCACCAAAGCAACATTGGCAAGATTATCCTGTGTTTGGTCCGTGTCAGTTATAGTTGGCTCAAAGCAGTGATCTCCAATTTCATGTTCAGAACCTGAAGCAACCGAATCAACAATGTGGATTTTCCTACCATTATGGATGGTAGAAAGTGGTAGCATAGACATAAAATCGCTCAGTCGTATAGAAGAGTCCAATGGTTTGTGCATTAGACCCTTAAAAGCCTCTGCTTCACCTGGGGAATTAAAAATTAACATATCAGCCCCATCAGGAATTAGACTATCCCAATAATAGTCTGGACCTTCACTCTTTGGTTCCATCTGACATATTTCTTGAAGATGCACTTCACCCTCAACAGAATCAGTTTTACATCCTTCTTGAACATAGCTAGTATCTACTGCTGTCTTACCAGGCAATTCCAAATGAGTGTTATCCTCATCCCCACAAAGTGAGGGTTCATACTCTGGACTACCACAATTATTATATTTTAAAGTTTGTAGTGGCTCAACTGAGAATTTTATATGCTCGCTAGATAGCTCGATTGATGCATCTCCTACAGAAATCCCTTTATCAGTATTTCCCCGTAATTCACTTGAGCTATGATGTGTCCGTGTAGAATCTGCAAGAGTCTCTTCACTTATATGAACTTTATTTACATCTTCGTAAGAAACCTTAGGCTTTGATGTGCCCAAAGGGATGTTTCTAAAGATGAACAATTGGCAACAATCAGAGATGGATCACTAAATAGATAATTCAATTATATCAAAGAACGAGACTGACATAAAAGATTTCAAAAATTAAAATTACCTTCTGAGGAATCTAGATTCCTTGAGACAGCTGACATGGGGTGATGTGAAAACGGATGGAGGGGACGAAAAGCTCAGTGAATTGAAAGTCTGACTAATGGGAACAGATTTGACGGGCTTTATAGGAGACAAACTGTTGATATAGTTGAAAACAGGTGAATCCTGCAAATAGCAAAGGTTAAAACAAATATATACTTAAACTGGATTAATTGAAGGATAATCTTATATACGCAAAGAAATAGAATAAC
Source organism: Macrotyloma uniflorum (assembly GCA_016859785.1). Lineage (NCBI taxonomy): Eukaryota > Viridiplantae > Streptophyta > Magnoliopsida > Fabales > Fabaceae > Macrotyloma > Macrotyloma uniflorum. The sequence continues at coordinate 678,789 of BDMB01000002.1, forward strand.
TTGAGCTATGAAAAATAAAAATAAAAATGGAGAAAATCATTTCATAATTTACCAACCACTAACATATCAGAAATAATTTACAAATCATTTTTAACAGACCAGATCTGACAAGGATTACTCATTGAACATTATAAAGCATTACAAGAATGTACATGGCAGAACAAGAATGTACATAACAGATTGTAGAAACTGTTTAACAAGTATGTGGTGAAACATTAGTCTTAAAGAAAATTTAGAGCCAGTCAAATCCTGTTTTGGCGAATTAACTGGCCCTCTGATTGCAAATACAAAACCAAAGATAAGAAACTCATGGAATTTTCTCAATTTGATAGCAAATACAAAACCAAATAAAACAAACTCTATGAAAGTTTCTCAAGTTGACAGCAAATACAAAAACTTCTAAAAAAAACAGATATAGCAACCCGCAGGAGTTTAACTGCTGTAAACAAAAATTAAGAAAAAGAGAAAAAAAAATAGTAAAACACAGAAAAACCGAAACCAACAAAAACAAAACAAAAAAACTGTCAAAAGACCTCTAAATTGAAGTTAAAGAGAGATCTGAAAGAAATGAAGTAATTCACAAGATTTGCTCCAAAAAGAGAAATTTAACAGCAGAAAGCACTGCTACTAAAACTTAAACAAAAATTACAAAGAGAAAACATTTGGTCAAAGAGGTCAAAAGAGAAGAAGATGGAGAAATGGTTGAAGTCAAACAAGAAAGAGTGAAGACTTCAAAAGAAAATTGAGAAAGAAAAACTGCATCATGAGAACCATGCAGAAAAACAGTAGAGAAAGGAAATGGTTGAGTTGACAACACATGTACATGACATGAAATTGAAGAGAATAAAGAGTGCAAGAGGAAGCAAACCTCAAACTTAGAGAGAGTAGCACTGATCTGGTTCCTATCAGGGGTGTCCATGACAAGAGAGGCAGCACCATAACATTACTCTCTCTCTCTTTTATCTTTTTTCTTTGTTTATCAGAGTCACAAAGTGGGGTGTGATAAGAGAAGAAGAAGAAGATATGAGGAGGATTCAAGAAGCGGGAAGGCGGGAGAAGAAAGATTTTGTGGTAGGGACCACAACCCCTCCTTCAACAGCTGTCTCTCCTCCCTCTATTCTATTCTTTCTTTCTTTCTTCTCTTTTGCTTCCTTCTTTTCTCTCTCACTATCTCTTCTTTTCTCTCTCACTATCTCTTCTTTTCTATTTTGTCGCTAAAGTAAGGCATAAACAGTTAACCACCCACATTCTCTATCTGGATTTTCTCCTTGTTTCTTTCTACCCTCTTCTCTTCTTCTCTTTCCTTCATTCATTCAAATAACTGCAAGTAAATATCTCTACACACTCAACCGCTCCTTCCTAATTCCCCTCATAATCACCATCAAATTACACTTTTCATCCCCCACTCCCCCTTTTCTTTCGCTATAAATACTTTCTTCTGCAACAAACTTTCTCCTTTTATAGCCGTTTCTTTAGACTCCAAAACAATACTTATAAATCATTTACTCTTTGCTTAACTGCACTATAATCTACATCTCCTAAACCCCATTATAAAGTTTTTAATTTTGCCTTCAAACATATCAAAATATTGAAGAAAGTTTCTGAGAAAAAAATATCATGTTATATCAGGAAACTAAAACTAATTGTGATAGTGTCTTGTTTGGAGTTGTACCACATAGTATACTGTTGTTTTGTTTTGTTTGTTGCTATCAAATGCCCATAAATATGTTTACCCAACTTTTACTGAAAATTAAATCGATACAATGAAATTTATTTCTTTAATTGCAGGGAAGAGAGAAATGTAGGTACTGCAATCATAATCATATTCCAACCACAATCAATATATATGATAATTTTATTTTTACTATATTTTTTATAATAATTTCTTCAAAAAATTTCCTTCTTTATCTCTTTATTGGTATAATACTATAATATCATGAAATTGTTCAAAGTATTTGGAAGATTACGATTTTATATGCTCCAAATTTTCTTTCTTTCAGAGATAGTAAAAGAAAACATTCACATCTACTCTTTTTTAATGTCAAGAAAAATAAATCGAAACCAAAAATTTAATTTTCAACCTATGTTAGAAAATCATTTAGGAACCGTTTCAATGTCATGAAAATTCATGATTGACTATTTAATTCCATTTGAGTAAAAATGTTTAATGTAGGTCACTGAGAGTACAATTACCCAATAAAAGTTGTTACAGTTTTCTGTTTTTAAAAATTATAACAATTAATTATTTTCTGTACATTAAAACAGTATAAAGTGAAATCTATAAATTTATAAGAAATATAATGTGATATAAAATAGATAAAAAAAATTATTAATATTTTTTTAAGATAACATAACAACAGTATTAGATAACATGACGCTTTCACACGTTCACAAAAACACGAAGCCATTAAAGGTGTTGGTTTTAGCGGGCTAAGAATTTGAAAAGGGAGTGATCTGGTGTGAGTAAGCACAGTGAAGGGGTGAACACTGGCTTACATAATACGTTGATCTTGCATACCTAAATCTGGAAGAAGTTGAAAGGTAAAGCGAAACTGATAACACGCACTTCCATGCACGGGATTTAATACCCACCCTACCATACAATATCTTTCATTTAGATGACAACGTAAGACGTTGTTCTCCGTTTGTTGGACCGTTCCATCAAACTAAACTTTTTTTACAATTAGCCAATGAAATTTCTTTGGAGTGTGTTTCTCATCATATAAGGTGAAATATATTTAATCTTATTAAATGTTAGTTTTTCTTGGGTAGAAATAAATAATAAATAAAAAAATAATCAAAATGTTTAAGTGTTTATTAAAATATAAATATAGCTAAGTATTTTAAGGTAAAAAAATCATTTTTAATGAGAGACATAAAATGTACTTGGGTAATCTTTATATTTCAAAGAAAATATTTCTCAATTAACACATCTACAAGACATTTTATTGATTAAAAGAATAATGAATGTCCTTAAAAAATATAAAGGGTCAACCCCTAGAGAATCCTTTAAAAAGAAAAAGTTGAAGAACAAACCCAAACTTATAAGAGTGGTACCCCAATAACCCCAGAATTAATAAGACACAAGTTGGATGAGTGATGAAAGTTACTGAAGTGTAGGGTAGTACAAAATAATGATAGAATGTAGATTTATGTGAGGTAGAGGTGCAAAATTAAGATGTTCACGCATTATGCATGAGTCCAGAGTTTCCTCTTTCCCAAAGATTGGGTGCCAATTTAGAGGTACCCTTTAATTAAAAGGGCAGGTGGTCCCTATATAACTCTGCAAGTCACATATATACTACATTGGTGTTCCTCACGTGATTGATCCCGCCACCATCAATACAAAATAAACACAGAGTGGAATGTGAAGAAGGGTATGCATGTATTTTCAATTCCTTCTTTTCTTTTCCAAGTTTACCTACCACGTTTTCAGGTTCATGCCAATGCAAAATCATAATATGTTCACTATTTCAGTAACACGCGCACTTTTTCTCTTTCTCTCTCACAACCAAACCAGTAATAATGTGGTCTTGGTCTTTTTAGATATCTTAACTTACCTGACAAATCAACCATATTCACCAGAACCTTGGTTTCTTTTTAGCACATAACACCAACACACTCTTTTTTCCTCTTTCCCTTATAAAAAAATACTATTCACTCACCACCCATCACTTCCTATATTCTCATCTTCGATTCCAAATCAATAAACAATCCCAAACACCACTGAGGGGAAGAGGGTGTCTGATACATTCTGCATTTTTTATTCAGAAAAAAACAGTTGACAAATATTATAGATGGGGTAGTTTTGTTTGTTTAGTTCTTAATGTGTGGATGGTGTTTGGTGCAGGATGCATATGTCCAAAATAAAGACCAAAAGTCTTTAATTAAAAATTTCACAGATTGGAGGAAGATGAGATTTGAAGGTTGGTGCAGTGTGTGTGCGTGTCAACTGTTGGTGACAGACAACATGCTGATAAGATAATGTATTTGTGGTGTCAGTAGGAATATAATCCATCACAAATTCTTATGCCACTCTCAGAGCCAGAGGGTTCCCTCTAATTAAAATCTAGATTCAGTGCAGATAATTCCACTTTATGTTCAATCCAAGGTTTAGCTTTTTCTGCTTTTCTTTAATTAATCATCACTTATTATTATTTATTTTGGTTAATTTTGTTTGACTTCATGTACGTTTCTGGAGGAAGCTTCTTTCTTACATGTTCCAAAGATGGCATCAGAAATTGCTAATTTTGTCCATCAGTTAGGTTCTCCACTGGTTCATATCTCTCAAGTCTTATCATTTTCCTTTTTTTCAAGCTAAAATCTGTCCTTTTTCTGGTGTAAACAAAGCTAAAATATAAGCTTTGTCACTTATGAAACTTAAAAATATGGTACTAAAAATATATAGAGAGAGATTATAAGTTATAACTACAAAATAGTAACATCTTTAGAAAAATTGTGTATTTCTGGATCATTTCTTTCATAACAGTTATTTGATCTTTGCATAAATGAGTTCGCATATATACCTTTGGAATATCAGTTTTTGCTTAAATTTGATTACCATATGATATAAAATCAAATACTTCTTAATGTTTTGATTGGTTAATTTAATCCAAAGATATACTTGTTATGATAATCTTAATTACTGTAGTTAATATTAATAATGTATTTTTTTTTTTAAATATGCAAGTTTTTAAAGGAAAAAATGAACTGTTTACAAATGCTAAATATAACTTAATTTGAAAATTATTTAAGTTAAAATAAACTGTTTGAAAGTGAAAAGATATGTTGTGAGATGAAAAATAACTAAAATTTATAAGTATTTATTCTCGAATGGTTAAGAATATGATTTAGAGTAATTATTCTCTTATGTAAAAACTAAAGTTTGATTATTCTCTTCAGTGATATATATGACACATATATTAATCCTATCATTTTTATTTATGAAGTTTTAAATCTTGCCATGCCATGTCAAATTGAAAGAATTATTTGTTTTTTAAGATAAACTAAATTTTAAAGTTTTTTGTAATGTTATAGTCAATTTTATTTCAAACTTTAGCATAAAATATCAGATTAACAGACAAAAAAGTTATAACTTCATTTTTTTTTTTTTCACATTTTCTGTTTAATTTATTTTTAAGTAATAAAATAAAATATTACTATTAATTGTTAACATGCAAAATCTTATTGTTTATGAGACCTAATTTCAATAAGAGATCTCATAGAAAACTTGCAGAAGAACTTACAAATGCAGTGGTGGCTTTAGATCAGAAGTTTTATATATATATATACACACAAATACACAAAGAAGATGCAGAAGAACTAAGTGGCCAGTGTCATTTTTCCACTCTCAGTCTCAGCTCTCATCCAAAGAGTGAAGAAGGGCCAATATCAATCATTGCCTTATTTACAAATGGCTGATGAACAAAGAGATTAAAACTCAGAAAAATTACAAAATACATATGTATATGCCACAAACTTATCTCATCTTTCAGTTCCAAATACTGAAAATCAAAGATGGAAGCACGTACTCAATGAGCCACCACTCTTTGATTATTATTATTATTATGTATTAAGGAAATGGCTTTGGCTCAAACCAATATATATGATCAACGCTTGCTGGGATCAACGCCCACTGTCTTCAATGTCTCAGCGGTTCGAGGACTGCATGCAACAAATCAATAGTTAAGCACCTTCATTAGAGTTAATAACTCATACAAAAAACCTCTAATAGACATCACAAGATGATGAATGATATGTATAGTGTGTGAGTAAAAGAATATACAATGAAGATAGCTAGCTAGATAGGTATATACCGGGTGAAAGGATTAGGGTGGACAGGGTCGTTGAGTGTGGCCTTGCTTTCCTGAATTTGAGAGACTTTCCTCAAGAAGGAACCATCAATGAATTTGCTGGCGGAGTTGATGGTGCGATCAGGATCAGAAACCTCAGGCATGGTTTCTCTTCTTCTTTTGTTGATATGAACTGTTGGAGAGCGCACCAGTTGTTGATACGCAGTGTGTGATCCTATTACCAAAGCCACACCCACCATTCCGCACACGATATACACTGGTGCAAGCTCTGCCTTCAGAGTCAACCTACCATCCATCCATCAATCACAAATTACATAGAACATATCAAACACTATATATAGAATCACATTGAAGTAACCACATTGTTTAAGTTTAGACACACACATACTTAGAGGTGGAATGAGAATCTTGATTAGCAGCATCTACAGCTGAGGAAATGGACTTCAGTTTTGGAGTGGTGGGACTGGTAAATGCTCGCCTTGCTCCTCCCAACTGATGAAGCCATGTCAATCGAAGATTTTTCTGCATGTAATGAAACCAATTATATATCTACATATAACAGCACACATGCATTGTCTTCATGATTGCAATCACTTTCTTTGAAATCTAACAAAAATCATAAACCATGTAGTTTTTATATTCATTGACGTATTTTCTTTTGCAGAAGAATAGGGTCAACCAAAATATATATATTAAAAGATGGAAAAGGGCGTTGATTTACCACTGCCCTGAAAGCCATTTTTTCTTGTAGAATGAAAACAAAGAGAAATTGATGATATTGTAAATTTTAGATGATGTATAGTCTCCTCCATGGGAATCCTTTTATATAAAGTTGAGTAGCATGCAGAAAAGGCATCAGAAGCAATCACATGGGCACGTGTTTGGATATTATATGACAGTATTTGTGACCGCATGCAGAAATAGAAGCTTCCCAAAATCACACTTTCCAATTGCTATAAGGGAGGCTGTGGATAATCCAAACCGCTATATAGTCGCCATAACTGTTAACATTTAGGTATATATATATATATAATTTAACTAAATATACAAAGTGGTCAAATAATATCCTGGAATCCAGTTTTAGAGAGTAGGTACGGTATGACTTTGAATCCTTCAAACTTCATGATTGCTAATGTTTGAGACCAACCATAGAACTTGGTATAAATGGAAAATAAGCAATAACAAGTTACAACTTATAAGTGGTTAAGTTAATTACCTATAAGACATCTTAAAGGTTGTAATTGTAACTGTACTTTATTAAAATATTCTGTTCTTAATGATAAAGATACAAAATGGACAAAAGTAAAAGTTATTATTACAGTACAGAGGAAAATGTCAGAATTCAGGAAAAAAATACATTAACATATGGACACAGAGTAGAGAGGACAGTTCTGTATGGTGTGTGAATGAAGTGTGAAGCATGAAACCCAAATGAGTGGTCTTTTCTTTTTCTGCATGTCACGTTGCTAATGAACTTTCTCAGATAACCTGATTCCTTTTCTTATTCATTGTAGAATCCAATAGTTTTCTCTTTCACAGTGCAAAGTACAACTGTTTAATTTCTCCATTCTTTATTTACAATGCCCAAAACTGTTTTTTTATTTTTGAAAATAAAAATGTTCATATGAGCATTTGGGACTATCTTCATTTTTTTTGGGTCCAAATAAATTTTGTACCATATTGGAGTGGGCCATTTGATGCATATAACTCATAGTGGACCACTCCAGGCTCAGATGAGACAAACATGAAATTAGATTTCAGAATAGACTAAAGTGGTAAATGTTTATGAATCATGATGAAACCTGTGCTGGTTTTACTGGACATGGACATAACCCCATCTTCTCTATCTTCTTCCTAAAAACATCATGTTTGACAAAACATTGAGCCTAAAATTAAAACCAGTGTTGGCAAACAAAGCAAGGAAAAAAACTGAGAAAACATTTATTGAAATAAGCAGAAGAATATCACGAAATGAAGAATTCTGTAGTTGTAAATATTGATGTAGAGACAATAAATTGTAAATGGAAAATGGCATAAACTAGTAATATTTTTTCCTTTTGTTTTGGCATATAATAATATTCTTAAGTATAGTCCTTTCGTGACTGAAATTTTATCTGCAGAATATTATGGGTTGTCGCCTTCTCTACTGTCAGATTCTGAAAACCACTTGCTGATGTAAATATTGTTCTTTAGAATTTTGCTGGCTATTGTTCTTTCCTTGTACCATTCTGCAATGATCAATAGTTTTCCAGATTCAAACTTTGGAAGATGGTTTCCATGGCCAAATTACAATAAGAAGTGTATTTGATCATGATCACTGTGATGCAAAAGCTAAAATCAAATAAGCAAAGAAGAACAATGATTTGACATGCATGAAGGTGATGAGATAATGGATTGATGGTAGCAGTTGAAAAATGAAATACTTTATTATAAAATCTCACTGGATATGATATGATATTTTGAAATCATATTTATTTATTTACTAAATTCTCCTTATACTTTTATTTAATTTAAAAACTGATATTATGGACCACAATTAAACCCCCGTTGACTTTTCAAATCATGCCATTCCACTCACTCTTCCAATCTTACAAATTTTACTGTTGACTTTGACTTCTATATCACTTGAAAGATTCTTGTGTTTATTTTGGTGATGGTTGTTTATTTTATACAACTAAATTTAAGTCAAATAATATATTAGAGTTAATATTATAATTTTTAATTACAAATAAAATCCAATACATATTTAATAAACAGAGTAAAATTTGTTATATATTTTAAAATAACACTCACTAAGTATATGAACAAAGTAAAATTCAATAAATATATGATAGTCTCACCATTTCTTTTTTAAATATTTTTTATCAAATGAGTTAGGTTGAGTGGATGCTGATATCATTATTGGTTGTAATAGGAACAAATTTGAATTAATCACTCAATTTATGTATAAATTAAGAAGTAAAATTTAAAGAAATTATATTAATTGGATAAAATATATTTTATAGATGATTTTTGTTTTTTATATATTTTTAAAATAATTTTTCAATGAAGCATTGTTATTAGAAGTTTGAGAAATAATTCTTTAATTTTTTTTTACATTTCTAAATCCATTAAATCATTTAAATTAAATATCTTTAAATACTTAAATATATAATACACCTTTGATTTTCTTTTTACATATTATGTCGAAACAATCTCAAGGACTTTATAAAATGTTATATTTCTGTATAATAAATAATTTCAATTGATTGTAGTAAAACCTTTTATATATATAATTTATAAATATAATTAATAAATACTTTTTTGAGGAAATAATAAATACATTCCTAGTAATCAATAAATTAATGCACATATTCAAACACACAATAATGACATTATTAAAAATCACTATCATTCCCCTGATTTCTAATAATAATAAAAAATTGTGAAATGCGCATTAAAAACATTCTCTGTTTAATAAATGTTACATTAATTAATATAATTTATTAATAAATAAATAAAATAAGGAAAAACTGTCTAATGTCTTTAATGTGTATAGGGAAATATGAGTTATTTTTTTATATAAAAGATTGTCTTTATTTTATAGACATAAAAATATAAATACAAAATACTATTATTTTTTAAAATAAAAAAATATGATAAATATAATAATTTATATATATATTATGCAAGACACATACAATTCATTATAAATCACTATTGCTGATAATTAAGTCTGGATGATTTTTTAAATGAAATCAAGTTTGAATATCGTAAATAATTAAAAATAGTAAATGAAATAATAAATATAAACTCATACCTTTATTTTATTTTAATTTTCAGATAATATTGTTACTTTTACAATCAAAATTCATAAATATAATAAATGAATATATAGTAACTAATAAATTAATACACAAATTCTGATACTCAATAATAACATTACTAAAATTGAGGTATTTTAGTTTATAGTAATATGTTCTTGATGAACTTGCGCTAAGCTAAAATAGTTACACTCATTAAATATAATTTTTATTTTCAAATGTTTTTATTAAAAACATGATTATTAATTGATTTAATAATAATAATTAAAAAGTCAATAAACTTATATGAATTAACTTTTTTCTTAGTTTGTGTAACTTTATCAAAATAATTAATAATAGAGACAAAAGAAGTATAATTTTAGAAAAAAAAAATTATAAAGTGTGCATTGGAAATTGGCTTTCTAATAAATGTCACACTAACTAATATAAAAAAAGTAAATAAAATTGATACAGATTATTTTATATTAAAAAAATTCTATTATCAATAATAATATAAAAATTGAGTTTAATTATATAATTGATCACTCAATCATCATTATTTTTACGAATTTTAGTATTTAAATTTTTTTTGTTTCATTTTATCATCAAAGTTTTTAATATTATTTAAATTATAATTTTATACCAAATTATTTCCTATTTAAAAAGTAAAATGAGAAATGAAAAATTGAGTGGTGAAGGAGACAAAATTTGTGTGTGTAATCAAAGTGATTGTACAATACATTTGTCCTTGTTTAGTTGTTGTTGAAGCTGCAAGAATTATGAGAAGAAGAAAAAAACCGGAACAACAACAACAACTATACGAGGATTAGGAATCTACTTGTCTCTCTGTCTTATCTAAAGGAATAATCAGAATACAAAATGGTCAACGCACCGTACATTTGATTTTATTATACTATAAAGATTTCTTAATTCTTCATTCTTAGGAATATATATATATATATATATATATATATTGAATTCATACATTCATACATATAAATCAGAAAAAAGAAACAACTCAAACAAGGTAAGTTAAGAAATGGTATGATGATATATGTGGTTACCTGAGTTGTTTCAAATTGAGCTATTTTGAAACAGTCTGTGTCTTTCTCCTCCACCACATTTTAGGGAACACCCGCACTTTTTTCTCAGACGCTCATGGCGGTTTTATTTTAATTTAAAATTTTTGTTTATATTTTTGGGGTTGTTTATTTGCTGGTTTGTTTTTGTTTTTGTGTGGCTTCACCCTTCAAAAATCGCTCCTCTAACAAATTTTGAGCGATGGATTGTTGGGATCGGGTTCCTGTTGGCATCTCAGAGTTGGTGATGACAACCTCCGCAATGCTCATTGCATCAAAAGCTAAAAAAAGTCATTGATTCTTACAAAAGGTAAAAAGGTATCCACACACTCTCCCACCAACTCTTTTTTTTTTTTTTTTTCTGTGGTTTTTTGGGGCCATGAAAAAATGGTCAATTTTTTCGTCTGTTCCTATTCTCACATTCATTTTGCGTAATTCTTAATCTGATTTTGCTTGTTTCTTTTTATGCTTCTGCTGCCCGTTTCGTGGTTGCCCCTATCAAGGTTTGTGCTTTGGCAGATACCTCTTCTTTTATTTTTGTTTTTATTTTTGCACCTAAAAAAAATTGATTTTTTCTGGTTCATTGGTCTTGGTCGTCGAATAGTGCGAATTGGGTCGTTTTCTGATAGCTATTCTTTTCTTTATTCTGGTACTATTTTCTCAAGGGAATTAGTCAATAAAACAATTGTCCGGCTAGAGAAAAGTCAATTTTCTAGACATGATATAATATACAGAAGAAGGCACGCTCATTTGAGGGTGCTCCGTGCTCCTATCAGATTTAATTTTTATTATACATACATAAATTTCAAACCTTTTTTTGTTATTAAAATTTTCTTGTAGCTTTTTTGTATTTTTTTTTTAGATTATTTTAACATCGTTGGGTTGTACAAATTGTTTTGGAATTTGAAGTTGTGAAAGGTGAAGATGGCTTCAGAAGGCGAGATTGTTAGGACACCAAAGAGGGAACTGGAAGCAGAAGGGGCTCTGAATTCAAAGATGAAGGGTTCTGGAAACGTTAGCAGTAAGGATATGATATTCAGAGCTGATAAGATTGATCTCAAGAGTTTGGATGCCCAGCTGGAAAAACACTTGAGCAGGGTTTGGTCAAGGAACACTGAGAGAAAACGGCCCAAAGAAGAGTGGGAGATTGAATTGGCCAAATTGGATTTACGATATGTTGTGGCTCATGGAGCATATGGTGTTGTATACAGGGGAACATATGATACCCAAGACGTTGCAGGTATTTGCTCTTCATTTATTTATTTATTTATTTTAATTGTTGTGTTCTACACTTTTATTCTGGATGATTTTTTTATCATAAAAAGTGAGTGAAAAGAGATTGAATATGTTATTCAGTATCTCTCTATTTAGATGTTTAAACGTTCTGCATAGACTGCATTCTTCCTAGTTTTTGACAAAACCGATTTCCCCATAGACTTATTCTGGAGTTTAAAATGTTTCTTAAATCAATCATATAGTCATTGCTATATGATATTATTATTTAAATCTCTGCCTGGGTTTGATGATGCTGTGAGTGAGAGAACATATGGCTTCAGCATAGTGTTGAATAAAAATAACCAATGGGAGAATGAGACATGTTTTGGCAATTTTTTTCTCCATAATGTTATATGTTGGTCTCATGACATATCAGTTTTTTAGTAATGAAGTTAAATGCTGAGATGATGTGTTTGAAAGCCACGTTGCTGACTGGCTGAAAATATCAATCTAGGTAATAAAACTAGAGCTTACAGAATTTTAAAGCTGTGGATTTTATCAAACTTAAATATTTACTCCTCATTTTCACTTTATGCTTAACTATATTTTTACGAATGTGTATAATAAATTTATGGTATGGAGAATATAGCAATACACTAAGTCTACTATTCTTTGGGGTCTGTAAGAGTAGGGAAGAATGAGAGATAATTTCTATAACTTTTGAATCGTCATCTTGAATTTTACAGTGAAAGTATTGGACTGGGGTGAGGACGGTGTAGCTACTCCTGCTGAAGCTGCTGCTTTACGGGCATCTTTTAGACAGGAGGTTGCTGTCTGGCACAAACTTGACCATCCTAATGTGACCAAAGTAACAACTCAGTCTCCAATCTTATTTATTAAATTAATGAGTACTACTTGATACTTGACAAAGTTGAAGAAAGAAGTGTCTGTTACTGATAGCACACTGCTGTTACTATTGACATTTTCTTAACTTTGTTCTGCTCTCTTCAGCATGCTCAGACTTCTGTTCTTCTTACCTGTTTAAGAGGAGATAAAGATTAAATTCAAAGTTCTGCACAGCAATTTTATTTTGATGTATAATTTTCAGATCAGTAATTGTTTTGTATTCATTTGTGCAACAGTTTGTTGGAGCTTCAATGGGCACTTCAAATCTTAAGATTCCCCCAAATAACTATTCAAATGGGGACGAAGAATCCCTTCCTTCTAGGGCATGCTGTGTCATTGTTGAGTTTGTCTCTGGTGGTACACTAAAGCAATACTTGATAAAAAATAGGAGGAAGAAACTTGCTTACAAGGTTGTGGTTCAGCTGGCTTTGGACCTTGCAAGGGGGTATGTCGCATTTTATTATCTCTACAATAACAAACTGCATATCTTTAACTAATATAAATTCATTGTTTTCCACAATATGCAGTCTTAGTTATCTACACTCGCAGAAGATTGTCCATCGAGATGTTAAAACAGAGAATATGTTACTAAGCCCCAGTCGGAATCTAAAAATAGCTGATTTTGGAGTTGCTCGTGTTGAAGCTATGAATCCAAGTGACATGACAGGTGAAACTGGAACCCTTGGATATATGGCCCCAGAGGTAGGTGTTTCTACGGGATTGCCTCTATTGTATTAGTCTTTTCTACTATGATTTCAATTTACAAATACATATACAAGTTACTTGCATGGCACTGTTTCTTCTTCTGTCGGTACAATGAGGATAACTGTGGCTCATCATGTATGGTGCCATTTCTATTACCATTTTGTATGCATGCATCCAGGGTTATTTGTTAAACAGAATCACTTAAAGTTATTCGCTTTAATCATAGGATTACACTAAATGTAGGTTCTGGATGGGAAGCCTTACAACAGGAGATGCGATGTCTATAGCTTTGGCATTTGCTTGTGGGAAATTTACTGCTGTGATATGCCTTATCCGGATCTAAGCTTTGCTGATGTGTCATCTGCAGTTGTTCGCCATGTAAGATAACATGACAAACTATGATTTATTTAATCACTCTTTCATAGCATCTTTGCCTAATATTGTGTTGGATTTCACATTATACATGTATGGATTTCACATTGCTTGTATTCTTTCACAGAATTTACGACCAGATATTCCAAGGTGTTGTCCAAGCGCCTTATCAAATATCATGAGGAAATGCTGGGATGCGAATCCAAACAAGCGCCCTGAAATGGAAGAGGTGGTGAGAATGCTGGAAGTACTTGATACTAGCAAAGGTGGTGGAATGATACCGGATGATCAGAGTCCAGGGTGCTTCTGTTTTGCCCCAACCCGTGGCCCCTAATTCTTGAATCATCATTCCTTATGTTACGTGTTCTAGAGATGAACTGAAGCACTGCAACTGGCAATGCCTATTTTATACTGTTGCCAGTTCACAGCTCAACATCCTTTCCTTTTGGCCAGAATGATTGTGAAAAGAAAGGAAGGGAATTGTATTGTATTCTATTTTTAAAATTTTTGGCTAAAGGGGCGATTTCAACGCTTCTTACATATTGTATTTAGTACTGAAAACTGGATTCTTTTGAGCATGAAAATGGAACAGAATCTCTAATAGAAGTTTCCCCTACTTCTACTTGGGCTGGTTGGCTACCTAGACTCATATTGTTCTGTGTACTGAGTTTACTTATGTTGACAAATTATGCTTTTTGTGAGGAGCTAAGTGAATTCTGATGTGGAGGAGATCTTCTTGTCAAATCAGTGTAATACATGAATAAGTTATTCAATCATATATAACTTTGATGATATTTTATAAATTCAGATGTGAATTCTATTGCCCTAAAACCCCAGTGAAATGAGTTTCCCCTTGCAAAGCACAAGTCATAATCAGCCATTTCCAACAAATGCAAAAAAAACTCATTTAATAGGTTCTCTAACTCTTACGCATTTGTTAAATTTAAATATATATATTTAAATTAATGTAAGATTGAACACATTTAACCGATGATCAGGAAAATTTTGCAAATACTTCTAGAAATAAATAAATGAGAGATTCTTTAAAAAAATTGTGATAAAAAGAAACAAGGAATATTTTAAATAAGTAAGAACCATTAAAATTTAAAATAAAATATTAATACTTGTGAAAAGTAACAAGTGTTGTTCTACATGGAGTAGGAAGGAGGAAGATATCCATTTTGGTGTAAGATGGTTGCAGTTGCCATGGCCACAACCCTTCATCCAAGTTCTATTCTTTTAGTTCCAACATGCGTGAAGGAAGCTAAAGCCATAACCACAAACTCATCCCCCAACTTACTTGTAAACTGCAAAACCTTGAATGAACTCAAGCAGTTGCACTGTGACATGATGAAGAAAGGTCTGTGTCACAAGCCTGGTGGTCACATTAACAAGCTCATTGCTGCTTGTGTCCAGATAGGTACCCTTGAGAGTTTGGACTACGCTCGAAATGCTTTTCAGGATGATGATGCAAACACCCCCTCCTTGTTTATGTATAATTGTCTCATTAGAGGTTATGCTTCAGCAGGGTTAGGTGAACAAGCAATCTTGCTTTACATTCAGATGGTGGTGATGGGTATTGTGCCTGACAAGTACACTTTCCCGTTTTTGCTGAGTGCATGCTCTCAGATTATGGCGCTTTCTGAGGGTGTTCAAGTTCATGGGGCGGTTGTTAAGATGGGTTTGGACGGAGATATCTTTGTCAGCAACACTTTAATACATTTTTATGCGGAATGCGGGAAGGTTGACTTTGGGCGAAAGGTGTTTGACAAAATGCTTGAAAGAAATGTGGTGTCTTGGACTAGTTTGATAAATGGTTATGCTGGGAGGAACTTGGCAAAGGAGGCTGTTTCTCTGTTCTTTCAGATGGTTGAGGCTGGTGTTGAACCCAATCCGGTGACCATGGTTTGTGTTATATCTGCTTGTGCCAAGTTGAAGGATCTTGAATTGGGTAAAAAAGTATGCGCTTATATCGGTCAGTCGGGTGTAGAACTTAATGCACTCATGGTGAATGCATTGGTTGATATGTACATGAAATGTGGGGATATATGTTCGGCAAGGCGGATTTTTGATGAATGTACGGATAAAAATTTGGTCATGTACAATACTATCATGTCTAATTATGTGCAGCATGGATGGGCTGCTGATGTGCTCGTGATTATGGATGAAATGCTGCAAAAAGGACCCCGACCGGATAAGGTAACCATGTTATCTACGATTGCAGCCTGTGCTCAGTTGGGTGATCTTTCTGTTGGGAAGTCATCCCATGCTTATGTCTTACGGAATGGACTTGAAGGTTGGGATAACATTTCCAATGCCATCATTGACATGTACATGAAATGTGGCAAAAGAGAAGCAGCTTGCAAAGTTTTTGAGCATATGCCAAACAAGACGGTGGTGACATGGAATTCGTTAATTGCAGGTTTGGTTAGAGGTGGTGATGTGGAATTAGCTTGGAGAATCTTTGATGAGATGCTGGAGAGGGATCTTGTATCTTGGAACACTATGATCAGTGCTTTGGTTCAAGCAAGCATGTTTGACGAAGCAATTGAGCTATTCAGAGAGATGCAAAACCAGGGGATAGAAGGAGATAGAGTGACGATGGTGGGTATAGCTTCTTCCTGTGGATATTTAGGAGCTCTTGATCTTGCCAAGTGGGTCTGTACTTACATTGAGAAAAATGGCATTGACATGGACTTGCAGCTCGGCACAGCTCTGGTTGACATGTTTTCTAGATGTGGTGATCCCTCAAGTGCTATGCATGTTTTCAGAAGAATGGAGAAACGTGACGTGTCTGCCTGGACTGCTGCCATTGGAGTTAGGGCAATGGAGGGAAATACAGAAGGGGCTATTGAGCTTTTCAACGAGATGCTCAAACAAAAGGTGAAACCAGATGATGTTGTTTTTGTGGCACTGTTGACGGCATGTAGCCATGGTGGTTCTGTGGAACAAGGGAAGCAAGTTTTTTGGTCGATGGAAAAAGCACATGGAACAAGTCCTCAGATTGTCCACTATGGATGCATGGTTGATTTGCTTGGTCGAGCTGGGCTGTTGGAAGAAGCTCTGCATCTCATACAAAGCATGCCAATGGAACCTAATGAAGTCATGTGGGGATCTCTGCTAGCAGCTTGTCGGAAACACAAAAATGTTGAATTGGCACATTATGCAGCTGAAAAGTTAACACAATTGGCCCCTGAAAGAGTTGGAATTCATGTGCTGTTATCCAACATATATGCATCAGCTGGGAAATGGACTGATGTAGCAAGAGTGAGGTTGCAAATGAAGAAGAAGGGGGTCCAGAAAGTGCCTGGATCAAGCTCAATAGAGGTTCACGGATTGATCACGAGTTTACCTCGGGTGATGAATCACACGCAGAGAACACCCAGATTGGACTAATGCTAGAGGAAATAAAGCGCAGGCTAAGTGGGGTAGGATATGTTCCTGATACAACCAACGTCTTACTTGATGTTGATGAGGAGGAGAAAGAGCAGTTACTCAGTAGACATAGTGAGAAGCTAGCCATGGCTTATGGACTAATCACTACTGCTCAAGGTATACCCATACGGGTAGTAAAAAATCTTCGAATGTGTTCTGATTGTCATTCATTTGCAAAATTAGTGTCGAAACTATATAATAGGGAAATTACAGTTAGAGACAATAACAGGTATCATTTTTTCAAGGAAGGATACTGTTCTTGTGGAGACTATTGGTAGTACATTTACTATGAACGAACCTGCCTCTGGTTTACAAATCAACTTTACCCTCGACAATTTAAGTCAAAACATCTTCTTTTTTGGCTTCTATTTTTTCCTTAAAACGTGAACATATGGGCGAAAACACCAAACAATTCTTGAACCACTAAGGGAAAAGATAAGCATCAGCAGAAATTAAATGAATTAATATATTTCATTTTTCTTTCTATTTATTTTACGAGTAAATGTGAAGAAATCTATCCAAATTAAATTGTGTAAGGAAGTATGGATTTTTTCACTCTAACTGAAAAAAAGAAAAATGTGTAAAATATAGAACAATAAGCTGAACAAAAAGGGAAGCAAGATAAAAAATACTTTGCTGAATGGGCCTATGGATATGGATATTTAAGGGAATGACTCTCCAAAATCACAGTGATTCGGATATGTACTTGTTTACCATAACAATGAGGCAAATTCACTAAGGATTTGTTCTATGCCATACCATATATTCTTCTAAATACTTCTTATATCAAGCCATTATGTGACTACTAATTCACGATGACCCACTCGATTAGGAACTCCCATTAAGCCTTTTCTTATTTTTAAGTCTCTTCTTATTTTAATATATTTTACTAAGTCATTTTTTTTATTTATTTGGACATTGAAGTCTTTCTACGTATCTACTTTAATTTTAATATCCTCCACATGCAACATTGTCACCTTCACGTTGAATAAAATGTCTTGACAAAATTATCCTTTTACATTGTTATTTAATAACATTGAATAAGAAAAAATATCTGTTTTTTAAAATAACTACACATCTAAAAATAATGTTTATACAATATTCAAACAACATTTATTATGAAAAATGTGTCCGAACATAAATCAATTCAATCAAACTAACTTTGTACTAAAATCAATTTTGCAAAATCAACTTTACAAATTCTGATCCAGGCACATCCTCTATTTGTTTTAAATTCTGTTGAAAAATGTGTGAACGGAAGTTTGTGTGGACGAAAGATTTAAAACAAGAAGATGTTTGTCGTGGCTCATGCAATCTTCAGTCCAAGATTTTTTACTAGGAATGGAATATCACGTGTCCTGGCCTCCAGGATACAGAGATGGAGCCATGCATACAACGGAAAATAGTCAAAACCAGAAAAAAAAAGGTTATCAAGAAAGTTGTTCACTTTTGCTTTACCAAAAGAACATCGCCTCAAAACTATTTGCAGGATACACAGTAGAAAGCCTCAAAACCAAATGGCATTTTGTCTTCATGATCATTACTGTAATTTTGGGAAAATGGGATCAACAAATCCATTGTACATTGGGTCCACCTTCCAGAGACTAGCAATTTGAACATGCGATGAGGTTCGCCGATGGATTTCTTCAATGAGCCAGATGGTGGCCTCAGCTTTGTGTGGATGAATTATGTTGTCCAACGGCTCGTATTCATCCTCACTGCCAATTCTCAACTGATCCCATTGTTTAAGGAGAATATTTGTTAGGTAATGAAAGGGTTGTCCGTATAACTGCTTCATCGATCTGGCTAATCCCATCCACGAGGTATATGGGATCACAGAACCTCGATGATTTGGGATTGGGATCTGCTTCATATAATCCTGATACATTTCTGCCCGTCTGATGAATGCATCTGCATACAAGCATGGCCTCTAAAGTAAGTGCATGCATCAGAATAGCAAGCAAAACAAGATTAAGAAAGTAGCACAAAGACTAACTAAGAACCAAACGACACAGTATTAATAAGTTTTCATAAAAATTTATCAGCAATGAGTTACAAACTAAGAATCTAGAAAGAGAATGTGACAAAGGTCTCTCAATTGTTATGGGGCTAGAAATGAAATTTTTCAATCTGACAAAAAAATAGGGGAAGATCTCGTTGAAGGTTAGATCCATGTTATTGACATTATAAAACAAAAATCGATCTCTCACAAACAACTAACATAGAATAAGAAAGAAATAATATTTTAAAAACAGAACTATAAATCACAAACATAGTTCTACATTCTTGAAATTTACCCCTTAAACATCACGCATCAGACTAAACCGATCCGGCAATGGAAAAAAAAATGCAATAAGAAGGCATAAAACAGAACCACAAACCATCCATACACATATATGAGTCATGCATCATTATATTTTAGATTCTCTAATTGAGAAGCGATTTTGATTTGATGTAGTCAAACAAGTAGGTACAATGTATGTATGACAATGGGCGAATACCTTGGGACTTGATAACAGTGGAATTTTCCGAAGAAGAAGAGACGTCAATTTGATCATCCCATGGAAATGAGTTCTTCATCGCCATGGAACCAGGGTCCTGATCCTGCTCAATACATGCGAATTATCAACATGAATATAAATAAAATAAAAATTCAGAGTGGATTGAATAAAACAAAAACCCTAGAAGTGAAGTGGGGAATGAAGGAAGTACCAGAATTGAATCCGCGGAATGAAGTGAAGTGGGTTTCACTCAGAGAGAGAGAGAGAGAAATGAGTTATGCGTCAAACCGCACTCTGCAAATGCAAACCCTCACGTGATGAATCCCTGTACTCTTCATTCTCATTTTATAACCATTTTGCATTCTTTTATATAATTATTCAATATTTATTTTAATATTTTTTTTAGTCTCAATGATAAATATTTTTTTTATGTAAAAAGAAAAAAAAAACATAATTTTTTACCATTATAAAGAGTAATTATTGTCTCTAACTTAAATAAATAATAAAATATTTGTAATTAAAATGCAAGTCGAATATTCTTATTTAATTAGGAGAATAGCAAGCAATTGATTTTACATACATTAAACAAATTTATATGATTAACTTAATTTTACGATATAGGTTAAATAATTCGAAATTAATCTTAGTACAAAAATTTTAATACAATTTATCAGAAAAAAATTATATAAATAGAACCTCTCTTCTCTGCATTCAACTTCGCCCAAAAAATGGTCTCCAAGTTCCGAATCCTCAACCTCCTCACTCACTGTCTCTCTTCCAGAACCGCCGCCTCCAATGCCTCGCACCGTTTCCTTTACGGCAACCCTCTCTGCACCGCCGTGGAGTCACCGGAGCTCCCACCGTGGCTCAAGTTCTCCGAGTCTCCGACCCCTCCCGATGATGACTCAGACGACAACTTTGTTATCCCTTCACTCTCCCATTGGGTTGATACCCACATCCTCACCTCCAAGCCTAAGCTCCCCAAGCAATCCTCCAAGCAAAACAACCTAGACCACGTCGAAGCAGTTTCCACACTTCTCAAAAAACCCTACTCTTCCCCTGAACTAGTCGCTGCAGCACTTGATGGACACGGTTTTCAGCCTTCAAGCGAGTTGGTTTTGCAGGTTCTCAAGAGATTCAGCAATAATTGGATCCCGGCTTTGGGGTTTTTCAAATGGGCAAAAGCTCAAACAGGTTATCGGCTATCTCCCCAACACTACAACTTGATGGTTGACATCTTGGGAAAGTGCAGAACCTTTGATTCAATGTGGGACTTGGTGAAGGAAATGTCGCAACTCGAAGGGTACGTCACATTGGATACAATGGCTAAGGTAATAAGAAGGCTTGCCAGTGCTCGGAAGCATGAAGATGCTATAGAAGCATTTCGAAGAATGGGGGAGTTTGGTGTTGAGAAGGATACTGCAGCGTTGAATGTTCTCATGGATGCGCTGGTGAAAGGAGATAGTGTTGAACATGCCCACAAGGTTGTTTTGGAGTGTGAGAGTGGGATTCCTTTGAGTTCTCATTCTTTCAATGTTTTGATACATGGGTGGTGCAAAGCGAGGAACTTTGACAAAGCAAGGAAAGCGATGGAGGACATGAAGGAACACGGGTTTGAGCCTGATGTATTTTCGTACACCAATTTAGTTGAAGCTTATTGCCGCGAGAAAGATTTCCGCAAGGTTGATCAAGTTTTGGAGGAGATGAGGGCAAATGGGTGCAGGCCTAATGCTGTGACTTACACTATTGTGATGCTTAATCTGGGGAAAGCAGGGGAATTGAGCAAAGCTTTGGAGGTTTATGAGGAAATGAAGAGTGATGGATGTGTGGCTGACACTCCATTTTATAGCAGCCTGATATTCATCCTTGGCAAAGCAGGGAGGCTAAAGGATGCTTGCGATGTGTTTGAGGATATGCCTAAGCAGGGGGTTGTGAGAGATGTGATGACATACAATACTATGATTTCTACTGCTTGTGCACACTCGCGGGAGGAGACTGCGCTCAGGTTGCTTAAGGAAATGGAAGAGGGATCGTGCAAGCCAGATGTTAAGACTTACCATCCTTTGCTCAAGATGTGCTGCAAAAAGAAGAGAATGAAGGTGCTCAAATTTTTGTTGGATCACATGTTCAAGAACGATATGAGCCCTGATTTGGCGACTTACTCGCTCTTGGTGAATGGTCTGTGTAAAAGTGGAAAAGTTGAGGATGCTTACAAGTTTTTGGAAGAAATGGTCTTGCACGGATTGATTCCGAAGCCCAACACGTTCAAGCAATTGATTGGAGAGCTTGAGTCCAAGAATATGTCAGAAGAGAAAGCGCGTGTTGAGAAATTGATGGATCGCTTCTTGCAGAAACGAAATATTTAGTGGTTTTGGCAAAAGATGAACTTATTTCTTCTAAGTCACCCAAATCTGCTTGTGATTTTCATTTCACCCCATTCCGTGATAGAAAATGGAATCGACCTTATTCTTTGCGAATGAATCCTCTTGTTTTATTTTTCACAAGATTATATATCATGCGAAGATTTTTTTTTCTGTTCTTAAATGTAGGCAAATTTTAATCTAGTTCTTAAATGCTCTTTTTTACATCTTTACATCAAGTTTATTTGCTCAATGATTGACGTATTGAGTTTTTTAAAGTGATTTATGCATGTTTTCTTCGCTACTCAAGTAGATATGATGACTTAGTTTTTTTCATTGCACAAGAACATCTTTTTAGTTTAGGGTTCTTATCGCACTTTTTGTGGTCATCTTTTATTACTACCTAAGATTTATGAACTCTTTCCCTTTTTTATTTTAGTCGTAGAATTAACTTTGAGTTCTTATTTTCAATGTGGAGTTTTTCCCCTTTGGTCGTTCCCCTCTTCCTCACTTTTTTAGTGCTTCACTCTTCCTCACTTCCCCTGCCTTCGACCCTACATTCATTTGTTTGGCAGAACTTAACACCCGACCACTCAAGAACCTCAACACCAAAACTTGATTGGCGAGATGAGTTTGTTATAAGATCCTCCATCCTTTAGACGTGAAAATTTGATTTTTACCCTCCTTCCTTTCTCCAGAGAGTTTATTTTCAAAACAGAGTCTGGATTTGGATTTATTGATTTCACTCTACAATCGGTTGGCTGTTGAGATTGTGAGAGCATTAAAAACTTGTAAAAAAGGGATGGTTAAGTAAGTCAACAACAATCTAAAACTAATTTGTGAAACATATAATATTAATTTTTGTTATTTTTAAGTTTTATTTACCTTACTTTCAAATAGTTTAGTATTACAGTGTTATTTAATATATTAAAATCATTATTTTATGTCCCTTTGGTCACAGTTGAATCGTTAAATTATGAACCGATGCATGTAATAATTTACAACAATTTTAATTAGGGTCCGGTAGATTGTATTCGACTTAGTGAAAATACAAATATTTTGTATGTTTCGAAATGTTAGTTTTCTCTAAGCATTCTTTTCTAAAATAACCTTAAAATAATTTCGATGTACAATTATTGATTGTTTGAAGAAACGATTACATAAAAAATAATAAACAATTTTTTGGATCGCTTAATATAGGGAAAGAACCTCGCAGAAGACAGGCTTGAACATTAGGTTTAAAGTGCAGTCGAGCATGAAAATGAAGAGAAACAAGTTCGGGGGAAAAAATAATGAATAATCGTTTAGATGAAGCAATATGGATGTGTAAGAGGTAGAAAACAACCTAGAATGTAAAGCATATTTGATCTTGTAAGCGAACCTTGTACCGTGTTTCTTGGACACACTTTCTGAACTCCTCATCTATTTTGTTACTTTCACGTCAAATTGGGAAAAGATGCAGATGCAACAAGGAGTAGCTTTGTGGTCAGAGATGTGAATCGGTTGTTTGAAAATGCATATCCAAACATGGCATTAAGAGTATTGCCTACTGTGTTAGGATAATAGGGAAGGTGACATTTTATGCGAAGCTAACCTTCTAGCCATTGGCCTCTGCCACCCATATCTTTCTAGGAATTCCTCAATCAACCTATAAATTCAAATCAGATAAATAAATATATAGTTTTATAGATTGTAAAGAGGTAAGAGTAGTAAAACACAGAAAAACCAAGAACACGCACATGCTGCAAATGGCCTTTTGGGATGCAGCCAGCTCACGGTCTGGGAAAGATTCTTCCAACCGAAAGCTCAACCAAACGTACAGATCCAAGACCTGCAGTTTTAGTACCAATCAGAAAACGTTCAAAATTGATGTTAACTGGTTCAAAATCAGTTAAGAATGAATTTATTAACATTTTCTATCAAAGTCAATGAAGGTAAAAATATAATCAACACTGTACCATACAAGTGAATTAAAAACAAACAAAATTAAAGTAACAAAAGAAACCTTGTGGATGGATTCCAGATCCTTAAGAGCGGCCAGGGTCTTGGGCACTTTGAGTGACCCTGGCGTAAATATTTCTCGAAGCCGAACAAGGCCTTTCTTTGCATAATTCTCTGCAAACTGGTTTATCATAAGTTGAGTCATTTTTATTATCGTTCAAACTAACATCAATATGTCATACTAACAACATGATAATTACCTGTGTTAGGCCTTGAGATGAAATCTCATCATCCATGTCAACTGGACTGAATATTATAACTATCTGTTAAAAACTAACTGGAAAGATGAACTGACACAAAATACAGACAACCTAATTTATTATCCACTAGGTTTTCAATTCATAGAATTGTCCTACATTACATGGATATTGCATTCTGAAATTGTGTTATTTCCTGAAAAGATAAGAGTGTACCTGATACAGAAAAGGTATTTCTCACGTAATCCAAGGGGAAGCTCATCAATGACAACAGCAACTTTCTAGTGCCAGCATGTACAAACAACACCGACCAAACAAAAGGGAACCCAGTAAATAATAATAAAATAATGAAGGTATTGATACTGATACTACAAATGAACAAGACAATAGCATTGATATGAAATATCCACAATTCCATGGAAGGAAGCTTATACCAGTAATTGATCGCAATTAACAATGAAATAATTTTCAGATAATTTTGCATTGTCAAGAAAATGTACCTGCAATATTTAAAGGGAAAAGGTAAACAATAATGTAGTTTGGGATATAATTATATAATATGTCAAGACCTAAGAATTTTCAAATTTAATGATTTGAAAGATGACGTTAAGTGGAATACAATGCTTGCCTATTTGATAACTAACTAGGAATCACATAACTTTCTTTGCACTTGCATGGACAACAACAAATAATACAATTTAGAGAGTACTATGGATGAAGAATGGATGATGATAATGCAAACAGAAACAGGCAGATACAGTTTACCAGTATTTGATAGAAACCATTTCTCGGGTGTAATCGGGAATACATATACATCAAATCGAAGGTAGGAAGTAAGCCAGCACGCTGTATCAGAATTAGTATATACAAATCATCAATAATAGATAAAGTAAACCAAGTTCAGATAAAAGTGCATATCTACTAGAAGCTTTCTAGTTTTCAGTTTCGCCTAGGTTGCATGCTTTTTAGTATAGGGTAGTTAAGTTTTAGGTTACCTCTAAAATGGGTGAAGGAGAATTCAATGATGAATGGAGCAAGGGTAGATCTTCTTCATGCAAGCATGTCACTTCTCCTTCTGGAAAATTTGACCCGTATCTCCCAGCTCTCCCTGCAAGTAGAAATGAATTCAATGCAACCAAGAATAACATATGATCCAAATAGACAGGACATTAGCCCAAGCCTCCAAATATTAATAAAATATAAAATAGCATCTACTAGAACAGTGAATCATTTAAGTTTTTGGAACCCAAGTGGATTCTGAATCAGTTACTTAAATAAACATTGAAATTGAATCAATGAATATCTTAAAAATAATATAAAAAGCATCAATACTAATAAAGATACTCCTGCCTTCCGAAGGAAAAGCGATAGCTTGAATTGAGAAAAAGAGAAATTTTAAGGGGAGCGTGTTAAAGCCACAAAAACTGGGAACATAAACAAAGTTAATGCTCATTATCACACCGCTTGAAAGCTGATGTAACATATGTAGAATCTCCAAAAATAATTTTGAGTTATTTGCTTATTAATAATATATCTTTGTTATTGACAAAAAAATTCAAAACAACATAAAACACCAGTGTCAATATATATACCAGATACAATTCTTTAATCAAATTCCATTACAAGGCCAATCCACTTGGAAGAATTTCATGCTACCTGCAATTTGTTTGATCTCAGATACAGTCAGATCCCGCATCTCATATCCGTCAAACTTCTTTAAGCTTGAAAATATGATCCTAGAGATGTTTAGATTAAGACCCATTCCAATGGCATCACTAGCCACAAGAACATCAAACTCACTGCTTTCATCATTGAACATGCTTGCCTGCAGTCCTAATGAAACTTTAAACTAAGCAAATACTTGGCATGGAGGGGGACAATGAGAAGGAAATGGGAAATATTTATCAGCATATGTCAATTAATATAGCAGTAAACTAAAGTAAAGTAAAAACTATAGACTAAAAGAGAAAGAATTTCCAAACAGAGACATGAAATAACATTGAAACTGCATAAAATAGTTATGATCGGCATGACCATTTCTTCCAATGAATGAGAAAACACAAAAGAACAACATAAAGGTTAAATTCTAAAGATTACAGTACCATGAAAAATTTGTAATTCAAAGTAAAACCAAAAACTACTTAGACAGAGGTAGGAGCTCACACCTGCCTTGTTCGAGTCTCTGGCGGCAGTGAACCATAAACTACTGAACAAAGATGCTTTCCTTTTTTCTCAATTGTTTTCTGAGCAATATGAATATCAACTTTCACTAGTTAGTTTGCATTGCAGAAACTAAAAAAAAACATACAATTGAATTTGCACGATTCATTAGCAGCTTGCATTATTTATGAGATAAAATTTCATTATAGGTGGCATTCTCTTGTGCTAATCCATATCGATGGGGGGAAATGTAACGAGTAAAAGAGTGTTTAATTGACTAAGCCTTAACTAGATCAAGTAAAAACTGGTACTGTATCTATCATCCCCATTCCATATATAATGTTAATGAAAATAGCACCAGGAACATGATGAGAATGATAGGAGACCAGTGGTTAAGAGAGTGTATGTAAGGGCTAATAGAGGGGAAACGCAACTATAACTGAATAGCTTATAAATAGGAGGGTAATGGGTGGTAGTTAGTAGTTAAGAATTGATGTAGAAGGCGTAAGGAGAGGAGAGGTATCTTGAATACCTCATTGTATGTCTTGAACACATTGATCAATAGACATTTAACAGAATATAGGCTCATTGCCTAGTTCTTTTCTTCCAAAATCTTCCATTTTTATCAGTTGAATCCTATCAACGATTATCTGAGCAGAACGATCTAGTGATCTTTTTTGTTCGCAAGAAAATGGATGCAAGAATTAAAACTCTAGAGAGAGAATTTTGTGAAGTGGAGGAACAGACACAAGTATCACTACACCAAATAGAAGATCAAGATCCAAAAACATGGTGAAACGATGGGTAATCAAGAAGAGCATTCTAATCTTTGGATGAATTGAAATGGGAACTTTAAAATGGGAGGATTAATGTGCGGGAAAAATCAAAACCTTTGGTAAATTTTTTATGTTTGATATACATTTCATTAAATTCTTAAAAATGGATGATCTCTTTTTCAGAAGTATTTAATGTGACAAACAAAAAGGAAAAATAACAGTGAAAATATGAAAGCATGTAAAAGCTTGGGCATAAAACAAAATATGAAAGCGTACAAGTTAATGTCAAGAACAGTTGAAACATGTAAAAGCTCACCTTCAATTCGTAAATCTTCTGACGTGAGAAGGTTACAATGCAATCACCATTTCTTACATTAGAGAAAGATCCAAGAGAAACATTCAGTGGGATTAAAGGTGACAGTCTCTCATAAAATTGAACCTGCAGCACCCATGAAAAACACTTTGTGAGAGAATTCAAACAACATTTTAATGAAAACACCATGAATAAGCAGAGGACCTTGACAACAGTTGGTATAATGTAGATGCCCCTCCCATCCCTCAAAAAATTGTGTTCTTGACGTTGTTCAGAGACTTAAGGAAAGACATGAGTTTCAGTACCTCAACTTCATCACCAGTCAATTTCAATATATCCTGAATAAGGGGAACGGCAGCCGGATCACCACAAAGGTGAAGTTCGTTGGCAGCAATTCCTAATAAAGCACGTGTAAATGAATATCCCCTTGTAGTACACCCTATCATCTGGATGCACAAAGAGAGATAAAGGTTAGAGGGGGGGAAATCACCAATAACAAGCACACCAAGGAATCACGAGATATTGAGTAACTACTAGCAAAGCCCACAATGCCTCCCCAAATGTAGATGTTTCAGTCATTCCAATTCTCAAAGTAATACTGCTAAAATAAAAGAAGTGACACGACAAGATTGTGATAAGAGCAAAAAGCTTTATCCTTTCCTAAATGTGAAATTTATTTATGTCGTCGGTTCACACAAACCAAATACTTCTAGGAATTACTTTATATATAATACAAAAATAAAAATAATCTCCAAATGAAATTTTTACTTGCCTGAATTTCATCAATAACAGCGCATTCATAATCAGCTGATAGATCAGCCATTTCAACTGTAACAGCTTGATGATTTGCACCGTCAACTTCCTCTCTTTCCTGACCTGTAATGAGATCACAAGGAACTTGCGCCTTGTTCAACCGTTTTGCTATCTCCCATGCCAACAATCTTAAAGGACCACAATATACACCTGCAAGGTACAAAAATACTTAATCTCCTTACTAAGTTTTCATCCTCGCACATTATTGTTTACCTCTACCATTGCAAAAGAAGGATAACTTACCAGAAGCACTTGACTGAAGCTGCTTCAGAGCATGATGCGTTTTACCACTATTTGTTGGACCAACATGTAGGATAACCCTACGATGTTTCTTTCGGGCCTGTGGATACCATGTATGAGGGCAGCTAAAACAACCAGTAATTAAGCATCAGCATTCAGAAACATTAAATGTAACTAAACTTATAATCACATATAAGGTTTTTTAACAGCTTTTTAGAGTAAACGCAAACAACTTTACTTCAAAATTGATAAAATATGGGACATATTGTTTACTTACGTCAAGTCGGTAAAATCATTTCTGATGGGACCAGTAGAGCTGCTATATGGATGCACCATGTTTGCAGCACCACCTACACCTTGAAACTTGAACTGAAAGTATAGACGAAAAGGCTCCTTCTTACCTGGATGCGTAATCAAACCATACAAACAACAAAAGTAAGTCTATATTGAAATTCAAACGACGAAAAGAATTTAGCGTTTTAATAGTTCCAAGTTCTAGGGGAGAAAAATCAAAGGACAATATTCGATTGGTCATATCCGAAATTAATAAAATTAGTCTTTCAATCATTAGTTGGAAGTTCGGTCATGCAGCCAATGGTTCTTAATGATGAGAAACGTATATAGATAAAGCCAACTAGAAAAGAAAACCGTGGTGATCGTTGAAACATGTGTTATACTCTATACCTAATAATAATTCAGAATCTTTGGCGGTGAAATTTTCAGCAAAAGCAGAAATGCAGACAAAGAATAAGAAAAAGAAAAAGTGAAAGGTGGAGGGAGCGAACCGAGTAGAGAGCGAGCGAATAGGTTGCGGCTGCGGCGAAGAAGAAAGGAAGCCATTTTTGAGGAAGAGAGTGTGAATGTGAAGTTGGATAGAAAAGGGTCAAATGGAAGGAGAATAGGAGAAGGAAAGAAGGAGAATTGGAGAAGAAAGGAAGGGATTGCGGTGGATGGATTCAAAGCGTTGCTACCTTTGACCACACAACCTGCGAACCTCACTCGCAACCTCTTCCACCTCAAAACACCACTCTCTCCTCTCCATGAAATAAAATAAATAAAAAAAAGGTTTAACCCTTCAATTTAATTAATAAAACAAAATTTAGCAATTAATTGGTGACAGCAAATAATTGCAGAACTTGATTTGTGTTATGTTGTGGTACAAAAAGATGATCGAGAAAATCTTGAATGAGAATAAAAAAATCCATAATAAAATATTATTAATATATTAATATTAATATTATTATATTATAAAATTATTGTTATTTTAAAAATAAAATAGTAATTCAACTATAGGAGACTCTGATCCTTTTTTTCCGATGTGGGACAAAACTATCAGTATATATGATAAAAATAATTTATATAAATTTTTTCATATATTCAAAAATATAATTGATAATTTTTATTTTATTTTTTAATACATTTTAAATTTATTTATAGAATTGTGCTGTTTAAGTTTTATTTATAAAACATGTTATTATTAAAAACTATATTTTAAATATTAATTATAAGTTTTTAAATAATAGAATCATATCATCTTCAATTTTATTTATTATTTTCATATTAATATATAGACAGTTTCACAATAGTGCATATAATGTCTTTTCTCTGTCATTGAAAATTAAATACATATAATTTATTGTAAACTTTTTCTTTTCCACAGATAAATTATTCTAAACTTATCAACCAGGTTATTTTAAAATATTTAAATACTGTTGTGACAACTGACACGACATCAATAGAAAGATGAATGAATGTAGACTGGTTTTTGAGAGATAGAGGTTGTCTTTTCTTGCTTTTTACAATACATGTACAATACGGTATACATACTTCTAAAATACACTTAAAATGTATATTTAGATGTATATCAGATCATAAGTAAATGGTGACAAATTTTAGTTTTAATATTTTAAAAACTTACAAAGATTAAAGCTAACAAGTTCATCCTATTTACAAGAAATAGAAAAACATATCAGGTTAAAAGTGTTTATCTGAAGAACAAGAAAAAGGATATTTCATTTTGAACCAGTTTTTTTTACAGGTTTCTGATACTTTTATCATACAATTCAAACTGAGGTTCACTATTATTTGAATAAATCACTATCAACTACAAACATCCACACACCAAAAGTTGACTTCAAGAATAATTTTTTTTCCATCAAAGTTAATTTTCTATAGGTTTTGAGCACTTTAATCATTTAGTTTAAGATAGTTTAAGGTGGTCAAATTTCTTTTAATAGATTAACATCAACAACAAAAATTTGATGATTGAATAAAAAAGAACAATTTGATCATATTCTTTAATGATATGAAAACTGTTCGTTCTCAGGATACATGCAGAGATCTTTCAAAAGCAATGGCAGCCACATCATTGTCTCAGTTTGAACTGTCATGAACCAGGGTCAGGAGTGATGGATTTGATACGGAGTTACCTAAGATGTTTGGTGGCGGCTATGTATATGTTCCAATCAACCTTAAAAATGTTTAAAAATAGTAAGTGTTCATGTATGCATCATTCTTATATCATCAAATAAAATTCAATTCTTGGGTCAAACAAACAACACTCTACGCAATGGCTCACGTCACTCTCAACTATCGACACTCCTTCTCCTTCTTCAACCCATTAGGTTCTGTATATAACTACACCTCCATCACCACCCTTTTCCACTTCAATTTCAAATCCATATCCAATCAGCTTCAACCCTCAAACCTTCCACACATGGCTGAAACTGCTACTTCTCATCAACCAATTCCTCTTCTTACTCCCTACAAGATGGGAAAATTCAATCTGTCTCATAGGTATGTATGTGTCTTAATTTCTTTCTACCCTCAATTCTTCAATTCTTTTTCCAACAAAATCCATTCAATTCAATTGTTTTTTCAGAGTTGTGTTGGCACCACTCACCAGACAGAGATCCTACAACAACGTTCCTCAACCCCATGCCGTCCTCTATTATTCTCAGAGAACCTCCAAGGGAGGCCTTCTTATTGCCGAAGCTACTGGGGTTTCTGACACCGCTCAAGGGTATTCTTCTTCTTCTTCTTGTTCGTGTTCTTCTTATTATTATTCTCATTTCACCTTTTGATCTTCATATTCATGTTCTTAAACACACACACACACTCTCACTTTGTCATTCTCATGTCATTGGAAGGTATCCAGACACGCCTGGTATATGGACGAAAGAGCAAGTAGAAGCATGGAAACCCATCGTGGATGCAGTTCATGCTAAAGGTGGTATCTTCTTTTGTCAGATTTGGCATGTGGGAAGGGTTTCAAATTCAGGTCTTTTTTACCATCCTCAAAATCCATTTTTTTTGTTGTCCTCCATTACACTTTTGACTTTGCTTTACAATGATGTAATAATACAACTTTAATTTTGAGTTTGTTGATTGATTATTGAGAGGGTAACTCTATATTCTGATTTTTCTTACAGATTATCAGCCAAATGGACAAGCACCTATATCATCTACGGACAAGCCACTCTCACCAACACTTCGAGCTAATGGCATTGATAAAGCGCAATTCACGCCACCACGGCGCCTAAGTACCGATGAAATTCCTCATATTGTCAATGACTTTAGACTTGCTGCAAGGAATGCCATTGAAGCTGGTATGAAAATTTATTTCCTTCACATTTTGCTCCTACAAATCTTTCAAAATTTCCTTTGTCATTGTTTCAGAAACTAGACTAACGTGCCTGTGTGATTGTGCAAAAAATTGTAGGTTTTGATGGGGTTGAGATTCATGGGGCACATGGCTACATACTTGAGCAATTTATGAAAGACCAGGTCAATGACCGAACAGATGAATACGGTGGATCCCTTGAGAATCGGTGCCGATTTGCTCTGGAGATTGTTGAAGCTATTGCTAATGAGATAGGGGCGGATAGAGTTGGAATTAGGTTATCACCTTTTGCAGATTATGCAGAGTGTGTAGACTCAAATCCCGAGCAACTGGGGCTTTACATGGTTAATGCCCTCAATAAGTATGGTATTCTCTACTGTCACATGGTGGAACCCAGAATGAAAAGAGTTGTGGAAGAAGTTGAACGCAAAGAGAGCCTGGTGCCTATGAGAAAGGCCTTCAATGGCACTTTTCTAGCTGCTGGAGGTTATAACCGGCAAGATGGGATCAATGCCATAGCTGAAAACAGGGCTGATCTTGTTGTCTATGGTCGTTGGTTCTTGGCTAATCCAGATTTGCCAAAGAGATTTGCTCTCAATGCTCCTCTCAACAAGTATAACCGGGAGACATTCTACACTAGTGATCCGGTTATTGGGTATACTGACTACCCTTTTCTTGATGAAGAATCCAACGGTGTAGCATCCTAGGGTTTTTACAGATCTTTTCTTCCCCTGCAAATTCTTATCTATTTGCAGTTAATTGGTTGGTCATATTCTCCTTAACATATTCTTCTGATAGTTCTGTGCTAAGGCTTTGGATCCAGTTGACCAATCTTCTAAGTTGAAAGGGCGTATAGTTTGTAGAACTGTTATTGTTGTAGGGCAAAATCTATGCCACCTGTTTTTGCAATACTATACTCACTTTGTGCTAATAAGAGGATAATTTCAGTACTTAAATTTGTTCATAACAGCCTATTGTTTGTTCTCTGAAATGAGGTCAGAGGCCAACAATACTTGTTTCTTCTTACTTTTGAATGTACTTAAAAGGCTTGATTAGTGGTTTACATAATTGAAACAATCTAAGGTTTTTGCTTAAAATGGTTTTAGAACCTTATATTTCTATTGCAAGCCAAGTAAGAAATATGGGCAAACTACCAATGAGATGCAAAATCGATTAACATGTATTGTAGTTGCAAGCTGTATGCAATCATAAAATTATAACCTACTGTCACAAAGTAATCACATTTTTTGACCAAAATGTGAGGAATATGTCGGTACTGACTTACTATTCACTTCTTCATCTGTAGCATGGTAGAATATATTTTTGAAAAATTGCAACTCATAACAAGCAGGAAAGAGAATCACAAAAACATCTTTGATTTAAAATGTACAATAATTGTACCTGATACCTGTACTGTGAAATTTAGATAAGGCAAGAGAAAAAGATCAACACATGAGGGCCACAATATGTGCAGAGAGTACAAATCAGGTGAAACTTTAATAAAAGCAAATATTGTGCATGTTATTGACACTGTTTCTACTGGACATGATGATTGCTGAACTAATTATTTTGTGTCAAATGTGTGTTACTCTCAATATTTTAAAGAAAAAAAACTCTAAAATAAATGTCACCTAAGTTTTCAGTTTAACTTGTTGGATGTATTTTACAGGCTAATCCAACTAATAAGAACAACTCATCAAACTGAGTTCACTTCTCAGACCCTAATTCAATATTTGTAGGTATATCAACTTATAATATTCTGGATTTTGGAAAAAAAATTCACCAAACTACAATCCATATCCTGATAGCTAATTTCACAGCACTCGCCAGTGACGATTCCTGGTATAAGATGAAAAAGAAATCTGTATCATTCTTGGTAATTTAATAGTTCTTTAATAACTTCTTTTGACTGATAAATGTTTTGAATATAAGATTAACAAGTCAGCTACATTTTGTAGTATAGACCTAAATTTCAGGCAACTGTGTTAATAACTTCTTTTCAACAGTGAATTACTGCATTGTCGAACTTGTACCCACCAGCAAAATTTTTACCTCATTTTGAATGAGAAGAAGAGACAGAAGCAAAATCATCATACAGTTTTCATAAATGATTTACCTGCGCTTGCAGTTGTCATCATATATGGGAAATGCAGTTGAACTGCTCTAATGAAATTGTTACCAAAAAAGGATAAAAGTATTCTGTATTCTGTAATGTTTACTTTTAGTATGAGAAATATTGTCAAGACTTCTTCCTTCAATATATTCTCTTCAACACTCTTTCAAAACATCATCTCAACATGTTTGGTTGAAACTATTAGTTCTTGCTTTCATACTTTTGTTGGTCTGTTGGACATGATAAATTACCTTTCTGAACCACCTCTTAGTACATTCCTTGTTCTTAGTTAAAATTTGTTAAAAAATATAAAACTGTAAAAGTATTTTATTTCTTATTCAATGAAAAGGGTTGGTGCAGTGCCATTTGGTTGATTCAAAGTGACAGTGTAAGAGGAAAACAAAGAAGTAAAAAGACAAGTGATAACATTGGACTTAGACATTTGAGATAAATTTTAGAGACTAAAATTTTAAAAATCTATCTGATATAGTAATTTTTTCCAAATCTGCACGTTTTAGTACTTTTCCAAAAAAAAGAGAGACAGTGAAAACTATAGAAAACATAAACACGTGCATGCACAGGAAGAAGAACAGGAAAAATTTACAAATGGTGATGTGAGAGAAAACTTTTCTTTCCTTTAAAGTAAAGCAAGTCAGATTATATTAATATAAAAATATTTTCTCTTTATTTATTTTATTTTTTCGCAATCAAATAATATAAAAGAAAAAAAAATCTCAACGATAAAATTAAGGTATATTAATGAGTTTAAATCTCATTTTATTAAATCGATTTTATATTAAAATAAATTATGAGAACTTATCTTAACAAAATTTTTTAACCGTTATTAAATTATTCATAAAATTTCAGATACTGTTATCGAATTATTTATAAATTTCTCGAGTCGTTACATAAATTTTTAGTCCTACATTTGAGTTTGGGAGTCTCAACGTGAAAGTATGTGTTAGAGATTTCAAATCGTATAGAGATAAAGTCAAATTTAAAGTATATTAGTGGCTGCAAATCTTACTTTATTAAGTGAGGTTGAGTTAGACTTAAAATCTACTATTAATAAATTTATTTTTATTTATATACTTTCTTATATTGAGAAAACTTTTTTAATTTGAACATAAAAAATTTTCTTGCCTCATAACATAATTTAGGTAAGTTATTCAATTTAAACTTAATAATCTTATTAATTATTAATTAGATTATAATATAATATAAAAATTTATATTTTATATTTAAATTTTACTTTACTTTCTGTTTTATTTCTTCTTTATTTTCTAGTGAAAAAAATAAAGATGCAAATATTTGTACTTATTTTATGATCAATAATTTTTTGGGAAGAAAAGAAGGTTATTAGGAAAGAAAATGATGGGAAGGTGACATAGTTATTAGTTAGTGTGATGATGACCTGCCATGCCACGTGATTTAAATGCTTCTCTTATTTCTATTGTAATTATCTTTTATTAATATTAATCCATTTATTAATTATACTATACAATTAAAATTTAATTAATAATTTAATTTATTAAATAATTTTCATATTTTACACTTTTTATTTTCATTAACATAAATTCAATTTAATCATAACATAAATTCTGAACCTCGATATAATGCATATTTGCCCGAAATCCTATTAAAAATTTTGTTTATTTAAGTCAAAATTTGACTTTATTTTTGTTCTCTTTTTTTAAAAAAAACTTTATTATTTTGTTTACATAGTAAAAATTATTTTATTATTATATTCAATCAAATGATTCAGTACATTTAGTACTAATATTTACAAAATAATGAAAATTTATTAATGCTGTTAATTTATATTATTAAATAAAATTATGTTTATGTAAAATCAGTCAATGTAAAATATTAAATTATTATTAATATTTAAAATTTATTATTGTCATTAATATATAAAATTTTTTGCTATTATTATTAATATGTAAAATTTACTATTATTACTATTATTAATTTAAATTGATGTTAATATGAAATTAATAATTTAAAAATTGTAATTAATTTAAAAGTTCAATATTAATGATTAAAAAATTAATTAAAAACTAATTTTATTTTACAACAATTATAACTTAAGACATAAAGATAGATAGTTGATATTAAATGAAAACAGATTAGAAATGAATATATACATATATAACTTAATAGTAATAATAAATTTCACTATTTTATTATATTTATAATGTAATATATTGTATAATAATTTTTTATTAATATTTTATTATTTATACTGAATTAATAAATTTATTGACAATAATAAAATCAAATTATTAATAATAATATATAATAGTCAATTGTAATTTTTCATTAGTATTAATAAATTTATTAATTGCAACTTAAAATTAAGATTGTTATTAATAATTTAAGTTGTTAAATTAAAATTTAATTTTCATATTTTACTCTTATTAATTTTTTTATTAATTAAAATTTAGTTTAATAATAATTAATAACGATGTATATAAAGATTCCATGTATGGAAATCTGGGAACATAAATAAAAGCCAGAAAAAAGGTACACCCAATTTTCTAGATAAAAAAATATTATAAGAATTTTATATATATTATAATATTATAATAGGAGATTATTCATAATCGATATATATTTTTTAAACAATAATAATTAATTAAAATATTATTAAAAATACTTAAAAAAATATATTAATAATAAATAAAATTATTTTAATTTTCATTTCTATTTTTTTCTTTTTCACTGCTTTCTCCAATCCAATCAAATAATTGTTAAGTGGGTCAAAGTGATATGAAATGGCACATGTCAGTTTCTAAGCTCTTCGTCTTCCTCAAATAATTATATTCTATTTATAACTGCACCTCCTCCTCCTCCTCCTCCACCACCACCACCACCCACACTTCAACCCTCAAACCTCTCATACATGGCTGCTCCTGCTCCTATTCACCACCCCATTCCTCTTCTTACTCCCTACAAGATGGGAAAATTCGATCTTTCTCATAGGTAACAATTTCTACCTTTTTCCTCTTCATTTTCCAATTAAATCCTTTCATTTTTTCCGTTTTTTGTTTCAGAGTTGTGTTGCCACCTCTCACCAGAGAGAGATCCTACAACAGCGTTCCCCAACCCCATGCCGTCCTCTATTATTCTCAGAGAGCCTCTAAGGGAGGCCTTCTTATTGCCGAAGCTACTGGTGTTTCTGACACCGCTCAAGGGTATTCTTCTTCTTGTTCTTGTTCTTGTTCTTCTTCTTATTATTCTCATTTCACCATTTGATCTTCATATTCCTGTTCTTAAACACACACACTCTCACTTTGTCATTCTCATGTCATTGGAAGGTATCCAGACACGCCTGGTATATGGACGAAAGAGCAAGTAGAAGCATGGAAACCAATCGTGGATGCAGTTCATGCCAAAGGTGGTATCTTCTTTTGTCAGATTTGGCACGTGGGAAGGGTTTCAAATTCAGGTCTTTTTGAATCCTCAAGTTCCATTTTTCATAGATCATACTTTTTTTAGATATAGTATGAAATAATATAATATAGTTTCAAGTTTAACACTATTGGGAGAAACTTCAAATTCTGATTTTTTCACAGGTTTTCAGCCAAATGGGCAAGCACCCATATCCTCCACTGACAAGCCACTCCCACCAACAATTCGAGCTAACGGCCTTGGAACTCTGGAACACACGCCACCACGGCGCCTAAGGACTGATGAGATTCCTCACGTTGTCAATGACTTCAGACTTGCTGCAAGGAATGCCATCGAAGCTGGTGACTGTTTTCTTTCACTTTTGGCTCATAGAAATGTTTCAATATATCTTTGTCATTGTTTCTAAAACTAGACTTACGTGCCTGTGTGATTGTGCAAAAAATTGTAGGTTTTGATGGGGTTGAGATCCATGGAGCACATGGCTACCTTCTTGAGCAATTTATGAAAGACAAGGTGAATGACCGAACGGATAAATACAGTGGATCCCTTGAGAACCGGTGCCGATTTCCTTTGGAGATTGTTGAGGCTATTGTTGATGAGATAGGAGCTGATAGAGTTGGAATTAGGTTATCACCTTTTGCAGAATACTCAGATTGTGGAGACTCAAATCCCTTAGAACTGGGGCTTTACATGGTTAATGCCCTCAACAAGTATAACATCGTGTACTGTCACATGGTGGAACCCAGAATGAGAACTGTTGGAGACAAAGTTGAATGCCATGACAGTCTGATTCCTATGAGAAAGGCCTTCAATGGGACTTTTATAGTTGCTGGAGGTTATGACAGAGAAGATGGGATGAATGCCATAGCTGATAACAGGGCTGATCTTGTTGCTTATGGTCGTTTGTTCTTGGCTAATCCAGATTTGCCAAAGAGATTTGCTCTCAATGCTCCTCTCAACAAGTATAACAGGGAGACATTCTACCACAGCCTTCGTGATCCGCTTGTTGGGTATAGTGACTACCCTTTTCTTGTTGAAAATTTCAATGGTGTTGCATCCTAGGGTTTTTCCTGAACTTTCTTCTCCTGCACATCCTTAGCTATTTGCAATTTGGTTGGTCAGATTTTCAGATTTTCATTCACATAATATTCTTATTCTTCAGATCCTGTTCACACATCTTCTAAGTATGTGTAATCGTTGTAATAATGTTGCTGGATCCCCAAACTGTGTTGGGCAAATGCTATGTCACCTTGTTTTTGCAATAATATACTTGCTTTCTTCAAAGGTTTGATTAATGGCAAACAATTTAAATATAAACAAGGAGGAACATATAAGGAATGAAAATAAAAAAGAAATTAGTTTAAAAATATATTATAAATTGAGTTTAAAGTTTACTTATTCTGTAAAATTTATGAGATTTATTTGATGAAATTTATATATATATATATATATATATAATATGTCCTAATTTAGTTGTAATATGAAATCATCGATATATCTTTACATAAAAAGTCTTTTTATTAAAATTTTATAAGATTTATATTTATTTAATATTTTAAATTTAATGTTATTTATTGATAATGTAAAATTAAAAAAAAAAAAAAAATATATATAAAGATTATGAATAAGTTTGAAAACAGTTAAAAGGAATGCTCTCGAAGTTATGATGCATCCTTGTCCCAACTTTGTTGGTGCAATGCCTGATTCAGGTGTTCAGGGACGAAACGGATCACTATATGGATTCTTAATTTTTATTATTATATGTAAAAATAAAATTAGAGATTAAAAAGTTATTAAACTTTTTAAAATTTTAATTTTAATTTATTATTATATAAGTATATAAATTAGTTATTTTACTTTTTATGATTTTATTCTTTAACAAATTAAATAAGTAAAATTTATCTTTTAATTTTTTTAATAAATATTTTTATTTTATTATGCATCAAATAAAATAATTACTTTCATATTTAATGATAATAAATAAAAATAACTTTTAAAAAATACAAAATAATAATTTTTTTTTAAAATAACTATTTTATAATTAATAATAATATTAAATAAAATATACTAACATAATTTTTTATATTTATTAATAGAAGAAAATTAATATTAATTGATTTTATAAATTTTTTTATAAACTTTAATTTATTAAATTTAAATTTAATAAATAATATTGAAAATACTATTAAACAATTTATTATATAAATTATTAATCAATTTATTCTACCATTCTTTTCAAAATTATGAGTATTAAATATAATAATATTAATATTTTGATTCCTAATTATTAAAAATATAGATAAATTTAAAATTATCTTATTAATAAATAAAATAAAATTTAAACGACCTTACCTAAAATTGATTACTCGAGCGAATGAAGGGAGTGCATCTCATTACATTCCACCCTCAAATCGGTTACTAAGGGATCAACAGAATTTTAGACTAAATAGAAAATAATGGGTATATATACCTGACTATCTGAACCTCAATTCATAAAGGAGAAAGAAGTAACAGAATACTTGAGTAGGTAATTAATTGCCTATTACAGTAAGGATAAAGATCACGCTAATTGAATTACAGTAAGGATAAAGATCACGCTAACTGAATTTCAGTAAGAATAAGACGAGATGTTAACGATTTAGGACGACACCTTATCGGCCAAATATTTGAGACATGGTTGATAAGGACAGACCGATATCTATCCAGTACAATTACTGAT
Source organism: Macrotyloma uniflorum (assembly GCA_016859785.1). Taxonomy (NCBI): domain Eukaryota; kingdom Viridiplantae; phylum Streptophyta; class Magnoliopsida; order Fabales; family Fabaceae; genus Macrotyloma; species Macrotyloma uniflorum. Next base: position 719,325 of record BDMB01000002.1, read on the forward strand.
AGATCTTTTGCATAACGGTTTAGGACAACACCTTAGCAGACTGACTATCTGGTACAGTTACCGATAGATCTTTTACATTAGAAGGCACTGTAGTTTGTCACCTAAACTAAGTTTATATTGCTTTTATAGTAAACAACATTTATGAATTTTCTTCACCACACCACAAAATCAAATACTTGCTAAGTGGTGTTTATATTCAGTAGTTTTATCAAAAAATTTAAAATATGCGTGTCTTCCAAACAATGTGTGAGGTTACTTATCTCGACAAGGGTGTAATATAGGACTTCAGGAACAAGCTAACCAAACTTTAAGGTTAAGGATTTAGATGTGTTTCTTAGAGTATGTCTTTCTCCACATTAGTATATATTATCTCTCCAGAGTTCCTTCCACATTAGTATACATTTTTCCTCCAGAGTTCCTTTCACATTAGCATATATTTTCATACATTCTTCTTCCTCCAGTCCTCCAGCGAAAGTATCATAAATTTTCGAATAATAAACTTGTATCGTTATATGACTCAATTTCCTACTCAAAACCTTAATATCAAGAATTTGTGTATCTTTCTTATTTATATTTATTTAATTTTTTTATTTTTTATATAATATGAGATTTCGAGTAACTTTAACCTTTAAACTCTAAGATATGATGCAACCTTTTTCATCATATCCTTATTGAATCCAAAAACGTTGATTCAAGGTTAGATATCATCGAAGAAGATCTCTTGTCTTTAGCTTGCCAATACTCAAGAAGATAGAAGACAAAAATATAAGGACTATATCCCAGATTGTGGCCCCGCTTCTGCTTTAGATACATGCAATTATCATATGTGGCCCAAATCTCTTTACTCTTTGCTACCCAGTTTTGTTTTTTCCCTGAACAAATTAATTTGGGCTATTCAAATGCCCACCTTTTTCTTCTTTGCTGCCTCAAACCATTGCAAAGAGCCACATTAACTACCCATAAACGCAACCATACTCTCAGATTCCCACAAAAGGAAAAGTAGTTCACATCATCACATCACCTACACAGTGAAGGTAAGAATAGAAGCATGTTAGTGATTCCATCGTTTCATAAATAGATATATTATAGTCTTCATAGATTCATCTGTTTTGAATTTTTTCAGTGACTATAATACAAGTTTGTGCTATTTAATAATCTTTGCAACATTTTTTACATAAAGAGAAGATTATGTTTGTTGATAAGATAACTTGATTTGATCACTATGAAAGTCCACTCATTACTCATGTCTTTGAAAACTTCCCAAAAGGGGTTCCAATTGGTGATATATTAGAGGCAAAAAAATTAATTGCATGTTCTTTTAATATTTTTTTTTTAGAATCCTACATGGATTAAAAATGAGGTACTCATAACCGTCTCCAAAGTGAAAGTGAATAGCCTCTGGTTGATGGAACAATGTAGGTAAGGGAAGTCGGTAAAATGAATCCATAATCTCGGGAAAAAGATTGGCTTTGAGGGCTGGGCACGGCGTTCCAGTCCCGAACCCGTGTAAACCTCACCTTCTGATTTTGGGATAAGTTAGACATCATAATCACTTTTTACATGATATAAGAGTTAGGTTAACAAGACTGTTGGGCCTGAATTCGGTCACTTATTAATATATTAGGCTACCTGATAATAGATTATGATCCTTTTTATATGGTTTGAGGAGTCCTGATTGTTAACAAAGTTGTTAATGAACTGCTATGTAAAGTCTTGATTGTTAACAAGGTAATTGGACCTAAATTGGGTCACCTATTAACGGTGTCACGTTCAAATTAAGAATGACTCCTCGACGTGAGTTTAGAGTGAATTAGACACGTAATCATTTTCTAAACTTTTTTCACATATTTGACAGTGATATATCAGAGTTATATTCATTTTGATCACTGGTTCTTATGAGTACACGATCAAACCAAGTTTTATCAGAGTCATGTTCATTTTGGTGACCGGTTCTTACATGTACAGACAAAATCAAGTTTTAAATTTAATGGACAGAAGAAAAAGAAACATGAAGACAAAAGCAAGCATTAAATTTAATTGACAGAAGAAAAAAAAAAGTTGAAGATAGTGCAATATTCCGCGGCCAACTAAATTTATATTTAGTCACTCATATTAAAAGCAGTTTTGATAGTGGGTACCTGAGACCCAACAATCATCTGTGAGGATTAGACAAAACCAAGTTTTAAATTTAATTAACATAAGAAGAAAAAGAAAAACTTGAAGAGTTAGACTGGTTGGTGTGGTCAATGGAGGGAGTTCAAACTTGTGAGCCAACAATGCCAAAAGTTCAGTGTTTTAACATAGTTCATTTTTATTGGAAATGCATGAACTGTTGAATGCTCGAGGAATTCAAAAGCAGCAGCTTGGGCGGCGCCAGAGACTGCAAAGACAAAAAAAAAACTCAAAATGATTCCATTTTTACTTTTCAATTGATTGAATGGAGCGTAATGCATAAATTACGCAACACTAATCTGATACAAGTGTTTTTTATTTCAGGGTTACAACACAATTGTGAAATATAGAACTTGTGTCTCACATAGATGTATCAAAATTTAAAGTGAGATTTACTAGGTTATAGGCTTTCCATTTCCAACTGAAACACCAAACTTTTCTGATGTGCTTAGCCCAAGTTTATTACACAAATCTATGGAAGTAAAAACATCACATTGCTCCATGATTATAAAGTCAAGATTATAAGATGGGGCACATGAGAAAGACAAAAATCAATTTTTGGAGGGATTCATTTGCAGAAACTGCAATTTTAATTTTTATTCACTCATAAGCAGCATGCAATAAGTATACTTGTGCTACAAACATTCCTTGTCTAACAAAAGACTAAACAAATAAATATACACACATTTCACATAGACAGATAGGTTTTCCAAATTAATAGACATATTCACAACCACCCTTTTATCTTTTTCCTCATTCAACTGCTTTTGCTTTGGTTGGAAGACCAAAACGGGAAGAAAGATTACAGCTATAAGATACTGCTAGATCTCACTTACTTTGCTGACCAGGGACAGCCTTTGTTCATCTGACTGAAACGTTTTATGTTAAGAAACGTTAAAGCTAAACGACCTGCTCGTTGCCCCCTTCATGTTTGCCTTGTCTTCAGCTGAGAGGTTACCATTTGAAAGAAAAAAAAATGTATATTTAACACTGACAGTGCTTTATTCTGTTCAAATTTGATACTTTGTTGTTGTTGCAGAGAACGAGGCAATATGTTTTTTCCAGGAGAGAGAAACACAGGTTGAAGCTCTCTCTCCATTGCTTTGATTGTCGCATTGTCTTGTTCCACATCAGGATTTCATCTCACTTAAAGGCATTAAATACTTAAAGGCGTTGCCTCTCTTTCTAGTTGGTAGCATATTTACGGGGACCCTGTTTCCTTGTTCTTTCATTTTTAAGAGTGTGGTTGTGGTATCACAAGGAGAGAAACAGATCAACACATTCACCTCTTTTGCAGTCTTCCCTTTCCTTCTTTGATTCTTTGTTGTTCTCAAGTTGAGAAGCTGAGCACCACATAAGAGCTTGTTATAGTTCCTATTCTGTCAAAGAAAGTAAGAGGGTGGCAATCGAACAAAGGGGTTTCACAGGAAGAGAATTTTGTTCCTTCAATTGTTGAGAATTTCGGGTAGTTCTTGGAGTACAACATAGCATACTTGAAGGGCTGTGTGAGGTAGAAGATTAACAATGAGAGACGAGAATTCCAAGAAAAGCAAGGTTTTTACACTCTTGTCCTTGACTCAACTCTGCTGCTGCTGAAAAATGATTTTTCTCCTTTGTGTTCTCCTGGGAAATGAAATTCAACATTTTGATTATGATATCATTTGTATCTTTCAATTTTTGGCAACTTGTTGATTTTTTGTGTTTTTGGGCCTTGTGAAGCTCTCATGGTCGAAGAGAATGGTCAGAAAGTTCTTCAATATCAAAAGCAAAGGGGAGGATTCCTACCAATCAAATGGAGGTGGGTGTCTTTGTTTTGTTTTCTTCAAAAAATTTACTTTCCAAGAGTGATCGTTTTCAACTGAAATTGGGCACCAACATGCACATGCTTCAATCCAATGAGATGCAAACGCATTGTGGTGGAGAAATTAAGGGAAGTAAAAAGCCAATAACAACAGAATCTAGTTAGTTAAATCTGTTTTTGGTTGCTTTCACCAATACATGCAAGACATTCCCATTTTTCTTCCTCCATGATTATTTACTCTTAAGATTTATAATTTGATGCATTGAAACTTAATTTCTTCTCCAGGAGGTGACGTAGAATGCAGAAGCAGGAAAAGCTTCTCCGAGAGAGAGCCTTGCACACTCAAAAAGAGCAAAACAGGTACAGAATTATGATTTACCCAGATCCTTTCTTTGAAAAAATTACCCATTTGAAAATTCTTCTTCCTTTTTTCTTGTGTTTAGTTGTTAACAACCCCTCATTTTAATGTGCAGAGAAGTTTGTCAGGAACACGGAACAGGTCAGGCGAGGAAGAGTGAGTCTTGACCATCCTCGAATTGTCGATGTCCATAACTATAGGTATGCTTTTTCTTTTACTTTACTTTTTCACCAGGAAAATTCAAATCTTGCTTTGATGAGTTAAATTTCTCATGAGTGCTTCTCTTACTTTATGAGCAGCGTTTTTGTTGCTACATGGAATGTGGCTGGAAGATCCCCGCCAAGTAATTTGAGTATAGATGATTGGCTTCATGCCTCACCACCTGCAGATATTTATGTTCTTGGGTAGGATTTGGTACTGGTTAATGTCTTGTCTTTTCCAAGCAAACTTAGTAATAGTGGTTACTAATAATGAGTAACGACACATTTGTGTTACAGATTTCAAGAGGTAGTTCCTTTGAATGTTGGTAATATCTTAGGCGCTGAAGACAATGGCCCTGCCAAAAAATGGCTAGCTCTCATTGGAAGGACCTTAAACAATCTTCCCGGTTCAAGTGGAGGTGGTGGGTATTATACACCATCTCCAATACCTCAGCCTGTGGTAGAATTAAATGTAGATTTTGAGGGGTCGGCTAGACAAAAGAATTCATCTTTCTTCCATCGTCGATCGTTCCAGACAACTTCTAACAGCTGGGGAATGGATTATGATCCTTCAACTATGCAGCCTCGACTGGATCGAAGATTCAGTGTCTGTGATCGTGTAATTTTTGGTCATAGGAAAAGTGATTTTGATCCCAGTTTTAGATGGGGTTATAGGCCCAGTGACTATTCCAGGGCAAGTGACTACTCCAGACCCAGTGACTATTCAAGATGGAGTTCATCTGACGATGACAATGCCCTTGGAGATTCGCCAAACACAGTCTTATTTTCACCATTGTCTTATGGTGGACATGCCTCTACTGAAGATGGATATGTCATGCCAAGGCGTTCCAGGTACTGCCTTGTTGCAAGTAAGCAAATGGTAGGAATATTTCTTACCATATGGGTGAGAAGTGAATTGAAGGATCATGTTCGAAACATGAAAGTATCATGTGTTGGCAGAGGATTGATGGGTTATCTTGGAAATAAGGTAATATTAATTAAGTCATCATTGTCCTTATTTTAACTTTTGCTTTCATGTATTCATGGAAAATTTGTTGAATATTTGAAACTGGTTCACATGAGAGTTATTATGCTTGTGTATTCTCAGGGATCCATCTCAATTAGCATGTCTCTACATGAAACAAGCTTTTGCTTCATTTGTAGCCACTTAACCTCAGGACAGAAAGAGGGTGATGAACTCAGAAGAAATTCTGATGTGATAGAAATTCTTAAGAAGACAAGGTTTCTTCGTGTACATGGTGGTGACAATGAGAAGTCTCCGGAGACAATCCTTGAGCATGAGTAAGAACTTTCTGGCATACAACTTAGTAATAATATTAGTATGCTTATGTAATTTGATTCCCTCCCTGCATTTGCATATTTTGCATCGTGTTCTAATTTTGGACTCATTCTTTAGTCGAATTATATGGCTTGGAGACTTGAATTATCGAATTGTCCTCTCCTACCGTTCTGCTAAGGCTCTGGTTGAGATGCAAAACTGGAGAGCATTATTGGAGAACGACCAGGTACACCTATATAACTCTTTCATTTCTGATTCTCTCTTTTACCTTCAACTGGATTGCTGGCGAACAAAAACACTCAATGTTAAAATCTATTTATATTGTTATTCCTGGCAGTTGAGAATAGAGCAAAAGAGAGGTCGTGCATTTGTGGGATGGCATGAAGGGAAGATATATTTCCCTCCTACATACAAGTATTCAACTAATTCAGATAGATATGCAGGAGATGATATGCACCCAAAGGAGAAAAGGCGAACACCTGCTTGGTAAGATCATCTTCAGTCACCTAACCAAAGCAATAAGAATTAAGCAGTATCAACCCAACCCCATCATAAATGCTAAAATTATGAAAAGATTTTTTGAAATGTTGCAACTTTTACCAATGTGAATATTTTTCTTTATATAGGTGTGATCGTATATTGTGGTATGGAGAAGGTCTTCATCAATTATCTTATGTCCGTGGAGAATCAAGGTTTTCAGACCACAGGCCGGTTTATGGCATATTTTCTGCTGAGGTTGAGACAAGTCATGGAAGGTTGAAGAAAAGTATGAGCTGTTCTCGAAACAGAATCGAGGTGGAGGAACTCTTGCCATATTCCCATGGATATACTGAACTAAGTTTTTTCTAATGGAATGAAGATTTTTCAGGTACATTGTCCATCCCTTAATATACTCACAATTCCAAAAATACTAGATTCTTGCTTGTATGGCAAACTTAGGTACCTAAAATGATCTCTTTTTATTTATTTATTTAAAATTCATGCACATGGGATGTGGAAAGCAATGGCTCCCTCCCTTCCCCAAAGGGCTATGGGGCCTTTTTCTTATTTTATTATTGGTTAGCCCACAAGTACAAGGTTCAGAAGCTGCAACTGAGTTATATTATATCCGAGCACAATAGACTAGATATTGATGTGTTCTATGCCACTAGTGGTGCCTTTCTTTTCTACATACACAAACTGATTTCATCAATCCGTTAACCAAATTAATCAGAATATGTTCACTGCATAGTCTCATCAGTCTATGTCTCAATCTTTTCTGCTTTTATGTCCTTTTCCCCTCCTGTTATTGTCATCACAATTATTTACCCCCCTATGAATACAAAATCTTATATGCATGCACCTATTACTGTTCAGCACTTGGTCAACAAGCGGGAGTCACCTCAGTTTGAAGAATTTTATCCACGGACATTGATGGAGACAACCCATTTCCCACATACCGAAAAAGGTTAGTTTAGTGTTTATTTTTCTCTTTCATGCTTTTCTTGGTTCTGCTTTTGGTCTCAACCTCTTTTGTCTAATTTTAACTTTACTTTTTCATTGTGAGGTGCTAACATGTAATTTTGTTATGCAGTCATGCCTTGCCTAACTCATGATCAGTACACAGTTCCACTTCCTCATCATCATCTCGTTAGCATCTCACGCCATCTTAAGTACTGTGCAAGTGTGCATTATTTGATAGCCAATTAACAAACACTCAAATTTACAATGTCTCAAAACTCCGTACGTTCATTGGCAGTCTTGCACAATCATTAGGTACTACATTATTCTTTTCTTGTTAATGTTCCTTCTGTTTCTATAAATTACTAGTGATACGCACGCCGCACGCATACTCATGATCAAGCTTTTCTTTCTTCTTTTTTTGTTGTGCAGGAGGCGGAAAGAGAACATTTTTTATTTAATTAATGATTCTTTAATTGTTTTTGGAGAATATTCATGATGACTGAATGAATGAAGTTGAAAAGATCGTCAAAATAATCATTAGGGTACTAACTTTTTTTGTTTCAAGTGCATAGAAAATGCAAATTTTGATGTATACTCCATGTATGGATTACTATAGTGATGAAAAAGAAATTATAATTACAAAGAAAAAAAGAAGAGAAAGGTCTAGTTAATTATTGATAGAATTCCAGAGCCTCCACTCCTCAATTTCTGACTCTTCGCACATGATAAATGATTTTACTGATAAAGGTGTCTCTGATATCAATTAATTCTCCTCGCCTGCCGCGTGCTCTTCTTTTTATTGTTGAGATCATTAACAAACTAGAAAGGCTTAAATGGCTTTACATGCTTCAAAAGTCTATGGAGATTCCGATTGAGTAATGATACATGGATAACGAGTTTCTATAATATTTTCTATAATTTGTAGACCAAAAGCAATGAATGAATGACATAATCCATTCTTGTCTGAAATGCTGCTACTTAACAGTTTGTAGTAGCTACAATAGTGTCCGAGAAGAGGCTTCTTAACATGAAGTAGGAAAGGACGAGGACTAAAAATGTGTTTAAAATGAATCCAGGTTCAATTGAATTCAACTCCAAAACTGTGCTTATCAGTGGGAAATCCTATTATTTGTCACAACTTAGAACTAAGAGAGGAAATGAAACCAGGTTCTATTGAATTCAACTCTCTTCCAAAAACACACACTAACTGATAAGTCCAGTTTGAAATACTTAAAATGTAGAAAACTGAAACAACAGTTTATCAACTCTTTGTTAATGGAAGTAAATAAATAGCTTATCTCATTGTCAGACTTTTAACAAGCAAGAACATTGATTAAAGTTTTAAAAAAGAAAACTAAACTAATTATAGAATTAAATTTAATGAGATTTTGGTAGCCAAAAAAGGAGAGAAAGAAAGGTTTAATGATGGTTTCTACTTATAGTGTTCTACTTTTCATCAAATTTGTTGTTGAAGAAGCAATCAAAATTATGAGTGGCTTGCATGTGTTATGAGAGTGTTCCTTGTGACCTTGATTCTGTTGTTGCGAGTGGGGAACTACTTCAAAGAAAGTGATCCTTAGAGTTCTGATAGAGACTTGGCATGGTGCATATGAACTGGAAAAGGTCTATTTCTCATATGACTTTTCCCAGAGTTGCTCTAGTTCTTCAGCCAGCATGGCCATTTTGTTAGACTTTTGCTTTGTATTTCTGATCCACCCCTTTGCTTAGTCTCTTTTTATCTGTTCTATGATTCATATAACTTGTTCAGGACCACAGCTTTTATGAAACTCTAACAATTTTCCAAGACTTGTAAAAATCTGACTCTGGATAAAATGTCACAAAGAATTGAGATGAACCCTAATTCTGCCCAACATGTGTCCCCTTCCTACACCTTTTCTCATTGTCATTTGAAGTAACAAAGAAAAAGGAAATAATTGAAGTAGCACTAAGTATATTTTTCAATATTTATATGACAAAATATTGAAGAGACTATAATTTATATTTTTCAATGTATAAATGTGGGCTGATTTCATAGAAAATACTATAACTAATAACTAAAATATAAATTTCCGATAACTTTATTTTAAATTTTAGTAAAAAAAATATTTTTTATTTTAATTCTTATAAATATATTATTTTTTATTTTACTTCTTAATAACGTCATATGTTAATATGATATTTTTTACAAAAATTTTGAATTACCGATTTAGTTTAAATGTCACGTGATAATATCTTTATAGATAAAATCAAATATTAGAGTAAAAATACAAAGAATAAAAATAAAATAAAATAAAATACGAATAAATTTATAAATATCCCTATATTAAGAGGGCAAAAAATTAATTGAAAAAAAAATTTAATTTATTAATAATAAATTCTACCTATATTATAGTATTATGACTTAAGTGTTGAACTATAATAATAATAAATGTTGAACTATAATAATAAATATAAGATCAATCATTATCTCTATATTTCTAATTATAATATTTATATCTAAATATAATATTTAATAATATATATATTTATTATCATAAAATTTATAAACTGATTAAATATATTAAATTGATTTATATAAAATATATAAAAATAAAAAAATAAAAAATATTTTTTGAGATAAATAAAAAATAATGTTTCTATTACTAAAATGTTTCAAATGAGAATTTTTTTATTATAAAGTATAAAATGTTTCAAATATAATTGAATCTCTTTTTATTACTTTTTAAGGTTGTAAAATATATTTATATAGTAGAAAAAGGTATATTAATTAGTAAAAATGTATGTTAGAAACTAAATAATATGAACCTAATGAAATGTACTTGTTTTGAGTTTAATTTTTTCACTAAAAACTGAATTATCCATCCATTTTCATATTTAGTAACTCTACAACAATGAAACTTAGATAGAGAATGAGATCAATAAATACAATATTTAAAAAAAAATATTTAGCATGCTATTTCATTCAAAACTAAAGAAATACTTACGGAACATTTTATATTAAAGACACTGTTATATTACATAACATATATACACATAATATATGTATATGTATACGAAGTCATTTGTGAAAATGATATCTATATTAAGTTATTATATGTATATTTAGTTATTTATTTTTTATATTTTTTATTAACTCACTACTATTTATTAGTTCTATTTATGGTTGAGAAAGTAAATCGAAGTTGAAAAGAAAAAAATCAGATAATTAAATAATTTGATAGATCAACAAGTTCTCGATTAGATATTTGATAATAATTACTAATAATATGATCACGGTTTAATTGTATCTACGGCCCATTAGGCCCATTAGGTATGCTATTAGGTATGGTCCATTAAAGATGTCCATTAGGTATAACCCAACATTATAAATAGATAATAAATACTGAGATATCTGATTTTTTAACCTATTACATTAATCATACTCTTTGACTGTATAGTAACTTGAGTTTTTCGATTACTCCATCTGCGTCAGACTATAATCAAGGAATAAAATTCCTCAATTACTACATCTGCGTCAGAGTATAATCAACGATTCCTAAGTTTTTCGAATACTACATTTGCGTCAGAGTATAATGAACTAATACAATTCTTGAGGTAAATCGCGAAACTCTCATATTGAATTGGAAGAAATAATAAAATTTAGGGAAGACCAAGTTTATCTAAGCAAGAACATTATATTTCTTTTTTTTTCCTAAATTCTTTCGATGTTTATAATTGTGTCTAGATTTTTATTTTTTTTTCAGTATATATAACAGTTAAAGATAATATTTATTTATAAGACACATTTTAAAAATTAGAGTAAAATAAAAATTCAAAAAAAAAAACTGAACGATCAAATTTGGAAATTTGGGAGTGTTCATAAGTAGTGTTTCAGCGTAGGTTCATTTGACTGACTATGGAGTCCAAGGAATTGGAGTGTAAATGATACCGACGACAAAACAAGAAAGCATTTCACAAACTTTTTCCAAACTTCGTTGGCAAGGCAAATAGTAAAGGAAAGGAGGAGTTTTTTCCAATCAAAACCCTCTTCCTTCTTTACAATGCGATTTGCATATCAAACCTTGTACTTGTGTTAGTGTCTTCACCCATTTTTTGTGTTTCAGATTGATCCTCGCTTCGTTTACTAACCCATAATTTACTTCATCTATCGTTCAATGTCTTCGTTTTGTTTTTCAGGATCTTAACGGAGGACGCTTCAATTCAAGGTTTTTTTTTTTTTTTTTTTTTTTTTTTGTTTAGCCTCGGACTTTTTACTCAACAAGGTTCCTTTTTTCTGGGGTTATTATTACTTGCACGTGTGGTCGAGCATAAGATTATGTCTCATAGTAGTATGTTAATTTAAGTTAGGTTCTACTGAAAGAAAATCGGATAATTGAAGAATGAATTTAGATTTCCTGTTACTCAGCAGGAGGGAGTAGTGCACAAATATTTTACAAATGCACTTTGTGTTTGTATCTCTCGTTGTATGAACCTCTCCTGTTATTTGTAAAAGGAGAGAATTCCAATCCATTTAAGTATACTTACGAGTCTCTATGATTGTAGTTTACTCGAGGGGAACGAATTGTCGTTTTGTAGCTTTCCTTTATCATAATTTCATCTGTATTTTCGCTTTTGCTAAATGTTATCCTATACTTATTTTTGGGTGATGTTTTGTGTAGAGGCAACTTGGAGGTGGTATACAACAGTTTCCGATGAGTACTGCCGGATGGTCAGATGAGGAATGCTCTGTCATTGGAGATAAGGCAGAAATTGGGTTTCTAGATTTTGAGGAAGAGAAATCTTTCTGCAGTTACCTTGATAATGAAGGGGATCCGGTTATCGTATCTGCCCCATTTGCATTTGTGGATGGCAAGCCTCAATCTGTATTTGTTGGGGATACTGCTGTGGATTTAATAACCATTAGGAATACTACTGATGAACCTGTTGACCTGTGGAGTGTTCATATTTTTGCCTCAAATCCCAAGGACAGTTTCACTCTTTCTCTCACAGAACCTCCATCAGAAAATTCAAATGCAGATGGAGATCAGAGCTGCTTAGAATCTTTCTCTTTGGAGGACAGGGTGCTTCAGCCTCGAGAAAACTTAAAAATATGGTTGTCTTGCAAGACAGAAGAAATAGGCATGTATTCATCAGTTGTGTATTTTGATGCTGGAGATGAAAAAATCGAAAGGGTGGTTTTCCTCTTAGTTGAAGACAAAATCTCCAAATCTTTAGCTTCTAGAAAGCCTTATTCAAGAGCAAGGAAAAAAGACAAATTTGTTGTAGATTCTTACGTTGCAGGTTCACGTCCTCCATTGAAGTCAACTCGAAGATACATAAATAGGCTTCCAAGATATGACATTCCCACAGAAACTAGAGAGTTGCTCGAGAATGATCAGGTCCCTCAAGTTGTTGAAGAAGGTCTTACAAAAAGGACTTATGCATCTTATTTCAAAACATTAATAATAATGGAAGAGATTCAATTGGAGGTAATCTTATTTTCTAAACTTTTAGTAGCTTACGAGTCGTCCAAAACCTACTGATCTTTTTGTTTTTTTTTTAATTCCTTGTACCTACTTTCAGGAAGACATGAGGATTTATGACATGGAATGCGTATCTATGAGAAAGAGGAACAATCAATTTTTGTCTTTGGAGGTTCCTGGGCTTGCTGAGAGAAGACCATCGCTGGTTCATGGGGATTCTATCTTTGTCAAGCTCACATCTCAGCGTGATACAAATGTTTATCAGGTTTGATCCTTATTTGGCTGAATGTCACATTTTCACTGGGCAGTCCTTACTTGGATAAAGCAAATCTTTATGAAGAATTTGTTGCACCAGAATCTGGTCATTATACTACGAGCAGATGCATACTGTAATTATTTAGACATTCTTATGTTTTCTTTGAGGTGATATAGAGCCTGATCTGGTAGATCATAAAAGTACATGTCTTTGTGATATAGTGTTATCTTCATCATTGGCCGTAGAAGGCTATCTCATTTCTGTATGTATGTATGGTGGAGATATTTGTTATGTGTCAGCTGTCTTCCTTATTTACTGCATAGTTCTTGCATTTCATCTCTGTATTGACAAACATCATTCAGGGGCAGCTAAGATAGACTAAACACCCTTGTAGTGCATTTTCCTCTTTGAGTGTAGGTTCTAAACCTTGAATAAAAATTAAAGCCAGAGATTATTACAGAATTGTGTAATAAAAAAAAGTGATTATGAATTATTAAATTTACTTTCCATTAGTCTACTTTATCATTTACTGTTAAGATTTTTCTCTTTATAAAATTATATGTGAATTTCTGCAGGGATATATCCACCGAGTTGAAGCTGATGAGATTTATTTGAAGTTTGATCCTGATTTTCACTTTTACCACAAGGATGAAAATAGCTATGATGTTCACTTCACCTATAACAGGATCAATATGAGAAGGTTATATCAAGCAGCTGAGGCAGTAGAAAACTTGACTACTGATTTCCTTTTTCCATCTACTTCATCCAAAAAGAGACACATCAAAACTACTGCTCTAGTACCCATATCTGGTACCTTTAACGAGGAGCAAATTTGTTCAATCAAAATGATTCTTGGTTGCAAAGGTGCACCACCTTATTTGATTCATGGACCCCCTGGTACGGGAAAGACAAGGACAATAGTAGAAGCAATCCTGCAGCTCTACAAATATCACAAGAATGCTCGCATTCTTGTGTGTGCACCCTCGAATAGTGCAGCAGACTACATACTAGAGAAACTCCTTGCTCAACAGGATGTTGAATTGCGAGAAAATGAAATATTCAGGCTCAATGCATCTGCCAGGCCATATGAGGATGTCAAACCTGAAATTATCCGCTTCTGCTTCTTTGATCAAATGGTATTTAAGTGTCCCCCAGTCAACGCTCTTAGTTATTATAGAATCATAATATCCACATATATGAGTGCCTCTCTTCTTTATGCTGAAGATGTTGGCCGTGGTCACTTTTCCCATATTTTTCTGGATGAGGCTGGCCAAGCTTCTGAACCTGAAACATTGATCCCTGTATCCCACCTCTGCACAAAGAATACTGTTGTTGTTTTGGCTGGAGACCAATTGCAGTTGGGTCCAGTAATATATTCCAAGAAAGCAGATGATTATGGGTTGGGGGTTTCATATATGGAACGATTGTCTGAAATCCCGTTATATGCCAGTGGAGATACAAATTATGTAACAAGATTGATTCGGAACTATCGATGTCACCCGGCGATTTTACATCTTCCTTCTGAGTTATTCTATTGTGGGGATTTGATTGCCTGTAGAGATTCCGCAGCTTTCACGACAATTGATTTGCTACCTAATAAGGAGTTCCCTATTCTTTTCTGTGGCATCCAAGGTTGTGATGAAAGAGAAGGAAATAACCCATCATGGTTCAACCGAATTGAAGCTAGTAAGGTTATAGAAGTTGTCAGGAGACTGATAGCTGGAGGGAATATAAAGGAGGAAAACATTGGGATAATAACTCCATATAGACAACAAGTGTTGAAAATAAAACAGACACTTGAAAATCTAGATATGCCTGAAATCAAGGTGGGTAGTGTCGAGCAATTCCAAGGACAAGAGAAGGAGGTTATTATCATATCAACAGTTCGATCAACTATCAAACACAATGACTTTGACAGAGTTCACTGTCTTGGCTTTTTGAGCAATTATAGAAGGTTTAACGTAGCTATAACTCGAGCTATATCATTGCTGGTTATAATTGGAAATCCACATATTATCTGCAAGGTATTTCCTTTTATCCTACAAATTGTGACTATGTCAGTTATCTATCTACCTGATTACTTTTGTGTTATAAAATGATCATTTTCCTATATCCTCTGATTGACTGTATAGCATGCTTAGGCACAAGAGTTCTATTTTCAAGGTAGTATTAGTTACATTACTGTTACTTTTACGGTTGTATCGAGCAATGTGGGGTAATAGAATTATTGTAGTAGCTTGTAACTACAATAAGTAAGAAAAGAAAAATAGAGGAATGTGAGGTAATAGAATTATTGTAGTAGCTCGAAAAAAAAATAGTATATTTAAAATTAACGTATGTATAAATGAATTTACTAAGGATATGGTTGGAGAAATTTCTTCATAAGCACTTCTAGGAAAGAAAAACAAGAAAAAATAAAGAAACATAAAATTAGTTTATCTGTAAGCTAAAACTAGTTTATCATGCATGCATAAGTTAATTTGTAGAAGTTATCTCATATTAACTTCTCCAAAATATAATATTTATCTCCAAGTGAAAAACAACTCACTTATGTGGGACTTCCACTTCCAACATTCTCTTGATTAATTGGTCAGTTTATCTTTTTAGCTGGAGATAATTATGGTTAAAAAATATTCACTTTTTTATGAAATCGTTCTTCACTTGTCATTTGGCAGGATGACCATTGGAGCCAAATGTTGTGGTACTGTGTGGACAATTCATCTTATATTGGTTGTTCTCTTCCTGAAAGGGTGGAACTGTATGACGGTGAGGACACTGAAGAGAACCCATGCTTGAATGAAGATGATGTGTTGTCCTCAAATAATGGAGAATGGGGTCAAGATTCATCAAATAATGGAGAATGGGGTCAAGATTCATCAAACAATGTAGAACGGGGACAATATTCATCCCAGTTAGAGCTCCCTAAACCTGTTACTGACGAAGCTGAATGGTCTGATGGCTGGAAGTAATTAATCCAATTCCTCAGACTTCAACTTGGAGTCGATATTTTTATGTTAATATTTCTTGTCTGTTTATTCTCTTTCCGTGCAGTTAGATGCTAGATTCTAAGTTCGACTGACTTTATGCATTTTAGTGATTCATAGGCAACATTGGTTTTCTCAGTTTGTTCTGGTTTTACCCGCCGTTTATAACCAAAAAAGGGTTTCAGTGGACTTAAAATTGTGCATGGACCAAATTGATTTTTTTTGCCGTAAAGTTTATCGTCAGTGTAAGACACTAGATAAAGAGAAGAAAATTATAATGGGGTTTTTTTTTATGTGATCTATTCTAACCCTGGATATGATATTTGGATGAATTTATTAATCACATATTCTACATGAATCTATAAATACTTGTAGGAGTAAAATGAAAAATAGAAATAAGCATTTTCATAAATTAATTTTAGTTTGCAGAAAAAATCATTTTATATTTTCATTACAAAAAAAAAAAAAATTCAAACAAGCCCTTCATCATGTAACTTGCAATTGACCAGTTATGTGAAGTCTAAAATGTCGACTACATGTAAAAAAAAGAAAAGATTTCTCAAGGTTTTACCTTGCAAACGCAATTCGGATCAGAAACAAGATTTCTCAAGGTTGGAAAGTGTGATAATTTTGTATGTGTGAATAACAGGGAAATTCTGTGTTGAAATAAAGACAAGTTGGGTTGTAACAAGAAGGACAATATTCAACTATACATCCCATGAACTTGAAAACAACAATGGCGACGAAAATGAGTAACGAGAGTTGGAAAGGTCACTGTTGAGGAGTGCATGAAGAATGGCTAGGAATATTAAGAAAGTGATGTGTGGAGTGAGGGTTGAAGAAGAAGAAGCATTAGAAGAGTGATGGTGAGAAACTGTTCCTCCTCCGCCGTTGAAAAAGGGTGACTGTCTCCCAGAAGGCCCTCCTTTACCGCGGGACCCTGAGCTTCCCCTTCCTCCACCTCCTCCTCCTCCTCCTCCTCCTGTTTATACATGAACATTGTTAATGTTAATAACAATAATAATAATAATATGATAATTTGGTTCTTTCCTTGTTTCTTGTTTGGTAAAAGTAATTAAACAACAGAGAAAATGAAAGACTCACTAGGATAAGTTCCTATAGTTTGAGTTGGGGTGGTGGTGAGAGGTGGCAGAGCAAAAGAATCTGTGAAAGAAAAAGAACAAGAATGCCATGCAGTGCCATGCAAAGTTAACGTGGGGTTTTGAAGAAAGAAAGAAAGAAAGAAAGAAGAAACGAAGGAAGAACCTGATGTGCAACGAAAGGGGAAGGAGGTTGAGAATGGAGAGGGACAAAGGGAAGAGAGGGAGAGGAGTCTGGTGGTGTTGAGAGGGAAGCCGAGGAAGAGAGGGTCGCGGACAATGTAGCAGAGGCAAACCGATTCTGCAGCCATTGAGAAGGCCTCGCAGCACTTCTCCGACGCACTTTCTGTCAGGTTGTTCGGCGGATACGACACGTATGCCAGACATTCTGAAAACGATATCAGCTCCTCCCTGCACCCCTCCGCCACCCCACTCACCACCAACAGGACCACCACCGCTGCTACTGCTGCTGCATTCATCACCGTCATAATACGATCTACACAAGCCTCCACTCTCACCACTTCATGTATCAAAACGATCAATATTTGATGACACAATGACCACACACGCACGTAAATAGCCTTTATTTTCTTTTTCACCACAGCATCTTTCAATTTGCTCTTTATGGTATAACCACCAATTAAAGATCAATTTTAGTGTAACTTTTATAGCGTGTTTAGAAGTTAAATAGATGAATATGTTTAAACCTGAAAACTGTTAGAATGTTCGGAACCACATTCAAAATTAGTTTCTCTGGTTTAGAATTTCTTAACTGCTATGAAAGGTGAAGTGAATAAATTAATTATAAATAGATTTGGTTGATCCTGAAAAATAGTAAAGGTATCTTTTCAAGACGAGAAGCCCTAGAGGATCTGAGATACATATAGTCAGTAAGTTTTGCGTCTTCCAAGTGTTTTTTTTTTTTCCAATACAAAAGTAGGGGTCTATTTATGTCCCAAGAATTGCTAAAAAATTTCAGGGCAAGTGAATCTTTGATTTTAAGATGACAGAAAATTGGAGTGGTGGTGAACTGAAGATAATTCATTATTATCTCAACAAAGACTGTGGCACTGACATGATTTGAACCAAGCACTGCGCAGGAGAATGTTTGTCAATACCCTCCGCTGAACAGCCATTTATCTGCCTCTTTAACAATTGGAGTTAAGAAGCATAATATAAATGTCAATAACCAACTACACCTTAAGGTGGCAATCCCGTTGGAATTTAATAGTTCTTACTTCTATTTTATAGTGCAAGGATTTTAAGATTTTGACAAATTGATGAAGTACTGTTGTTGCATAAGGAATAGTTAATCTTATCTTTTTCTCAACTTCAAATTCGGACTCCTAATGAACCAACTGAACGAATGGAAATGAAAGAATTCTTTGTAGACATTGAATAATGAAAGTCAATAAACTTCTGAGTGGATAAAACAACACTAATTTGTTATCCATGCCCTCATATACCTTACAACACAAAATTGAAATGCCATTTGATTTGGTAAATGCTACCCCAATGTGGGTCTGAAACAATCTGAGAAAAATCAAACGCAACAACCATACATAAACCTATTAGGTACATTTAAATCCACACTGCAACCTAGTAGTGTTTAAGAGCAGCAAATCCTAATGCAATTAATACAACTGAAGGTAGGAAACGGCTAGATGACATGGCAGACGATGGAGTCAGATCAGAGCGTCCACTTCCCGTGGTTGGAGATGATGGAGTCAAAGGAGGAGGGTTTGTGTCAGACACTGGTGCCAAGGAAGGTGAGGGAAGTATAGAAGAAGCTGTTCAAGAAAAAAAAGATGCTGACATTAGAATCAATCAAACATTAGATGCTATTGAAAAACTGCATATTTTCGTGGACTATAAGTACCTTCAGGACTAAGAGATGGGCCAAAAGCAGCTGGTCCTGCAATTAAATAAAAATCACTCAAAATATTGGTTAAAATGAAAAGATTTAATGATTATACTTAATATGGTAAGTTTTAGGCTTATGACATTACCTGGAGCTGGGAGTGGTGAACCTGAGGCTGAAAAAAAAAACAAAACAAAAAAAATCATCTTCATCTTTGCCTCATTGAATAACAGAATAAAAACAATTGCATGCAACAAATTAAAAGAATAAAGATTGAAAATGAATATATATACTTTTGCATTGAAGTGGAAGACGAGGCATATTGCAAGCACGAGGAAGAGAGATGGCCAAGGTTCGGTTGATTGGTATTCTAAAGGGAACAGTGCCGGTGACAATGAGACACACACAGTCCATGCCATCACTTGTGAGGGACTTGATGGAATTGCAGCACTCTGCAGTAGGTGAAGTGCCATTGACACTGCTATTTGTTAGGAAACTCATACACGGGTTGAACACACTGTTTATCATTGATGCGTTGCAGGGAGTGGCGACCTGGGCGTAGGCTGGTGCAGCTATCACCATAGCCATGACTAATACCACAGTTAGGCGCATAAAACGCTCCATTTTTTTGAGTTTTGGCTTGTTCGGTTCAAAATTACAATATGGAAGTTTGATGTGGGAAACTGCAGGACAAGGAAATTTATAAAGAGAGAAGGGTTAAAAAGTAGAGGTGTTGTAGTTGGTTTAAAAGCTCAACAACTGCCATAACCAATCGATGGAAGATGTGAAGAGTTGGAGTAGGTAGTATTGGTATTTTGTAAGTTTTGTGACCTCTGTAGAACTAATATTGAAGCTCTTTCTGAAACATCTTACCTTAATCTGTTCTCACACAAAATTGGCCGTTTTTTAATCATTAGTCAGCTAGAAAATGTCAAATCAAATTATTCTTTATTTATTAGGTCAGCTGCTCAGGTGGATGATCGAATCTTAGTAGTTTCTCTTTTTTCCCTGGCCTCTCTGTTTTCATAATATAATCTCTCCTGTCTTTTTAAAAGAAAAAAAAAATACACTTATATTTGTTTAGTTTTGTTAGCAAATACCAATGTAATACTACGTTAACACATACAACTTTCATTAGACTTACTCAACTCTTTTATATGGGGCATAAGACACAGGTTTCGGGGCCAAAGCCCAAAAACCATACTATTTCCAAGACCCAATTAATTAACCACATCAAACACTTGTGAGTAGATATTTCGGTGAAAAAATTAACAATCAATTGATTTGTCTACGCAAATAAAATTAACTTGCATACAGAAAGTATACCAAATTCTTTAAATTATTTAGGTGAAATATTTTTTAAAAATTTTGTAGAATTTGGCTGTTCTTTGAGAGAAAAGTTGGCATAAAATGTTAAGATTGCAAATCAAATTGCTTACAATGTCTACAAGAGGATGGTAATTGAACCTACATATTTGATGTGAACGTTAGTGTATGTTCCTGCAAATTCTTTTATTTACAAGAAATAATATCTTATAAGAAATTCTCAGAAAACTGAAAACAAAAAGTACATGCGGTTTCAATCAAACATACAGGTAGTCTCGAAAGACACGTGTTTCTTTCTTGATTGGTCGTGTTTTCAAAGTCTACAGCTTTGTAGAGGTAAAGAGATTATAGAGGGTAGCCTAAGATGCTTTAGTCGGTCATCCGTTTAACCGAACTGCCTTTAGAAATTTGCACTTATGCATATAAATCCAAGTTTGAATACCTAACAATATATAATGCCGCCACCAAATACCAAACAGGTCTCGTTGGAGAGAGTAGGAGGAGTGGTTCACCCACATCACCTTACCATTGTCATTTTCTTCACCACTTTCCCTACAAAAACCCATGCCGCGTTCTTCCAAAACCATCCTCATCCAACATATCCCATACCACCTTTACTTTACCCCTTCCACAAAAAAGGAATTCCAACATATTTCCATCAAAGAATTCAAATGGCTCACACAAAAATGGAAATGGGTTTGGTTTTGGTAGTGATTGCCATGCTGTGTGCAGGAGCTGCAGCTCAATCGAGTTGCACAAATGTGTTAGTGAGCCTGTCACCCTGTCTCAACTATATCACAGGGAATTCTTCAACCCCATCTTCAGGATGCTGCTCACAGCTTGCCAGTGTGGTACGCTCACAACCACAATGCCTATGTCAGGTTCTTAGCAGCGGTGGATCATCACTGGGGATCAATATCAACCAAACTCAAGCTCTGGCCTTGCCTGGTGCTTGCAAGGTGCAGACCCCACCCACCAGTCAGTGTAACAATGGTAAGTATAGCAACAATTTCTATTTCATCATAGAATACAAAAAAGGAAAAAGGACATTCTCTAGATAAACATGTGTATCCTACCTGAGTATGAATATTGAGACACCGGAGATATATGTAGACTTCAGACATGACGCAGTATGGTGTATGTAAGCAATGAATAGAACAAAATAAAAACTATATAATCAATGAGACAACCATAATCTATTCTGATCAATATCCTTCTGCTAACAACATTTTTTGTTCATCAACAGTTGCTGCTTCACCACCAACAGGAACAGTTGCGGAATCTCCAAATTCTGTTCCATCAGGTATTGATTGTTAATTCTCTGTATTTTGAGGAAGTATTTTCGTTGATGCTTCATGGTTTCATTGTCCAATTTGTTCCCTTGTCCATGTTAACCATTCATGTTGACATTCCTTTGCAGGAGCCGGATCCAAAACCCTACCCACAACTGATGGTGACTCTTCCACCGGGAATTCCGTCAAGTTATCAATTCCTCTGATACTTATTTTGGCAGCAACATATGTTTCAACTTTCAAAACATACTGATCCTATAATCAGTCTATTTCTCATTTGCTATTTTTTGCTTGTTTGGCAATTGTCTTTGTTTACGATCATTTGATATTATTGAGTTCCCTTAGGTTGATGAGGGTTCAATCTATTCATTCGTGACCCTACTGGGTTTCATATAGTTTTGTATAATGAGCGATATTTGCTCTCTATACTTTATCAATAAAGATGCGTGGTGACTGGTGGTTTGCTATTATAATCTTATTATTATTCTCACGGAACACATCACTGGATTTAAACCTTAAAAAGCAAACAAAATTCAGAGTACACCACTTTGCGGCACTGTGAAAGGCAATCAGCTTTTCATTGAAACTGATCAATGAAACAGAATTTATCCACTATAAAAGGCAATACACAAACTACAAAGCCATAACTAGATCATATGAAGTCCTTCAAGGACTCAACCGTTCATTTAGAGGAATCAGAACTTTGACTGTGTTTGCATATCCATTACGTCCAACTTAACATTAATCCAACTCATCTGTTTTGCATTACAGCATTAGGCGATGTGAAAAAAGTCTGTTAAACACTGGTGAAATGGATTTCCGAACACAATGAGAATGAAATATTTGTCTTTAATTTTCTTAGCCATACAAGAGTTAAGGAGATAAAGGGTCATTTACACATTAACCCTCACAGAATCTGCCAACAATAAACTAGAGCCAAATTAACAGGTCCCATCTTTAAGTAGATTCCTAAACTAGGCATGTGAATTCAGCATGCTTCAATTACAGAACCTATTGAACCGGCAGAGTAGCATGACTTCCACATAGGCACAGAGCAGAACAAACAGATGAATAAGAATTTGGCTCCTCTAAAGTGAGGTAAATTTCACTAGAGGATAAAATGAAATAATGACCACTGATTAGTATTGTGATTATAATTATTTCAGATTTTGTTAAATATATATTTAAATTTATCATAAAATTTTAAACCATTGATTTTCTAATCAATGATGGTATGTGTACTTTATTCTCTAAGGTGCATCCAGGAGCTAAATCTGATGAATAAATAGGTAGTATAACATGAAAACATAAATGGGGAAACACAACATGTAGGCATATATTGTGTTAAACTGATTCTTGAATGTCCAACTTTCAAGTTGGACTACTCGGCAACATCATCACCCTCACCTTCCCCTTGGTTCGTTTCCAAATTCCTAAATTCCCTCCACCCTGTTTGGTTGAGAAACTATTACACTGTCCTGGACCATGTAATAAGTTGTGCTGTTAGTTTCTCAGAAAATAATATAGAAGACGAGAAAAAGTTTAACATCTTATTCCTGTTTCAGTTTCTTCTCAAGTTTCTGGCTATTATATGAGCGAGCCACAGCGCCTTCGTCAAACCTGGCTTACACGCCGAGAAGTTTTAGTTTTAGTCAACTCCAAATCAAAGCTTCTACTAACATTACTACGATACAAGTCGGCTTCAACAAGCAAGTTAATTCAACAGGCTTCAATTACAGAACCTGATGCGTTGGCAGACTAGCATGGCTTCCACATAGGAACAAGGAAACAGATGAATAAATAGGTAGTATGTCATGAACCGCATAAATGAGGAAACACAACAAGTAGGTAGGTAAGGACAACCACATTTGATGGATATAACTATCAGTGTGTTTGGATTACTGCTTCAAAGCGCAAATTTGTCGGTTTGCGCTTTCCAACATACTAAACATAGAACATCAGTCTTGGATTGAAGCTAACGTGGGCTTAAGTTGGTTTCAACCTTGTCCAAAACACACTGAAAATATTAAATGTCTAACTTGAAAGTATGACAAGATAACTAAACAAATAAATAGCAAGCTAGAACTCTTCGCAACTCAATCTCTACATTGTGCAATTCCTGATGAAAAATAGAAATACTGGAAAAGCTAAATGTTCCAAAAGTAGCACAGAAATTAATCTTATATGGACAAGAATTTGGGTATAATTTGACACATGAAGCTTTAAAAGTTCATTGCAGGTGTAAAGATTTCCGTCCATTATACAAAGCATGTTATTATAAATACTTATCTCATAATCTGATAAAACATGAATATGACAAAAAGTGCAGTATTGGGGTCCTAAGGAACTTCACATCAAAACTATGTACGTACATGATCTCTAAATATAGTACAAAAATCAAGAACGTGATCGTGCACGTACAAATTCTTCTAGTCTCTCCCACACGTCCAATGCCGCAGCTCTGTCCTGATGTCGCTTGTTCTTACTAATCTGCCAGTGCCAACAAGTTAGAAACATGTGATTAAACTACAGGTTTAATAGGATAAAACACAGGAAGACAGCAGAGCAATAGATTGATACAAAAAGGGTAAGGCAGTATAGTAGAAGAACATACCGAGACAATCTTAACATTCCATTGCTTGACATTCTTTGCTGACTCCAAGCTATCATCTTCAAATCGCATGTAAAATCCAATAACTGCAAGAATGAATGTATTTCAAGGGTTACTTACTTACAATGAATGAGAAGCATGGATTGATATTGGTATAATACATAGAAGGAGTGGAGTGGACCTACTCTTGTTGAAAATTTCAACATGGTCCTTGAAAGGCCAATCCTTAAACTGCCACTCCTTGCCCAACACGAAAACAGCAACGACTCGATCCCAGTCGTCGGGTTTAAGAGAAGAAGGCTTATCTCTCACTTCATAAGCGGTTACAACCCTATCCCTACTGAGCTTCTTCTGGACAGTGACGCAATCGGGTCTGGCACCTTTCATCTGCTTCACCTTCACATCAGTGGGTATATAAACACCGTCCTCCAAGAACTCCTTCACATTGTAGATAGTGATGAGGGTCTGAAAGGCACTGGGGACCAAGATAATGGGGACGCCTTCCCCAATTTTGGTGCCCTTCAAGTGCATCTTGGGCTTGGGAGTGGGGTCGTAGCCGCCCATGTCGTCGGAAAACCCTAAACCCCTGTCGTCGGCGGCCATCAAGCGACTCTTGGCGACGAGGCCGTCCTTCCTCTGCTGGGACTCCATCCTCTGGCGGTCCTCCTCGCGCTTGGTGGCGGAGACGAGGACGCTGTAAAAGTCGCGATTCTTGCACTCGAGGAGGGACTGGCGGTCCTTCAAGGGCCTCTCGACGGAGCTGATGAGGGAGATGAGGTCCAATTTGTCGGGCTGATCCTGGGGCTGGGGGTGGGCGTGGGCCTGGGAAGGGAGGGAGGATTTGGGAGCGAAGGAAGGGTCCTCGGGGCGGTACTCGATGGAATCGGTGGAGGTGAGGGTGCCCTGGAGGTATTGGAGGAGGGGTTTGCGGTCGGGGAGGGTGACGGAGGGGATGCCGACGGCGAAGGTGTTCTGGATGTACTCGGTGTGCTTGAGGTGGTGGTTCTTGATGTAGTGCACTAGGGTTTCGAGAGTGTATCGGTTGCCCTTGGTTGAACGATAAGCGGTCTCGACCCAGCAGGGGAAGGTGTACTCCTCCCCGAATCGGAACTCAGCGTTGACGCGCACTATCTTCTCCACCTCCCCTCTCATCGTAAACTCTCGAAGAGCAGAGAGCGGATCCATTGTTTTCCACCCCTGTCACTGCTAGCTTGATTGTTAGATTGATAGATAGATTCTCTGTCTCCCAAACGCCAAAGCTACTTTCCTCACCTCTGCTTTCGCTACTATTTATTTACCAACTCTGTTTCCGCATCTTAGGTTACACTCATTCTCATTTCGCTACATATTCTTTTAAATTAATCACTATTCTTCAATTCAAATTTTATCTTCTTTATATCTCTAATACTTAAATGTAATCTTCATTCAAATTATAATTATCTTTATCGTTACAATTTAAATCTGAATCAGAACTTTTTTTCAAAAAACCCAAAAAAATAAAAAACAGAATTTCTTCAGCTTCACAATTTAAATGTAATAATTATAGAAAATATTAAATCTAATTAAAAAAATAACATCTATCATACTGTATGACCATTTATTATGTACTTATATGTATTTGTTACCCACTAAAAAAATGTAAAAATTGAGAAAGCTGGAGAGAAAAAGGGCAAACAACCAATAAAATGATCCAACTTCAAACTAGTTCAATCCAAACAACGAACACTTTTTACAAGAGTTGTGCCAAAACCACATTTAGGAAGACTACTCTAACTGTTGTGCCTTATTATCAACAGTGCTTTGATTTTCAACCGTGCTTTGTTCCATATCTGCAGCCTTTCCCAGCAAAATCCCAAGCTGTGTGAAGAAATGACGCATTATTATATCATGGTCATTCATCCATAAACTAAAAATAGTTGTAGCAAATTAAACGATTAAATGATGATAAGGAAAAATCTACCTTAGCCTTCGGAATCCCCCGACCTTCCTTGTCTTCCTTGGAACCAACTGTGGATGTAATGATGTCTGCGTCACATACACAACTGAAACTCAGAATAAAAACCTTGGCTTTTGACAAGCTTTAAAGGAGAAGACTTATCTAACTTACTTTTCTTAATTGCCCACCCATTACTTTCCAAAATCTCAGAGATGATCACAACAGTTGGAATAGCTGAGATTCAATTTAAAACGAAAAGTTAGAAAAACAAAAAAGAATTAACATTTTAACATTTATAGTGTGATTAGTTTCAATTAAAATAAACAACAGATTGATTTTTTTTTCATGCAATTTAAATTGATCTTTATTCTAATTTCGTTACTACTCACTTTTAACAATCTCAAAGAAAAAACTTTGTTCTATGGAAATCTAATCCCAGAAGTAATAGGCAGAATCTATCCATCAAGACGGATCCGAATTGAGGGTATAAGGAAATAAAAACGCAAAAAAGGATTCAAGAATTTATTTATACCCATGCCCAGTGCACAGAGCTCTACGTCATTGTCCTGCTTTATGTACTTCTGCATGAGAAAGAAAAACAATATTGATTACTGAAGTCATCTGAAGCCAATTTCATAGACAAGTTTCGTCCAAGAAAAGATGCCAAGAAAAACCTCAATTCGGATTGATAGAAAGTACGAAGGAATAAAGAGAGTGATACCTTGGCGAGATTGAGGTAGAAGAAGAAAGGTTTCTTGGTTTTCGAAACCTGAATTCGGATTATCTTCTTGCCTTTCTCTTTGACGCCATTAGTGTTGGCGTTCTTGCTCTTAGTAGCACCCTCCGTCATCTCTATTGCCATCTCTCTCTCTCTCTCTCTCTGCTGCAAAGTTTGCAGTTCACTCTACTATCAGTTACAACCTTCTTCAACAAGAAATAGAAATTGATTCATTTAAAAACGCTTTTATAGGTTAATTCTATCTACGTGTAAAAACAATTTATACATATCCAAAATTATTATTTATTTTATTCTGATAATACATATTATTAATCACTCTATTAATTATTTAAAAAATTATGAAATTCAAACAAAAATTGTTGAAGTTAAATTAATTGTGGAAAAGAATAAGTGGATAATAAAATTGTGAACAGATAATACGATCTTGAATTTACGCGGCATTTGGATTGGATTTAATGAGAGAGAGAAGGTTGGGACTTGAACTGCCGAACCTAACAAATCCTTTCCCATATTTAATGCAAAGAAATCGACGGTAGGTAGAGTGCCACGTGGGAAAATTCTCTCACCGAAAAAAAAAGGGGAAAAGAAAAGCTATCGTGTTTGCGTTTAGATTGTTGAAGATGGAAGAGGGTGAACTCGTTGGGTGTGTCCTGTGCAACAGGGTTTCCTTCATCTTCTAATTCAATTTTTGGTTACTACAAAACAACACCAAGAAAAAACGAAGAGAGATAGATAGAGATAGATAGATAGATAAAGAGGAGACTGAGAGAGAGGGATCTTTCATTTTCTCGGGAAAATGGAGGATTCTTTCTTTGACGTCGTCGAGTTTCTGAAGAAACCCTCGATAACCGAGACATTCGTCGACATTTTGCTATGCGCTGTTCCGATTTGGCTCGCCGTCATGATCGGCCTCGTGATCGGATGGTCCTGGCGCCCGCGCTGGACCGGGCTCGTCTTCCTCGGCCTCCGCAGCAAGTTCCGCTTCCTCTGGACGGCCCCGCCGGGGTTCGGCGCTCGCCGCCTCTGGTTCGCCTTCACCGCGGTATCTGCCTTCTCCATTTGCCGCACCTATTGGTTCAATTTCAAAGGCAAGGCCAAGACCGAAGCTCAAGATCCCTCACCTTCGCAATCCGATGTTGCTGACTCCGACGCCATCGAGCGCACTACTCGGTAGCTCCTCAATTTTCCGTTTGTTTTTTCCCCCTTCAACATGTTGATCACTGATTACATTCATTTAGTGTATAGTTCAGGATAAGAGATCCTCGAAAGAGAACCCGAAACGTATGTTCTTGTGGATTGGACAAATAAAAAATTTGAATTGTATTTATGTATTAGGCCTGTAGTATTTATTTGCTAATACTTTGTTTTTGCATTTAGTTTTTCAGCTTTTAGAAACTAGTTTTTAATGATTACCTCGGTGACTGACTTGTATGTGTTTTCTTCTGTGTGTCTAATCTTGTTGCTGTTTCCGTGAATTTCATTTAGTTCTTTGTAGCATTGGTAACCTGGTTGCATTGGTGTTTAGTTATTACGTTTGTAATTGCTTACTTCTAGCTGTCAGATTTTATGATTTATTGTGGTGTGTTGCTAGAGGAAGAATTAATCGCTTTATTCCCTTGGCAACTTGGTAAACGCATTTATTGTGCTGTGCATTAGGTCCGGTGATTGGGCTGAGGAGAGGGAGCAGGACACTGTTACAGAGGCTGATTTGGAGCATTTTCTTCATCTTCTTGAAGATAAAGATGGAGTGATGGACCGGCATTGTTTTATGGAGAGATCAACACCAAATATGCAATACAAAGCTTGGCGTCATGATCCTGAGGTAGATTCCGAGGTTCAATTTTCATCTCATTTCAACTGTCTATACATATAATCTGACAAAAATCATACACATCTTGCATTAATTATGAATTTGGATATTTTTCAATCAGAGAGGTATATTTATGTTATCCCATTCCATATTCCCCACCCAAATGAAAAATACATCCTCACCATCTATATTTGATGACTATTTCCTTTCGTATTTCCATATCCACCTTAGAAATATATCACTGTCTGATGTTGTATCTGGATCTGTTAACAGACAGGTCCTACAGTTTACCGAAGTAGAACCGTCTTTGAAGATGCAACTCCTGAGTTGGTCAGGGATTTCTTCTGGGATGATGACTTCCGTCCTAAATGGGATCCTATGCTTGCATACTGCAAAGTATTGGAGGAATGCCCTCATAATGGGACAATGATTTCTCACTGGATTAAAAAGGTATATGCCCCAAAGATCTTAAAGACTGTTGTTTTAGCTATGTTTTCAATGTTATGGTCACTAATTCTTCATGTACTCCTTTTGTCTGTAGTTCCCCTTCTTCTGTAGTGATAGAGAATATATTATTGCTCGAAGAATATGGCAGGCTGGAAACACATACTACTGTGTCACTAAGGTATGGGTCTAACATGATTCATTATAGTTTTATGGTATTTCCCCTTGTTTATTCTCCTCTCCCGATGACTACTTCTATGACTTCGTAAAGAAAGTCCCATTAATGTGATGACTCTAACAGTGCATGTTTCAATTTCTCACTGGAAACAATTGAATAATGAATTAGCAAAGGAATAAGTGGAAATTGGTCCCACCCCTCGCTAAAAAAGAACATTATTGTTTTTAACCAACTTTGACGCATTGAGTTGATAATATAATTTGAACTATTTATTGATGTAGTTATTCACTCTGGATAACAGTGGAGTGGCCTATCCCTAATTTGTTTTAGGTCAGCAAGTAGTACAATGGTTGCGCTATACTGAAGTTTACACACACAACATCATTAGGCTCGATTAAAAATCAAACTTTTAGGGATATTCACCATGGGATCTGTTTTAATGATGTCTTCCAATGTTCTTTTTAGTCTCAAATTGAGACTCTCAATCTATAGGATTAAAAATCATTCTATCTACTCTGCTCATCTGTGTCCTCAGTAGCTTCTTTGTATACGTCAAAATTATCTTAACAAATTTTCTTATCATCTTTTCCTGGATAACTGCTACATCAATATCTCCTTGTATATAACCATTTTATATCATGTACCCAAGCATCTTAACATGCTGATTTTTGCTACTCTTTTCTCTTATTATTCTTTGAAAGCCGAACATACTGTAGAGTGTAGGGGGGTTTGTGGGTTGGATTGGATTGGATTGATTTTGAACGAAAAGTATATGGTCCAAATACTTTAGTTTTGTTATTTGATCATCCAATTGATTTTATACTTTGGTTGCATTGTTTAATTCAATCCAATCCAATTTATTTTGAGTTAGACTACATTGTTTTTTTTTTTTCTTTTTTAAGGAGTTTAGAAATATTTAAATAAATGATGCAAAATTGAAATGCGCAAATTAATCCTACATCAAATATCACATCTCATATAATTCACAACATAATTCAAATTGTACGTTAAAGATAATCTCATAGTCTCTTTAAATAAAATATAGGTAACAAATTCCTATCAAATATTTTTTATTTGAATACACAACAAAGTTTAGTTTGGATCTGTTTTCAAAGTAGATTCTCACTTTCAATTTAATCCAATGAAAGAAGACGTTATTTTCCTGGTTTTTTCAATTTTCAATCTGGTTACCACAATTTGTGTTGAATTGGTTGATGAAGAGTATTGATGATCGAATAACAGTATGATAGAACTTTCCTTTGAGTTTTTTAAGTACTTTGTTATCACAAATTACTCTCAAAAGCCTTTCTTTAACATTTAGAAGCTTATTTTATGACATCTCCCATTTTTAAGTCCAAGGTATTTACCTTTTTTCTTGCTAAAATTGTAGAACACATACCTCGTCTTACTCCTACTCAAGCAGAAACCCTTTGATTCTAATGTCTGTCTCCGACGCCCAAATTTAACCTCTCTTCCTTGCTTTTTCAATCAAAATATATCATTTGCAAAAAACGGTGAGCATATTTGTGACTAGTTAAACAAGTAAAGGCTTGAGGCTAAGTGTTGATGTTAACCTATTATTATAGGGAAGTATTTAGTCTCGCCTCCATGACTTCTCACACTTCTAGTCACTCAATCATACATGTCTTGTATGATTGTATGGTCTGGATATAGGCCATGCAAATACCCTTTTTTTTTCCAAAGCCTTCCACAAAAGTCAAACTTCTCTTAACACTCAACCATATTAAGTATCTTTACTTTGCAACCTTTCCTAGTATAAATTTATATTAGCAAATTGAATTTAACACTCAATCAATTTGAATTTATACTAGAAAAGTATTTACTTTGCCACCCGAAACTTAAAATATTCATGATTTATTGTTTTTCATGTTTCTTTCGGTAAATGTGCTGTTAATTGATTACAACAAAGACACAAAATACATAATGATTATTCAGGGTAACCACAATGATTATTCATATTCAATTTCCAATATTGTAGGGAGTATCCCATGCAAGTTTGCCACCACGGGATAAGCCCAGACGTGTGGAGCTCTACTTTTCTAGTTGGGTTATAAAACCTGGTAAGAACTGTCAGAACAATTATTATTTGCTTGTTAACCTTAGAACAATTCAAAGTTCGGTGCTTCGACAACTGATTATGGGAATTTTATGCAGTGGAATCTCGCAAGGGAGATGGTCAGCTGTCTGCATGCGAGGTTACCCTGTTACATTATGAAGACATGGGGATTCCCAAAGATGTTGCCAAGTTGGGAGTCCGCCACGGAATGTGGGGAGCTGTCAAGAAATTGCACTCTGGAATGAGAGCTTACCAGAATGCAAGGAAATCAGACTCTTCTTTATCAAGATGTGCATTGATGGCAAGTAAAACAACCAAGATTTCTTCTGACAGAAACATGCATTCCTCAGAGCCTTCTTCTTCCATGGAAGATAGGATGCAAGCCATGTGTAATACCGCACAAAAGGGTCATGGCATTGACTGGAAGTGGGTGGCTGTAGGTGGCACCGTTGCCCTGGTTTTGGGTCTTCATAGTGGTGCTGTAGGGAGAGCATTGTTATTGGGAGCAGGGCACAGATTTGCGAGGAGGTGAGTTGTCAAGGATCTGGTCAATGGGAAGAAGGTCTACTTATCACCATTCGGAATATTCATCATAAATATATCTAGATTATCATTTATCAGTTTCGAACGCTAATTTTACATTATTATTGTTATGGTCATCATGATTATTTCTTTTATTGGTTTGATCGCTTGCCCTTGCGTTTTAGAATGCAAAGCTGCAATTACGTGCCATGCCATTGTGTTTTTTAAAGGAACGGAATTCTTTTCAAATTATGAAGCACAATTGTATATTTTTGCACTATCAATTACACGACTTAAAATGCTATTTTACCATGGTAACCAAAAGAAGTAAAAACAGAAGGAGCGTAAACTAAATAACAATAGAATGAGATTTTGTTGGATTTAAGTTACTGTAGGTTCTGACACGAAAAAAAACTTGTATCCTATTATTTCAATTATCAAATCCTAAACTAGAGCAGTTGAGCTCAATAATTCTGAATAGTGGATAGATATGTCATTTGACAACGATGTCCCAACACCGTTATCCAATATTTATTTCATCGGAATGGTTGATTTGGGAAACATGATTAGACCATTTTTCTTTTGCACACTTCACTTCATTTGTTCAATTATAAAAGATTCGACAACACAAAAAATACTTCTTCTGTTATAAAAGTAGATAGTAAAAATAAGGAAAATAAGACTAGGCAAAATTAAAATTATTTATAATTTACATTTTCATGATACATTTTGTTATTTAGTGATTAACAATTCGAATTTGTCAATATTATTTTTATTTATCTTTTTCATGTTTATTCTTATTTTTAGTTTGTTATATACACATTTTCATTGTTTCTCCTTTATCATTTCAATTATATAAATAAAAAAGATAGACATATTTAATTAGTTCGGTATTCTTTATGGATATATAGTTATAGTAAAACTTCAAATTTGATTAGAGAAAAAACTTGATTATATTTATAAAAAAGAGAAGTAAGTAAAATAAACTAATTTTTAATTTTTATTATTTATTTTCTTGTAATTTAATAATTTAAAATGATAATATATCTTAACATTTAAATTAAAAAAATAATAGTCAAAATTAAAAATAAGACTCTGACTAAGTAAATCTCTCTTCATATCTATATGTAAGTTTTGTTAAAAAAAATGCAACCATATTTAAAAAATATTTTAAATTCATTTGTATAATGGTGGTTGAAATCTCTCCACGATTAATTCAAATTTAACAAATATACAATTAAAATATTTTTAAAATATGGGAAGCAAAATGTAGAAGAGAATGTAAAATGTAAAATGAGAATAAAAAATTTAATTAAATTAAATTTATGTATATCAACTCTATATAAATCAAATGAGAAATTCTCTATAAAAATATTATTTTAAAAAGTAATTTATATTATTTTTTATTTTTTTATTAGTGCTTATAATAAGTTTATTCAAAGAAATTGATTTTTATTTAGTAATAGAATAAAAATGATTTCTTTAATGAATATGAAGTTTTGATAATGAAGAATTGTATTTGTTGATTCAAGGGTTTTTCTAAAAAAAATGGTATAATTTAATTTTGTATTTAAAAAAATTGGTAAACATTACTAATAGCACGCAAAGAAATATATGTACGAAAATTTATACTTAATATTTGATATTTTAATCCGTAAGTTAAAAAAAATTAAGATTTGACTGAAATGACGATATTTGACTATGTTTTTGTATTTAACTTTATTTTATTCATAATATCAATAAGTTGAGATAATTTTTTTTTCTTTACTCATTTAAACAAGCAGTAAAATAAACAAAATGATGATTTCTTCTCGTCTTTCAAATTACAACAAATTAATTTATACACAAATCAAAAGTTTATTACTATAAATATTGTTATTTTTCAAGTTAAAATAACTAATGAAGTTAGATTAATAAATAATAGTCAATTTATGTATTATTATTATTAGTGGAATGTTCGTATCTCTGTTTATCTTTTTATCATGTTCAAATAATTTACTTATTGGAAAAGAGATTTTGAAGTTATTTTTTAGTAGAAAAATTATACAGATTTATATTTTTATTAAATAAAAAATAAAATACTCTAACAAAAATATAATTATAAAAAAAAGTGTATCTGAATCGGTGTAAATTATTATTATTATGTAAACAGTGATGATGAAACATTGCAAATTGCAATGATCCAATGTACGAAGGTGGTCAGTGGCAGGGAGTATGTCCACGTGGCAGATCATGAACCTCACAGAGCAGAAAAAAGGTAGACAGCTTCATGTAACTGTTATACCAGCACGTCTGGTTCCGGAACTGCACCCCCACACCATTCTCTCTCTCTCTCTCTCTCTCTCTCTCTCTTTCTCTCTCTCTTCCCTTTTTCTCAATACCCTTTTGTTGCTTTGCTTAGTGGATCAAACAAAACTGGTAAGCTTCTCTCCTTCACTTCTCATTCAAGCTTTGAAATTTACTCTTCTACTCTACTATGAGGTGAGTTTGGAGTTTGGAGGGTAGCTTCACAACACATGTTTCCTAATTCCACGCCCTAATGTCTAGTCTAGTTCTAGCATGTTGTTCACTAGCCTAGAATCTATTGCTTTGTGTTTGAATATGTAAACGATAATAGTTTGTTATTTCCTTGCTATTATACTTTTTGTGTAAATGGTTATAGTCTTGTGTTTGCATATATGCAGCCAAATGATTGAGTTCAATCCTTGCTGCTTCAACTTCGATTAAATTCAATTTCTAGTTCAGCACAAGGTGATGATGGTGGTGCCCTTGCTCTCTGTCCACACTTGAACCCCACGTGGTGCTCATAGGCTGTGTCATGAGGAAGTGTGCCCGAGATAGAAATACAATTCATAAGCCTGTTCCTGGCAACTTGAGTTTTTGGTATGTCTGATTCTTTGCATTTTGTGTGGCAAGAAATTGTTTTTAACCTCATTGCAAGCTTCATTTTATTCTGCATATTTGGTAATTCTGTGGCTGTTTATCCTCCTAGTCTTGTCACAGATATATTAGATTCGTTTAATGTTCTAAAAGTGATTACGTTTGCATTTGTAAAACACCTGGATTAAGAATGTTACCAAAAGATGTTAGAATAATTTTCGTTGAAACCCTTCAATTTGCACGGGAAAAGGTGAAAAAAATGTATCTTTTCAGCATGTCTTCTAATATGATGCATCTTAGAAAACTGATTAATGAGTAACCAACCCATAATCCAGACAAGTAGTTCGGAGTTGTCTCAACATTTTTACCCTGCTTTAAGAATTCTCACTTGAAGTACAACGCTGAAGGTTATTTTTAATTGTAACAATATTTCAGGATCTTTCTGTGAAGAGTTTATATCCTTCTGAAGATGAGTGCTGAAAACAAGAAAATAAAACCAAAGACTGATATTGAACACTTTCTCAATAATGCTAACCAGTGGGTTTGGAAAAAATTGAACAATGACTCAGGTGCAGGTGCAAATGCAGCCTCCAGGGTGGACATGACATTTGCTGCCACTGACCCCCTATCTGAAATAGTTTGGTCACCAGATAAAGGTTTGAGTCTTAAATGTGCCGATTCAAGCTTTGCTGATAAAAATACTTGTCTTTTTCGGGATGTTGGAACAAGCTGTATGGTTCTTGCTCCGCCACAAAATTTTACTGGGGGTAGTTCTACCGCTGATAAACCTTTAGATGATGATTTTGTGAAACCTTTAGCAGTTGTATGTGCCAAGGGTGATATTTCTGAAGCAGATGCTCCTACTATGCATGCCATAGGTGATTCGGGTGTCAAGACCGAGTCTAAAGCCTGTGAAGAAAATGATATGGGTAAGTGTATAGATGCAAGGAAAGGAGGCTTTACAGTAGATTTTTGGGTTCAAATAAACCTTACTGAGGGACAAAGAAATACATCTGTTATCCTAATTAGTTAAATACTTAACTGGGACTTGTGAGTTTGAATTAGTGTCTTTCTGGTCACTTTTTCCTGGAATCATTTTCTCAATCCTACAGAACTCTCATCTGGCAGGATCTGTTAGTGATAAGGAGAAAGTGAACACCACCGCAACAACAACTAATTTGCCTAATGATGAAAATGGGAATCTAATGAACAATTGTGAAAAGATTGCTGGTGATCAAGCCAACATTGGAACTGATAAAATATCTGGGATAGAGGGAAACAAATTTTCTGCTATTTCAGGTAAGTGCAGTCATCAAGGTAGTTAAAGGTGAAATGTGCTCTTAAGGCAGAGTTTAATGCTTTGAAAAGAGTCACCAAAACGCACAAGACTTACCAAAAAAAGTGTTAAACATTAAAACGGTTAAATGTGTGACTATTTGCATTGATTTTACCATATAAATTAACTATTCAAGCATAAAATTCATAGTAAAAATAAAAGTTTAAGATGATCAAATTTACAAGTCCCTATGATGCTTGCCAGTTAGAGCCCCAAAGTCTTATACCTTAGTATCACAGTTGGCAAGTTCAATGGCTGGTTTAAGAGATTTTTAGTTGTTATCCAAAAAGGAACTTCTGTAAAAGCACTAACCACTTTTAACTTGCTGCCTCAGCGCCCTAGGTGCATCTTTTTGGTGCCTTTTAGGTACTGTGAGGATAAGAATCCTGACATTTAATATTTGTCACTCATGTTTGTAGTACATTCTAATTTGTTTAATATTTGTTAATGGTTTATAGCTGAATAATACAAAAGAATACCTGATAGCTTTGCAGGATTTTATCATAAACACACAGGCTCTGAAATTTAAAACATATCCTTTCTGTTTAAAGGAGGAGATTTATTGAAAATTTTGTTTTTGTTAAAGAAAATTTCAAATTCTTTCATTTTGTGAATACCTGAAATGTATTATTTGTCCATTTTCCTGCAGGCCAGGCTGACAAAGGCCCATTGGATAATTTATTACTTCAATCAGATGAGATCAAACCTAACATGGACCAAAATCCTTATCTAGGGAGACATTCTGATGTAGGTGCAGATATTGGTCTTGGTAAAAAGGCTGTAGTAACTGGTGATGATTTACGTACTGCGGTTGAGCCTATAGTGGAATACAAAGGCTCTGATGCTCCGGGGACTAATTTAGCATCCTCCAGCAGGAGACCTTTGGAAAAACTGGAATATAGTGCGGAGAATGATTTACGGAATGTCAACTTTGAAGCTGCTTGTGCTGAAACAACTGGAGTTAATGTTAATGAGATTGAAAACAAATTTCAGGACAATGAAATGATGCTACCATGTGATAAGATTCTTCCCGTTTTGCATTCTCCATGTCATAGCAGAATTCATATGGCAATAAACAAAGGCAAGGAAAAATCTTTATCTGACGGGGATGCAAATGTAATATTGTCAAGGGAGGACAATGACAGCCATTCAAGTGTTGAGAGCTGCAACAGTGCTAGCTTTTTTCCAACAGGTAAGAAGAGACGTAACTTTCAACAACAGTTGATAATTGGTAGTAAAAGAGTCAAAAAGCAAATTGAAGAAACTTCGGGTTCCAAATCCTATGTTAAACAGGATAGCTCATTCATGAACTGGATTTCGAACATGGTGAAAGGACTCTCACAATCAATTCAAAATGATTCAAACACTTTGGCTCTTACTCTTGCAAATCCAAATCATCATAACCTACAGCCGGCCATCAAAGTTATCACATGCAATACGAATCAAGATCCTGGGCCAAAAGATACAGGATTCAAATCCATTTTTCAGTCCATATATTGTCCAAGCTCGAAGAATGTAGAAACAAGAATCTCTCATCAAGAAGGAAAGAGTAGTGAGTATTTAGAGCCAGGTAACATGGAACACGGAATAAATGCTACTCCAATAACCTGTTGCGCCGAGAACAATAGTCTTTCCAAACTGTGTTTGCAATCGAATAAGTTTGAAGTATCTACTGTAAGGCATGATGCTTGTCCGTCTTCACAACCTCATATTAAACCTTTAAATTTTTTTAACTGTAAGGAAAGCAGCAAAAGTAAGCCAGTGGAAACTAAAAATAATTCCATCTTTAGCCGTAGTAAGGACAAGGAAGAAGTGGCATCACATTCATCTTCAACCAAACAAAATACAGACAATAATGATAACATCGATTCCAATGTGCTGTCTGACAGAAAGGAAGAAGAGAATATCTGTCACAGAAGAGATAATCTGGGAAGTCTCTGGATAACTCGTTTTTCTTCAAAATTCACTTCTCCCTTCAGAGAACAACCCGCCAATGATACAGAGGCCTCTACAGATCGGGAAATAATGATCTTAAGTCAAAGTATAAGTTCAAACCCCTTTCATCTTCCCCAGGACTAAGAAATTTAGACCCAATGGCTTCAATGTTTGCAAGGAGATTTGGTGCCATCAAACATATCATACCGACAAACACAGCAGATAATACCTCACAGGTTAATATGTTGTGCTTTTTTTGTGGAACAAGGGGCCATCAACTCTCTGACTGCTCGGAAATTGCAGAAAACAAGCTAGAAGATCTCCAGAAGAATGTAGATTCTTATGGAGGATTAGACGAACATTCTTGTCTGTGCATCATATGCTTTCAGCCTAACCACTGGGCAGTTTCATGTCCCACTTCAACCTCAGTTAGGAAACATGAACTTGAAGCTAATACCTTGCTCAATGATTGTGGTAAACATTTCATCCCTAGCAACGAAGAGAGTGTCAGGCTTGATGAAGATGACCGAGTTTTATCTGGTGGTTCTGTTAATGATGAAACTGGTCACCAAGCATGTCAAGATATTAATTTGAAGCGGAAATCAAATGAAATTATAACTTTTAAGGCAGGGAGCAATGCATCATTCAAGAAATACTGTGGTTCAAGTTCAGAGGAAAACAAATTTAGAGAAAATCCTGTAACAATTCCATCCAAATTGGCTGAAGAGCAGACTTCACACTTGCCAAAAAAAATATTTGATGCAGTGAAAAAGCTCCGATTGTCCCGCACTGACATCCTGAAGTAAGTAATACCAGCCAACACTTAAACTTTGTCATTTCATGTACATGAAGCTAGTTAACTTGTCGTTTTATGGCCCCTTCGTAATGCATATACTATAAATGGCATATGGTAATTGCCAAATTACATGAATGATGCAAACTAGTTATTCTTAATCCCAGTATTCATGGTTAAATTATTATGACGTTGGTATAAGGGTAGATGTCAGATATATAAAATCATTAGTTTGCACATCTATTTATGGCAAAAAGTTTAATAGAGAACCTTCTTTTTCAATCGTTGACAATTTTATTTTCTTGTATTTCATTGTTTCTTGTGAAAAGAGCCATTATGCCATTGTGTCTTGCACAATTTGATCAAACAAACATTTAAGTATATTAAAGTAGGGTGCAGCTGCATGATTTGAAATTGTCTTATAATTTGGTCATCCTTAACTCCTTTCTCATCCATCATCATAGGGACTCCAGAAAAAATAATGTACACATAAACGTAGGTGAATTGCGTTATAGGCACCTTTACATTTTTGTGTGAAAGAATGGACTTACAGAAATATGTAACAATGTGAAAAACTACAATGTAACACTTCAAAGGTATTCACAATTAGTCTTACACCAGCGAAAATGTAATGAATCTAATTACAGAAACATGCAAGTTAAGTGTAATAGAAGAAAAGTTGGCCAGCAAATAAATTGAGTTAAAGATGAAGCGTGTATCAACAAAAATCAGGCATACAATCACTAAGTAAAAGAATGATATTGGAAATAAAATAGAAGGGAAAAATAACAGGAACTGAGATTACATATATGGCACTAAAAGCTACCCATGAAATATTTATTTACAAATACACTGCTTATGTCTCTTGATGTTGATTTGGAAGGAGACTCTATATTGCTAACCTTTCTAGCAGGTAAAGTGTTAACTGAATAAAAAGGAGAAATAAAACCAGAGTGTATAAAATATCATAGGCTGAGATAGAGATGTATATTTGTGGATAGCTATCATAGAGTATACTTATAGCACTTATGAAACAAGTGGATCTTTGTGATTACTTAACAGAATATCCTTTACATCAGATGGATAAATACTCATGGGTCTATCGCCCAACTGGATGGTTTTTTCTTGCGCCTGCGGCTTGGGAAGTGGAAAGAAGGGGTAGGGGGAACTGGATATCTTGTGGCATGCATAAATGGTATAATTAAAATCACATCTTGTTCTTTTCTTGTAAAGCAATCATGACTTATGTTACATCACTTAGTTTGATGACATATCATGATTGCTGTTTTCTTTTTCTGAATACAAGATGGCTGTTTTATTTGTTTTATTATTTTTTTTTTCTTCTTCCTTGTTCTTGTTTATCTACAGAGACCCAATCCCAGAGACAATCTTCAGAACTGAATACAAGAAAGTCTCTCTCGGTGAAAGTTGGGAGTATCAAGTGCATGGTAGAAAGTCAGTATATATCCAATCATGATTTTCTTGAGGTAATAATCAATGATTATTTATTAGCTTTTCCACTTGTTTTCATTGTGTCCGTATTGGTATTGAAGCTATTGGTTCCCATATCATTTTTACTCCATAAACTACTGTGAGATTCTAGCTATGATAAATTTCTTGGGGTAAACAAGCCCCTTAAGCAGTGAGGATTGAAGGATAGAATATACTAACACCACCGTAAAATAGAAACAGTGGAAGAACATCAAAGGATAGAAAACACCAACAACAACGCCATAAAATAAAAATAGAAGAACACAAATAACACGATTCAACATTTCTTGCCTATATCATGGGAAAATCTTAGTAAATATTCACTATCTCAACTAAGATTACAAATTTTTCTAAACAAACTTGAGAAAACTCTCTCTTCACTTGGGTAGGGCTTTCTCTCTTTAGAAGGACATCATATCTTAAAATCAATATGATAACATCTTAATTCTAAATGATAAGAATGATATCTTTATCTGAACAACATCCTACACACTTTGAAATTGGAA
The DNA here is from genome assembly GCA_016859785.1 of Macrotyloma uniflorum. Taxonomy (NCBI): domain Eukaryota; kingdom Viridiplantae; phylum Streptophyta; class Magnoliopsida; order Fabales; family Fabaceae; genus Macrotyloma; species Macrotyloma uniflorum. Next base: position 760,138 of record BDMB01000002.1, read on the forward strand.
ATTTGAAAATATAACAGCGGTTTTCTTCCTTTTGAGTAAGCAACAAAATATAAATTTGTGGGGTTCTGGTTTTGTGTCAAAGGTTTTGTTCTTTTTTTCTCCGCTCATATGTGTTTAATGCATAATTAGTTCTATATATGTTGATTCTTAATTTGGATTCTATACAAAAGCTTATTAAATCAGACCCTATGCATACAAACATTATAAATTTGGTCCTTGCTGTTACAAAGTCATTTGCATATTTTTAATTTGGTTATCATACACGTGACGTTTTCTTAATTTGATACATCTTTAATTTAGTAATAATTGTCTTTCTGTTGTTTCCACAACTGGGTTATTATAGAAATATAGTTGATTTAGTTCAGTGATTTACAAAAGCATCATCATGGAAATGGTTATCTAATTGCTAATTTTGGGGATGGTCTTTTCATTGTTTTTGAGCAGGAAGAAATCATGGAATGGTGGTCCAACACCTCTGAAGCTGGTGCTGAGATTCCATCTGAAGAAGATTTAATAGAAAAATTTAGAAAGAAAAATATGTTAGGTCTCTAGGCATTTATTAAATTAAATGTTAATATATTTGTTGACATACGCGAGTTTATTCTCTCACACTATTTGTTATCTAATCGATTGTATATCAAAATGCTTAAAATTGATGATGATGGCAACTCATCATCATGATTTTGTGATTGTCATATCAACATTCATACACAAAGAATTGCGGCATCTTATTATGCCATGAAAGTTATACTATTTCATTATCCTGGTCGGTGTAATAGTATTTCATTATCTTTCATGAAAGTTATGAGTACTTGTTGGGTTTTCAATAGTTATGACCAATATAGTGTTAGTCTTATTTTGATAAGTTAGATTCTCTTCTTCTTCCTTTTTAAATTTTTAATACCTTTTATTAAAACTTTTCTTTGGATTTTACAATTATACAAATATCTTAATCAATTGATTCAATTACCTAATTTAAACTGACAAAGATCATATTGATTCAATCTGGGTTTCATACTACAAAAAACAATGATCATTACCCAACCCAATTAATTCATGTGCTGTTATATCAGTTCTTTAAAATAGACCAAACATGACATAATAGACCCAACACCTCATGGAAAATATATTGGCATATCTAAGAGAAAAAGGTGCACTCCTGAGAAATTATTATTATTTGTTACACATGAAGAGTCGATATAATGAACTTGGAGAAGGTAAGTTCATGTGCCTGTAAACTTTCTGCTCTCTACTTGAAAAAGTTGCTTGGCCAACCAGGCTAAATTTGAAATTCATGTACTTTAGTATTATTCTAGAGCATCGTACCTTTGCTTTGCTTAATCCATGTGATAGCATAACAGTTGTAAAGGAAGTGTATAGTATTTACGCAGATAAATAAATTTGAGAAACGTTATCTTCTAATTCACTTAGGCTTGTTTATATGTTGTATTGGCTTTTGAACACCCCGCACCAGATAGAGGAAATGAACACAAACTCTTAACAAATCTAAGAACTACATCTAAATTAAGCTTCTAACATTAATAGAAACATATCCTCATAAACTTGTTCTGTTTTCTAGTTCCCATGAATCAAAACACACACGCAATGACTGTCACACAGTTGATGCTAAGCAAGTTTTGCAGTAAAACAGTTTGAAGCCAAGCAAGATTTGCAATGTATATAATAGATAATGGTATTTCTATAAATTTATAATATTATACTTTTTCACATCAATACAAGCTATTAAACAAAATCCTAGTCTCATTATAATTTTTACATTGATATGTCCATATCTTACATAATTTGTGTGTTTCTTCCCCAATGTGAAGGAGTTTTACTATAAAATAAAGAAATCATCATTCAAGAACTATACCACAGACGAATTAAAACGAAATCATCATTTTCCACTTTCTCAATCTCAAGCCAACCCACAAGCAGAAGCTGGGTCCTATATTGGAACTCACCTTAATCGGCCAAAAATCAAAAGTGAACAACATATGATCGCTACCATGAAGGTTTCATTAAAATATTCAATACATAGTGGTGCTTGTACCTCCCTTAAGGTCCTAGGGAGGTCATTAAACAAATAAAAAATGAACTACATCATGAACAGCATTTTATCTGAAATGCCAATATAAATCAAATATAATATAATATGGTAGAGAATACTACTAAAACTCTAAGATAAGTTAATACTAGCGGTGATTATACTCCTATTCTCATAACATGCATCATCAGATCCGGGTTTTTCACAACGAATCTGACATAAAAGAATAATACACAGCTCTCTCAACAAATGACAAGCCTAAGCTGATTGAATCTAAATGGCAGATTCTTTCTTGGCTTGCTTCTGGTAATCTTCCAATTCATTGAGCCAGAGATCAGCAAATTCACAGTTTTTCCAAGCTTCGAACCATGGCCCTCCACGAGTATAATGGATGGCCTTGGGCAAAGTAGTGGGATCATTTTCAACAACCTTGTTATGCCCCTCAAGAAAATTCCAAACAAAAGGAACAGATCCAATTTCATCATCCTCAAGCCACTGAAACCTGTGAAGAAAAGCACCTGTCTGTGTGTTGACAGTGTCAGGAGTGAGAACACGGTTCTTTGGATGAGCACAGTTATAAAGAACCATTGAAGACCAATTCTTTCTTGGATACACAGTTTGCACTGCCCCATCCATCTTAGTGGTCTCCTTTGGAGCATAATCATGCTGAACACACATGATGGCATACTTCTCCTCAATCAAATCTCTCAATTCCTTGATATCAGCCAAGTAGAGAAAATCACAATCCACAAACATGGCCCAGCCTTCGTAATTGGCAAGGCAAGGTGTCAAGAATCTAGAAAATGAGAACTCGGTGCTCTCAAACTGGCCCCTCTCACGCCAATACAAGCCACTTTTTCTCAGATCTGACTGCTTAATCGGTATGACCTCAACAGGGATTGAAGACCTTTTCAAGATGGAGTGGCGACATACCTCGAAGGCAAGATCTTCACGCGGGTCATACCCCACGAAGATCTTGAAGGCATTCTTCTCATTGTTCACAATCCCAGCACCTCCCCCATTGCTACTCGCTAATGGTGCCTCATTTTTCCCATTACTCAAACTCATTTCTCAATGTGCCTGTCATGCAACAAATCAAACATAAAGATTGATAAACAAAAAATCACATACATACCCAATTGGTTCTGGACAAAATCAAAGAAAAACATAAACAAAAATCAAATCTTTTTTCCATTTCCAAGATTACCCAATTGCTGTAATGTAATGTAATGCAATGCAAAGTAAAGACAAGTATATTACGCATTCCCTTAGACAAGAAATCCCAGATAAAAAGAAGAAAGATAAGAAAAAGTGTACCCAATTGAGATTGAAGCAGTGTGGCTTGGACTTGAATGGAAGAAAGCAAGAAAAGATTTTAGATTTTATTTAGAAGCCGAGATTAAGGGATGGGAAAAAAAAGGCGGAGATTCAGTGATGCACATGAACACCGACAGTGGTGGAGTCATATATATAGTATACCACTGGCAACCAAAACAAACAAAATCATTGGATTTGATTACACGCTTTCTTCTTCAATCAGCTAGCCCAACCCATCGTTTTATTCTTGCCGCCACCCATTTTTTCTTCAATTATCACCTCTCTTTCTGTGGATCAATCTTATTTAATACAATGGATTTCAGACTTAAGTAAATAAATTTTTACCATTTCTGCCAATAAAAGAAGGTTATTCACTCCTTTATGACTATAAGGATATCTTGTTGTCTTGTTATAATTATATTAATAAATTGAAAATAAACAAATTTTACAAATTGATACATGTGAAAGTTGACTCTTTTTAAGGAATAGCATTTAAAGTTCGAGTTTTTTTATGGAAAAATGTGATTTGGAGAATTAAAAAAAAAAAATCTCAATTGAGATTAAGTTTTGAAATGAAAAATGAGATAAAGAAAACATGGATATGAAAGATTAGATTTACACTTGGAGAATGAAAGGGAAAAAGGTGAAGGTTAAAATATGAAAGAAAAGGCAATTTAAATTTAAAAATTATATTTAAAAATAATTATATTTGAAGAATAATTTACCAAGTGAATATTTTGTATGTGATGGGATTTTCATGTTATTGATAAGTAAATTATAAGATTAAAATATGTAGTATGGGTTAGTATATGATTTAGTTACTTTCACATAAAATTTTCATGTATTATGATAACTTAAACTATTTTTTTATTTCATCATTCATAATAACATCATAAGTCATATATGTCTACCCATGTTTCAATAAATATATTTATTAAATTTGGGTTAAGATTGAAATATTATATAAATTTTACATCTTATGTTTTTAAAAAGTTATTATTACACTTATGTCAATAAATAAGTTAAAGTGAATATATTTTTGTAGGATATGTTTGTTCATTATTGTCCAATTGGGTTGGACTTGTTGCCCGAGACAAGTCATACTACCTACAGAATATCTTTCTTTCAAGAAAAGCAGGCCCAAACCCTAGAAATTTGAAAACAACATCAATCATTTGTTTTATGAACATTCTAATATTACAAAGGTAATGAAAATACCATCGTAGTCTCAAAACATAAACATAAACCTATTTAGTTATCATTTGTGTTTTAATGTTGTCAAAAATATCATAGACATCTGAGAGAATCAAGCCTGAAAGAACCTACCTACATATGTGTCTTGTCCTTGACCACCTTAAAGAAAACAACATTTGTAATAATCGCTTCTTGATGAGTGCAATCCAAGTAGTTGACATGTTTCTCCCCTATTGTTCACACACTACAAGCTGCTGAGTCAAGAAACCATTGAATCAAGCAAAGAAGAGATAACGGGTAGTAGGTGCTAAACTCGAGATAGGGATTCATGTGGTCCATGAATTAAATAAATGAATTAAAGGATTCATCTTTGAGTAACAATGAGTTCATTCATTCATATTTATATTCATGTATAATATATAATATATGATATAATGATGATATGAGTCCCTACAATTCGAGTGTGGTACATGGTACATAGGCAGTGATATTGATGCAGAACCCCAAAACTAGAATATGGTGCATTTACATTGTTTAGATTTGGACCACATTTGTGTGGAATTCAATCTGTTTGAGATTGCCAACCAAGAGGAGAGGAGATTATGAGGTCCCACGCCGAATGTTACCCGCATTCCAGCAACCAAAAATGGTTTCCCCGGGCGGTGGCCATTTCAAATTTCATTTTCACTTCTGCTTTGGGCCCATGAACTCGGTCCTCTTCCACCCCATCACGTGTGGTTGCTGTCAGTTAAAGGGGTGACAACACGAGGTGGGTGAAGGGGCATACATGTGATACATTATACACCCTTTTTCTTACCAATCCAATCAATTAACCTTGATTCTATAACACATCATCAAGAGATGTTACATCAGTTCATATATTATATGTTAAATACTTAATTCTGCATATCTATAAAAAAAATGCTTAATCTGCTAAACAGATATGCATCATTCAATGATCTAGCAATTGTGTATCTCAAATACTTGAATTCAAACAATGGTGTCTAAACATAGTACTGTTTGATGCAAAGGATGGTGTCTAACCATAGTCTTTTCACCATGTGTGTCAAACAGTGTAGTCACCAGGTGAACAAAAACATATGGTCTCGGGGAAGGAAACAAATGTAAGAAAAATATTAAAAAGACTATTGAAGACTGTCTGTTAGAAAGTGAAATTATTAGGTCTGAAAATAAATTGGTGTCACAGAATATATGCCCGAGGTACCACTTCTCACAACCTTAATTTCTTGTGCCCAATATTGTGTTTACTTGAAGTGATGTTTTCACTTTTCACCGTGAATACAGTTTTTTTAAAATAAGTGTATTAACAACCTATTAATTTTAGGTCACATAGTACATTGATTAAGCAAGCATGGTTAAGTTGAGTATGGACAAGATGGTTTGGCAAATGATTGTAATCATCAAGATCATCATGATACTTGGATCCTGGGTTTGACCAATATCAATTTACAAGGTTTGATTTTATATTTTAAACACTAGATTACAGTTAATTGCTAACCTAATTGATTGAATCATGCATAATTTTGGGTCAAATATTGAGTTTAAGCTAATGTATAAAATTGAAGCTTAACCTAAAGGAAAAAGGAAAAAGGAAAAATTTGTGTTTGTCTTGAACAAACCTTGGATACAATTTGTTACAGCGTGAAATTTGAAGTGAGAAAGTCGGGGAAGGGGGGGAAAAGAGGAAAGAAGTAATTAGGTGAAGAGTGATGATAATAATTACAGAGAGGAGTAGATGAGGGTTGCAATAAAGGGAGAAGAAACCAAACCTACTCACTCACCTAAACTAAACAAAACTAAAGAAAAGAGAAATGAATAATAAAAAGGAGAAGATGATTTAGAATTGGGTTGAGAAGAGAAGTGAAGAGTAGAGAAAAGGATGAATAAGAGTGGCGGGGGAGAGATGAGTAAGTGGCCCTTCACAGTGTCTCAGTGGCAGGAACTGGAACATCAAGCTTTGATTTACAAATACATGGTGGCCGGTCTTCCTGTGCCTCCTGATCTCGTCATTCCCATTCAGAACAGCTTCCACTCTATTTCCCAAACATTCTTGCACCATCCCTCTTCCACCAGTGAGTGTCTCTATTCATTGATTTCAAACTCACCCATTCCACATTCATATTTTTCTAGTAATCCTTTTGCTGTAGATGTAGACTCTACACAAAGTCTGGGACTGTGATGTCATTTTATGTATTATCCCAAACATTGCATTTGCATTTTGCCTATTGCATATTGCATATTGACCCCCTTTGTACTAAAACACCTGCACTGAATTTGGGGTAGGGTAGGGGTACCTCAACTCTGTTATATGGGTAGGATGACAACTCACCATACCATATTTGGTAATGTGGTTGCAATTAAACATACCTGTGCACTTTGCAATTATATTCCTCATCTTTGCTGAGGTTTTTATTCTGAAATTGCTTAGAGAAACACAGATTTGTGATTGTTGATTGGTTACTTGGTCTCTCTTCTCTTCAGCTTTCTTTCTTCATGACTAAATGCTACTGTGTAATACTTAATGAATTATGCAGTTCTATGGTTTTTCACCTATGCTATGTACTGACCATTTTTATAATGTCTTGTTTTTGACTTGGGGCTTTTGTAGATATAGGTGATAAAAGTAGAGGTGGGAAACTAACTGTGCATGTAAATTTTCAGTGAGTTATTGTTCCTTCTATGGAAAGAAGGTGGACCCAGAGCCAGGACGATGCAGGAGGACTGATGGCAAAAAGTGGAGGTGCTCCAAGGAAGCCTATCCAGAGTCCAAGTACTGCGAGCGACACATGCACCGTGGCCGCAACCGTTCAAGAAAGCCTGTGGAATCAAACACTATTACACAGTCATCATCCACTGTGACATCATTGACTGTAAATGCTGGCAGCAGCAGCAGCAGTGCAACTGGAAATTTTCAGAACCTTACCACCACAAATGCATATGGTAATCCCCAAGGCACTGGCACTGGTTCAGGAACAGACCAAACCCACTATCATCTGGATTCCATTCCCTATGGGATCCCAAGTAAAGATTACAGGTATGGACATTTTTATTATATTTCAATTTCACACTATTTCTTTCCGTTGGAGAAAGGAAAATTACTTCAAAGGAAAATATATCACTAGAATCATCTTGCTTGACATTTTAAGAAACTGCCTATGCTTGTGCTTGTTATTGAATTCGAAGCAGTTCTTTAATTTCTATTCCATGCAAATGAACTTCTGTTATATAGATCATGATATGCTTAGCATTTTGTAATTTTGGGCTCATATTATTGTCCCTTCGTTTCCAGTAAGAAATATGTTTACCTGCTATACTTGATAATTCCAGGTAAGCATTGGATGTCAGAATGGCAGCTTTTTTCCTGGTTATTTCATTCTAATCACTGTTCTGGGCCCTGATGTCTTTGTGCAGCTTTCGAATTCTGTAGCGATTTATGAGAATGGTGGGGTTGTGTTTGTCTTTGGTTATTTGTTGCAGATATCTGAACTCACTTGGTTTTGTTGTTAGAATGCTACTACTGCAGAAGTATCCCTTAAATTTTTATTTTACAAACTTAGTGAAAGGACAGACAAAACTGTTAACTACCTGAATTTGCAACGCCTTCTGTCAAAATTTGTTTTGTCATGTTGAACACAGGAGTTATAGTTCTTTCCCTAAATCCTAAAGTATTTTTTGGTGTTTTGCCACAATTTATGTTTTGTTTTATTTTCTTGTCTGGGAGATGCTCTAAGTATGGAGTAGACAGAATGTGGAAAGCCTCATGAATTCAATTTGCCTACAAACTTCTGATTGGGTTTGTTGACTAAATTATGAGGGAGAAAGATAGTCTTTAATTGCCTTTTTTTTTTTTTTTCCTTCCATTGATTTATTCCTGTATTATGAATTGCACTGTGAAACATCCTAGGATGCTAGTGCCATAATATATTGTCTTTCTGCAATATCTGTCAGGTGGGGATAATGGGAAAGGTAGGTGCAGTGATTTAATGTCCTACAATTTTCTTTTTGTAAGAAAGGAAATGTTACGTTTTCCTTTATTCATTTCCAATCACTTTTGATTCTGCTTCATGTGATTGCTGTCTGTATAATCTCAAAATCAAACAATGGCGCATCTATATTATATTTTTTTAATAAAAGATAAAGATAAAGAATATGTCTCCCCTAAAGTATAGGATGTACAACCTTTGATAAGAAAATCTAGGTATTTGATTTTTCCAAATACATATTTTTCTACCATTTTTGTTTATTCTTTCTCCTGTTCTTTTTATAAGATACGACTAATTAAGGAAATTATTAATTCACTTAATAGTATTAAGATTGTCCTAAATTTATATATTTTTCCGAAATTACCCCTAACATTAAATATAACATTTTTATTATTTTTTTTCAAATATTTATATTGGTTTTAATTCTTTTTATATTTCTCATCATTAATATATTTATCATTCAAATTTTTATTGGTGTGAATAGTCAAAGTAAAGTTATGCTCTTTATACAAGATAACTATAGACTCCCAAAGAACTCAAGACATTAATGTATTTTACTTGCTCTTTATTTAACTCAAAAAAATGACTTATAATTAAAGATACTTTTGTGAAAAAAAAATTAACACAGGATAGATTGGTTATAATTTGATTCGGATTGGTGTGAGTACTATATAAAAATCCAAACAGTTGATTTGATGATCGAGAATAATCCACTCTTTACAGTTATAGTCCTCTGCAGAATTGAACTTTAATGAATAGATGTTACTGAAGTATGACGTGACAATTAATACCAAATTGATGATGCACGTGCTTGAGGATTCTTGGGGGTAAAAAAGAGAAGGTTGGAATTTATGCTTAAGTTTTTAGCTCTAGTGGAGTTTGTTATAGAGATACTCTGAGAAGTTTGAGCAAGTTGGTTTCAGCACCACTGCTTCCGCCATATATACCAGGAATTTGGATGTGTACTTATTCCATTTTCATTTCTTATTTGACTGATACAAATTTCTTCAAAATAATGAGGTATAAAATGCTTCAATTTTACTGAGTTATGCTAACTTTATAGGTGGTTCTGCATTGGTGACCTTGTCTATCTGTTGCTCTTATCTTTCTATGAATTTGTTGTTGTTTCTGGTATTGCCATTATCAGCAATGTGATTATGATAGGGACTTTTCACCATTCAATTTGGTCAATTAGGCACCTTGTTCCACCGATATGATAAGTTTTTATGTTTAAAGCAAGTTGTTGTTTTTCTCCCATTGAATGGTAATCTTATTTGAAACAAACAGGTATTTTCAAGGACCAAAATCTGATGGTGGTCAACATAGTGTGCTGCCCAAAACTTCAGGAAGCAACAAGGGTCTCCGCATGGAGCCACAGCTGGATACCTCTTTGATGCCAACAGGAGTAGCTTCGTTCTCTACATTGAGATCAAATAATAATTCCATGTTGCAGGGTGATTATCTACACCCTTCTCTCTTATCTAGTGAATATGCCTCAGGAGAAACTGTGAAGCAAGAGGGTCAGTCCCTTCAACCTTTCTTTGATGAATGGCCTAAAAGCAGGGACTCATGGTCTGGTCTGGAAGATGAGAGGTCTAATCACACAACTTTCTCTAGCACTCAACTCTCAATATCCATTCCTATGTCATCATCAAATTTCTCTACAACTAGCTCTCACTCCCCACATGGTGAGATTTAAATTAGGTCATGTTGAAGCATGTACCTATCAAACAACCACCTGAATCCTGTAATTATATTGTTGCAGATAATTGAGAACCGCCCTTTGGTTTTTTCAGTACAATGTTGTTTAAGGACCAAAGAGACCTGGCTTTCTTGCATTTTCTTTTGATTCTAGTTCCTCAGTTTTGTGCACTCTGCTGAACAAGTTGTCTACCAGTATGGAACCTCTTCTTGTGTTTTGCATCTAATAAAAACAAAACGTTATTTATTTCGTTCTGATTTAATGGATTTTGAATGAAATTGCTGATTTTGTTCAAGAATTAAAGCATCCCTCTGAGGTGCAAGGTTTCCTTTTTGTGTATTTGAGAGGGAGAGAAAAAACTCTAAATTTGGTACTACTAGACTATTAGCTTATGCCAAAAATAAGAAAAATTTACCATGATATTTCTGAGTTCTCTTGCTACAAATATTTGAATAATCTTTATTGATTAACATGCATTAGTCCCTCTGCACTTGTTTTAAGACAAACTAGTTAGTAACTTTTGTATAAGGGTGGTGTTTAATATGTGTTAAGTATATTTGGTAATTTTGTTAACATAATTAAACAATGTTAAAATATAATTATATTTCTGAATTTTAATATTAATAAAATTCAAAGCTAGGTGTTAGATAGTTTGTAAGCACACAACAATTTATAAGTTCAAACTATTTTGTAATAATAAATCTATAACTTCTGTGATTATAAAGTTTCTACACACAGAAAAAAAAATGAAAAACAATAAAAAACCATACATATTTCAAGATAAACTATTCAATCTCTTTACTTTGTAAACACAATCAATTAAATCTGGCATTAATAAACATTACTTAACAGAAAGAAGAAAACATGTTACCAAAACATTAGAGATAAAGGCATTGATGAATCCGTAACTGTCAAATCATCTGTTTCTTTCCTTCTTTTTTTCATTCTTCCAATGCTTCAGAAGCCTTTGATCCTTCTTCTTTTTGTTAAAATCCTCAAACCATTTATTACTTTTGTTCTTTTTTGCTTTTCTTGTTCTTCTCAATCATTTGATTCTTCCCTTTGGTCGAATATTTGTGGTTAGTGTAGGTTTTTTTCTTTGCAATATTGTTGTATTCATGCATGCACTTCTTCCTTCTTATCATCTGCAGGGAAGAGAAGAGGTGATTGACAATTGAAATAAAAAAAATCCATAGTTTGCTTTTTCAGAATTTAGCTATTTGAGTAGATAGAAAGAAAAATTATCACTGTGAAAGACAAATGTCAGTCATTGAAAAAGAATAATGCAGTAAATGTATCAGTCTAAACAGTATATATATATATATATATATATATATATATATATATAATTCTTGCATGCTTCAAATCTTCCACAGAACATGAATAATTTTTATATATCTATTGCTGTATAAAAAATTGTACAAAAAAAAAAAAATTCATATTGATTTGTTTTCACATTAATTCATATAATATGGTGAGACATAAGAAGAAGAAACAATGTAATGGTTTGACAGAAAGAGAAAAATATTTACAAAATATTTATTTGATTTTTAATATATTTATATTTAAAAATATTTGTACATAAAATAAAAAATATTTTCAGTTTTTTTAAAATGAGAAATATGTTACAAATTAAGTGATAGTTTTATAAACAGAAAATTAAAAGATAAGTAAATGGAAGTAATCCAATTCTACGGCCCTGAGGATCAAATTGAAATGGGCCTACGATGGGCTTGTGAGGGCCCACAAACACCCAAACAAAACAAGAATAAAGAGATATCCTCAACCTCAACCTCTAACTTCAATTTCTTGAACATTACAATACAAATTCATTGCCTCAACTCTGACGTAGATATATTGAACTTAGAGTTGATAATGTGTGATTTTTCAACATTTATATTATATTATAATATAATATAATATAAGTATTAGTATAAATTCTATATATAATATAAGAGTTGAGGACAAAAAATAATTTATAATCACTTTTTTTAAGAGTTCAAATTAGAAATATTTTTAAAAACTTTTCTTTTGCTCTTATACTTATTTAAATTATATTTTAAGAATAAAAATGTATTATAATTAAAAATAATAATATTATTTTTTCTTAAATCGATTATTAGTTATTTAGAAAATGGCTAACATTTAAAGATTTACTAACAATTATATAAGTTATATAAAAAAATATAATTTAATTTTTTATTCAAAATCTTAAAATTAAAAGTTGATATATATTCTTATTATTATCTAAGATTCTAATTCGTATTAAATTTTAATGTCAAATACTTAAAAATAACTTTTTCTAAATTTTATTAATTCTTTTAATTTTAATTCATGATTTTATATTTATAGTTAAAGAATGTATATATAATTACACTTTCAGTAAAAAAAATTATAATGACTATAATTCATAAAAGATCAAGAAATTCCTTATACAATTTTCGGTAAGTTTTACATGAGTTTTAATTAAATAAAATTTCTTAATTTTAATTAGTAATAATTAATTAATTTATGATTAAAAATAATTGTATTTATTATTATATAGACTAAAATTTTTTAGTATTTTCTTTAGTTTAATGTTCGCAACAAATATAATATGTTACTATAAAAAAATAAAATGTATGTAACTTTTTTAACAACCTTAAAAAATTCAGCTACAAAAATGAATGAATGGTCTGAATCAATTAAATTACCCTAACGAGGGTACTATTAAAAAAAGTACGAAGTTATGTTGTCGTATACGTAGTTGTGACAATTAAGGTTTAACATAAGCATGCACGTTTCTCGTGTTTCTCTTACCTTACCCAACACCTTCCTCGCTTTCTTCGATTAAATGATGCAAACACACGACAATATTTTCATAATTATATAAAAAAAAAAAAACTTGTAGAACATAAATACATTTGATAAAGAAATAATGTTTAAAATATTTTAAGTTATAGAATGATATTATGTATAAAATTTAAATTAAAAAAATATTTTTATTTATTGAAAATTATATATAATAATAAAAAATATAAATAAATTCAGAAGAAAATCTTATTCTAAATTATTAAAAAAGTTCATATAGCTGAGTGAGATGTTTTATAAGACAATACAAAAATTACATAAAAATTATATAAAAAAAATTAACAGAATCATTTATAAGATTTTAAATATATAATTATTTTTAGTTTTTTAAATTGAATATCACTATTTGTTCTCCTTTAATCTTTTATTAAATATCATACAGGTTTTTCATGTTTGAAATTTTCATTAAATATCATAATATTTTTAATTCTAATAAAAACTCATAAGAACTTTTGGATTAATAAGATACTCACACATTAATAAAAAAATTATTTTATTTAATTTTATTATTATTTTTTATTAATTATCATTAAACTAATTAATAATAAAACCTATAATTATGTTTTTTTTAAAAAGGTATATATAAAAAATTTAATTTATTAAAATTATAAAATATATATATATATATATTTAAATTATACCTTATAATAAAGACCAACAATAATATCTAATAATTTTAATATAAAACCGATTTTATATTTTATCATATAAATATTTTTTATATATCTTGTAAGTATATTTGTTACTTTATAAAAATTAAGGAACAGAAAAAATAACATAAAGCAGTTTTCGTAAGATAGATTAAAATATTTACTCTAAGGTATATTTTAAGAAAATCATTATTTTAATTACTGAATTTAATAGTTCAACATTAGGTTGAATCCAAAAGTAAACTAAATCTAATTAATTCAAATTATTAACCTTTCTAATTTATATTAAATTATTATAAATTTTAATAGTATAGATAAATATTTATTCTATATCATACACATTCTAAAACACTATTTACATTTTGAACATATATGCTTGTTTTATAAAATAAATTCCGAAAATTTGAAATACTGTTAATTATTTTATAATTAGTTTCTGTCATATCGAAAAATCGTAAGAGGTTTGATATATTTTTAATTATTTAAATTTAAGATAATTATCTTTTAAATTTAAAACTATATAATTTAGTCTCTTAAATTAAAAAAAAAATTAATTTATACATATCAAATTTAATAGATTAAACTGATTTTTAATCCTTTAAATTTAATATTTGAAAGATGAAATTATATTCTATTAAATTTAAAAGATTAAAAGATTTTTATTCTTTCATTTAAAAACAAGAAATTTCAAATGTGAAGATATAACAAAACATGAGGCACAGACACATGCCAAAGAGGCGTTACTGTGACCCCCGCAATCGCCCACGCGCGCCTTATTAACCTTATTCACGCGCCTCTCTTAACACGCCTCACTAAACTTACACGTCCGGGAGGCTCACTTCATTCACCTTGACTTGTTTGTCTTGGTGGGTCCAGGTTCGTTTACAATAATAATAAAATCTCAATAAATAATAAATAATAACAAATAAATAATAAATAACCAAAGGGAGAAAAAAAATGCTAAAAAATAAAATATAAAAAAAAAACTAAACATTAAACAGCTAAATAAATAATTTTGTGAAATTGAAATAACCCAGAATTCTGTTTTAAGGGATTTTGAATTTTGACTTAATAAATGAATGAATTTGATTTGGAAAATCTAGAGTGAGAGAAATTTTTTTGATGAGAGAGATGGGAGTTTAAGGTAAATGGATTTGGATTCTGATGAGAAAAATAAAAAGCCCATTTTGAAAGATTTAACCTTTATTTTTATTTTTGTTTTTGTTCAGATCAGAAACAGAGAAAGTGAGGAGAGAAGAAGAAAAAACGGAAGAAAATTTATTATATAATTCATCCAGCAATTAATTTTATTCAGTATTGTTCCTTGTATGAAATTCCGTGTCTCTGTGGGTGTGTGTGTCGCTGTGAAATTTGCATGCGCTTCATCTCATCTCTGAACCCTTCATTTTGAATCTTCATTTGCTGGATCGTCCTCACAGATACTCTGACCCGCAATTTCCTAGACGCAGATTTTCGGGACTCCGAATACCCGCCACTTCGCGCTTTCTTCTCTGTCATCGGAATTTGCCTAACGCAAGGTGAGGCTGTGCAATGCAAACAAGGTTTTCATCTCAATTTTTTTAAGTTAGGGTTTTTATTTATTTTTTCTTTTATTATAATTATTATTATTCTATTTTATGTTTACCCCGTTAAAATCGAGTTTTGTTCCTTTTATTTTGTTGGTTGATTGAAACTGTTCTCGTTGTGTTGAGATGAGTTTGTTGGGACAGTATGGTACTTGTTGGTTCTTACAGGGGGGATTTTGGGATAATTGAGTGTGTGGTTGGGTTAGGGTTTGATTTTGTCTGTGGAATGGGTTTTGAGACTTGGGGGATTTTTAATTCTTTGGGGACCTTTTAGCACACTTCAATTAGCATTTGCGAAATTGTAATCTCTTATAGATTCTGGGTTGAGAGAAGTATCTCATGCAGTGGTACTTGTTTAGTATCTTTTTATGAAAAAGTTGGGGTGAAGTTTGTTAATGTGGCTTGGATGTAAATTCTGCATAACATTGAGGAGTTTCCAGATTCTAGAACCTGGGGTAAGAGTAATCAATAATCATAATATTCCAGGAGAACCTGCTAGAGGCTTTTCTTTCTTTATGGCAATCCGGTTATTGTTAACTGCCACATTTGAGTAACTTTATGGTTTATTAAACTGGAAGGGTGGGAAGATCAAATATCATTAATATTATTATGCCAGCAAAAGCATTTATCGTGCAAAAACTATAGAAGTAGACGATTATATGCATATCTTAATGTATGATGTGTGTGCATTGGTCTTGGTATAAATATTTGGTTTACTGTTCTCTTATTTCTTATTCTCCTAGTTGAGAAGCTGCTGATGGTTGCAAAATTCTACCGGTGCAAAGCAAAACTATATTTCTGGAATTAGTTATAACCTTCGTATTTCTTTCCGTTTAAAGAAGAATTCATTAATATATAAGCACAGCTACTGTGTATTAGGACTCCCCCTTAAGCAGGCATCTTGAGAAAAAAAATGGAAACCAAATTAGCTGAAGAAAATGTCTCTTTCCTGCATGTACGACAAGGAAGTCTCCTAAAGAATTTACTAGCTAAATCACAAGCCCTAAAAAGAATCCCTTTTTCCAAGAGCAGTAGCTTTAAGTAAGAAACTCTGGCTGAGTTATTGCATGATTGGCATCACAGAATATTGCACTCCTTTTATGGTTCCAAAACTTTAAACATTCTCAGAGAAAATGTCGCAACTTTACCCCATATCCAAGTAAATCCATGAACGGCACAATGTCAACACACTAGAGAAAAAGATGAACACTAGTCACTGACCTTCAAAGTATGGTTCACAAATATGTTAAGATAAACCCTAAAATGGCTTCTGTGCATTTTGAATTGTGATAAATCTACATGTTAATTCTATGCAATAACTTACTGAAACTTTGTTATTCCTCTGTGAAAAGCAGTAGTGAGAGTCTGAGTCCAACTTTCCATCTGTCTCTTGACTTGTTTTTTGTTTTGATTATGTAGCTGAATCTGAAAAAAGCTTGTCGACATTCTATGACTCAGAACACTGATATGAGACTTGAATCGGGAACTTGCAATGTGTGCTCGGCTCCTTGTTCATCTTGCATGCATCTTAATCATGCTCTCATGGGGTCAAAGGCGGAAGAGTTTTCTGATGACAACTGTCGCATAGGAGCAGCTAGTGATCAGTATTCTATGGATGAGGATAATGCATATTCTCTTAGGAGCAGAGCTTGTGAAAGCTCACAGCAAACTGTCAGTGAAGCAAGTAATATGCAGAGTGTTATTTCAAGTCACGATGCTCTGTCTGAAAATGCCAAGAGTAGAAAGATCATACTTAATAAGTATGAGGATTCCAAGCATTTAGAAGGTCATGATGACAACACTTCATGTATTAGTAGAGCCAGTGATACTAATTTAGTAAATGGTATCCACCAAAGGAATGAAGAGAGAATAATAATGCATGTGGAAAGGGATTCATGTTCTCCTTTGTCAGAAAAATTGTCAGAATGCTCCATTGAGAATTTTAGTTCATCATTGACCAAGGAGAGGGAAACTGCTGTTTCTGGTGAGAAATGTATTGCTGTTAAGGATGGCCTTACTGAGAGTACTTCCAACATTTCACTAAAAGTATGTCCAAAGTTAGAAGCAGGTACTGATGTCTCTGAAGCTAACAATGAAGATCCTAAATGTTCAGTTCAAGATGGACGGTGTGAGAAAGCTGCAGAGCTTGTTAAATCGCCTGCCAAGCAGGAACCTCAATCTGAAGACGAGAGTGATGAATCAGATGTCGTGGAACATGATGTGAGTATCTTTCCTTTTCTCTCTGATAGTTTGTTTTTTACTGAAACTAAATTTGCTTGAGATGAAAACGAGGAATGCAATGGCATATGTGGAGATGCTTAACCTCAAATTCCATTTTTGATTGCTTTTGGCTGGTAATTAGGTAAAGGTGTGTGACATCTGTGGAGATGCTGGTCGTGAGGATCTACTTGCCATATGTAGTAGGTGCAGTGATGGTGCAGAGCACACGTATGCATAAGCTACTTTCACCTTATTTTTCAGTTTCTAAATTATATTGTTGCAAATTCCTTTCTCTAATGATCAAGAATTATTTCTTTGAATCAGATACTGCATGCGAGAAATGCTTGAGAAAGTCCCTGAAGGGGATTGGTTGTGTGAAGAATGCAAAGACGCAGAGGAGAATGAAAATAAGAAAATAGGTAAGAGTGAAGTTGCATATCTTATCACAAGAAAGACATTTTGGGTCTGACATTTTACACACCCTTTGTGCTTTCTGTGAACTGAATTTGCATGCTCTGACGTTGAGTACATTAACATTCAAGCACCCATATCTACTATATATATATGGTTGTATGCTGACATCTGTGGAATTAAATTTTGTTGTTCAGATGTTGAAGACAAAAAAATTGTTGAAGTTAGTTCAACCTCACAAGTTTCTGGCAAAAGACTTTCTGATAACATTGAAGTAGCTCCAGCAGCAAAAAGACAAGCTCTCGAATCAAGTACAGGATCACCAAAGACGTCAAGCCCCAAGAAATTACTTCCACTGTCTCGAGATTCTTCATTTAAGAGCTTAAATAAACCTAAAGTGAAGCCTGGTCTTCTGATACCTAGTCAAAATAACTCTGGTGGTAGTGACACAGAGATTGCTCGCTCTCCTTCTGTTGGTTCCCGGCAAACTGCAAAGGGTATGTATTTATCTTTCATATGTTGTGCTTCACTGCAACCTTTTATATTTTTGGTACGTCTTAAGGTCTTTTGAGCAACCTTAATGATTTTGTATTTTATACCCTGGAGTTTGATTTTTTTCAAGTGCAAATTATTTCTTATGAATAGGTCTGTTGGTGAAGTCTAATTCATTCAACAACATAAATTCCAAGCCAAGAGTCAAACTTGTTGATGAAGTTGTTCCCTTAAAAGCAAAAGGGAGTATTGAACATGCTTCAAAGAACGTGGAGATACCTGCTCGGATGACTGGCAAATCAACTTTATTCAAATCCTCAAGTTTGGGGCGAACAAATGCAACTGAATCAAAAGTTAAAATGCTTTTGCCCAAGTCAGCACTTTCTCCGGATTTGAAAGGATCTAGACATTTAAAAGAATCAGGTGCATTTGACAAGAAATTTCCGTCTAGGATTGATCGGCCTGTGGGTAGTTCTGTTGTTTCCTCTCCTAAGGGTGATCAAAGGCTTACACCTCGTGCTGAATCCAGTAAACCTTCAGCCATGAACAACAATCGAGAGTTGAAGGTTAATCATGATGGAAAATCAAGTGCATTATCAAGATCAATGAGTAATATAAACCGTAAAAGTTTGGAGCCTCAAGTTATTTCAGGTGTGATCTCTATTCCTGCTATTATACTTTTCTTTATGGGTAGGGGTTAAGTTGCTGCTCTTGATATTTTCAGGTGTGACATCCTTCCTTCAGTACTAGGTTTCATGCTTCAAAGTGTGCTATCTTATAATATATATGTATTTTTTTTTTTTTGAAATTTACAGAGAGAGCATCAACCCGCATTGATGAAGCTCAACAGGATGCACTGCCTCGAACACGGGAGACAGCTAATCAGATTGAGAAAAGCAGAGATAGTTCGGGTGATCGTGGAAGGCCAGCTGTTCCTACTTCAAAAAACCCATATGGCCATTCTATGGACTGTTGCACTGCTGGCACTACACAGGAATCTGGTGCTGAAATATCTGTAACTACCTCAAGTAGTTCAAAGGAGGAGATGCATAAAGACAACATATTGAAAGCTGCTATCCAGGCTGCTTTACTTAGAAGGCCTGAAATTTACAAAAAGAAAGAAGTATCTAACCAAGATGAGGTTTCTACCTCAGCCACAGAGTTGAATTGTGAAGTGACTTCAAAAGACCAAGTCTTGGTTTCCAGCGCACCGAAGAACAGTATATCTTCTGAAGAAACCCATGAACAACAGGAAATCCTTGAGAATTCTACTTCAGATTCTTCCAAATGTTCATCTGCCAATGATTTAAAGCAACTCAAGTCTTGCCCAACTGACTTTCCATCTCAATCAGGAAAGTCAGGTTCCATCTGTCCTGAAGCTGGAAAACCTGCAGTGAGAGACATGTCTGATAAAGCCGTGACATTGTCAATTGTTCCTTCGAAGATGTTGGCGTTTCCTGAATATGAATACATCTGGCAGTATGGAACATCTTATTATGAACTAGCTTGTCTCTAGTTTTGGATTGCTCTTAGTGTTTTGATTGTCACGTTTCACAATATACATAAGCTTTGTTGTTTGCTTTCAGGGGTGTTTTTGAAGTGCATAGAAATGGAAAACCTCCTGATTTATATACCGGACTTCAGGCGCATTTATCCTCTTGTGCTTCTCCTAAGGTTCTTGGAGCAGTGAACAAGTTTCTACCCAAACTTCCCCTCAGTGAAGCTTCTCGCTTGAGCATGTGGCCTTCCCAATTTCATCATGGTGGTCTTAGTGAAGATAATATAGCTCTTTACTTCTTTGCCAGGGATGTTGAAAGGCATGTATATCGATATTATTCTTATGTTGACTATAGACCATTAAATGCAAATATTTGTTTCTTTTCTTTGTTGTAATAATTGACATTTTAATCATATTCTGAAACAGTTACGAGAGATACTACAAAGGTCTTTTGGATCACATGATTAGAAATGATTTAGCACTCAGAGGAAATTTTGAGGATGTCGAACTGCTGATATTCCCTTCCAATCAGCTTCCTGAAAATTCACAGCGTAAGGAATTATTCCATACTTTTGTCAAACAATCTAACATTCTAAGCAATGTGTATATGGTACTTGCAAGGTCAGGGCTTGTTTTGAAGTTTATGCCTTGCTTAGGGTTCATTGGCTGCTGAAATTATTTCATATGCAATTTTGAAATGTCTTGTAGAAAGATGATTTGAGAATTCTGCACGAAGAATAGCGTTCTTCTTTTCTAGAGTGCACCTTATGTGTATGATTTTTGGTAACTAGTTACTTGTCTTTTTCCTGAGTGGTGATCTCATTTATTTTGATTCAGGATCTATATTGCTTTTTATATGATGTCAGCATTTCTGAATAGGACTAGTATGTATGAAATGCACTAAGTTTGCAAAAAATGTGAATGTTATATATTGTATTTGGACCAAGTCAAAAACAATAATTTGATAGTGCATTCTGTAGGCATTAGTGTGTCACTAGTGCTAAATTTCGGTCAGTCTTAGGTTCCCCTTTTGATCATTATTGCGTTAGATATAAAATAATTTCTCGAGCCTTAGCCTAATAACTTGAGTTTTTCGGAGGTTCTCAATTGGTATTAGATCCTTCCATTTTGACTCTAGCATTTTCATTTTTGCCTGACTTCTCAATGGACAATCAGCAGCTAGTGGGGTGGGATTAGGGGCAGCATGTTGGAACGTTAGGATTCAATCACTATACATTATCCCTATATTTGAAGTATGGGATTTTGATGTGGGATTTGGGTTTTTTTGCACACCTCAGTGGCTAGCTTACTTGTTGTGGTTCTCCCAGTGTTTATATCAATTGGGCAGTCAAATTCTTTATAATGCAGTGGTCATGAATTTGAGCTTGTTTATCAATCTTCTAATAAAAAATTGAATGTTATCGCACTATAGGTGTGGTCGTACCAATTTTCCTTTCTTTAAGGAGACACGATAAAAAATATTCACTAGTTGCTTAGGCTTTTGGTGGAGAGTTGGTCCTTGACAATTGGGCATGCTTGGTTTGCTGTTTAGATAACTGATTATGTAACTGTTTTCAAAAAGAAAAGAATTTTTTAAATTCACTTTCACATGTTTAGAATGCTAATGATCTTATTTTTTGGCAGGCTGGAATATGTTGTTTTTCTTATGGGGCGTATTTAGGGGAAGGAAGATATATCATTCAGATTCTGCAAAAAGGATTTGTATTCCCAGTTTGAATGTAATGCCAGTTGAGGAGAAATCTTCAACTGTTGTTTTGACTGTGCCTGAGACACATTGTACGCCAAAGTGCAAGGATGAAGAAACAATTGATCGACATAAAGCATGCAATGCACTTGTCCCATCCACTTCCATAGTAGACCAACGTCCAACTGCCGGAAGTAGGACTATTGATGTCAATGACCAGACACATTTGGATTCACAAGTGAACATAGAGAAGCTAGATAGTAGGATTGAATCGAAATCTACATCAAAGATTCTAACAAGCACTACTCTGTTATGTCAAGAAATGAACTCCACCGATTCATCCCTGGTAATGCTTTTATCCTTAAATACATAAAAATTTGATAGACTGAAAAGTTTGTTTTTCAATTGATAAACATCTACTTGAATGCAACTGTGATGTCAACACTGTGATCTGGTTATGGCCCTTCATACTATGTATATGTTTGAAGCAATGCTGTTAGTGGCTTATGACAGCAATCAGAAAAAGACCAAAAAATATAGCGGATTGTGTTGTGTCGAATGGCAAAACCATGGTGGCTGTGATAATATATTATTTCTGTATTTATGTTAGGATGAAATCCTTTAAGCGAATTCCTGTAGTTATATGTCTAATATCTTGTTGCTTGTAAGCTATGCTGTGAATTGTAACTACCTTGAGATCACTATTTAAAAAAAACATTTCGTGAAGAGTAGTTGTTATCATTGATCCCAATCTTCTCAGCTTGTTGAAAGATGTTCTTGCTTTATGCAGAAAGCTAGTGTACCTGAACAAGAACAGGGCAAAGAATCTAAACCTTCTGAAGCTATGGGAAAAAGTGCTAGCAGCAGGATTGTGGAAGCAAAAACTGATTCCGATATTTCTGTCAAGAAAGAGAAAACCTTGTCTGTGATTCCTTCTGAAAAAGGTGCTGCAAGCAATATTACTAAGGATATAATTTCTGAGAAAATAAACAGTGATGATGACCAGCAAAGGCCTAGGGAGAAACAAAAAGAGTATTGTCACTACAACATTGATTTGGAGGCGAATATTGACAACGAAGAAACAGATGATGCAAGTGATTTGAGTAAGGATAAAAACACAATAACAATTATTGGTAATGAAGATCAGAAAGGGCATATGAGGAAACAGAAAGATGATCATTATATTGACTTGGAGGTAACACTTGAAGAGGAAGAAACTGGTTTTGCAAGCAATATGTGTGAGGATAAAATTTCAGAAAAAATGGATGTCGAGGAAGACTGGCGATGGCCTAGGAGGAAACGGAAAGATAATCATTATATTGACTTGGAGGAAACTTTTCAGGAAGGCCCAAGTGTAGAAGGGATCAACTGTCAGCTACCTAATGATAAAGTTAAGCATGTAGATCTTTCTGACACAGTTATGCAGCGTTCTGTTTTCAGGTGTCAGAAAATGCCTTGGAGTCAGGGAAATGCCAAGTTAGAAGACAGAGAAAGTTCTGGCAAGAAGCTTAAGACAGGTTTCGGTGGGACCTATGGTTCTGGAGGTAGAGACTCTTTCAATGACAGTTTTACATCTCTTGGAAATGATGTCGGTTCCTGTTCTTCAGTTGAGGACAAAGGATGTGAGGAAGCTTGTGATGAGAAAATCATCCGGGAGGACTTGGGAACGATGGAAAGAACCTTCTTTCCAGTGGGCACACAGAATATTGGCAACTCACTATCTGTGCTTAATAGCTTGTCAACCCAAGGGGTTGGTGAGCACGATAAAGGGTTTCAAGATGGGATTCCCAATCTAGAGCTCGCCTTAGGGGGCAAAATGAAAGCACCACTGCCACCAGCTGCGCCTAAGGGTATGCTGCCTTTCTTAGTCGGGCCAGTAGAGAGGCAGAATAACCGCCCAGATAGCCTGGGAGATGGGCAGGAGGATGATGGTATTGCTGGATCTCTTTCCCTCTCTCTGTCATTTCCATCACCAAACAAGGAACACATAAAACCTACAGAGCTTTTACCTGATGGGCAGCGTATGAAAAACTCGTTTTTCCTTTTTGGGAGAAAATAAATGTATGTTGGAATCATGTAAATTATCTTTTATCTTGTTCCGGATGGCCCAGCCTGAATGATAGATAGATATAATCTTCCAGCCCCTCCCTCCCTACAAAAGAAGGAGCCTTTGTCCTCAACAAGAGTCAATAATTTTTCTTTTCTCTTTTCAATCCTTTGTCACATACATGTTTTTATGTTAGCTTTTTTTTTGTTTTCAGAATGCATAGTTAACGGCTGTTTGTATATATAGAGAAAATTGAAGCCGGCATAATTTCATATATGTTACTAGGAACTTGCGGATGACTATTTTTATGGCAGAGTTCCCTCTCTTCCTGGCTCCATATCTCTCTGTTTTCATCGTTATACTTGCTAAGCTCTTGATTATTGAATAAGTTCTATCTTGAAATTAAACTCTTATTGCTGAAACTGAACTCCATGGTTTCTTCGGTTGATTGTTCGCCTCGATCATTATATGATTTTAAAGACAAATCTTGGTGAAATTTTTAAACCACCGTTGAAATTACTTTACATTATCGTAGCAGTCCTTAACAATTAAAAATGATTTATGGGTCATAAATCATTCTCCATCGAGCAAATGCTATATTTTTCTTTGCTTAGAAAAACTGATTTTAAGGATAAACAAGTGTGATAAATAAGCTTAGAATATCTTCTAATTTTGCTGTAAGAGCAAACTCAAATAATGAAGGGATGAACAAGTAATAATTTTTTTCTCCTCAAAAGAAGGGATAACCTAAAATTTAAGGAAATAATCAAACTTTTATCTATAAAATTCACTTGATTTTTCTCATTTTACCAAGGTAAAAAATATATTATTATAAACTTAGAGAGACTTAATTCTAATTAATTTATTTGAAACTAAATTACATATTCTTCTATTTCTTAATATTTGATATTTAAAGTAATGTTACACAAATCAATAAAAATGTTAATTTTCATAATTTATAAACTATTTTCTTTCTGTAAAAACATCTTTATTTTTTGACTTTTTTTTCAATTTCTAAAGAACCAAACTCAAAATAATCGTTGTTGATGACTTCCGCGAATGTACAAAGAGAACTTTGATCTCCTTTTATGGGATATTTGAAAACAAGGAACAAACTTTTTTTTTTCCTAAGAGAATATTTAAAATATAAAAATTATAAAGTGTGAGGCTAACATGTCATGTTGATATTTCCATTAAATTGAATGAAATTACATGGTTCTATAATATAATTATATCTTCGTGCTAAAAGTTTTATCTCCAAACTCTTAAAAAATAACATATTACTTTCACTTAAAAGCACTATTTTCTTCCATGAAAAAAAAAAAAACACTAATTTCACTTAAATTTAAGATCAATTTGTGACATAAAAATAAAAGGAATTAAAGTTACTCTCAATTATTTACTATACTAACAATATTCAACATTTTAATAATTTTATACTTTGAAAGAGATTATTATTTTGTATATGAATTGAAAAATATTTTTAATAATCAAAATGATTATTTATTTCAAAAGTGGGTTCATATATATTTTCCAGGTAAGAAGACGAAATTAAATATATTTATTATTCATAACCATCCCAAAATAATATTGAATCTATAAATGACAAATTTTGAAGACTGTAGATGTTGATACGAAAATGGATTTAAAATGGTGAAATATATATATATTTGAAGTAATGAAAATGGAGAAAGATAAATAAACGAAAAATTGTGGTGATGAACAGTGATTATTTTATAGAGAAAAAACTATCTTCAAACTTCAGACCCTCTCTGTCTTCACACACACTCTCTCAGTTTCACTTTCTTTCTCTCTCATGGCAACTTGTTTCGCACCGTTCTCCATTTCAGGTGAATGGGTTTCCTTTGTCTTCTTATTAATCCTTTACTTCCTTATGCTGCGTCAGAAAATTTTTCCTTTTTATGAATGTTTTTCAGTCATTAGTCCTTTGATTTTTAGGGTTTTTTTTTTTTTTTTTTTTTAAATTTGAATTACTCTTTTTATATATTTAATTTCCATCAGCGAATTGAGAGTATCGGTAGAATTAGGACTAATTTATTTCTTCTTCTTGAGTTCAAGTTTGTAATAAATCTTGGCATTCTTAAATTATTGGGGTATTTAATTTGGGAGTAGGAGGATCTCATGTAAAGTCAGGGGAGCTGTTGTTAACAAAGCGTAACTCATGTGGGATTGGACCTAAGCTCCCTGTTCAAAGGAGATCAAACCTTTTGATCAAGAAGAACAACCGCTCTTCATCAATTTGTGCTGAATACCGGTATGCCATTTTCACATAATTATGTTTTTGGGATTATTAGAAATTCATCAAAAAATTTCAATTCATTATGTTTTAAAATAAATCAAACCATTACATCCCTTTCCAGCCTACTTATTGTCCAAGATGGCTTTTGTTTATATCTCAAATCTATATGATCTTCTTGGGAATATTTTGTGAATCGTTAAATATGGAGTTTCAGGAATCTCTATTCTATTTATGGTATATGCACAAAGTCGGTGCTTTCCCTGTATTAGAAGAAAAAAGAAGTGGTAACTAGTAACCATTTTGGTGCTAATTTTCATTTCATGATTCTTGAAATTTTTTGGTGCTAATTGTCTTTTAAATTCTGGGTCTTGGAGAAACGATTGGAATTTTCTCGTCAGCTTATCTTATTGTTTGGTTGTTTTGGAAGATTATGCGAAGATTTATCGTTCTTTCCATTTGCTGTCTCCCTTGTGTAGTGATAATAGAGGAGGTGGAGGTGGGGATTTTCTTGCTGGCTTTCTTCTAGGTGGTGCAGTTTTTGGAACTGTAGCTTATATCTTTGCTCCCCAGGTGATTCCTTCTTACTTTAATTTTACATTTATTTAAGACTAGAAAATGTATCTGGAAACGATTATGATGAACAAGCTTGATTATACAATTAAAAATAGGGATAGTAAGATATATTAATTGTGTTGTAGATAACTTCTTTTGGAAAGACAACCTTTTGTTTCTTCACTATACAAGGAAATGAAGTCATGACTGGACTGACTTAACAATGGACATGTCATTGTTAACTATATCATTGCTGTTTCATAACTAAGTAGGACATTTGTTTCATGCTCCAATGGATAGTTTTCTTTTCTAAGGAGAGAAAAATAATTAATTAATTTTCTCTTGTCTATATTGATGATGATATCAATGTGCTGTGATGATAAGCTAGAATCATGAATGTTATTTTAATTGACAATTTTGAAAAATGTTTATATAGTGTCGCTAGCCTCCCATCTTTGAATACAAGTCTTATTGTTATGTCTGAAATACTATAAATATTCTCTCGGCAAAGTTTGATTGCTTTTTTTTTGGAGTTGAATTGGTCAAAAGATTTAGCAGAAAGAGTCATATTTGTATTATTCGTCTTATTGTACTCTTGTTGTTACCTCTATTACTATTTACACTCGTGATGTTCCTGTTTCCATTTTGATCGCTCTTAACATGCAGATTAGAAGATCTCTGCTAAATGAAGATGAGTATGGGTTTCGCAAGGCGAAAAGACCAATATATTACGATGAAGGGTTAGAGGTAATAAGGCTTTATTTGGCTTTAGATTCGACTTCTGTGTTATTGGAATATGCTTAGCTTCTTATTGTTATTTTTGAAAGCAGAGGACCAGGCAAACCTTAAACGAGAAGATAGGCCAACTAAATTCTGCCATTGATAATGTATCTTCCCGTTTGAGAGGTGGCAACAACGTGCCTGCTGCTAAGATAGAAAGTGATCCTGAGGTTGAAGCAACCATGTGAAACGCATTTAGTTTGATACTGTCGTCAATGATGTTTTAAATTCGTGAAATATAACGAATTGAAATTTGATGTTTTTTGACGGATTTGGTGGATAAAAGTCTTGCTGCTGAACCAACATAGGTTTTTTTTTAAGGCTGGACTAATATAAGTTACAGCTGTCAAATTTTATTTTCTCCCCTTTGATAATGGATGATTTTTGTTTCTGTGGATGATGCAGCTTGGATTGTGGGGGCATTGTGTAATCATACTTGGCGTTACTTGTTTCTTAGGTTGATAACTACGTTGAGAAAATTAACAAATTCAGAAACCAACCAAACTCAATAATAAAGTAACTTAACGACAACAAAAATGTTGCTGTCCAAGCAATAATTGTAACTTCCTCCAAATGCAATATAAAATGTTTCTATGGTTAATCAAGTGAACAGGGGCATCCCAAGAAGTTTTTAATTATGTGAATGATACATTTTCTCTATCCATTTAGAATATGTGCAAAACGAAAAGAGAAACGATGATGAAAATTAATTTCCTGGAAGAAGCATTTATATATATATATATATATTAGTAAAAAATTTAATTAAAAGCATACATTGTTTCAGTTTTGAAGGCATATTGCATTTTTTGCAATTTTTACTATGTAAAAGGCATTGTAGTAAGCCCAATGTAATCAGCATCTTCTCCTCGCAGGAATCGAATGTCCGTATTTCATCTACGCTTTTCCCCACTCCATTTTAAATTGAATATTCTGATTTTATTGACTTGAGCTTCATTGCTCAATCTAATTCAGTTTTGACTCCTAGGAATTACATGCTCGCACAGCAATTAAGCTCTGGGTAGCCTTCAGAAAAAAGAAGGGAAGTTCAGGTTCTTCATAAAATACTTTTGCAACCAAGTTGTATCAAACATGCCTAAATAAGTCATCGTCATATACTTATGTGTAACGTGACTGAGAACAAATGTAGATAGCTTCTTCAATAGAGCTTGCGTTGCTGGTTTAGCTAGTGGAGATTCAGATCACAACAGAGATACGAAGTGGTGAGTGGCACTGGCAGAATCATGACGCAGATTGAAAGCGCCGCATTGGGATTTGGGAAACTTGTGTTAGAGCTTTTACACCAAATGCCATAATTGGAGACAATGCAAAGCAGCAAATAGAGAGGGGGAAGTAGCGAGGCAGAGGTGGGATGGAGTCCGGGCAGGTGAAGTTGCTATGTGGACAAAATTGGAAAATCAGACGATGGATCATGAAAGAAAAGGAGAATTGCACAATGCATTCACACCAGCTCTGCATATCCAATTGTCCATATAGAATTATAGATGATTCCATACTGTAATTGATGCAGCATTAAGAAAAATTAAGCCGATGAGACCTTGAAACAAACTAAGCTGAAATTACCAATAATCAGAACAAGAACATTCCCCTGAATTAATATGATGAAACCTGTTGGCATCTCTAACAACTAATTTACGACCAGTTACTATTGAGACTCTTTTTGCAAAATCATGGCAGTCTCTGCATGATCGTGTATTTTTGAATACCATAATGGGGGTCTCAGCTGCTGTGCATATGAGACCATAGGCTATAGCTAGTCTCTCACTATGATCAAGAAGCTGCTCTTTGCGTTCGGTAAAGTCAGATAGAGCATCCTCTTCATTAAGAAGGCAGTCCTCACCCCTTTTGAAAGAAAAATTGAGTTCTTTTAATTTTGAGTATATTTGTTCTGTTTGAGGGTGGTGTCTATCACCTACCACAAAACGGTGGACTTTACCCTTCACAATAATCCAGCTGCAACTGACTTCCTTCCTCAAGTTCCTTTCAACCATCATCTTCCTAAATTGGGCTGCCTCATCCCACTTCCCAGCCAAAGCATACAAGTTGAACATGATCACATAAGTAGCAGAGTCTAGTGGGTCCAGGCGAAAGATATTGTCAGCCGCAATCATCCCAATCTCAAGATTTCGACTGCTCCAACATCCTCCTAATAAACTTTTCCAACTCATCACGTCAGGTTCAAATGGCAGACTCCTAATCATCTCATGTGCCTCCTGTAGCAGTCCAGCACGAGAGTATATATCAATCATGCAATTGTAATGATCAATTGTTGGGTTCACACCATATTTGTCGCTCATTGAATCCAAAAACTTCTTCCCCTCTTTAACTAAACCTGAATGGCTACAAGCATTTAACAAACCTATGAATGTGACTGCATTTGGCCTTACACCAGACCTCTGCATCTCTTTAAAAAGCCTTAAAGCTTCAGAAGCTTTGCCATGGTAAGCATGAGCACATATTATTGCAGTCCACGCAACAGTATCAGGTTTAACTATTGTCAAAAATGCTTGATGTGCGTAATCCACTTTGCCACATTTTGAGTACATAGTGACCATAGCACTCTCCCCAGATAGGTATCCAACTAGCCCCTTTTTTATTGCATCTGCATGGATCTGAGCACCGCAGATCAAATCCGAGACAGCAGAGCATGCTTGGAAAATGTTGGTATAGATGAATGAATTCAATAACACTCCTTTACTTCTTATTGTCTTAAAAACCTCTAGAGCTGTGTCAAATCTACCACTTTGGCAGTATCCAGCAATTAAAGCACTCCATGAGAAATCATTAGGTTCAAGTATGCTCTCAAAAGCTCGACGTGCAGCCTCAAATCTTGCACACTTGACATAAAAGTCCACAAGTGGAGTACCAACTGAGACGTCAGACTCGAAGCCAAGTTTTATACAGTAACTATGAATTTGCCTTCCAGCACATAAGTCTCCTAAAGCAGCACAAGCCTTGAGAACTATAGAAAAGACAAACTCATCCAACTCTACACCTTCACTTATCATCTTGGCAAATAACAATAGCGCATCACTGTGCCTTTCAGCTTGTGTATAGCCCACCATCAACCCAGTGCACGCAACAGCATTTTTCCTATTCATCTTATTAATAGCAACTTCAGCACCATCCAACCACCCACACTTGACGTACATATTGGAGATTAACGTCATAATAGAAATATCAGCAGCAAACCCGATCCTTATCAGCTGAGAATGTATCTGTTTGCCAAAGTCTAACATTGAAGGATCTGCAAAACACATAATAAGTGTACTGAAGATAGAGGAGTTGGGCATAATCCCCAAATCCAGCATACGCAAGAGTAATCTAACAGCTTCATCTATATGCCCTTCCTTTGTGTAAGCAGATATAATGATGGCCCAAGAGAAAAAATCCGGATCAACCATTTTATCAAAGAATCTCTCTGCAGCTGTAAAACTCTTACAGTCACAATACATTTGAAGGATGCAATTGTCAACGAATTTATTGCTGTTGGACATTCTCTGCAGTCTATTATGAAATAATTTTCCATCAGACAATGCTCTCAGCGTTCCACACATTTTAAAGAGGTATTCGTAAGATTGAGGATTAATGGAAATACCCTCTTTGTCCATTCTTTCAATGAATTCATGCACTTCTCTAAGCTTCCCTTGTTTGGTTAAAGAAATCAAATGCAAGTTTTCAACTTGGCCTTGTTTATTTTGATTGGTCCTCAATGAAGAATGAGTGCTTTTCAAAGAGATCCATGAAGGCATTTGAGCAAAATTAGCATGTCTAATGTTATTAATTTTATCATTACCTACCACTACTGGTGAAGAATTGGAAAGCACCCAAGAGCACTGGCAAGTTATTGAAGACATTTAGTTTGGTTGAGATTGGAAAGGTGTATCCCTGTACAACAAGAGAACCCAGTCCAAGAAAACAAGTCAACAGTACAGATTCCACACACTCCCAGCAACAATTATCTACTAGCAATCTGAGTATTCTATCTGATTCCTTGTGTTATGAAGCCTGGTCTGATCAGAAAAGAGAAAGAGGGAGAGAATCAGGGGTTAGATAAAAGCCTAAGAAAAAAGGCAAGCTTTTGCTTAGTCAGTATGCCAGAAGATCCAGTCACTTCATTGATTAAAATCTTGTTTATATAAACTTCTCCATACAAAACTAATGAAGAAAATAAGAAGGTAAAAATATAAAATGAATTGAGTTTCTCTATGCAATTCAACTTTTATACAAGTTTTCCCACTTAACTTAGCCAAAAGTTGAGGTGATAAGTTGATTTTAACTTGCGGTAGAAACTTAATTCATTTTAGCTTTGCATTTCCTTTTATGAAGAAGTTAATCCAAACTGGGCCTAAGTTTATTAAATAATCTTTTAGGTTTGATTTAGTTTATGATTCAACTTCACGTGGCCGACACAAGTTTTTCAATCTGAGTAAAGCAGTTTAAAAGAAGCTTCAAAATATCAACGTATTCCAGTTCTTACAGGTCACCAAAGACACATATGTAATTGAGCAGCCAAAGAAAAAAATCAATTCACTTCATTTCAAAATTAGGTCAATGAACACCGAATACAATACAAAACAAAACAGAGAACCTGTTGATTGGTGATGGTTCCAGAGCTTCGCTAGAACCTTTCTCGCTCCTCATTCATTCATTCAGCTTCAGCATTGCGCTTTTGAGTTTCGACTTATGTATACTCCTTCTCTCTCTTTCTTTTTATTATTTTTATTTTATATAAGATTATATTAATTATTTTTAATATTTTAAAAAATATTATAAGAAAAAATATAGAAAAATAAGAATACTATTAAAAAATAATAAATTTATTATGAATTACAAAAATTAATATTCTTATAATAAAAACTTGTTAAAGAAAATATTTTTAAATAAATATTCTTATTTTATTTACGTTAAAAAATAGTTACGGAAAATATTCTGGACACTTTGTAAATAAATGTTTTGTTCTTAATAAAACTATTATATTAAAAAATATTTATATATATTGGGCCTGCTGGGCCTTTTTTAAAATTGTAACAAAAAACAAAGTATATCAATTTCCCAAACAATAATAATAATAATTTATATTCATTTAACTATATATATATATATAATATAATATAATAAAAAAATAAATAATGAATGCTGACTAATCTTTCCATTGCCCCACACATGTCTACATCTGAACCTTCCAATGGTCAATCATGTAAACACACACTGTTTCTAACCCTAATCAACAATTTATGCACAATTTATTAATATATTTATTCCAATTTCACAACGAAACCAACACTAAAGTACAAAATAAACTTAACCAAACACATAATAATAATAATAGTTAAAGTTTAATGATGATGTAACTATTTATATTATTAAATAATGGCACATTAATGTGACTTAAAAATGGTTATTAAAAAACTTAATAAATTTAATTTTAAGATGGAATTTATACTATTATTATTATTATTTTTTGAAATAATTAATAATAAAGTAAGCTATCAATTGTTGATTGTGGAATAGGTATGGTGCTTGGTTTGGGTTGGGAGTGAGGTTTGGATGTAGACTTTGAAGAAAGCTAAAATAATAAACACTAGCTTTACTTTCTCCTTTCATCATCAACCACCCACCACTACAAACTTATAGCTCCATTCCTATTTTGCTTCCAAACTTTTTCCCTTCTCTCTCCTCTCTACCATACCATAACATAACATATTATTCACACAAACTTTTCTCATTTCTGTTTCTGCCATAAGAGAAATCAAACCCAAAAGTACATCAACTACAACAATCATCATGGTTAGTAGTATTATTAGTACCAACATCAATGTAACCACACGTGTGCATTCCCTTTTTTCATTTTTTTCTTCTGTTTTTCTAATTATTCTTTGTTGTTGATTGTATTGTATGAATTAGGGGGGTGGAGGAGGTGCAATTCGGGTCATGAGAGGTCCCTATGAAGGAGATGCTATTGGAATGAATGAAGAAGAAAAGTGGCCACCATGGCTTAGGCCACTTCTCCAAACAAGTTTCTTTGTTCAATGCAAAGTCCACGCAGATTCCCACAAAAGTGAATGCAACATGTATTGCTTGGACTGTATGAATGGAGCCCTTTGCTCTGCCTGTCTTGCTTCTCACAGAGAACACAGAGCTATTCAGGTTAAAACTTTGCCTTCAAAATTTAGTAACTAATACTTGATCAATTAATATTCTTTGGGGATCTATGATTCAATTGGATCCAATTCTGTGAGGATTTGAACCCCCCAAAGGGGAAAGCTCAAGGATTTGGATGTCTGTATTCTGATTGTGTAATTTTGCTACATTCTTACTTTGTTAGGGATCCAACCCTTTCTGATTGATCCTAAAAGTGTTTGTCTCTTGTATTGTTTTTTGTGGTGGTTCCAAGTGCCATTCAATGCTGAATTATCAATCCTAAAGTCAACTATGGATGGCCAGTTAAAGTTTAGCACTTTGAATTTTCTTCCATTAAAGAATTGATTATTGTCCAATTTAAATAAATGGCCATTGGTTCATCCTGCGAGATAGGTTGTTTATTATTTTAACTCTACTAAATAATGATGGTACAGTATCTGATGGCTTCTTCTTTTGTTCTTCTATCTCTTAATTATTTTTCAAAGATAAGGAGATCTTCATACCATGATGTGATAAGGGTGTCGGAGATACAGAAATTTGTGGACATAACAGGGGTCCAAACTTACATTATAAACAGTGCCAAGATTGTGTTCTTGAATGAAAGGCCTCAGCCTAGGCCTGGCAAAGGAGTCACCAACACCTGCCAAGTCTGTGAGCGCAGCCTTCTTGATTCATTCAGCTTCTGCTCTCTTGGTTGTAAGGTATATATATATAGTTGCAGTAGCTTTATATGCATATTTTTATTTTAAAAACAGGCTTATATATTTTACTGTCATTAATCATATAACATTATGTACAATAAAATTGTTAATTATTATAATAACTACTTAAAAAGGTACTAAAATGATAGTTTCTGACTGATCAAATAAAGTTATGCACGATCATCCAACTCTTTCTTTTTGGTCTACTTTTCCTTGTGTTTATACTTTTCTTTATACACCTTGTGTTTACACTTAACCATTAAGCAGTCGTTTCGTCCCTTGAAAATTTCTATCTTGCAGCATTATAGTAGAGTTTCAAAGTTCAAACTAACCTTTGGATTACATTGCTTCTAGCAAAGCAAAACACGGTGAATTTACTTTCAAAGGCCATCCTAAGTCTTCTCTCTCACTAATAATTTATTGAAACTAATAAAAAAATACCAAAGTCCTGGGTCTATTT
The DNA here is from genome assembly GCA_016859785.1 of Macrotyloma uniflorum. Lineage (NCBI taxonomy): Eukaryota > Viridiplantae > Streptophyta > Magnoliopsida > Fabales > Fabaceae > Macrotyloma > Macrotyloma uniflorum. Next base: position 794,776 of record BDMB01000002.1, read on the forward strand.
TTTTAGTTTTAAGCAACTGGAACAAAACTAGAAGTGTCATGTAATGTTATTTTGGAAAAAGATATTTGCATGCAGAAAGAAAAAAAATGACTGATTGATATTGCTAATGATATCATGTGATAATAGAAATATATAAAAAAAATGAGATACGTTAATAAAATGTTTGTATTATCATCACAAATCTGTCAGTTTTTTTCACTCTAGCAATCCAAGTGTTCAAGTTGTTCTAGTTTTAAGAAAACTGGTACTGGTACTATTACTAGCCACTGCTTTATTTTTTGGACTTTTCCTATGTAAAGTACATTTACCTTTTTTGTTTCCTTGGAAAAGTGACAAAAGAAAAAGATTATAAACATAGGTGAATCTTTATATGAATAAAGTTACATCCTCAAGTCTTCAATTTTTTCCCTCAGATGGTTGGAACCTCCAAGAAGTTCCGGAAGAAGAAAATGTTAGCTGAGACAGATGGGTCGGATGGTGAAGAGTCAATAAATGGCATCAGCAATGAAACAAGAAACAAAATCCAGAGCTTCACACCATCAACACCACCACCAACAGCAGCAAATTACAGGACTGCTAAGAGGAGAAAGGGTGTCCCACATAGAGCTCCAATGGGGGGTGCCCTTATTATAGAATACTACTAATGTCATGTTGTATTGGTAGGTTGATGGGTTTAGGTGACTTACCAAAATAATTATACCCTTAAAGATACAACACTAGTGGTCTGTGCCACTTCCCTAAATGGCAATATGGCATATCCTTAGACAATGTATTATGCCTTATAAGGTTACAATACCTGAGCCTCTGTTCACTGAGGCCGGTGTTGGAACTGCATCACTATCTTGTATAGTGCAAAAAAATGTAGAAGGAAAATAATAAAGGAAAAAGTATAAGTTAGAAATCAAATAACTATAGAATATAGAATGAGGGTAATTTAATCTTGCTGGTGTAAGAATAGCAATAAGATGTGTTGGTATCAGATGCGCAATATGTACAAAGTGGCTTGTAGAAAGTGTTTGTATTTTAGACAATAAAAGTCTTTATCATGATTATTAAAATGTTCCACTTGGTTTGGTATATGTCCATCTTCCTGTGCCCTTTCAAAGATTTGAAAGTGCTGTGTTGAATTCTTGAACTGGTTATGAGTGGTTTAAATTGCAGAATGTGTATGGCTTCTGTACTGTTCCTCTTTTCTCTTCCATGCTTCACTTCTTGTGATTCATCCAACAACACTAAATTTCCTTCAATTTATGAACATCATACGAATTAAATTATTATAGGAGACACTTAACTACTTTGTTATATAGAAACATATATTTGTCTTAATCTTGAATGATGACTTGTTTTTTTGAGGAATTTTATCAGTAGAATAAGATAAGTTGAAGCAATAATAGACTGAATAATTGTTTGACAAGATAAACAATGAAGTTATTTATTATTAAATATGAAAAGCATCTGCAAAACAAGACATTGAAACAGACAATATAGGAATAATAGAGGGACCCACAGAGGAAGAAGAAGAAAAAGAGAAGAACCTTGGTTTTTCTATAAATCCAGAATGAGCATGTCCACTATCCTTTGGGCTGTGTGGCACACTAGGTCACCTCTCTATGAAACATTCAAAATTGTCTTACACTTCTCCTTCTTATTATATTTCATCATTCTTTCTATTTCTGTTGTTTCTGCCTCATGTTAAATAAGATAATATGGTTATAGTCAATAACTATTATGAGATATTATATGTTTTGAAATTTCAATTTGATTTAGTTACGATTTTATATTTTAAAAAATAACTATGTAGGTTCAGAGAGAAAAATATATATAAATTAATTCTATATTTTGATAATAATATATTATATCAATTGAGGTAATCTTTTAAAGATATAATCATGTTACAACTGAGTTCAAAATTTAAAATGAATAATTGATTTAACTGAGTTCAAAATTAATTATCTTAACTTTTAGGTAAAGAAAAATGAAATTAAAAAAATTAAGTAACATAAAGGAATCTTTTGAATTTTTTTTCCGCAAACATATATTTTTTCACTTTTGTAATTAGGGTTAATAATTTTTTTTTTCTTTAAAACAAATAAATTTATGAGAAATTTTATATTATTTTAATTAATTAATTTTTATGTATTTTGAAGGTAACACACGCAATATATAGAGGAGGAAGTCAATGTCATTACTTTTCTTAAAACATAATGTTTCGTTACACGCAACGAGGAAAATCAATGTCATTGAGATGTTTTTCTTAGACCATCTTGAATTCGTTAATTAATATAATAAGAATTTTAAAATTTGACAAAAATATAAATATGAATACATTGTAGAAATCGATCACACAAAATATATTGAACTTCTCTATTTTAATTCTTTGTGAAATTATCTAAAAGTTTCATCATAAATATTAAAACTTATAAAGAGTATCTACATTCTATACATTTTTTATATATTATCACTTGATAACTATTTTGTAATAATGTAATAATATAATAATAAAAATAAAAATAAATAATAATTATAATAAGAGGTTTATTAAATAATTATATATGATAAAGAGATTGTCAAAATATTATTATTCTTTTACATCAATCTAATAAACAATTAATTTAGAAAATAATCAAATGTTCATCTTAATATTATAAAAAAAAATTCACCATCTCACATTGCATAAAATTTTCAATAATAAATGTAAATTTGGCTTGTAATTTTTTTTTTTAACTTTTATTGATGAAAATAAAATGGAGTAACTCATCAATTTTTTTTATAAAATTTAAATCCAAAAATTTGTTTCGGAGAATTCAATTATAAATTTTTTTTAATATGCTTTTAATTTCTAAAAAAGAAGCAAATTTTGATTTTAGTCGCTGTAATTAATTAATTAATTAATTAATTTTTTTTTTATAAAATTAAAAATTTCTACATTTAATACATAATAATATTAAATAACCTTTCTTAGTTTTAGAGATTAAGATGAACACATCAAAGGTTTACAATGATCTAAAAATGGTAGATGTAAAAATTAAAACTTTATAGGGTTTTGTTTCGTTTGGTTCTCTTCTCAAACTCTCTTAAACCCTAAAAAGAATGGTTGGTTCCATTGTTGGTGTGGTTGTTCATTTTGATTGGTGATTATGAGGAAGAGAGAGTTGAACACTCTTCTCTCTCGGTCACTCAATTTCTTGCATCCAAAACAACGCTTCTCCAATTCCTCACACCACCCTCTCCCAGGCCTTCTTCCCTCCGACGATGAAACCTCTTCGCACGATTCTTCCCTCCATTTGTCGCAGCACTACGCATTCCTCCGCAACTCTTTGCTCAATTCCACCACCCACTCCGTTGAGTCCTCTAACGACGCCGTATCCATGTCCGACGCAATCAGAACCGGCTTTGGCTCCGAAACCCAAAATTTCCTGAGGCAGTTCCGGGGTAAGCTAAGCGACTCTTTGGTTGTTGAGGTGATGAATCTCGTTAAACACCCTCAGCTCTGCGTCGAGTTTTTCCTGTGGGCAAGTCGCCAAATCGGTTACACCCACACTTCTGTGGTGTACAATGCGCTGATTGAGTTACTGTGTTGCAATGACGTTAATGATAGAGTGTCTGACAAGTTTTTGATGCAAATTAGGGATGATGACAGGGAGCTGCTTCGGAAGTTGCTCAATGTTCTCATTCAAAAGTGTTGCAGGAATGGAATGTGGAATTTGGCGTTGGAAGAGTTGGGGAGGCTTAAGGATTTTGGGTACAAGGCTTCTCCGACCACTTATAATGCTTTGATTCAGGTTTTTCTTAGGGCTGATAAGTTAGATACTGCTTATTTGGTTCACAAAGAGATGTCCAATTCTGGGTTTGTTATGGATGGATATACTCTCAGTTGTTTTGCTTATTCCCTCTGCAAAGTGGGGAGGTGTGGGGATGCGCTGAGTTTGATTGAGAAGGAGGAGTTTTTGCCTGACACAGTTTTTTATAATAGGATGCTTTCCGGGTTATGTGAAGCTTCGCGTTTTGAAGAAGCGATGGAGATCTTGGATCGAATGCGGTCGAATTCCTGCATTCCCAATGTTGTCACATATAGAATTTTGGTTTCTGGTTGTTTGGGGAAAGGGCAGCTGGGCCGGTGTAAGAGAATTCTTAGCATGATGATGACAGAAGGCTGTTATCCTAATCGGGAGATGTTTAATTCTCTTGTACATGCTTATTGTAAATCCAGGGATTACTCTTATGCCTATAAGTTGTTTAAGAAAATGGATAAATGTGGGTGCCAACCCAGCTATCTTCATTATAATATATTCATAGGTAGTATATGTGGCAATGAGGAGCTGCCCGGCTCAGATGTGCTGGAATTGGCTGAAAAGGCTTATAGTGAAATGTTTGATTTGGGGATTGTGTTAAATAAGATAAATGTCAGCAATTTTGCGCGGTGTCTTTGTGGAGCTGGAAAGTTTGATAAAGCCTTTAAGATTATATGCGAAATGATGAGCAAGGGTTTCATTCCTGATGATAGTACGTATTCTAAAGTGATTGGTTTTCTTTGTGATGCCTCCAAGGTAGAGAAGGCCTTTTTGTTGTTCGAAGAAATGAAAAAGAATGGCATTGTTCCCAGTGTTTATACGTATACTATTTTAATTGATAGCTTTTGCAAAGCTGGGCTTATTCAACAAGCTCGGAAATGGTTTGATGAAATGTTAAGAGACGGTTGCATCCCAAATGTAGTGACTTATACTGCTCTGATTCATGCATACCTGAAAGCAAGAAAGGTGTTTGATGCAAATAAACTATTTCAGATGATGTTGGTTGAAGGTTGCAAGCCTAATGTTGTTACATATACAGCTTTAATTGATGGTCATTGTAAGGCTGGGCAGATTGATAAAGCTTGCCAGATCTATGCCAGAATGCAAGGTGACATGGAATCCTCTGACATGGACATGTATTTTAAGCTAGATGGCAATGATGGTGAAGCACCAAATGTTATTACTTATGGGGCTTTGGTGGATGGTTTATGCAAAGCAAACAGGGTTAAAGAAGCCCATGAATTGTTGGATACCATGTCAAGTAATGGTTGTGAACCTAACCAAATAGTGTATTCTGCTCTTATAGATGGGTTTTGCAAGACTGGAAAGCTTGAAAGTGCACAAGAGGTGTTTGTAAAGATGTCAGAGCGTGGATACATTCCGAATTTGTATACCTACAGTTCTTTAATTAATAGTCTGTTTAAAGAAAAACGATTGGATCTTGTTTTAAAAGTGTTGTCCAAGATGCTAGAGAATTCCTGCACTCCAAATGTTGTTATTTACACAGAGATGATCGATGGCCTCTGTAAAGTTGGAAAGACGGATGAAGCATACAAGCTCATGCTTAAAATGGAAGAAGTGGGCTGTTATCCAAACGTTGTAACTTATACTGCAATGATTGATGGTTTTGGGAAATTAGGAAAAATTGAACAGTGCCTTGATCTATACACTGATATGAGCTCAAAGGGTTGTGCACCAAACTTTATAACCTATAAGGTCTTGATAAATCACTGTTGTTCCTCTGGCCTTCTCGATGAAGCACGCAGACTTCTAGATGAAATGACACAGACATATTGGCCAAGGCATTTGTCAAGTTACCGGAAAATTATTGAGGGCTTTAACCGAGAGTTTATAATCTCAATTGGGCTTTTAGATGAGCTGAGTGAGAATGAATTAGTGCCAGTTGAGTCTTTATACAGAATTTTGGTTGATAAATTTATCAAGGTTGGAAGACTGGAAGTTGCGGTGAATCTACTTGAGGAAATTTCATCATCTCCAAGCCTTGCAGTTGCCAACAAATATCTATATACTTCTTTAATTGAGAGTCTGTCCCTTGCAAGTAAGGTTGATAAAGCCTTTGAGCTTTATGCAAGCATGATAAATAAGAATGTTGTTCCAGAGCTTAGCACATTTGTCTACCTCATCAAAGGCCTTACCAGGGTTGGTATGTGGCAAGAAGCACTACAATTATCAGACAGCATATGCCAAATGGTTTGTCACACTTGCTCTAACTTTGTAAAGTATGAAACAACACAAGGATAAATTTTCCATGACATTTTGCTGAGTTATTTTAAATATGTTAACATTAAGCACTTCCTTTATGCATTTAGTGGTAAAGAAACAACAGCTCTGTAAATGTACAAGATCCTTGAGTTACTACTTCGACATGGTTATTCTGACCCCTTTTCCTTTGCATTTTCTGTCAACATTGCAGGATATTTTTTGGCTTCATGAAGAGGTAACCGTTGCAGATTAGATTTCTTATGTACAGAACTGCAGATTGAATGTGAGTTATGTAAATGAAGGAAAACGATTACAGGTAGGAAGAAGAAATGGTTAAGCTGGTAAGTGGTTGCTTTATCAAAATCTCTATATCTTATGATACCTTTCATTTATTATTGATCTTCATCTGCAGATGTGGGATTTTGCAGAAACATGAGATTTTGAAGAAAGCACATCATATGTAATCCATTAATCTCCAAGTTTCAAAATCATGCGTATTTGTCCTCCAATCATTACATCATGCCAGGGGTAATGATTTGATGATCTTTGATCAAGCATACTATTAGATGCCAAGGTATATAAAAATTAAATTTCTATCCTTGATATCTTTTGCAGCAAATTACATCTCAATAATGTTTTTGTTATTTGCTAATATTCTATGAAGAGACAAAAAAAATATTAAGTAGTACTTGCATTATATAACAAATAAACTGAGATTGATATAATGATTTTTTTATACAATAAGTTGTTTGACCTTTTTGCAATGAATGGACATGTTCACCTAACAAGAGGTTTTCCTCCAATCATTTGCAAACAGTGCCGCATTGTTTGTTTCAAAGGTCTATTTGTGGTCAGGCATTTCAATGCGAGATTCATTTTCTGATACATGAGTAGACTGTTCTTTGTCTTTGCTATTTTCCCATTTGGTAAATTATAAATTCTGTGAGATTTATGAATACAGAATAGCAAGTCATTTATGACTTTTTTTTGTTACACTAATCAATCATGCGCTATTATATTAGCAAATATGCTTACTGCTTTTTTGTTTTTCTCTCGAACTAATTATGCTCTTGGTTTAGTTGTTAAACTGGTAAAGTTTAAATTGAAATTCATCTTCTCTTGTTATATTTTTTTTCTGTTTTTGAAGTTCAGAGACAAATAATTATCTGTTTTTTATTACGAAGTAGCTTGGCAGCTAAGGAATCAGCTTTTAGGGAATATTTAAGGAGCAAGGAGTTTGGGAAGTATATCCTTGCTTCATTTTTTTTTCTATTCGTTTGAGAGACTGGCCATTAGAAGGAATGCAAAATGGCCTGGTTTTTTACAGATTATGGTGGTGTCTACAGGTGAGACTTGCATGGGTCAGAGTCAACACTCTTTTTGCTAGCATGATGTCTACAGGTTGATTTTGTTGTCATGAGTTAGGGTCATGGAAAAAATAGCCTCTCTACTCACTGTGTACACCTCTCTGGACCTCATGATGGGGGGATTTTCATGCACCAAACTTCCCTTTTGTGCGGTGGTGAATATAAATAGATTACACCACCTGTGTTCTTAATTAGAAAGCATCATGTTTGTTGCGATTGATGTTTCCTTCCCTGTCGTTTCCTTTTGGTTTTCTTAGGAGGACTTCTAATCCTCCGTTTTTGTCCTCATTAAACGAGGTTTAGGGTGAAACAATTCAGAACAGGATCAAAAGATGCTTCTTCACTTTGAATGTCTATTGCACAGAGGCTTCCTTGGAAGTTTGAGGCAGAGACAATCACATGATTTCTTTATAAGGGAATGCTCAAGGGAGTTTGTGAATGGGGACATAGCTACAGCCAGTTCGGAGTGTACTAATCACTCCCTCCCAGTTAATCATGTTTTCTGGGGATTTTTTCCTCTACTCGAGACTTGGGGGATGCTGTCACTGAATCTTTCACCATTTAAAGTGAGCTAGTTGATTTACTTCTATAACTACTATGGCAAGTGGTCTTATCATTAGTTGAGCATTTGCTTATCTTGTGTATACCATTGTAATTCATTCTGTATAAATAAATATATATGAGGCTACTCTACACGTAATGTTCTACTTTTTGTCTCTGTCTTCCTAGATTAATTTCTTTTCTTTTTCTGTTTTAGTCAGGTCAGGGGGTAATGTTCTACAGATATTTTTAATTTAATAAAAGAGCTAGTCAAATTTAATTATTTGTCATATGGAGATTGATTAAATTGTATAAATGAATCATGTATTAATTTTTCGCAAATAGCAGCAATTCATAAGACCATTTTTACAATCCTATGTCCCACAATTCTTAAAATGGCAAAAGCAGTTGTGTATGTTGCAGAGGCAAAACTATGTTTCAGTTAAAATAACCAAATTATTAATACAATTAAATTAAAGCATTACTATATTGGATTCACCATTAATAATATACACTTATTTATTCTATTTCTGTTACATTATTATTTTTTTCTCATTTCATACAAGAGTCACTTTTTCATAATATATTTTTCAAGAACATAGCATAAAAAAGTAATATTATTTAGATTTACTTATATTTTTAGTCTTTTGAAATTTGGAATAAATTTTTTCAAAATTTTAAATTAAAAAATATATTTTAATTTTCTAAAGTTAATAAAATATAATTTTTGTTCTTAGATACTAATTTGAAGAATTAAAAATATTTTAAAAAATAATTTTAATATTTTGAAATTAAAATTATATTTTTCAATTTAAAAAAAAAACTAAAATAATATTTTAAAATTTATAACCTAAACTAGAATCACCCTAAATTAAGAATTAAAATATAATTAATATCTTAAAAACTTCTTTATTTTTTTATTCATATATATTCATTTTATTTTTTACAAAATTTACACACATTTAAATTACTTACATACTTCATTCTTTTATTTATTTTTATGCATTTACATTAACATTATTTTAAATAAAATAATATTATTTCATGACAATAATTTATCCACATTCATTTTATACTATCTGTATTATTAATTATATATATTTTTTTATTTTATCTCCATCACACGAGATAAAAAAGAAATAACATGAAACAGATAATTAATACTTTATTTCTTTTAGAACTTAAAGCAGCACAATTTATTTAATAAAAAATGGACATATATCCCTTTTGTGATTTCTTCTTCATCATATAAATTTTACTTTTGACTTGCTTTTACAATTTTTTTATCCAAAAAACATTAATTAAAGAGTATATAATTAAGTTAGCAATACATTTTTTTTCTTACTATTGTTGAATGTGAAAATGCAAGAGATAAATAGGGGAAAATAATAAAATAAATGAAAATAAATGAAGATGAATATATAAAAATAGTTAATATGATAATTCTATAATTTAAAAATTATTTACTAAATAAAAAATATTTCACTATTTTCCTCAAGCAAATCAAATATATTGCAGTCTTTCTCTCATCTCATCTCTTTCTTCTCTCTGATCATTCGCTTGACCCCGGAAATTAAATGATTTTCTGTTGTTGGGTTCTCTTTTAGGTTCTATTCTCACTCTCTCTTCTCCTTCTATTTGGTGTTTTGTCGAATTCATAGCCTCTCTTTGAATGTTGTCGTTTCAATTATGCATTGACTTCTGTGTTAGTGTATTGCTGGAGTCTTGACGTTTTGGTTTCTCGCTTTTGGATTCATCTTCTTCCGTTTCCAACTTTGATTGCACCAATTATTAATTATTGTTACCAGTTTAACTGTTACTCTTGTGTATAGCTACGTGTTCGCTTCTTTGATTATCCTTTTACTCCTTTTTGAATTGATCTAATTTATGTTTTTCTTTCTTTTAGGATCCATGGATTGTTGCGATGGAACTCACAAGTTGTCTCGGTTAATTGTTACTGTAAGTCTTCCGTTCTTCCTATCCTTCAGCTCAATCTTTCATCAGCACTACAACTCTCTTCAAAATATTATTTTTCTTGCCTTTTTATGCAGACCCAGCTATTAAATTTGTATAATAGTTAGGTATTCAATTTTTCTTAATTGATTAAATAACTAAATTTTTCACTTTTTTTTTAGACTTATATGAATACTAATTTTAATTTTCGAAAGCTTTTCTCCGCTGAAGTTGCCATAACGAGAATAGTTAAATAATATTATGTAAGATATCTATTTCATAATAATGTTTTTTTAAGTAGAAACAATATATTCATTCAATTTAATAACCAATTATTCGTTATATAACCTTGAGTTCTAATTAGAAATTGTTTATAGATCCTGTGATGTTCTGTATCTAATTCTTTGAATTTCAAGAACTTTATCTCTTTCAAATATCATGCTGTCATAGACACATCTTTAACTCCAGTAGGAATTGACTTCAAAGACTCCAAGTGCTGTAATCCAAGCACTGAATGAAAAATAGACCAAGATAAGAGTAAAACGACAGCTATCTAGACCCTGAATCAACATATATGTAGGCCATAAGAAACTGGTAATCTATATCTAAAGGTGCGTACAAAAATGGTAATATTAAATCAATAAATTGCTTATTCTGTAACATAAAAATTATGCTTGTTTTTTCAACATAACTCAATTCTGTTAACAGGGTCCACACTAGTGTAGCAAGATTCCAATCTAGATACATGTTATTGTCGCTTCATGTTTGATCTATGTATTGTTGAACACAATGATATTTAACATAAATGATTGGTCTATGCAACTGAGCATATACTTTTCCATAGAACCTAAAATTTAAAAGTCCATTCATTCTGGGTTTTAAGGCTTGTACAGATTGGAAATTTCTGGCTTCGACTGCTATGGTACTTTCTGCAAATAATTGTCAGCGCATGGTATTCCATATCAGTCGTGGGTAATTTGTTTGAAAGCTATTTCATCTCTTGTGGAGTACTAGAGAAATACAAGTCTCTTCATGCAGAAAAGGTTCGGTACCTTGCCATAGTCATAGAAAGTGAAGAAGCTTACCAGATTTCCAAAGTTGTTAAACTGTTGGAGTGGCTGGACTCTATTGGTGTGAAGAATGTGTGCCTCTATGACATGAATGGTATGAAAGGTTTGGAGAATCAGTGATGTTAAAGTTTCTTTTAGTCAGGCCATAATAGTGTTTTCCTTGAACTCTTCATTCTAGGATTATTGAAGAAGTCTAAGGAAACCATATTTCGAAATTTGAAGAATGCAAAATCCATTGAGGTACTATATAATTTCCTTGCAGATTGCTTCTTTGTTAATCAATTAATAAGTTTGCTCCGGTTTATGATTTTAACCTGCATGTGACTGGTGCGTCTTATATAACTTCCATATTAATTAGTTTGGGTATTCCCACCTTTGCCTCTTTTTATTTTGAGTGATTTTTTATTTCTTTCTACTGTTCAATGTAGGGGATGGGGAAGGATATAACCAAACCTTTATTTAGATTCTGGGAGATGATGTGTCCTAGATTAAATTGGTTTGACACATGAAATTTGTTGAGTACATCTGATCTCATATCCAATTTTTATGGCTTAATAAATGATGGGGCTTACTTATAGTATTTGATTATTTGTGTTGCATTATCTTAGAAGTTACTGACAAGATGAAAGAAATGGTTCTGTTTATTCATTATATAAGCGACGTGGCTTTCTAATAGAGTCTTGACTGAATGCACATTTCTGATATGGTGAAAATTAATGGAGTGAAAAGCAAAGGTAAGAAAATGAAGCCAGACTAGAAAGTTATTCTTTATTTTAGGTACTTGGGTGGTAGGTTAAGAATAGGAGTGACAGAAAATAGGCATGAGAATAGTACCTTCGAGCCCACTAAAATATTTTCTCTAAAGTCTAAGGGAGAAAGGAGAGAACAGACTTCATACAGGAACCGTGTTTTTTTTTTTTATAATAATTTTTTTTTTAATTTTCTTCCTTTTTTTACTCATCTAAACAAAAGAAGGGAAATTCGGTCATTCTTATCATTTTTTTTTTTTGTATTTTCTCTCTGCCTCCAAAAAATGCATAAGTAGAAAATATGGATCATAAATGGCTCATACCGCTGCCATTGCTGTCAAGTATAAATATTAACTTCTGTCATGTCACTTGTGTGATCTGATCTAGCATTAACTCAGTGCAGGAAGTTAGTCATTTTGTCACACACCATGCTCCTGATCACATGACTCTGGAATTTCTTTCTTATGTGGATGGGAAGGAGGCAATGACCAAAGCAGCTAACTTGGTTTTTGTGGAAAACTTGAAACGTCACAACTTGGGTGGAGAACGAGATACTCAAATGTTGTTAGAACCTCACTTGAATGAAGCATTGCAAATTGTTGGTATGTTGCTTGGTAGACCTACTATTTATGAGTAGACTGTTTTGTTCAAAATTTACTTATCATTATTATCAGGTAGCAAAGGCCCTGAGCCTGACCTTTTACTGGTTTATGGACCTGTCCGAAGCCATCTTGGTTTTCCTGCATGGAGACTTCGGTACACAGAGATAGTGTAAGTTCTTTCTAGGAAACTATTATTTATGATTAGATCAGTGCAGTGATAAAAATGTTTGTTTATTCACATGAAATGAAGCTAAAAGCAGTAGCTCTGTTACATTGTCATTCTGTTCTGTATTAGTTATCAACTTGCAACAGTCTGTTGATTATTTAGCTGAAATAGCAGTCCTTGTAAATGAAATTAGTTTAAATCTCGGTAAATATATTTGATTCCGATTCAGCTTCTCTTTTGTTCTTATGTTCGGCTCTTTTTTATGGGTATTGGCTAATCCATAATTCTATTGCAGAGACATTATGCCTTAAAAGTTAATAGTAAACTTCCTTGCAATGCATAGGCTCTTGCGTGGACTTGTTTATAATTTTTTTATTAATATAGGCAATACAACTAAACTATACATGAAAAGTCAATATTAAAACTTAGTGATCTCATGATCCCTTAAAAAAGCTATATACACTTATCTTTTAATCTTTTAGAAAAACTGAGAACCAACAGCCTCGAGTATTACAGTGTTTTTTTTCTTCTGTTTTTTCCATCTTTTTGATAGATTCTGACTGATTTTTGTGTTTATTACAGACATATGGGATCATTGAACTTCATGAAATATGGTTCCTTAATGAAAGCCATTTACAATTTCACGAAAGTGCACCAAAATTATGGTGAGTATTTTCTTTACTGAGTCATTTACTGGTCTCCCATGGTTTGATTCCTAATAAATTGGTAAATTTTCTGCAGTTATTTTTACCATTAACTGCATTTAATTGTTTGCATCTCTATTAGTTTGCTAAATCATGTCAGATTAGCCTAAAACTGGATCCCAGTTCTCAAGGAGAAATAAATACTAACAAATAGTACAGTATATTGGTAGACATCTCCGCACTTTTATGTATAATGTTGCCTTTGGACGATGAGCAGAATTAGTATTAAATAGAGTTGTGCATAGTCTATAGCTTACTACAATTTGTTTCCATTTATTTATTCATTTTTTTCCCGGATTTCTAACAGGTACGTAGAGAAGGAATTCGGAACTAGTAAACTGCACAAGCACCACAAAGGGTTGGCATGAAGATTAGAAAAAAAGGCTAGATAGATCTTTGTGGAAAAAGGGCTTCCTCACCAGAGGTTTTAACTGTAAATGTGTCATCTTGCCGGATAGATAGAATTGTAAGTCATAGACAGGGTTTTATCAACTGTTAATTTAAGAAACAAAAGGTCTATACTAACTACAGTGTATTTTTATTTGATGCACCACGGGAGACTCATGTAGTGGAAAAATTCCTCCTCACAGGTATATCAAAACCATCAACATTGTGTGATTGAAGTATATAATTTTGTTCATTAGACATGTTGTGGGTTTGGTAACATATATACAGACCAGGTTTTGTCTAAACATGATCTCAGTTCAGATTGAATATAGAATGCGTAGTGATTTATATTTTGAATATTGTATAATGTTTTAAAGAATAAAATTAAGAAATTAAGATACAAGTAATCATAAATTATAATATTTTTTTGAGAGGATTCATGCTAACGTTATATTATAATATTAAAATGTGTTATTTAGAATATTCATTTAACTTTTTGTGTGTGTTATATAATACTATAGATTAAAAATGGAAAATTTTAATTTTAGAAAGATAAAAAAAAAATTACCTAAACTAACATACAAACTCATTCACTTTTTATGGGAAGAAAAAAATTATTTAAATCACTATAATTGATAAAACAATTTATAAATTTTATATTTATGTATAATTTTTAAATGTGTTTTTTCTGATTTTTAAATTAATTTAGATTGAATTAAAAGATTAAAGTACTAAAAATAAAATGGAAATTTTTGAAAAATATTGATTTAAATTGGTTTTCTACTCTGGTTCGATTAACTTTTCCCTGTTCTAAAATGACTGAATTTTTTTAGATTATAATGGGTTAAACGAGAAGGTTCGAATTTTTTTTCCTAAAATAATGGTATGAATATTACTTAATATTAAACATGCATAGCAAAAGATAGGAATGCATTTTTTGTTTTTGGAAAAATGCATTTATTTTCTTTGTTTACTAAAATGTCTATTGCTAATACCACCGTATTTACAACCCTTGGGCTATTTGGGCCTAAACCAAACGTGTTGGAATTGGGCCCAATTAGAGTGTCAATAATTTCTTGATTATTGAATGTAAAGCTAGCACCAAAAATGAGATAATTATTTATAATAGATTTACTAGCTTGTATAATAATTATTTAAAGAATTTATATGTAGTAATTTGTAGTTAATTAAGAGTCTTAAACTAACAATACATCAAAGATAAACAAAATATATATATTCAAAAGTGAAAAGCATGTTAAATAAAAAATCCATAGTTGAAATTGATGGATCTTTTTAAAAAGATGGATGAAGTTGCACCTAATATATGAATCTGAATATGACACAAAGTGATGAAGAAGAAGAAGAAGATGATGAGTTTTGGTCGAAAGTCAGTTTCTGACCATACAAAACAACTTCATTCAATGCCAAATCCAAACCAATTTTGTTTATTACTCCATTTCTTTCCCATAAATCCAACCATCTTTCATTTATAACAACAAACCACCAATCATAATTAACTTTTCTTCATCAATACAAGTTAAAGAAAATTGTAATATCTATAAGTAAAATCAGTCATCAATCAAAAACCAGTATCTTAAATTAGTACATTACCCTAAATTTATTATTTTACACATCTCATTCAATGCACACACAATTTGTTTAAGAAGGTTTCATTTTATGCAGATTTTCTCAATTGGTTAAACCATCCATGCTTTTAATTGGTCCACATGACACAACCCACTTAACAGTTTTTTTGTCCATATTATTAATTCCATCCAATACATAATTGAACTTAGTTAACTAATAATTGATTCTGAAAAGAGTGGTTAAAATTTACTCTACTAAGAATCAAAATATTAATCTCAGTTGTTGTTTCTTTCAAACCTAGAAAGCAACTAATCTGTAGGCATTCTATAGGTTTTTCTTTTCTGTCAGAAAATATTATTCTATATCTTCAAATTTAACATTTGATCACATTGTGACATTAACAGATGTATATAAAAGCAGCACTTTACTGCATCATGTGAAGTTATCCCAACATTAAGACCCTGCATCACGTTCCTAACCACCTTTGAGACCACCACCACATGTTTGTGAAAAGGCCATCATTTCCCTTAGCTCAATGGTTAACACCACCCTACAATAACTAGGACCCTTTGCCTTAAAATATCACTTCTGCTTCTCTACCAAACTCCATGTCACTATTTTCCCTTAAATCGCAATCTACCATCTGCAAACTCAAACAATATAAGAATCCTTTCATTTCTGATGCCTCCATGGAGTCTTTTTGTTGAGGAAGAAACCCTTCATCCATGCCTCCATTCATCTACCCTCAACTCCATTCATTTACTTTTGTTAAACAAAATTTAGAATGAAAATCAATCTTAACAGATTTGTTAACCCTGTTACACATTTATATCAGATTATTATCAGATATTATGGAATAAGTCACATCTTCTATGTAAAAGGGTAGGGTGAAAATTGAAAATCACTCAATGTGTTAAAATTATACATGGACTAAAGATACAATTAAATTATAACATATAAATAGAATGCAAATTTCATCTTTAAACTTATATCCACTTTTTAATATCTGTCATTATATAAAACTGACAAAAAAAGTATTTGATCTAACTTGTTAGGACAAGTAAGAAATTTCCAGTGTCTCAATAAGATGAACTTGAACTGTGTTTGAGTGTTGATGGAGGAAGCAAAATGTGTAAATGAAAGGGAAATATGAGGTGTTTGAGACAAATAAGAAAAAAGTGAGGCATGTTTGGAGACATTAAAATGAAAAATAAGGATATGTTTAATCACCTTAATTAGCAATCAACAACAATTGAGTAACAACCCTCACCAAATCTGGAAACATAAATATATTGAAGAGACTATTTTTCTAAAAAAAAAAAATCTTTAAAATATCTAAAAATTAAAGTAACTATATTATAGTTTATAAAAACCAAAACCTATGTTATTCAGATTTTTTTATATTTTCAAACAATCTATAAGTACTTATTGGAGAATACATAAAAAGATAAAATGAATTTTCTTGAATTTAAAATTAATTTATACATTTTAACCTTTGAAGAAGGTAAGGGAAAAATTATATTTATTTTAAGCATATTATATATATATATATAAATATATATTATTTTTTCTTGAAAGTATTTCTAAAAATTTTATTCTATCAAAAACCAATAAGATGCTTTAAGTTTTTTACAATTATAATTGAAAATAAGTTAAATCAGACTAGATTTTGTGTAAATAGGTATGAGGTATTATTAAAAATTAAGATTTAATCAATCTATTAGTTTATTTATGGATTTTTTTTTCTTTCATATTATAGCATATTAATAGCTAAGAAATTAAATTTTAAATAATTGAACAAGTTATTAAGATAATTAATAGACTTAATTGTAAACGTAAACTTAATAAGTTATAATAACATTTATTTTAAAATATTTATTGGATTTATGATATAAATTGTTTACTTTATCAAAATATTAAGTATAAAATTATAATAAATATATTAGCTTTTATTATATTCAAATAAATAAACAAGTCTATGTATAAGACTTAATATATTTTTTTTCATAAACTCAAATTTACTCTACAATTAAATATATATATTTTTTAAGTAAAATCAAGTCTAACCTTTTTATTAAATTGTATTATTTTATATTTATTAATTAATTCAATTACATATATTTTATCAAATATACAATTTTTAATGAACACAAACATATTTTTAGAGTAGTTTCCATTTTGCAAAAGAATCTTGATCTTGCTTTAATGAAAATTTGAGCAAATATAAATGTGGGAACAGGTTTTTTTAGAATAACCAAATAAGTTATAAAACTGAACAAGCCTAACTTACAAGCTTTTCTGCCTTCAACTTCCAATTTATAACTTCAACTCTGAAACTTCCAATTCATAAATTGTAACCTAATTTATTAGTTATTTTGTGCAAAAAGTCAATATATATATATATATATATATATTCCTTTGTTCTAAAAAATGTAGCAGAAGATAATGTCTCAGTG
The DNA here is from genome assembly GCA_016859785.1 of Macrotyloma uniflorum. Taxonomy (NCBI): domain Eukaryota; kingdom Viridiplantae; phylum Streptophyta; class Magnoliopsida; order Fabales; family Fabaceae; genus Macrotyloma; species Macrotyloma uniflorum. Next base: position 812,371 of record BDMB01000002.1, read on the forward strand.
TAAGACAATAAAAGACATGTTATCTTACTGTATTGGACAGTATAGTCCATATTTTATTTAATTTTTTGACATAAACAATAAACAATCTCTGCAGAAAAATAATCATATTCAAATCACATGAAACTATTATAGATTTTCTAGGACAAATAAGGTCAATATTTTAGCTTTTGAAAACACATACAAAATTAACCTTTTTTTTTTTTTCATTTATTTTTTACTGCAACTCCTTCATGTCCTTTTGTCTTTGGATTATGTTCAGAAACATGATCACGACTTTCTAACAATATTCATTGCATCGAAGAGTGAAGTGTTTTTATGTGCTTTTAGTTTATCCTCCTCAGGTTGGTACAACAGTCTAATTATCATTCTGCAAGATTTTAAAAAATTTTATCAGTTTTTTTCTTGGTTCAAAAATTGGTCACCTTATTAGGAGAATAACATGAAAAAAAAGGACAGTGATTTTTGTTTTAAAAAATAAACATATAGAACAGAAACAATAACCTTAAAGCATAAAAAAAAGTTGAGAAAAGTAAAAACCATGAATATTATGTGGTGATTTGAAGTTCACATGTCTCCTTTTTGAAATAATCCAACCTGGCAAAGCAATTGGTAACATGCAGTGCTATCTCTTTCAAATTAATTTTGTAGTTCATGAAACCAAACTATTTTGTTTTGAAATTTTCGACACATGCACATGTTGGAAATTCAATTGTCACGATATTTAAATTTGGAAAATAATTTGAAAGAAAGAGTTGCAGGGGCAGTTCCTAATCCCATGGCAGAGTCTCTTTTCCTGAAAAGAAGGGTAAGGTTGGAAGAGTCACAGACAGGTCTTTGCCTCTGAAAAAGCTACACATGCCTTTGGCTTTGACAGATTTAAGAAAACTCAGGGTTACTTTTGTCTTTTCACTTCCATCAACCTCAAGATATACACTAACATAACCACTGCTTCCACTGAGAGAGAAAGAAAGAAAGAGGAAAATGAAAATGAAAATGAAAATGAAAATGAAAATGAAAAGGGTAAAGAGAGAGAGAGATATAGATAGAGCATAGCATAGCATAGTGTGTTGGTGTGGCTGGCTACTCTGGAGACAGGAAAACCAACCCAACTTCTTTGGTTTTGGTTTATGTTTATGTTCTGTAAATTCCTCTCCATCATCTTCTCTTTCCCATAATTTCCAAAAGCCAGATAAAGAAAGAAAAGAAACAGTTTTGAATTTTTGATCTTGCTCTGATCCCAAATTTGTGTGGTTTCTTGTTTCTGACAATGTTGGAACTTCAGCATTCTCGGTTCTGCAACTGACACTTTTAGCAAAGGCAACACCTTCTCACGTTTTGTTCTTACTTGGTTGCTTCTCACCAACATGGCTTCAAAATCCAGGTACGTCAAGTTCGGTGCTTTGTGGTGTGGGTGTCTCTTTTGCTTTAAGATCTGATGTGGTTTTCTTCAACTTTCTTCTGTGTACGGCTTCACATTTTCTTTTCTGTTCTGGGTGGTTTTCTAATGGATGGTTTTGATCTGCTGTTTGAACGCATTTTTAATTGAATTTTGTGAGTTATGTGGAACACCCTTGTCTTCATCTGTGTAAAATTCGATGCTTTTTTTGGTTTCTATTTGGTATGTGCATGAAAATTTAAGACGGGCTTCACTTTATTTCTATTTTTGGGTCTTGTTGAGTCTTGATCTTCTTCCGTTCTTTTTAGATTCTGTTTTTTCATTGGTGATTGCATCTCTATCTGTGTTTCTGGCCCTAATTCTCACTTTTGGTAGCAGTTAATGACCTACTATCACTTTTTTCTCTCGGTTGGTGGTTACTTCTTGTTTGATGAGTTTGGCTTGACAATGCTTTTTTAGATGCTGAGTTTGGTACTAAGAACTTGTTTCCTTAGGCTTAGATCCATTTTGTAACTTTTTAGTGTCTTGTCTTTCGTTTCAAACTCAATGCGTTAGTATGAAATTGACATTGTGAATCTGATAGATCCGGTTTATCTGAAACCCCCAACAAAGCAACGCCGGCCACTCCCAACAAGGCACGGCCATCAACTCCCAACAAAACATCACCTGCAACACCAAGAGTTAGTAGACTCAGCAAAGGAGTGTCCAAACCGGAATCAGAATCGCCATCACCTCTGCAAAATTTGCGCCTGTCTGCAGAAAAATCTTCGCCACGAGCTTTGAGTTCAAAGGCTGCCACTGAGCGCAAATCACCAAGACCTGCGTCCACCACGCCTGATGTAAGTTATAGTAAATGTACCTTGTAAAGTTGGACTCTCTACTATTCCAATTCTGTTTTTCAATGAAAATCTTGAATTTGCTGATATTATCAAGTCTGTTAACAAGTGTAAGCAAATAAATAAACATGAAATGTGTAAGTTATTTGACATTTTTTTCTTGGAATTTGAAATTTAGATAATCCATAGCTACTTATCCATTTATAATATGTACTCTGTGTGGTATGTGATTATTGATAGTTTGATACGGCAAAAAGGGAAAATCTGTTTAGTCATGTTTTTTTTTTGTTATCTGTACTCTGATACATGTTTATTATGCTCCTTGAATTTTTAGAAACAACTTCCAAGAGTTGCGAAGGGTCCAGAATTGCAGGCCCAGTTGAATCTTGCTCAAGAAGATCTAAAGAAAGCAAAGGAACAGTTGATTCAGGCTGAGAAAGAGAAGGAAAAAGTGATTGACGAGCTGAAAGAAGCACAGAGAGTGGCGGATGAAGCAAATGAGAAACTCAGGGAGGCAATGGTGGCTCAAAAGCGGGCTGAGGAGGATTCTGAGATAGAGAAGTTCCGAGCCGTTGAGTTGGAACAGGCTGGAATTGAAGCTGCTCAGAAGAAGGAAGTGGAATGGCAGAAAGAGCTTGAAAGTGTGAGGAACCAGCATGCTTTGGATGTGGCTACTCTTCTCTCCACTACTCAGGAGCTTCAGCGGATTAAGCAAGAACTTGCCATGACTTGTGACGCAAAGAACCAGGCACTGAGTCATGCTGATGATGCAACTAAAATTGCCGAGCTTCATGTGGAGAAAGCGGAGATTCTTTCAGCTGAACTGATGCACTTGAAGGCCTTACTGGATTCAAAGCTGGAAACTGAGGCTAGTGAAAACAAGATTGTATTGGAGCTGCAAACAGAGATTGAAGCTCTTAATGAAGAACTTGAAAAGGCAAAGGATTATGATGCAAAGTTGACGGAGAAAGAAAATCACATTGAACAGCTTAATGTAGAGCTTGAAGCTGCCAGGATGGCTGAATCTTACGCACACAGTCTGCTAGAGGAGTGGACGAAAAAGGTTGAGGGGTTAGAAGTGAGGGTTGAAGAAGCAAATAAGTTGGAGAGATCTGCATCAATGTCTCTGGAATCTGTAACCAAACAGTTGGAAGGAAGCAATGAGTTGTTGCATGAAGCAAAATCTGAAATTTCTAGTCTTAAAGAGAAGGTGGGATTGTTGGAAATTACAATTGGTAGACAGAGAGGAGATCTTGAAGAGTCAGAGCGTTGTCTTCTTGTGGCTAAGGAAGAGAGTCTTGAAATGTCAAAGAAGGTTGAAACTCTGGAATCTGAACTTGAGACAGTCAAGGAAGAGAAGGCTCAGGCTTTGAACAATGAAAAGCTAGCAGCTTCAAATGTTCAGACCCTATTAGAAGAGAAAGAAAAACTTATTAATGAATTAGATATCTGTAGAGATGATGAAGAAAAGACGAAAAGGGCGATGGAAAGCTTAACTTCTGCATTGCATGAAGTATCTGCAGAAGCTAGGGATGCCAAAGAAAAGCTATTAGCCAGCCAAGCTGATCATGAAAACTATGCGTCTCAGATTGAAGATTTGAAGTTGGCCTTGAAAGCCACTAATGAAAAATACGAATCCATGCTTAATGATGCACGACATGAGATTGACGTGCTTACATGTAGTGTTGAAAATTCGAAGAACAACATGGAAAGCTCCCAGGCAGAGTGGGAACAGAGAGAACATCATCTTGTCAATTGCTTAAATCTAACTGAAGAAGAGAACTCATCCCTAGGAAAAGAAATTAACAGGCTGATACGGTTACTCGAGGAAACTGAAGAAGAAGCTGGTGCCAGGAAGGAGGAAGAAGTGCAACTGAAGGAAAATCTCAAGGAAGTTGAGGCTGAGGTGATCCACCTGCAGGAAGAACTTAAAGAAGCAAAGGCTGAGAGCACAAAGTTGAAGGAGAGTCTATTGGACAAAGAAAACGAGTTTCAGAGTGTTTTTCAAGAAAATGAGGAACTTCGAATGAGGGAATCCACATCTATTAAGAAGGTGGAAGAGTTATCTAAGATGTTGGATGAAGTTACCAACAGAAATCGGTCTGAGGAAAATGGAGATGTTACTGACAGTGAGAAAGACTATGACATGCTTCCTAAAGTAGTTGAATTCTCTGAAGAGAATGGACACGGTGGAGAAGACTTGTCCAAGAAGGTAGAGCTTTCAGCCAATGAAGAGGGACTCAAACAAAACTTACAGGAAGAAAGTATTCCCTTGGATGACAAGTCTGAGAAAACTGAATCTCCCAAACCTGAGAATGTGAATGGAAAAGTGAAGGAAGATGCTGACAAAGGAAAAGATGATACTGTAGAGGCCGGATTTAAAATGTGGGAGAGCTGCAAGATTGAGAAAAAGGAGTTCTCACCAGAGAGAGAACCAGAGCCTGAATCCTTTGAAGAGGAAGTTGACTCAAAGAAAGAGGGTGGTGAGGGCTTTGACCAGATGAATGGAACCTCTGTAAAAGAGAATGTTGATGATAGTGGGAGGAACTCACCATCAAAGGAACAAGTGAAGAAGAAGAAGAAGCCTTTGCTTGTCAAGTTTGGAAGCCTGCTCAAGAAAAAGGGTGGTAGCAACCACAAATAGAACAACATTTTACCTTGGCAGGTATATTGAACATTAAGTTGTTTGCATGTATTTGCTTTATGGTTTTTTGCTTCTTGATGAATAGCTTTTAAAGAATGACGAGGCATGTAATATTGTTTAGGAGTCTTACTCTAGTCATTTATTTTGGGTTGCGGTTCTCCATGTTGACAGTAAATTGTATGTGGTGGAATTATTATTATTATTTTTTTGCCCCCCTTTATTCTGCTTCTTCTTGCCCTTCTGCATAATTGGATTGTATTTTTGTAATCCTGATTCCAATGAAAGTCTTGATAGAACTTCTCATGTTTGCTACTCTTTTGACATATAATCATCACTTGGTCTTTCTCAGGATATGTAGTGCTAAAATTATAATCGGCTTCAAGATACATATGAAAATTTCAACTTTCAAGTACAAATTTACATAAACAATTAAGAACATGTTTGGAAATCCGTTTCAAGCCTCCTAAAAGCAAGTCTCCTGAAAGCACGTTCAATTCCAAAATAACAAAGGAGTGTCTTCTGTGAACTCATGGGAGTCTCAAACATGCACTAACCATTACAAGGAAATTTTTAGCAACACCTTTTTATTGGCTAATATAGATTACAAATTATCAACTTTTTGTAAGTTTTATTTATTATTTATCTTCTCTCCTCATTTTGTAAGATTTTTCAATCATAAAAAGTTTTGCTCTCGTTGGGATGGACGAAAATATGAAAAAAAAAAATACATATTAGATAAATCAGACGAACATTGTATCTCCTCGTTCACAATTTCTTCTCACACGAACATCACATATAACTCATTTTAATTCGATAAATCAGACTTAAATTTGAATTGACCAAATTTATCTCTCAATGCATGAATTTTATTTGACTTCTACTTGTTATAATTTTGGCGGATTTGAATTTATCAGAACAGAGAAAGTAAAGACTAGTTTTAATTCTGTCCCTCTAAAGGCATTAATCAAGAGACCTTATATCTTAATCATATTTATGAAAAAAGTTTCACATATTATCAATGATGCAATAAGTATTAACCTATTAAGTCTTGTTTGCATGCATGCAGAAGCAACCAACAATCAGAAATGCAGAATATTGTTCATATTGGTCATTACCTTGGATCTCTCTGACTCATCATGCATGCATGGTAACAGAAAAACACTGCTAGCTTCAACCACATTATATATAGACGTTGTAGTAACTTCAGCTCATGGAAACTGTATGTAGTACTTGCATCTTTGCTTCCTTCACTCTCTAACACTCCAAAATTCCATCCTCCATCTGCAAGCAAAATATATAGATAATGTACACTTGCTCAGTTGGAATTAATGCTCTTTGCTTTGCTTTCTAAAGATGAAAAGTGGTCTTGGCTTGGTTAATATTGAGATAAAATTTCAATTTTAATAGAACAATAACACAAAAAACACTAAAAAGATTACAATTAACTTTTATGGTAGTGTCATTCACATTCACATGGTTGAAAACAACTGTTAAGGACTTTGTACTAAAGATGGTTTCTGTGACTTCAAGTTTTAAAAATATATAATTTTATTTTTTTTATTAATTTTATAACAATAAATAAATATTATATTTAAATATAAATAATAATTAAAATCATATTATTAAATTCAGATACAAAAAAAAAAGATCATATATTTTAAAATTAAAGAATTGAGTTAATTATTTTAGAAATATAAAAACAAAAAACAGTTATCGAGACAAATAGAAGAGAAAACATGTTTAATTCTTAAATTTTTTTTATTCTAATAAAAATATGTCTTAGTCGTATTATTATTAGAAGAATTTGAAGGAGAAAGCTTTAAGAAGTAGTCAATAGGTTTGTGCCGAGTTTAGGTGAAGAAGACCGAAGACTGAAGACCGAAGAAGAAGAAGCAACCAACGATGTGGCTCGAGATTATCTTCGGTTTCGTCGTTTACAGATTGTTCCGGCGATTCTTCTACGACGACGACGTATTAGAGATGGAAGGATCTGATTCTTCTGTTCTTTTTGCAGTCGCTGATAGGTCTCTCTCACCCTCTCTTTTTCTTCTTTTCTTTCTCCGATTTTTCTTTTAGGGCACTAACCCAATTCAATTTTTCTCAGGCTTAAAAAACTCTACGGAGCAAATGTGTATGTGGGTCTTCGAATTCCCGATGCTGACACTGCTTCTCGGCAGAGCATTGATACGGTTCTTCTCACCAAACAGTATTGTTCCTTTTCTTCCTTTCAGTCTTTTGTGATTTTGGTAATGACCACTAGTGTAAGGTTTGTTTGTAGATAATTGAAGTACGAGTTCGTTTTTATTCTGAATTTCAACTTATTATACTGCAGAGAGCTGGTGGTGGTTTCTGTGAAAAACTTCTCAGGAATTTTGACAGTTGGTGGCGATGGTAGCTGGGTCTGTGAAAAGCCAGACAAACATAAAGCAGAGCGTCATCCTGATCCTGTAAAAACCTTTAAAATGAAATTATTATTATTATTATTCTAAATGCGGAACCCTAGCATCTTTAATTACCTCACAGAATGCTGTTATATAAGATGGGATGAATTAAAAACTGGTTTTGGATGTTTATTTAATGATATGAAGAGAGGTTTGGGTTTCTTTTTGTTCACTCTTTTTATCAAGGCTGCTGCTGCATTAGACGTGGAAGGACGCCAGATGCTTGCCTAATTAATAAGTTTGTTTGTTAACTGTTTTATCAAATTATGTACAGGTGGAAGAAGCACGGAAGCAAGCTTCTATTCTCGAATCATATCTTGAACAGAGAGGGGTTACTCTGCCTAAAGGATACATATCTTGCAAAGTTATACTTCCAAATCCTAAATTATGGTATGATTTTGAAACTCCTTTAGATTTCACTCTAGATTTCTTCTTATGATCTTTTAGATGCTAGTCTCTTTTGATCTGTGGTTTGTGATCATAACAAAAAATATAGTTCTCGCCTTTACCATAACTAATCTTGAGTCTTGGCTAACTCTTATCAATAAAAACATTTTGTAGAACTCTAAACAAGTATTGACTCTATACAATATCTTACAATTCGGAAACTGATAATTTTATCTTAGCCTTTTTTGCTAATATATGTTAAAATTAAATAATTATTCTCTTTCTTTGTATTTGCAGTACCATTCCTGCAGATGGTTTTCCATCTGAAGTTATTACACATGATCAATGGATTCAACTAAAGCCAGAACCAAAGAGTACACTGTCTAGTTGGGTAAAGAGTGCCTTTCGAAGTGGGAAGAAGGATATGCAAGAATCTGTTACTCAGGATCTTGATTTTGTCCTTAGCTCAGCACCAATTTGGGATAGGTTAGTTACCATTTGTAATTGATGAGTCACTGTATTTAGTAGTAAAACTTCTCGCCATTTGATGCTGTTAATATTGCCTTGACAAAACTTTGAATTAGGGAAGCAAATGTGTCAATCCATTTGTGAGCTATGAGATGTTGGCTTGTTAAAAATCTTGTTTGTGTTTGATTGATATGTGTCAAAAGCCAATTCAACCTCGAAGCTCTATTAAGCGAAGGCCCAATGATGGTTTTATGCAAGTGACGTCACAGGATAACAAATGATCATGCAAAAGCTGGCTTGAAGCCATAAAGCATAGGCCAACTCGATCCTGCAGCTGGGTTTCTTTTTCTTTTTATAAAGAGATTTAATACACTGTTATGAAATGATTAATAGGTGGTTCCATCTGTTTTTACTTGTATTTCTTTTTGGTGATTTTACTATTTCAATGCATTCTTTTCGGATGATTTAAAACACTCATATATGTTGCTTTAACCCATACTTAAAGAAATGGTTTTGGTGCAGCTGAGAATATTCTTCTAAATCAGAATCTGCAATTCTGATCATTTTTATTTTTTGGTTAATTGTTGATCAAAATGGGGCCTAGAAATCAGATGTGCATGCCATCATAACTTTGGAGCTTTGTTGGTACCATTTAATATTATCAAATTATACTTTTTCACTTACAAAAGAGATTGTTTGGTTTGAAGGGTGGAGCTTAAAGGTAACAAGTACGTATTGGGGGACTTCCTGGAATTTAAGGGAAAACGAGAAGACGTTGAGGCTTTAAGACATATTAGAAGATCAAAAGTTGGTCGTATGATAATCCAAAAGACAAGCATGTTTGGACTAGGTAATCTTTTGGGAAAAAATTATTATTTTACTTTTCCAGTTGTATTTGTCTGCTTAACAGTGATTATGATATCCTCTATCCCCAAAATATAGTAATAATCAAGGTTGTCAAGAGTTAATTTTTAAATTTTTATGAGTTTTCGATTAGCTATTACGAGTTAATTTACTAGATATTACGAGTTAACTCACCAACAAACTCTTTAAACTTATTATAAACTCTCAAAAACTATGACTCAAGAAACGAATTAAAACGAGTTTGAAATTAAATATAACTTTTTTTCCGATTTTTACTCCACAACGACAATGTTTTATTACGACTTAAATTATTTGAAGAAATTAATTCATTTTTTAATTGTTTTCACATTGAAAATTTATGTTTTGAATTTATATATGATTTAGGCATTTATGTAGTTTAATCTTATTTAACACTAACGTACTATTATACTTTATTTTTGTGATTTTCTATTTTTCTTTATTATGAAGTTGAAATGTTGAATTATCGTTATATTAAGAGTAATATGTTGTGCCTATATGTCATTAATAGATTTTTAAATATTATTTTTTATATTAGGTAAATTCTTACGAGTTTATGAATTAAATCTGAGTCGAGACTAGAAAGTTCACCGAATAGACTCTCGAGTTTCACATGCTTGGTAATAATAGTATCTCCTTTATGTTGAAGTACATGAATTAAGATCAAGAAAAATCAGGGCACAAAATCAGTGTGGGAATGTAGATAGAATGTTAACATTATAAAGTTACTCTTATACACGAGAGACGTCCTTGGTTTGCTAATTGAAGGGCCGTACAGCCCAAAATTATTGGGTTTATGTTTGATTTTAAAATGGACATGGTACAAAACAAAACAATAGATGAAGCACTAGATAAAAGTTTTAAAATTTATTTCTCTATAAACCAAAGTACAAGTTTTTGTTTCATGCGTGTAGAAGTTAGAAAAAAAGAACTTCCATTCTGTGACTGTCCTCTTTCCCAAACCCCTTTCTCTTCCTCAATTCTCCTCCTCTAGCCTTTCTTTCCCTCAAAACTGGTTGTTTGGTTGTGCTGTGAATTAGCCACCAAACAACAAACAGAACAAAATTTGTATTGTAACTCAACTGTGCTATTTTGGTTATATTGTCCCTCAATATGCATCAAACGCATCTTGGTTGATATTTGGAAATCAGGAAAATATGTTTTTTTTTATCTGCTCATTGCTGATTGTTAATCCTGTGGTTCATCTTATTATGATGTTGAAATAACTTCCTGCGACACGAATGATCTTCAATAAAACTATGGTTTCAATTCAACCGATAATTACCTGTCTTTGATGGAGGGAAAAAAATACAAGACAGCAAAGCTTTCTATAGTTGTATTGATTTGGTCAATAGTTTGCGGTTTCTTTGATTAACTTGGAATGATTTGCAGCTCCTTCTACGCTTCAAGTTCTATACAGCTCGCGGGACTATAGAAGTGAAGGGGCATCAGAACCAGAGTGGAAAGAAGTAACCGTAAGATCAAGTACTGAGATAATCTTTCAGCCTGAAAATGGTTCTAAAGTTCGGAAGTTTAAGCTCTCCTCAGTGATCTCTATGCTTCTCAGTGCTTGAAGTTAGTCAAACTTCAAATGGATATTGTAGTGCTGATTTTTGCAGATGGCATCCATCGCCTCCTCTATTTATATTCCTCGTTAAGCTACATGAAATGGATATATATACTAGCCTTAGAAGTTACTACTTTCTTCTTGTTTTTTCCTCAAGCTTGTATTATTTTATAATAAACAGTTTTATTTACGTGAGGTTCATCTTAAACTTTCAGCTGTAGATCTCCCATTTAGTAACTAAGCACTTGTTATTTTTCCCCCAATTATGAATTGTATAGAAATATTGCATGACCCATGTTATTGAAATGATCAGTCTAACCCTATTCAATGACCAGATTCACCCTCAACGATCAATAGCTTCTACTCTATAGCAATGAGAAATTTAGCTTCCCAGTTATTTTTCGTATTAGAATGTTGAAAATTGTTTGAGTGCTATCAAATTAGTACTAAATCAAGCAGCAAAAATCCTTACTTGTAGACTGTCAACTCTTGTAATTGAAGTTAGTCCGTACTTGGAATATGCTCTGCAATTCTGCAGAAGGTGGTAAAAGTTCTCACCCATTCCCAATACGCGGCAACAATCATTGATAGAGAAATTTTGTTTATAAATTGTTTTATTTGTAACTTTTCACAAACACGAGAGCTACAAAGATATAAAAGAAAAGTGGGATAACATGGAAACGTGCAAATAAAAGAAATAAGGAGAAAAAGAATGTCGTGTAAGTTGCATAATTTTTATTTTGTAAAAATATAAGACCTCTAATTAATAATTAGTATTTCTTAAATATATATAATATATTCTAAACAAAGTTAATTGATAAATTATTTTTTGTTTTGTCCGTTTTTCTTTTTCAGTTCATTGGGTCATACATAATTTAATCGCGTAGGAGCATGGAATATTTTTTTCAAAATTTATTATACTATAAGATTTATGAATATTGTAAACTCAACTTAAAATAGTTATAATGTGAAAATTAATGATTGATACTATTTATTTTTTGAATGGTTTCCTTGCATGATTAATTGAAGAAATAATATAATTTGTGAATTACTTTTTTGGTCGTATTTATTAGGTCAAAATCAATTGGATTAGTCTTACCTAACATAACAAAAACTCTTGACTTTTTTATCCAAAAATAGATTATCATCAAGCTGTATAAGGGAGTTCATAATACTGACTTCACCTCCCAAGTAAAATATATTTTTTGGTTTTCTAGTTTGCTTTCTAATATTAATGTCAAAGGACAAAATAATTGCATAGAAGGTTTAATGGCAATGTTATTAAGAATCATTGAGAAGTTGGACTTGAGTTAGTGTCATATATTTTTTTTATCTTTATCTTCTTTTACTTTAGAACATCATAAATTGGTCATTTTTTCCAATTGTATCTCGAGTCTTAGTCTCTACACAACTAATCATTTATAATATTCACTCCCTTTTTTCCATTCTTCAAGTTTCAACTGAGATCTCCATTTTATTCAATTAATATATTTTCTTTGTCTCTCTAGTTCAAAGATATTAGTTTGTGTGGAAAATAATGAGACAAACAAGTGGATATTGCAAGCATTTTCTTCATCATCCATGGTTTATTTCAACCATACACATTTAAGGTTTAATTATAAAATTATAATAATTGCATTTACAAGAAAAAAAAGAGCCTAGAAACAGCACCATTTTATTTTATATTTTTATACAGAGAAGATGAACATCTAGTGTATGATTTAATTTCGAATCTCCACGTTGAACATTTAATATACAATGCAAGAGCTATATTAGGATCTGAACTTGATCAATTAGTCCATGTCAAATAATACACACACACCAATCTTATACATAACTAAATTAACAATATATATGTTTATGTATACATAGATCAGCAATAAACCCCATTATTTCTGTGAAAACTCTCAAATGCTGTGATTTTTCATGGAACTGTAGACCATGGCTGGTTAGAATGTTGGCTGCAGATAAACAGATAGAAAGAGAAAAAAAAAATGAGCGTATTGTTTGAAAATTGTTCTTGTAAAATCAAGTTTATCGTAAATAGTTTTTGAATATTGAGTTTTAAGATATCAGTGCATATAGTTCAATCAAATTATGACCACATTGGAGGTGAATGACAAGTACTGAGATAAAATATAAGGGCTTCCAAATTAAAGAACATATATTAGAAGATAAAATATATCTACGTACGTTAACCTATTTTGACTTTGAAAATATTTCTAAGAGAAAACAATAATGTTACCATTGTTGGTGTGTGGTGTATCTAAGTTCATAGCAGTAATAATAATGGAGATAGAAAATGGGAATTAAGACTTACTCTATCAAACCTTTCCAATAAGTCTCGGTTGCATCCTCATCCATGAAATCTCCCCACGTTAACTCAAAGGTGGTGGAACAAGGGTTAGAACACTCCTTTGAGTTTACATTAACGTTTTCTGCTTCCTTCACTGGGGAACATTCAGGTGAGGCAGAAACCAGATTTGGAAGCGAATTTGATGGTGAAGGGTCAGCATTTATGGAACCTTGTCTTGGCTGCTGAGGGGCCTCAAAGTTTTGGAAATTGGTGTGGATTTGAGAAAGTGAATTATCATCATAAAGGTTTTGGATATTAGAGTGATTCAACCCCAAAACATCATTTAGAAAACCATCTGGCAGTGAGTTTAATGGTACAAAAGGGTTGAGTTGGTCAGAGTTTGAGGCAGGAGAAGGAGTGGCACCCATGACTTGAAACATGTTCTGCAGTGATTGGATTTTGGCTAGTTGTGTGGCATCTGAGTGTAGTCTTAGAGCATTGTTTATGTCACAAGGGCTCGTGAAACTGCTCACAATTTTTGCAGCTGCCAATATCTGTTGTAGATTGGAAAGAAGGTTTAGGTGATCAGTTCTTGGACGGTGGGTCACTGGGTCTAACCCCATTTGCAAAAGCTTTTTCTTTAAATGTGTGTTCCACAAATTCTTTATTTCATTATCAGTTCTCCCTGGAAGATGAGATGCTATAGCTGCCCACCTAATAAACAATGGAAACAAATTAGGAATACTAAAACCATGATCATCATTGACCACTTTATTTGTATAAATTAATACATATAATTTGACATTTTAGTCCAACAAAGTTTCCATTCCAATTAGCATTGCTTCAAGTATACTTTTAAATCTTCGATTATAAACTATATAATTGAACACCATGCATATATAATGAAAATAAGCTTTTGGGGATCAGTTAATTACTTATTCCCAAGAACTGCATGTAAATTGATGATGATTTGCTCTTCCTCATCAGAGAATTTCCCTCTTTTGATATCAGGTCTGAGGTAATTAGTCCACCTTAGTCTGCAACTCTTTCCACACCTGTTCAATCCTGCAAGCTTTGGAAGGGCTCTCCAACTCCCATGGCCATGCTTCTGAATGTAATCCACTAGTATTTTATCCTCTTCTGGGCTCCATGGCCCCTTCTTCAAACCACTTTCATCACTGCTTGGTGTTCTCATCATCACCACTGCATGCAATAACACTAATTTATGATAAAATAACAATAGTAAAGAATATGTAGTTTGATTGAAGATTACTTAGTTTGCATGACCAAGAAAAGAAAGACATTAGCAGAAGAATCCAATTACCTTTGAAGTGTTTTGAAGAGGAGAATAAAACTAACATTTACCAGAGAAGTGTTTGTTATATATAAGGTGGCGATATATGCATCATGTCATGGTGGCATATTCCAAGTTTGTCCTTTACATCGCACACAAAGTCATAGAGATAACGACCTTGAAGAGAATCAGCACACACTCACTCCTCAAATTACATTTACTTTTACTCATTATAATCTCTAATTTCATTGGATACGATACTACCAATAGAAACATAATAAAACCACTCAATGTCAACGAACAGTTACGTAAATATTTTCCTTTGGAACTTCAGACATTCTAAAAATACACATAATTTCTTCAATTATGATCAACAGCTACAGAAATATCCGTTGAAAATCCATACCAACTCGTTTTTGTCATTATTCTCAGAAACAGATATTATCTTCAACTTTCATATTGCAGTATACTGAAATATATGAAATCATATTAGTTGTCTGAGAGACTCAGACGCAGAAGTTTCCTATACAACACTGAGTAGATTCTCTGATAAACCTTCTTTCCCTTTCTAATTTGACTTTATATAATTTCTTGTCTAAATCTTCCATAGACGTACAAAGTAGCAAGACTAGCTACAAGAGTCAACATAACTCGAATTGAAGACTATATGTATATGCATTTTTGTTTTATATAGAAAGCAAGAAAATTTAGAAAGTGAAAAGAATAAATGAATGAATTGGAAGGTTAGATGATGAAAATTTCAAGAGGGGCAAATGTATGAGTATGACCTTCACTTGTCCAACAAGAACAAGGCACATGTATGCGTATGGCTAGGGCAACCTATGGCAAAGACTAAGACAAGAGAGGAACACATCACAAACAGCAACGAACTTGAACTACCAGCTAGGGTTGGTTTCCACGTGGCAATCATTTAGTGACTCTGAAACTCACTTTTCATTGCCCATTTGGAGAAGAAACTTCCTAACTTGAAACCATCCAATATTGCTTAACATTATTTGTTTTAACCTTTTGATTCTATTTTAATTTATTATGCAACTCAATGTATGCAAAACTGCATAAACAGTCCACTTGTGGGACCCTCCATTCAACGAATCCACATAATATTTTAAGAACATATATTTATACACAATGTTTTGTTTCTCATCTGGCTTCTGCTATATATATTGGTAGCTAAATTATACATGGATACTGAACAAACATGCAATAGAAACTCATACTTAATGTTTTAATAGTTGAAGCATATTAATGCAGTAGAAACACATGGAACACTGTGAATAAGAGATTATTGCGAAATCAACAACTAGAATTGTCATGTGTTTGATAAAATCTGCATATATATATATAAGAATACTAAATGGTAGATGCAGCAGACTTTTATTCAATCTTGTTAGGTAGTAAAAGTGAAAAATGATTATGTATTTGCATCCCACCACCATATTTAAAACTCAAGTATTCATGACTTCAATTGGAAAAAGAAACATACTATATGTAATATATTATACACCATTTTTTTTCTGGTCTAATCTGAATATTAATTAGTTCTAACAGAAGAGTTTCCTTTACTTTTAGGTGAGAGTTAGAATAAGAAAGTCATATAAGTCTGATATTAAAAATTAAGATTAAAGATAATTTACAGACACTCTTCTTTCTTAACTTTTGAGATCAAATATCATTCTCAATCACAACTTATACTTGGACAAACTTAAATATATAAAGGCATGCTAAAGGTTAAAATGGCGTTCGTTTTAATTTGCTTTTTAATATGTGAGTTCCCAATCTTATACACTATCAATAGGTCTATGTGGCATTCTCTATTATAAGTTACCAAAATCTTTCTCAAGATCAAAGCCCTAATGGCGTTGAAAGAAAGTTTTGACACCATTATCTTTTCAGATATATTTTAAACACACAAAAGGAAGGGAATCCCCAACTAATTTTGAATGTCTCCATGGCAACAATTCATTTCCCTTTACGAAACAAAGTAAGGGTTTTATTTCATTACACCCTCTTTAGTTTTTTACACCTTCCCATAGTTTTTTTCATAATCAATTCATTTAAGTACTTTATGGGTATGGCTACAAACATTAAAGTTATAATCCACACTTACAAACAAATAGGAGTCTAGTCTAATACACATATTACTGATATTTTCTTAATGCAGATACAGTATTTTCTTCCCTTTTTAAGGTCTCCAAGAAGAAGGAAGTGATAATTTAGTTTTTTCCATGGCTCACTGTTCCATCATTCCAAACTGAAATAATACTGATAAAGTCTTGGTCAATATATAACAAATCATGCGGAAGGAGTTGACAGTAGATAAGCAGCCAAACAGAATGGAACATTTATACCAAAGAAAGAAAATGGAAATCCATTCAAATAAAAGTAAAACTACTACTCTACTATACTATATACTATACTATTTTATACCTCAGTTCATGGAAAATATGGAAGGTAACTTAGTCCATTCTTCATACCTTTATGTATCAGTCATCTGTGATAAATTTTTATATTTCCTTTATCTTGAATGGACCCACTGTCATTTTGGATGAAATTGTATCGAACATAATTTGTTTACATCAATTTACACTAACAAATGACAATTATTGATTGATAGTTGACAATGGTATATTTTTTCCTGGTTTAAGAAAAGGTTTATAGTGATGCTTTGTAAAGAGTAAATGTAAGGAGTAAGGAAAAGAACATGTAATATTTATTGAAAAATGTCAATCAGTGTTTGTGTAATGAAATCAAGCATTAAATCAAAGTTATTGTATTTCACAAAATGAGTTATATATGTTAGGTAAAGAAATAAAATAGAAGCATTGAGAGATGAGTTTGTTTGAGGTATTGAAGAGAGTATAGTGATGTTGTTCCTTCTAGAGACATTAAGGAGTGTTATGCAACAAAACAAAGTCACTATCATTGGAGAGAATAGTCAATTTGGGGGGTTAAAGGGATAGTAGACCTTGCTGTTGCAGGGGTTTTCTACCAACATTACCTCATTATCCACATTTACAAGCCATTATTCATGTTTACTAAATATATTTTATCTTATCTAACTAATTAACTAAGGACACCTCTTTCTTCAAAAGTTTCGTGTAAACGGAATAATTTGTAAAGAAGAATAACGAGATATAACACTTTTTGTTACTTATGAAACTTGATTTCTTTTACTAGATAATAATAATTAGACCGTTTAACATAATTCATGTTAACTTGCGCACTTGGTACATGTTTGCCACAAAAAGACTAATGTCGTTAAACTAAAATACTTATATTAATTGGATAAGTGAAAGGGATTGGTCGTTGTTCTGAAGCTAAAAGTTGTTCAACTTCAAAAGTTAAAATTCAGGTTTACAAGTCCAAACCATCACAACCATTAATTATTATCAAAGGAGTTGGTAAATGGAAAGGTTCACGTAATTACAAGATTTACCAAAGGTTAGTTGAGAAGACGATGCAAGACGACTTTGAATGAATTTCATAAATATTCTAATAATGTCTTAACGTGCAAAGAACTACTATTCTACAATGTTTACGAATAAATTTATGGTGTCAATTTTTGTCTTAAAATGAAAATTTGCACATGCAAATTAAATTGAGCTTGTAGAACTAAGATGCAGTAGAACCAGAGAAAGAAGTTTTGATATTTTGCTTGTACTTACTGAAGTGGATTTAGTCATCCAAACAAGTTATGTGATCCTTGCAAAATATTGAACACTATTTTCTTGAAACTGTTTTCTATTTTAACAAACAAGTTTATTGGTAGCTGCTAACCCAAAAAGCAAGTTTATATTCAATCCCGATTTCTGAGATATCTTTACGGCAAGTTTATTGTCAAAGCAAAATCTAATCCACTTACAATCAGAGCTCTATTCTGCCCGTATTTATCTAGTGATTAGATAGGAAATTTTATAAATTTTTTAAAACTTAAGACATTAAATTAGATTTTTATTTTAAATCGTATAATTTTGTAAATGTTCTATTTAGATAAGACAATTTAATTTTATTAAATTTTAATTATTTTATTTAAATAAATTATTTCAATTATCATCAAATAAAAAAATATATTATAGTATAGTTATGAAAAAAGAAAAGGATATGAGATAGCTGTATACAAAAAAGATATCAATGTAACACTGATTTAAAAAAATAAAAATTGATTAATGTATTTGGGAGAAATATAAAGAAGGTGACTAAGGAGAGAAGAGTATATTATAGGATTTTTAGTTGAAAAAAGGGAGAGAATTGTGACATAAAATGAGACGATGAAGTGGTTTAAAAGCGCGGAAACAAAGATTTACAATTTATAGAAGTGAGTAGTTTCCTAGGCTAATAAGATATGGTCGGCGTTCTTCTCCCCAACAAAATTTATGGCCAACAGACAAAAAATGGCACCTGTACATCTTAGTGCTGGATTCTATATTTTCTTTATTCTAATCCTATAAAAGTATTGCTTTTTATTAGTGGTTCAAACCAACATAAAAAGCAAGTATATCTGATGAAATCAATCACATGCAATGCAAGTCAAGAACCGCTTCTTAGGTTTGGATCCAACAGCTTCTACACCGCCTTGTTTCAATGTTAAATGAATGCAGCAGCAACTTCTTGTGTAGTGCCGCTAATCCTTCCAGACATGCCTCCTGTTTGAGAGACACAAATTAGAGTAACCCTCAATGCCAAACAATTTGCAAGAAAGGAAATAAACCATGGGGCAAATTTTTTTCTAACCATCATCTTCCCAACACAACGTATACAAAAGGAAACAAACTATTAGATATGGTGTCTGCATAAGTCAAAAAAGGGACCTCAAGGAAAGAAGAGCCATAACATGCTAACCTCTAGATCTTAAAGCAAGCAGGCTAAAACATAGTCCAAAAATATTAAGTAGTTGGTCGCGTCATTGTAGATAAACCTCTTCCCACTGGAATAACACCCGGATAAACATCATCCGCTACTTCCTCTACTAAAGGAGCTGCAAAAGGTAGTAAAATTACTTAAGTAACCATTTTTACATATTAGTAATTGAAAATGAGACAAATTTTTTTCTTCCAAAATGATGTGGTGAAATAGTGTTTTCTACTATGTATCTACACTAAACATTTAGCCAACAAATTCAAGCCTGGACATAGTTGATTGGTTTACTTCAGACACATCATGTTCCGAAGAGAAGATCTGTTTGTTACCTATGGAAAATGTTTAATGTAGGATCTTGCAGTTAAAAATTTCAAGTTTTGAAAGGAACAGTATGTATTGATCATGTCTGGGTAACATATCAGAGCTTAAGGCTGGGATTTGGAATTGGGATCCCATTTCTCACTTCTTTACGTTTGGAATATTCTTTTTTCACTTTTTATGTTTGAACTATTCTTTAGAGAATAAAATTTTAATACTCGGTCAAACCTAGGAATTGAAAAATTTGTCAAAGTCGCTGCTCAAATTTGGAAAAGATGAAAGATGAAATCTGGATTTAAGTTCCACAATTCCTTGGAGAAAATAGCAAAGCAAGATCCAATATTAGACATTGGGAATATTACTACACCTGCTATATCTTGTGCAGCCTGAGCACCAGCAATTCCAATGCATGAATATAGAGAATTTTCATCCACTTTCAACTGTTCATATGCGAGATATATATCCTCAATAGTAGCAATTTCATATAGAAATGTTAGGTCCTTGATACATGATATGTCCTGCATCCACAATCAATATTAGAAAGAATAATTTAGAAACAAGAAAATCAGATTATAAAATTTGGAAGGACTAAACCTTAAACCTAGTTGTGTTTTGCAATAAAATAGAACTTCAATATCTCACTTCAAGATTCAGATATTTCTCACCTTCCTTGGAACAGAAGAAGCTTGTAAATGAGCTAATAACCCTAACCAGTAGGCATTCGACTTAATTTCAGCTTCATGTCTCATAAGAAGGGTTCGTTTAGCCTACATTAGAGAAAAGCCCCAAATGAATTTTCAAATTTAAAATGCATGAAAAATTAAGCTATATTTGGAAATAAAATGAGGACACCACGTGCATTTTAACCACAAAGGTATTTGCTCTTTAAGAAACCATAACGGAGAAACACAATACAAAGCTGAAGAATCAGGTCATATATGATGAGAAGAAAGGAATAAAACTAACCAAAACTTGGAACACGAATAGTGTATACATTTTGCAGAAAAAATTGTCTATAAGTGCTTCCACTAAATTTTAATGTAAAACAAGTTGGGCATTTCAATAACTAACCCTGTCCAATTCCCTCTCGGTAATTTTGTTGCTATGCAGACCTCTTAGAACATTCTTGCACGCATCAACAGCTTTGTGGACCTGCAGATCAATTTGACCTAAAACTTTTGAACAGAAGGAAACTGGCATAAAAAACCAGATTGAATATATTACAAGAATGGAGCTCACACCTTGCTTGGAGTCGATGTGACAGATATCACATACCATCCCAGTTTAAGCCTGTCAAACAAGTTTAGTTCAAATGACACGTCGTATGTCAACCCCAGAGAATCTCTGACAGTTGTGAAGAGCCTGTACAGGAAAAATGTCATCAGATTTCCGATCAAAAACAATTGAGAATAACACTCTGTATTTAGTATACTCAGATATTTTAAGATTCCATCCCAATATAGCAAGTTGGCCGGCTCTAAGCCCAAAAAGTTACTATAAGAATAATTTTAAAAGGGTTAGATTAAAAGGAATGAAGCATAAGAATAAGGAGTAACACTTTTAAAGTTACTCGAGATAATTAGATTACTCATCTCTCTACACTTCTGACCTAAAACTTAAAATAAATAAATAATTCTGAACATATGAATTATGTTTTATAATAGAAAAAAAAAACTTCTGAGCATATCAATTATATATATATATATATATATATATTATATTTATGTAAATAGTTATATTGTGATACAATATTATTATTAGTTGTTTATAATTTCTTTTAAAAAATATTGAAATCTATTTAAAATTTTGAAAATGATAGAACGAAGAGTTAAGAAAATACCTAAAATCGCTCTCATTGAAGAAAAATTTCTAAAAATAATCTTGAATGTTAGTTGAAAATACTCTTGGCCAATATAGGTATTCTTATTTACAGGGAGAGAATATAAAATAAAATAAAATAAATGTAAATTATGAATTAAGATTTATATCATTCACATGCTAAAAAAAATAGTTGAGCTTTACAATGTTTTACAAAAAATATATCCGAAGATAACTCTTAAAAGTTAAAACATCTAACTTATTTTTTAAAACCTTAAAGTAACTAGTTAAGTCCTTTGAAAATGAGCCTAAAAAATGTTGAGTATCACAATATTTATAAGTTGACTAAATATTATGGAAAGTGTCTAAGAAGTGTTATCTAAGAGTAGTATCATCCCACTCTTGGCTCATATCCAAACCATGTCAAAGAGATGTCAACCCGTGTCGAAGAGATATCCAAGTTGGAAAAAAATATTTCACAATTGTGACACAATGGAGGTGTGGTCCAGCTCGAGTCCAAAGTGAGTCCAACACACCATTGTATAACTTTCTTCACTAAGCTAACTATAGGTGAGTAGTGAGTAGTGAGTAGGAAGAGATACCTAGAATTTATAATCTCAGAAAGCAGTCCCATTGTTATACCAAAGAAAAGAGGATGACCACGTAGGCTCTTTTGCAAACCTTGTGTCTGTTGGGCATCAGAATTTGACTGATCATCTGCACAAGCCATATCAAGCAAGCATTTAACAACTTCTGAAAAGAAATTTTGGAATACAAAGAGTAGAATATGATGCTACAAAAAAAAAAAAATCAACAAGGTCCACCATTAGTTGTTGAAGCATCATTAATGGACTCTAACAAGTATTTTCCATCAACAGTAAAACCCCAACGGTTTGGGGCTGGTCCAGCTATATAAGCACACGCCCTCTCATCAGTGTCCTTTAAAAACACCTGCAAGAAAAAAGCAAAAGTAAATAACCATTTCATAAGCTTAGTTCATTGATGTATTGACATTAATCCAAAAGTCTACAATCCAAATTTGACTAAGCAACTGAGGACATGTTTGAACAAGCTTTTCTATAAGGACTTCTAGGAGAGAGAGAAAAAATTGACTTCTCAAAATTAGTTTATGAATAAGCTAATTTGTAGAAGCTCTCTTAGCTTTTCCAAATTTTTTATTTTAAACTTTGTGCATAAGCTAAATAAAATTATGGAAAAGTCAATTTTTTTTTCTCCTGTAAGTTCTTATGGAGAAGTTCATCCAAACAAACTCTAAATAATATACTATTAACTTCTCACAAAACAACAAATGCAAAATAGTAATTTATGCTTAGCTTCTCACTTCTTGAAACTGCAAATCAGATGGAGATGGTCGAAATACAGGTGGGTTGAATTCTTGCTCTCTTTCATGACTTCTTGTGGCCTGAGCAGTGCCAAGGTAATCAAGAATGCAAGATTCAATGTCCTCCTCAGTGAAGTCTCCTACAATGCATACCTGAAGACAAAAAAAATATTTTAGTGTTTGAATGTAATTCTAAAAGAACAATGAATTTAACATATTAATGATAGCAGACCTCCATGTTATCACCAAAAAATTGATTCATCACTGCATCCTTAACAGATTGCAGGGTTAAATTTTCCAGTGATTTTGGTGTAGGCTCAATAAACCTCTCATCCCCATCCAACATTGCTACCATGAGTTTGTGAGCAGTTGAGCGTTCCAAGCTCTTGGGGATGGATCGGTAATATGACAGATACAATTGCCTTGCTCTATCGAAAGCATCATCAACCCAGACACTATGCTGCATAAGCAACAGAGAAGAGATGTAATTGAGAATATAAATGCATTTATACGACCAGGAATTATACATATGAAACATACGTGTAGAGAAAGGCTTGATAGTAAATGGAAAGATGTTTACCTCAAGCACCATGTGAAGCAATTGAAAGGCTGCACGCATCCCATTGTCTCTTAAAGTAAAACGGAATTCCATTGAAATGAATTCCTCCGTAGATTCCAAGGAGCAATTTATCAGGTGATTTACACAGAAAAGTTCCACCTGATATTATGTGTAAAATGCAAGACATTCATGAAAGGGAAGTGAGATCAGTTCTTAGATACTAAAATTATCTGTTTAGATGACATATTCACATCCATGAGAAGTTAAAATAATAGATTTTATAGGGGTGAAATAAAAAAATATGTGCAGAGTTCTCCTGACACAACATTCACAAGTTAGCCACCAAAAGAATAATGCACAAAACAGAAACATACATTAACATTTAGAAACATCTGTTAGTAAGAAAAGATAGTAACCTGTTCCCTTGAGAAGTTACCAACACGACCTCCCTCACTAAGTGTCCTCACACCCACAATCACAGATCCTCTTGACTCAGAACTCTCAGCTGCTCGTCCACCACCAACAATCAGCCGCATCACACCACTTTGTGTTTCAGTTTTTGATATCTGTCAACCATAAAATGCATCAATAAGTTCAATATAACTTATGCAACCTCTTTTTGGGGGTGCAAGTCCTGAACTCTTTATGCCAATCTCAGATTGCATTTGTGGAATCAGCTAGAAATTCTATGGCGTGGTACAAACATAAATAGGAAATTAAGTTTTTGACAATTCCTGCCTCCTTACAATCCATTATTACAGTAAAGAACAAAACAAAGCAGTAGCAGAGTACTAGACTTAGAATCCATGTAGACTCAATCACTAATTTTAAACACGCAGTGAGCACAATGACATAGTAAAGGGAAATACGGTACTAGTATCATGAGAATCTCAATATGAATTGACATCAAATACCTTATAATTAACAGGAATTCCATTTGAAAGACGGCGCTGGGTGATCCCAGTTTCCTCATCAAGAAGCTTTGTAGCATCTGTTTTAGGATTTACGGGAATAAAGGCTGGCTTGCGCAGCTTTTTCAACTCTTCTAGCTTGGATGATTGTATCAGCTCTTTCGGCACCTCAAGCTATATAAATACGTAAGCAATTAATTAGCTGAATAGCAATTCTGTATATAGACTAGACACACCCAGCTCATAAGAATTGGTAGATACCTCAGGCTCTGGCTGAATAGGTTCATCCAATCCAGCTTTGATAGCATTCGTAATCTCAGTCGATGATATCTTGAATTCTGTTTCACCAGCTCCCTCAATGTGAACTTTTTTTGGAACACAAGCAACAATTGCTGCAGGAAGAGGTGCAGTAGGCTTTGCAAACTCAGCTATAAATTCTAACACCTTGGCACCAACAGAATTGACCTGAACCAGTAGATATTCTAAGTAAATGACTAGAAGGTGCAGATAAGCTTTCATAACTTCAAAATTTTTTTTCTAAGATAACTTTTAAATATTAAATTTAAAATATAATACAATATTTAGTACATTATGTTTAAATTTTCAATAAAATTTGAGAAAATGACATAACAAAAGAACAAAAAAATAAAATAACAGAAATATGAAATGATAAAGGAAATATACAAACAACTTAAAATTTCTTAAATTAAAATCAGTTGGCAATGTTGTAATAGTGTTCTCAATATATTCTTTAACTAGGACACTAATGAGCTACAAGAAAACAATCTAAGAGAGAATGAAAGAAACTAAAACCTCAATTTTAGCACGGAAGGAATGCACAAATCATTAAGTAAAGGGGAAAATAATTAATCTTCTTATCCACGTTAAACAAAAAGGTTGCACTAAAAAATTAAAAGGTAGCAAAGTGAACAAGAACTTTCAATCTACTTTTGAGTTGTCATAATAAAAAAAAAGAGTCAGCAACAGCAAAAAGAGAGGGGGTTAGATTTAATTTAACAAACTGCCCAAGGTCCAATGGGTATCAATGAAATTACCTCCTCGAGGGTAACTGTTCCAGCAACAGCAAGTAAACTTTCATGCCCTTGTCTCTGGTCCATAACTTTATGTCCAAGAGCATCACTTTCCATGATAAAATCCAAGTTATCGACAGAAGATACATTATCAATCATGGCTGCTAGGTGTTCACTATCTTTCAGAAGGGCATCTAAATAACGAGTTAATTCACCCTGGGTAACCCCAAACTCTTTAAGTCTCCGAACCTATATCACAAAAATTTACATTAGAGACTCATGTCAAAGAAAGAATTAAGTGAAGGTATGCTATCATTCAAGCTATATGAAACCTTAAACAATATAGTTTTCCCTATGCAACCCGAGCTAACATGATTGTAGGAAAATTTGTAAGAGTTAAAAAAATTTATAAACTTCATGTAAAGTAATTGCCATAAAGTTGAGTCATTCTATATCTTTCTATGTTAAACAAAGGACTGAAAACCTGCAAAGTAAATGTGGATCTTAGAATAACTAACTGAAACAACTAACGAAAAGAAAATACAAAACAGCTCTATTGCAAACACAAACAATCAAAGCACAGCAGAATAAACAAACCTCTTGAACAGCAACTCTAATTGCATTATGCCAATTCTTTGGTTCTGCAGTTATGGTAAGAGTAGTGACAGTGCATCCTTCTCGTCCAGAGTCACTGTGATCCAATTCAACTGAAGTGAACGGTGGATTCGAACTCTGTAAATTCCATGCATTAGTAAACATTCAAATGCTAAGGGATGGACATTAGCAAGTGAAAAGTGATTTGTATCGGGAAATTTGAGTATTATGATTAAAAAATTAAAATCCACAGAATGGAATCATTTATTATCTGTCAATAATAACTTGGGTTAATACATAGAAAATTGGGTATAATTACTGGAAAATTTAGGACCAGTTTTTTATGAGATAAAATTTTCTATTTTAATTATTTTTTTCACCAAATTTTCACTTTGTTTCCTATTTTCAGATATCTGTATAAGAAATTATGAAAACAACAAAATCACATAATAAATGCCAATGAATTCCTACAGTAGTCACATAAAATAGACAGGACCAAGAAAGAGAACCGATTCAGATACAAAGAATTTCACCTCACCTTATATCTTGTATTAATTCGAAAATGAAGAGCAGACAAAAATATTCTTTTCATCAAGACCTGGCGCAAGTCTCTGTATGTTTGAACCTTATTCACTGGTATCTGCAAAAGATATAAAAAAATAATTAATAAAGAGAAGGAACAGAAATTTTATAATATCTAAAAGCATATCATCAATAAAACACTAAACAAGGGATATGTAAAGAAAAAGTATGGAAGAAGAAAACTGAGGATCATATGGCAAAATTATAATATCTAACAGTATATCAATAAAACACTAGTGCCAATCCCAAAAATGGTATAGCAAGATGGCCAATAAACTAATGATTATGGATACAAGATAAATAGTTATACCGAATAAATGCATCTAAACATTGAATTAAAAAAAAAAACACCCTAACTTTAAAGACATTCATCAACGATAACCAAAAATCATAGTGAGACGAACAATTACCATTGATCTAAGGGATAACTAACAAATCAATAACAATGAATGTCAAGGATTGTAATGAAAAAAAAAGAGAGAGAGAGAACAGCACCTTTATATAAGAAACAAATGAGAGTGTTTTTGGTCCTAATTATAAGAAACATGGACCCAACTACAGATGTATTAATCGCTACTTTCTTTTTATACCCTTAATTTATGATGAAATCTATTAATGAGACACTCACTAGTTATCCATGTAAATGAAAGCATTTATTGGCTTAATAACAAAATAAGCCACAATAATTGTTGGAAAAAATTATTCTTTGAATTATGTGTAGTGTCATTAATTATAACCACTGAAACTAATTAATTCTATGAGCGGCTTTTTTGGAATAAATTTTATATTTGTGACATTATTAATTATAATTATCTAACTTAACTACATTTATTAGACAATGAATTGATTATTTGCTTCTCATATGAAGGATTAAAGGAAGTATTTTTCTAGCAACTCCAACCTGCCATAAACTAACTCCTGCGACTTAATTGCTTAAAAATATAGAAAATCAAAGATTCACTGACATTTTTTAGTTTAGAGACCTAATCAAAATTTCCCTAAAAGGTCAAGGACCTACGTTAAACTGTTGGAAAGTCGCCTTACACTCTGGGATATTCCTTAATTGCAGCTTCAATGGCTAGAGATATAGCTTAAATTGAATTTATGAATCTTGGTCCTTGGACAACTTTATCTTCTAAGCTGGTTTTGTAGAGCTAAGATAGACTCAACCCAAATTCTAAGATAAACCATTTTTTATGTATGAAGTGATTCTAACTCTATAATAGTTTGGATGCAAGAATAAAAAAGATTCTAAAATCATAAAAATCTTCCCAAAAAATGAGTAGGCAATGGCATAAAGGGAAGACCAAACAGGGATTTCATAACTGTTCAGATTAAGGATTGCTAGAAGCAGAAAATGATGCAACATTGCAAGGGTTGTAGAAGCAGCTAGAGGCTGATTTGACCCAGATTGCTACTATAGCTCGGCACAATTTGCCACTATAACTATTCTAGTGAGTATTTGGCAATGTTTAAAGCCAGAAAGGTTTTAGTGCCATAAGGAGAGAAGCAACAGGCACAACTCGCATACAATTCCAACTTGACTTTAAAGATTATCGCTCAACACTAAAGTACACTCTAATTATCATTAGACCAAGACAAAACATCTACTAGACAAGTTATATGAATATGATAATATTTTACGTAAATTGTTCACTAAACCAGTAGACCTTGACATCAACCAGTAAATGACATGTTCCTGTCCTTTCATGTGTTATGCTAAAAATTCTCCATTGACCATTTCTCCACCACAAGAGGTCTCCAACTAAGTTATCAGTTCCAAAAAATTTAATCACAAGCAAATAATAATTGAACAAAAATAACAAAGAAAAGGTAATTCTCTGCAAAATCTACACTATAAGTTGGACTCAAGAATAAGATAACACAATTTAACCTCTCCATACCTTGCAGAACATATTAATTGAAAAATTTTGAAGTAACTCATGTTGAAATATTTGTGGTGGCTTCAAGTCAGCACCGCTCCCAGGAAGTGACCAATTATGCTTCACAGGAGGACGTACAGCTTGCCTTTCCTTATTGAATACTTTCGATTGATCCATTGCATGGGCTGATCTTTCGATAGAATTTCCACCCAGACCAACAGAAAGCTTTGGAACAAGAAAACTAGCCATTGCACCAAATGCACTTGGAGTGGCTACAGAACCTTTCTCATTGTCTACACCAGTTTGTCCAAAAACTGCCTGTGACAACAGTTCATTGTATAAGATTTCTAAATATTGTAACCATGATCATGACCAAACTTATTAATTTTCAAATGTAGGACATACTTCAATCTGGTAAACAGTCTTTGATATGTTATCAAGATCCCCCACAATGTACAAGGTAGCATTTGCAGGGAAATACCAACGTTCATGAAACTTCCTTATTTTATCTGCATCCCATTTCTTTATTTGTTCTTCTAATCCAATGGGAAACCTTTTGCTCAGCTTATTTTCAGAATGCAGATGCTGTAACAACTGCAATTACAGAAAATAAAAGCAATACAAAATAGGAAACAATAAAATTGAGTCAACATTCTGTGCAAACACAAAGTTGATAGCTTGAATTTCCTAGAGATATTCTGTTCCTCACCTGGCAATCAACTCGATACTCTATAGTATTCATCATTTGAAGCTCTGATAGTATAGCACGCCTTTCTTTTTCAATCCGAGAAGCAAGAAACTTTGGGTGGAAAGCTATCTGCATACATCAACAACAATAAGCTATGAGTATATGCTAATGTAGAAGTATCATGTTCATATTTATTCTATTGTGCCCTGTCAAGTAGAGTCAAAACCAAAGCATAAGACCTAGATCAGATGAAACACCGTGTTAAAGTAATGTAAGCATTTGTACAAATGTTGAAGAGGCTTTTAGGCAATAGCATGGAAAAAAAGCAAAGTTCAATAAAACATACCTCATTCAAGGCATCCAGAACAAATGGAAGTAGATCCCCATCAGAATCCTGACAAACAATACCCGTTTATAATCTACAGCATGAATAAAATATTAAAATATTCAATATGCTTTAATGCATATATACATGTATTGGAAACATTTTCAAATTGTTTTAGATGATCAGTCCTAGTTACATTAAGCACCAAAGAAAATGAAGCCAGGAAGCAAGACATTGACAGATTTAAGATAAAAGAAGAGTACGCTTGGATAAACTATACACAGTTAAAATGTGTCAAAGAATAATTTTATCACACAATAAGCATAGGAAATATGACTATCAAATTTTCTACCTATATAATTGTTGGAAAGTTGCCTTAGTATATGGTTCACCCCCAGCCCGCCTTAATTGCAATCTCGTGATAATATTCAGTCTTACATTAACTAAATATATGTCTTAAGTAGAAATTATAAAGCTCAGATTTTTCTCACATTAACAACCGATTTTGCGAGGTTAAGCTAGGCCATAAGCCTAAATTATAAGAATAATCTTCACTCTTCCATTGCATTCTCTCTATTTGGAGAAGTTTCTTTCTTAGAAATAGAGCCTAATGCTTTCCCTATTCCCTAATGAAATTTTAGTCTAAATATCATGTTTAATTTCTTTTAAAGAAAACTATTTACATTCCTTAGCATTGACAAGGATTTACCACTGCATGTCACAAACTTTAAGTGTCAGACACTTAGATACCATTAACACATTCGTATTGGGATTTGGGAATATTTGTGACAATTTCTTCTTACAACTTAACTAAAAATTTATACTGTTAGTGAAATACTGTGCCATTCAAAATATGAACTAATCATATCCATTACAATGTCAATAACTTCCACATATTGCTTAGACAGATGAACACAAGAACTATCATTTCGCCTATTTTCATACGCAAGATTAAATTAGTAATTAGTAACATAACAAAGTTGAATAAACGTCCAAAATACTTAATGAAATATATCAAAGAACTAATAACTGAATACATCACAAAGAACTGCACACCAAATGGCCCATACCTTGGTGCTTGTAGGGGCATGGATGTGAAACACTGTATGGTGGAAATCAGTATAAGCATTTGAACGGGCTCCTGTTCCCAAAAGCTTCTCACGTTTTTTACTTCCTAGGAAAGCAACATGTTCAATCATATGTGCAATTCCTTGCTCATCCTCCTCCTCATCTATTGATCCTGCATGAACTTCCAAGTGTGCCTCGAACCTAATTGGAATCAGCAGATACTACTAAGTAGTTAGTTGACAACAAGCAGATTCTAGAGAAACTTGCAACGCATAACATGTGCACACAACCAATTTCGAACTTCCTATCATCAGTATATTGCAACAAAACAATGTTTAACAGAGAATACATAAAACTAAATCACATTTGACTGTATCAATTTTATTAAAAAATCTTCAAGAATTAATGTGATTGCAAACTAAATTATTCACTTCAAAGTGTTGATGATATACATACATTTCACCTAAGAACACTACACATAACATTTTAAATAAATATATTTCACAATTAAAAACTATGAACTGCTAACATAGCATTTCGGCAGAAACATATACTGACGAACACAAGAGTTAGGCACTGAGGCGAAGCGCCTGCACCTCAAGGGGAATTGAAAAACACAAAGCAATCGCCATGTGTGGATAAGAGATATCAAGGTATCTTTACCGCATTCATGAATTTGATAATTGATAAACAAACTCAAGGATGAAAATTCCGCAAATCCACATTGAATTCATAAAAATTATTAAACTCGCCTTTTTGGTGGAACTTTATTTGGCAAAATCAGATAACGTAACCCATTCTTCAGTTGACCTCGATGCAATTTAGGGTGAGATGGAAGTTCAGAACTAAGAAACCGCTCTATCCGCTCTAGTTCATTATCATCTACACTTAAATCTTGTTTCTCTGCAATACCATCTGGCCATGTTGTACTTGCTGCATGTGGCTCATCTGGACCTACAGTTGCACGCGGAATTTGAACCTGCTTGACAGAAGAAAATACATTAACACAAACATAAATTATGCCCAAAATATGATACTACCCTAGTTTAATTCTAATTCGGACAATAAGAATAGTATTAAAAATCTTGAAGGAGATAGAAATGACTCAATTCTAATACTACCACCCAACACCACAAAAAAGGCAAAAGTAGAAAAAAAGAATCATAAATTGAAAATTCAAACAATCAGCTAGAAACGAAGCGAGAAAACTCACGGAAGAACGATGGAGTTTACTGTTAGATAGGCGGAAACAAGATTTATCGAGGAAAGCTCCAGGCACAAATGTTGCGAGATTGGAACGGCGTTTCCTCGAAAGACAGCAAGAGGCACAAGTTTGTTGCGGCAACAAAAACGAGGGTTCACCACCGAAGAAAGCATGGGCGCGAGGCTTGTTCCTTCGTAATCCCAATCCGGCACAAAGAGCCTTGTGCCTCCTTCTTTCACTGATAGGGAAAGACGAATTAGCTACAGTAGAGGTGGAATTTGACATTGGAAGCATCGGCAATAGAAAAAGAGAGAGAAAGAAGCAGTGTTACCTTGGGAGAGAAGATAGGAACAAACGGTTGTTACGAAATCGAGTAGGGAAACGAGTAGAGGAAGAAGTGGGGGGAGGGTGAAGATGATGGTGCGGGAAGGCGAGGCCACTTCCGACGACGGAGAGAGAGGTTGAAGTCGAAGCAGCCATAGCCATAGCCAGAGCTAAGGCTCAGAGAAGAGAAGAGAAAGAAAGAGAGAACGGAGATAGAGGGTAGTACGGTGGTTATATAGACACCGCCATCCACACAGACACAGACAGAGGGACACGGAAATGGACGCAGCCTCTCGATTTTCAGATTTTTCTTTCACCTCCGCATCCTCTACTTTCTATATGTGTAGTTTACAATTGTCACGTGTAAACACAAGCTAACGCTATGCCAAAGCATATCAAGTTTTATTATTTAAATAAATTAAATAATCATCATAATAAAAAAAAAATCTATTATAAGTATAAATATTTTTATGAAAAAAATAATTTATAAATTAAAATTACTTTATACCTAAATTATAAGTAAAAATTTG
Source organism: Macrotyloma uniflorum (assembly GCA_016859785.1). Lineage (NCBI taxonomy): Eukaryota > Viridiplantae > Streptophyta > Magnoliopsida > Fabales > Fabaceae > Macrotyloma > Macrotyloma uniflorum. The sequence goes on from BDMB01000002.1 coordinate 844,637, forward strand.
AAGAAATTATGACAAAAAAAACTTCTCTAAATTAATTTATTCAATTTTAATTTGTACAGAAACTCTTTCTTTCTTTTTCTTCTATAAACGTTTATAGAAATTTTATATGAACGAGCCAAACCATCACTTTTATTTATTTTAACCAATTGATTGAAGGAGAAGAAAGTTTCAACCTATAACAATATAATTATTATTTGCGTTCGTTATTATTAACCCATATATATATATATATATATATATTATTTGTAATAACTATTTTATTCATCTAAAGTATCACTTTTTATTTCAATTGAATTATAATTTGAAAATATCAAATTATCGCTTACTGAATAATGCAGTGGTTAATTATTACCTCGAGATTTGATTCTTGCTTCATTCGTAAAGTGAATAACAAACAGAAAGTCTTGGATAATCAGAGAGACATACGGATTATATTTTTTTTTATCATGAAAATTTGTATGGTTTCTGCTTTCTAAAGTTTGAGACTCAAGAATCAGCATTCATTTGATCGAAAGCTAACGCACATATGGCCATATTAGCCATTAAAGAAACTACTGTACGAAATCTGCCTTTCCTTTTAATCCTGCCAATTGTAACAATGATCTACAGAATCACAAGTTTCATTGTTCGCATACACTTACAGATTGTTATTATCACCTTGTAACAGTATATGTGAGAATTCACTGGATTGAGGAAGTTTATTATGACATCAAAGTAATAAATAATTTTTGGCTTCAATATGACCTTTCTAGAGGGAATCAACAATAGTGAGGTTGAATGATACAGGACACAGAAAACTTAAAAAAAAAAAAAAAATAACAAAGTTAAACACACTCATAACCAGAACACTCCACTGCCACGTTTCTTTTGTTGGGTGTTGCTGACACCAGAGAATGACTTTCTTTACACTTTGCACGCCTTGAGATCTTCCTGCCTCCGTTCTTGCACAGCCTTGCAGCCACCGACTTAAAGCCACTCCTCATGAAGCTTACTATTGCAGTGAGAATCTCACTGAAATGTGAAATTGAAATTATATTTCTGGAAAATAATTTTAGATAAAAGGACCTGTAAAAGGATGCATGTGGCTCAAATAAAAATATTAACAAGACTAGTCAGTTGGGCAGCCAAAAGTAAGAAGCAGACATCAATTTTTTAACTTTGAAAATCAGTCAATAATCATTTTGGCAATAGCATGACTGCAGCATTTAATTGTACCATATTACATAATCTAAAACAACTTAGAACAAAGAAATGAAATACTTTTCACACATCAAGTTCGAATATGTGTATATAACAACAAAGAATAGGAAGACCCTTAGCGGTTCAAGGTCAACCTTATCAAGGTTCAGAAACTCATCCCAGTTAAAGAGTGATAGCGCAAAATTTTATACACTATCTATAACAGGATTCGTTTAAAGCATTAACATGTAAGACCAGTCTGAACAAATGAGGAATAAAAGTTGAAAGGAATTTTTGTACTTACAATGGTGAGCAAGGAGACCGACCCCCATTTACGTAGTACAAGAATAAGAACGAATCATAATGTTGGCCATTGATCAAATAAAATCCATGCAACCTTCTCACGCATTTGAAAGACATTTTCTTGTACAGATTGATTGCAGGGTTATTGTAAGAGATTACATGCAAGTAGACAGCTCGGCAGGTAGGAATACTTGAAGCATATTTTATGACCTCCCGAATCAGAGAAGAAGCTGCATACGAGGAGTAAATTAGAGTGCCAATTATATAGAGGACTTCAGAATAATTGAAGTGCAGGACTCCTACCTATTCCAAGACTTCTATATGCTTCCACTACTCCAAGCGTCAGAACATAGACTAAAGTTTGGTCAGATTTAGCTGAGTCATATCCAAGCATATCCACTATCTACAAGAATAATATTCATGCAATAAAATTCACAAATCATCAGCAAAAACATTAAGCTTTCAAACATATACACTTAGGGCATACCCTATGGGACAGTTTGAACAGGTTTATTGCAAACTAAGGCTATGTTTGGTTTTCAGTTTAGAGTGTTCCAAACTCAGCTTCATGACATGTTTGATTACTTTCAAAAGTATTTTTGCACATTAAAATTTTGCCAGGAAACTTGGTTTTGTAAAAGCAAAATTTGAATTGCTTTAGCAAACTCAGTTTGTAAACTTAACTTTAACGCAAACTTAAGTTTGCAAACTTCAATGGAAATATACATTAAGTTTAGTACTAAAGGTTAGCAACAGAAAACTAATAAAATAATCAAGCCACATAAGCAAACTGTGATATCAAGAAGTACATAAAACTACAGAAAGTTAGTCGTGGTTATCTTCAGATCAAAATGATTGATTGAACCAGACTACCAATATTAAGAGATTTGTCTTGGTGTTTGTTGTACATTTAGACACTTAAACAGGTTTATTAAAAGATACTTTTCCGTTATCTTTGGGCCAAGAAGATTGATTGAACACATTTCAAATAAATTTTCCAACAAGAACTTGCTACATAACATGCGCCTTATAGCCAAATTTTAGGCTTTAGCAATGATGTACAGATAAAATTTTCATAGTATGCTTCAAATAATTAGACAAAAGGCATATAACTTGTACACAAACGGGGTCAACCTCGCTTTCTTTTGCAAGAACAATCCGTGCTGTTACAAATCCAATGAGTTCGTCACTTTGACCATCCGACCGACTGCTGTCAACAGCTCCCCATGACACAATGTCACGTCCATTTACCACATCATGGAAAAAAGTAGATTCGTACCTGACAATTGTAGATATACTTGGGTAAATACAATTTCAAAAGCTCAACTTGAAGTCAACAAACAACACATGATCTCACCTGATGGGAAATAATCTGCCATGGATATGCTCTAAAATGTCAAGGTCAGAAGGTCGAATAGGCCTATAGCATATTTTTGGTTGACTAGATACCATTGAGTCTTTTTCACTTAATCCCCAGCAAATATCTGATATACTTGGAAAAATCGTGCAATAACAACTGCTTCCATTTACAAGGCAACAGTGAAAAGGGCCATTGAATAGTTGCTATAACTGCAAATTAAACAACAGTGTCAAAATTTCTTCATACGTATTATAAATACTGAAATGAAGAATAAAACGTGTGATATGTATGAAAATTTTGGCTCAAATGTTAACGGAGTTTTCCTTTTCTATAAGTGTCCATTTGGCGCACAGAATTTGGCTTAGAATTGAAATTTGACCTTGGAGTTTTAATTAAGGCGTTCAAAAGTCCTTTCAGAATTCGAGTCACAATTTCAAGTTTCAGTTTAACAGAAATATAATACAACTAAAACTAACAATTCCTAATTTATAAGTTTATAACTCATAACTTCACTTCCACACTTCACAACCTCTCTTGCTTATCATCATCATTATCATCATCGTATTCTTATCCAGATTTTCGTTGTTACTAATATTGTCATCATTGTTACTGCTGTCATCGTAATCACCCCCTTGCCACCAACCATTGCCGTAGGCCCCAATGTAATTTCTTCTATGAGTAACCTAACTAGAGGCTCAAAATTGTATCCTAATTTGACTTAAAATTATAATTATACACTCTAATACTTTGCACAACTCAACATTTAGAATAATGATTCTAAACCAATTTAAGTTTCTTGTGCCAAATGGATATCAAAGTTTGCATTTTTTCGATAAAAAAAATATATTATTAGAGAGAGTTCACCTAGGCAAGACAAAGAAAAGTACAAGGCAATAAATGCAGCAAAACTACAATATCTATCCAAGTCAGACAAGATGAATCCCTTAAAGTAACTATTGGCAGAACACTACAAAAAGACCATAATCACAATCCTACCCAAAAATAAGCTGCAGGGCCTTAAGAAACCTTGAAAATAAGAGTATTTCTCTCCACTAATATATTTTACCAAACTCTTTAAACCTAACCGGCAGAAATGGCTCCAAAGTAGAAGTTCAGACTCACCATTCAGTACTAACCAAGCAATCCAAACAAAATACTCAGAAGAAAGTAATAGCCTTACAATGCAACAGCAAGTGTCCAAGTGTTTATGAATTACAGCAGCAAAAAAAAGTGTGAATAAAGATTAACAAAAAAAAAAACACTAGAAGAATCCAAAAGTCCAAACTCTCCCAACAGAATTGAAGTGGAATCAACTCAATTTGATTCTTTTCACTTAGAGACTAAGAGCCAAGTACAACACCCTTAATTATCTGATTCCTTTCCACTGATCCAACATACCTTCTCATCTCCTAGCAAGAGACATACATCTACACTTCCTAAATGAAAGAAGCTAAAACAAGCATCTCCCTCTTCATCCCTTCTAACCCGTTCAACTTTTGTCAATTCCTCAGATAACTTTATTGGGTTGACCTCCAATTCAACACCTTCGAAAGACAACACTCGATTTATAATCTATAAAAAAACAACTTTTTGGAAGTTTCCCACATATCTAAAAACAGCAATTATCATTTCCCTACAGAACAAAATATCCTAGTCATGATCTCATATGACAACTCCCTTCTTAAGGTGAAGAGATTCAAAGATTGAATAACCAATCAAAGTACAGTAAATCACAGCACAGGCAGCACAAGAATTGTAAGAAAAAAAAAAATAACTAAAATTGATGATATAAAAGTTGAATTCATAATCACCTTAGTTGAAACATGAGATTAATATTGTTTTAGAAAAAAGATGTGGAAGCGGAGTGATCGAGGCAACAGAGATGGATTTGAATCCGAAGGAAATTGGGTAAATTTATTGACCGAAGGTTTGATGGAATATTGGGATTGGCATATACTTACCATTACCATAACACAATCATTGCTTCCGAAGACTTTATGCTTCCCAATTGAATTCGTTCCACCCTTCACTCACAACAATGAAACGAATCTCTCTAACAACCGAACCTAATAACCTTCACCCCTTCCTCTCTTTTTCAATATATATTTTTTTTATTTTATTTTTAGCCTTTTTTTTAATTCATTTTATTTGTAGTATTTCATATGCACAACAAGTATTGATCCCATTCTTCTCCCCCATGATTTTGTTTACGATCTTCTTATTCCTGTTTTAAATCTATGTTAAATGGAATACTATAATCCATAATTTTTTTCTCACCAAATAAAACCTAGAATATAATCATGCCTAAGAAAAATATTATCATTATTATTGTCTTTATAATTGTAGAAAATTCATTGATTTAATCTAATCTAAATACTTTGATTTGTATATTTTGAATGTTTTGGATGAAACTTAATTCAATTCAATCAAACACATTCTTAATTAGATTAGATGTTGAATTTTAACCCAGTTCATTATATAATATATTAATTTTTGTCTCTTGTCCTGATTTCTTTATCAAAACATTTCTTAAAGCATTTTTAATGGAAAATTCTTTTATGAATTTTTTTAATTATTTTTTCAAATTCTAAACTCTCTTGTCATATTAAGAATTCTATAAAAAAAAATTATTTTAATGATAAGCACTATAAACTCAATTTTTCTACAAGGTTTTGAATTTTATAGAAAGAAAAAGGTATATTTTTTAAATTTTGTTAATTACACAAATGTTTTCTTATTTTTACATCAATTTTTTTTAATTTAAGATTTGATTTATTTATTTATATGCTTTAATTAAAATATATATATATATATAGAATATAAATATTTGAAATTTATAAAAGTTATTTGGTAAAAAAAACATACTAATTTTATAATTGTAAAACATTTTTTTATTTGGATACATGACCAATTCAACAAAATAATATTACATAATTTATCATCTAAATGTCACATTTTTTTTTAATGTTTTTTTTTATTTTATAAAAATATATGTGAAATGCATACGTGTATGAACATATATGTATAACTTATATTATTTTAATTTATATAATGTGTATTTTAAATATATTCATTTATATTTATATATAACTTACGATTTTCTTTTTTTACAAAATTAAGAATTCATGACTATATAAATAATAAGATATAAGAGGAACTGAGGAAAGGGTAAAAGTAAAAAATGTTTTATATACTCTAAATAAAAATCATTTAACATTATTGTTTTATATAAATTTATTTTTTATTCATATATTTGCTTTCCTTAAAATTATAAGAAATATATAAGATTTTAAATGAAAACATATGAATAATAATAATAATTTAATTTTTAAATATTTTAAGTGATATTATAATTTTATTTCATGTCAAAATTATTATAAATATATACAATGTCATATTTTTTTATAACCATAAAATATAACATAATATGACATGTATTTTATATAATATAAATTTATATAAAGTAGTTCTATAACAAATTTATTAAATATATTATATAAACCTTATATATGTCATAAAATGATAATATTTTTTTGTTTATATATTATAATTTAAAGTACAAAAGAAAATATGAATTGAATTCATATAAAAAGCTGTAATTGATATATTTTATGATTTTCATACACTACTTATTTTAATTGTAATCCCTCAAATTAAAAAATACATTTTTAAACTAAAACGTTTTTTAAAATTTAGAAATCAAAGTTAAAAACATGATTAAATCTTTCAATTATATTATTATTTTTTTATAACATGTATATATTACTAATTTGGTTAATACTAATAATATCTTATCACTAATCTTATGATGAAAGACTCAAATATATACATTAAAGGTGTACATTTATAAACCCTGAGAAATCACTCTATTCTAAGGAGTAATTTTATATCAACCAGAATAGAATGAAAAATCGTAGAAGCAACATTTACATTATGTAGTGAGTCATGTGATACACAAAACAACTATTCTCCTTAACCCTGAAATTCAAAGAACTGTCCCCTTCATAAACGGATGGTTGAGAACAGTTTCTGCAGTTGGTCTCTTTCGAAAATCAGCATTAAGCATAGCCTGGAAATCAAAATAACATCTTGAATTAGCCATTGTTCAAACAAAGTTCTTATAAACACTTATAAAAAAATAAAAAGACAATAATGTTAGTTTCTCTCATTAAGTTAACATTAATTTTGAGTTTACATAAATTCTTGCAATACTACTTTTAAGAAGAAAAGAAAAAAAAAAATCATAAACTAAAATTAACTTATATATAAATTATTAGAAGAAAATTTCTAGAAATTAATTTATGTATAAATTAATTTTAATTTATATATAAACTAATTTAGTTTAAGAAGATCAATTCATTTATCTTTTTCATTTCCTTCTCAAATGTTCATCAAGAAGTTTATTCAAATAAATTCAATAACTTTTATAAAAAAAATCTAAATGTATATAGTGGATTTTAACTTATAATACAAAAATTATTTTATTTTCTTATTTTCTTTTATTATGAAAACTTATGAAGTTTATCCTAACATAATTAGAACTTTTAATTCCGTGATTGAATTGTACTAATAAAACATGTTTTTATGTACCAAAAAGTGTTGGAAGAAAAGGCATTATAAACTTTTGTCATGAGAAAGCATATTTCTTACCAAAAGTAGATGGTAATCCAATCTGAAATACTTAAAAAGACAATAAATTTTGTAAATCAGCCAAATAATGTAACACATAGTCCCTCAAAGCTATTCACTAATAGTTACCCATACTAACATGCATAAATACCTGAAGTAACTCCCAACCAGCGCCATTTCCTAGATCCAGGAACTCGACAGCATTTACTAATCTGTCATCTGCTAGACAATACCTGTCAAAGGAGGAATCAAAGAAAATGAGACAAGCAGTTTTTCTTCAGAACTTAGGCATGCTGAATAAAGTGCAAATTTAGTTTGCGAACCGTTAGAGTACATATCAAAGTGCAGGTGGATCAATTTTATATACAAGGAAACTACCTAATTTACTGAATCTTTTGTAATCCAATTTGTAGATACAACTTTCCTGGATGAATAAAATGGCAGGAATGGAATGGCACCCTGAATCCACTAGACAGGGCACCACTAGCAAGCCAAGTTTTTAGAATATGGATAAATACAATCATCACACTTGAATGAGCCTGTTAGAGATGAACTTGCATAATTGTTACCATAGTGTAGTACTATTATAAACTAGTTTTCAAAGTTCCCAAACACCCACAAAGTCTTTAATTTAGTCATTCGTTCTTATGAATAACTCATGTCCACAAGAAGTATATCTAAATCAAGGGAATATTAGATTATAAAATAACACTGTAACTTATGTCTACTCTGTCTGTGCAAGATTAAACCATAAATTAAACTTGGAAGATAGCATACTCTCGTGTTGCTTCAAGATCAAGTTGGAAAGTGTTCTCCAAAAGCCTCTAAATTTCATGGCCAACAAAAACTTCAGTGAAGATATTGTCTTACGTGAAAGAAGACTTTGACAGAAAAGAATTATCAGCTACCAAAGACGAAGTCATATTGGCAGCATAGCTTACTTGCAAGGAAAGACTATCCATTACACCAGCCTCACAAAATGGAACAAAAGCCAAGTATGCGAAAAGAAGACCTGCTTCATATCTGCATTGCAACTCATAAAAGAAATAGGTAACCTGAAAAATACGCTGAAACAAACTTCTGCATTGACCCAAGTTCTGACAGTTACATGTCATCAGCTATTCCAAAAGCTCTTTTCTCCATTTGTGTGAATGCACCAGCACCTGAAGCTCTTCTCCAAAGCCCTTCTGCAAGCTGTCCTGAATCATCTAGTTCCGTGTACCTACAATGATGAAAGTATCTGTAATGCTATTTGTGTTGTAAAGTGCTTCAGCTTGTAAGTAGAATATTAGCATACAGCAAATAAAGCAACAGAACACTGGCTTCGGTGAAACCAAACCTCACAAAATAGACTAGGAAATCCAGAAATACAAAATACACAAAATTATATCCCAGAAAGAAAAGAAAAAACAAAAGTCATACAGATTACACAATTAAGCAGTGCAACACATTACACGCACGCACACAAAATCAAAATCAAAGTTCATGTAAATGATAAAAGCATTTAATAAAAAAAGAACAAAATACAACATTTTTTGTGACATGCATGACATATATATGTTCAAGACAAAATAGCTCGACAAACCATTACCTTACCTGACATTAACAGAAAAGGCTAGATCCCGAAGTCTCGGAATCAGATAGGAACCTTCTTTTTCTGAAATTGTGCTGCAACCATATAAAAAACACTTAAAGTTAGGGTGAAAGGTATAAGCCAAATGAAAAATCTTGAACCAATTAAATGCTTGATAATTGCATACTTGAGAACCACAGAAAACGGTCCTAGACTTTGGTGCAATCTATCACGGTTGTGCAAGTAAGCTAGACCCTTCATGACACCTTCAAACAGCTTTATGATAAAATTTTGCCTCCTTTTGATTGTTATTTCTTGTTCAAAGGGATTCCAGGATGACACTTCTCGGTTTTTTGAGATCCTCTCGCTTACAATTTTTGCATAGTCTGCCACGCTATATTTCCCATCGTCACGGAATGCAAGCCACTGGATCAAACAGATTACTCTAAACATAGTTAACAGAATTAGAGCCACTGCATGTGAAGTTAAAGGATTTATGTTAATTTCATAGAACAAACCTGCTCTCCAGTGGTTGTTTCAAACCCACCTACAAGCAGCACAAGATGCTGAGCAATACCTTTAGAACTGCTCTGCAAGGAAAAGTGTAAACCAGCAAGAAGGATTAACAAAAAAGAGAGAAAAGTACTATGAATTGATATCAAAGGATTAAGTGATGCACATGTCCAATTCCCTCACCTGAAGAAACAAGTGGGTATTCAACTCATTAGCAGCGAGTGCATCAGCCACGACTCCCCCAGCTCTCCTTCCAGGATAAACCTTCATTGTCATTTGTTCAAAGTTTACTAACATGAAAAATGAAGAGGTAGATTATCATACTAATTACTACCTTAAAAGTAACAGGAGTTCCACTAAGTGGACCCCGCGAAATTCTCCCTTCATAAAGCCTGCAACACAACCAGAGCTGCCATGAGTGTGTACTATCATTATAGTATCCAAAAATGGCTTATCATATCCCAACTGGATTCAGTGTAGTCATCTTTTTCACGCATTCAAGAGTGCATTTGTAACCATAGGATAAGATTGACCAGATGAGATAAAAAATGCTTGTTTTCACTCTGATTTACTTAACTAAAATATGAGTGGTCCAATCTTTATCAAAGAGTTCCAAGTTGTTGAACGCGTGAATGCAAGGAAAAGAAAAGACATGGAATCAAATTGATTTCTTTAATGCCTACCTGATTTTGACATTGCCTTCTCCAACATCTTGAGTTTTCAGTCCTCCCAAGTCCTCAAGGGAATAGTCAGTGCCAGGCCCAGAGCCAAAGGCAGAGTAGCTGGGGAAAATTACACAAGAAAAAGGGTAAAATGTTACTTTTGAATAAGCTAATTTTAAAAAACTTTTTACACAATAGGTTATGCGTAATTAAATTTTAACAATGGGAAAAAAAGTGATTTAATTTTTTGTTCTCACAGAAATTCTTATGGAGAAGTAGGTACCTGGTGATGTTGATGAAGCCATAGGTGCCAATGGGTCGACCCACTTGGAAGGAGTCGGAGTTGGTGAAAAAAGGCAACTTGGCTTGAATTATGGGAGAGTGGAAGTAGAGAGTGGAGGTGGTGGCCGAGGATCTGGAGGAGAGGGACAAATGGGTTGTGTGATTGCGAAGACAATGGAGGAAAGAGAAGGAATCAAGAGGAACCACCACAACCATGCCTCTCTTTTCTGGTGTGAATGTGAATACAGTGGCAAATGGATAAGGGAATTCAGTTTCCAGTCAATAAACTCAAATGAAGTGAAATTATCAAAATATAATATGTATAATTCATTTTTTTTACACATTTTTATTTTATTTTAAGTGTTTTAGTAATTTTTTTCACTAATTTCTTTACTGTATGTTTTTTATTGATATAATTATTATAATAATTAAATTAATGTTATATGATGATAATAAATCAGAATGTGGAGATTTATTATAATTAATTTCGTTTGATTGACTAATATAATACAAACTAATAATACATCCTCAACCCAACTTGGTAAGATATGTTTTAAGTAATAATTTTATATTGTATAAAATTCAGTAATTCATGTTTTATGAGTTTAGTTATTTTAAAAGTATACATAAATATATCGAAATTAAAAATAATTTTATTTAATATATATACAATATTTGATTTGCTCATTTTTTTTGTTAGTTTTGTACAACTTTTTTTATTAATATACAGAGAGAGGGTATGAAAATTATCCTAAAAAAATTCTGAGAATTTATATTTATCATTTTATTAAATAATTTCATCTTGATTTTATAAAAGAAATATTAATATGTTTTATTTATATTTATCATGAATTTGACTAGACCACTACAATTGACAATCAAGAATCTCACTTTTTAAGTTACTTTGAAGGTATTAATTAACAAGTTAATCCAAAATATAATTGATATTATTAATTGAAGCATTACAAAAATAGATAAAGAAAATATAAAAATGTGTATGTTATTTTAAAGAGTGGTAAAATTGGCTAAATAATTTTTTCAATATACACAATAGAATTAAGAAGGAATCAAGGACATATAAAAAAAAAACAAAAATGGAATACAATTGCGAGAAGAAAAGAAAATACACAAATTTCAATTAGGAAAGGTAGTGTAAAGTAAAATTGAAAATAGAAAACATTAAAACTATTTTTTTTTTTTTGAAAACTAAAAAAGAAAGTATTTTGATATTCCTCTAAATTTGTATTTTTAAACCAAAACAGAAAATTCACAATCATCTTCAACAATGTTCTTAAACAACAATTATTGTTATAAAAAGTAGTGGTTACAATCCAATCTCATTGCACTGTTTAATTGCAAAAAAAAATCAATTTTTTTCCTGTTACTATTCATTCAATATATCTGTAAAAAAATTAAACATAGGTTATAGTACAGTCATTAATTTTAATGAGTTACAGTTTTAAACAATAAAAAAATAGATTCATGAATGGATTTCATAAATTTCAACCTGATTTTAGAAAGAGAATGCAAAAGGGTGTGAGAGATATAACAGGATAAATTTTCAACATTTTAAAAAGTTAGAAGTAAAATAAAAGAAATAGAGAAAAAAAATTGCAAGAAAGTAATAAAAAAAAAGTTAAACAAAATTAAAATAACAATTTGATGAAATAAATAAATATAGAAGAAGTGGGAGATTGAAGCGAAAGGAGTAAGAGTAGTTTTGAGTCGTGTGATACTTTCCTTCCTTTCTATCTTCTTCTTCTTCTGCTTCTTCTTCTTCTGCTTTCTGTGTGTAATAAAGGCAAAACCTAAAAATTGATTTAGGCATAGGAATCAGTGTTGATCTGGTATGGAGGGAGCATCGTGGAACAGCAGTGTTTGTGTGGCACCTTTTCTGAGCAAGACCTACGACATGGTAGATGACCCCTCCACCGACTCTGTTGTGTCGTGGGGCGAAAACAATAACACCTTTGTTGTCTGGAACGTACCCCAATTCGCCACTGACATCTTACCCAAACATTTTAAGCACAACAACTTCTCAAGCTTCGTCAGACAGTTGAATACTTATGTGGGCATCGCTTAACTTTTTCTTTTACTCCCATTATTCCTTTACTATTGTTTTGAATGCTCTTGCTTATTCAGAATTTTATTTTATTTTATCTTTTTCTGTTTTGGGGTGAGAAGGATCATGGTTTCTTGTTGTTGTGGGGTCTATGGATTGAAGAGTTTTGTTGTTTTATGTTGGGTTTATATTTTTGCTTTATGGGAAACCCTATCTTGTTATTTTATTTCATTCCATGTAGCACATTCTACCTTTCAATACTGTGGCTTCTCATTGATTGGTATGAATCTCGAATTTGCAGGTCAGTATTACACCTTCATTGGGTATGTTGGACTTTAGTAAATTGGCTTAGCTTCGCATTAGATCTGAGTTTGCATAGTAAGTTAGCAAAGTGAACTCATTTTTTCATTTACTTTTTTTCTGTGTCCCTTGTCCCTTATTATATAGGTTAAAATATACCAATTTGTGTATGAGGAACCCGAGTTTGATGACCCTTGATTAACTATGCTCTCTGTCTGTTTTCTTTTCTTTCTTTCGTTTTATCCCTGTTTCCGCACTGGGGATTCAATGTCTAGGAGTGTGTTAAGTCCCGTAAATCATGAGAAAACTACAAATGTAAATTTTAATTAAAGACAATTTCCTTTGATTAAAGATGTTCCGGATAATTTTTGGCTTGTCTGTACCGTGATTAAAACTGCCCCTGCCTGTTGTTTGGTTGTAAGACTGGCTGCTTGAAAATTTTGTGATACTTGGTGATACTAGGAACAATTATGTAATTAATAGTTCTAGGTCTTCCTGTTTTGCTGCCCATTTTATTAGCCAGGATGGTTTCTTAAACAGAGTTCATATATCATCTCTAAGTTTGTTATTAAAATATACTTGAACAATGATACTGTCCGATTATCATTTAGAAACTTTTGATTAAAGACAACCTTTGGTTTTATGCTGTAGGAAATTTATTGCAATGATGTAATAGGGACATAGTTTATGTCAAATGTAGGTCCTTGGTTTGCACTCTTCAATGAATTTAATTAATTATCACACAATTTATTCTACTGCTATCTGAGAAAATTTACTCTTATCTCATACACTCACGGAGAATATTGTTTCACATGCCATCTCCCTTCACAAGTTATTAGTATTATGTGTAGTTTTAATCAAGCTGGATTACTTGTACAGTTTACACATATTTTCTTCGCTTAATCTATATCATACAGTAATTACCTTTTGATTGAAAAACAGGGATTTAGGAAGGTTGATCCAGATCAATGGGAATTTGCAAATGAAGGATTTTTAAGAGGTGAAAAACAACTCTTAAAAAGCATCAGTAGGCGGAAATCTGCTCATGTAAATGGTAGTCAGCAACCATCTCAAGTGCATAAATCAGTTGCTAGATCATGTGTTGAAGTGGGGAAATTTGGGCTTGAGGAAGAGGTGGAAAGACTCCACAGGGATAAGAATGTTCTTATGCAAGAACTAGTTAGGTTGAGACAGAAACAGCAAGTGACTGATAACCAATTGCAAAATGTTGGGCAACGTGTGCAGTCCATGGAGCAGCGCCAGCAGCAAATGATGTCATTCCTGGCAAAAGCCATGCAGAGTCCAGGCTTCCTAGCTCAATTTGTACAGCAGCAGAATGAAAGTAATAAACATATCAGTGGGAGTAATAAAAAGAGGAGGCTCCACAGGCAAGAAAAAGATAATTTAGCCACCAACGGTCTCCATAATACTCTTGATGGACACGTAGTCAAGTACCAGAGTTCCTTAAACACTGCTGCAAAAGAATTATTTCGCCAGATATTGCAAATAAACAATTCTACAGCTACACAATCATCAATTAAGAACCCTGATGTCTTCCTCATTGACGATGTTCCTTCTGCCATTGCATCAGATAGCAGTAGTTCATCCACTCAGGTTTCTAATGTGACCCTTTCTGCAGTACTTCCTGTTTCTGAGCTGACAAGTATGGAAGTAGAATCTCAGCTTCCTGTCAATTGTATGCCCAGTATATCTGAGGTGCAATCTTCACCAGCCATATTGGGTTTTGGTCAAAGTCAAGGGGTGGAGACAGAAAGCAGTGTAGTGAATCATAATCTGAATGTTGTGGGAGCTGATACTAGGAACATGGGGGAGATAGATATGTCATCTGTTTTGGATGGGCCACATACTGTAGAAGCTGCTTATTCTTCACCCAGTGCAGATGGAATTTCCCAACTCCCAGAAATCGATGATGAGTTCTGGGAATTATTTTTGAGGCCAAGCCCACTTACAGGAGACACAGAGGAAATTAAATGTAGCACTCTAGGGTGTGGTTTGACGGAAGACCAGGGTTTGCCTTCGGAAAGGGAAAATGAGCAGGAAAATGTTGATAAGATGAAGCATGTTGACCATCTTACTAAACAGATGGGACTTCTTGCATCAAAGTCCTAATTGTGTAGATATGTTTCTTGCAACTGAAGGTAAACTTTTTAGACTGGAACATCTCACTTATACATCATTATAAGCATACTGGTTCTCATAGTTCCCTCAACTAAAACAAGTGTAAAATCTCCTGTCATTGACATCATGCTCAATTGCTGTGTCACCAAAGATAGAAAAATGAGGCAGTACATCAGGAATTTTTAAAACAATCACACTGAATGTCCAAGTCTAACGTAATATGGAATTGTTCGTTACCAAGGTAGAAAATTACCACATATGTACTTCTATATCGTGGTACAACTTACAACAAGGTAGTGTAAGAGTAGGAGCGGGAATTTACTTTCATTTCTCCATTGATATATATATATCTATAACCTAATGTATCGACATGGCAATTGTATGCTTCCTTTCCTTATTCTTAACATATAATACATGCATTTGTATGTGTATGAGCTAAATTGGGTTGGTTTGGGGAAAATGAGATCAAGTTGGGCAGTGTAATGTTCTAGTTTCCAACGCATTTCTGTTCATGATTCCTACACAGGTTGAGGTCCTTTGCTACTGAGCAGACAAAGCCATCTTACTTATACTTACAGAAAGCTGACAGATATCATCCAACAACTTGATCAGTGCTTTTTTTTTTTTCATCCGCTTGTAATATCGTGTGCTCTGTTTTTTGTTAGGGGCTTAAAAACACTAAGTTAAGAAACTTCATAAATACCCCATGTATTTTTTGACAATTGTGCCACTGGTTTCCAATACTAGCATGCTACAGCTTGTCTTTACCCTCCGGAACAGTATAATACTTTTTCTACTCTTTACTTCCTTTTATCTCACACTGTGCTGATATTTTTGTGGGCTTGTTTCGAATAATTGGATCATGACTTATCTTCATTAGCTTTTATTAACTCTTGCATTGGTGGTAAATTACTACTAAGCAGGTGTTTAACCAAATTAAAAAGGAAAATTGGGAAAAGAATAACATTTAATATCACATGATACATGATTGCTCTTTCTATCTAATTTATTCAAACTGCTGTATATACTTTTAACCCTTTGGAATGGTATTCATGCATGGGTTTGGTTAACCACCTCATAGGTCATGATTACTTTTCTTCTTTCATAGCTTGTTTGAGTATATAGGAGCATATAGTGCAATTATATATTGATATTAAATCTATGTAAGACCTATATCAAATCAAGTTCAGAGCATATGTTTTGAAAAGCAGGTCAATTTGAAGCTTTTACATAAATAAATTTGGTTAAAAAGGTCTTAGACATTCAAAAAGTTCTCTAAATCTAATGGATCAACCTCTTCAAATAAATATAAATAAGAATTTTATTTTTATAAATTTTAAAATTGAAAAACTTGTTTGGTTGATAAGAATTAAATTGAATAAGTGAGATTTTATTTTTTATAAATTAAAATAAACTTTTTTAATTAAAAAATAAAACCAATTTCATAAGACTAAAAATACAATGATATAACAAAATATTCCCCATGTATATTGTAAAAGTTATTTATAAGTTACATTAAGCAAATTTCTTTTCAAGATAAATATATTTTTTAGTAAAAATAAGCATAACAAGTATTAATTTGGCATATTAATAATTATAATTAGAACAAATAATATTTGTGTCACTCTATAAACAAATCAATCATTATATTAATATTTAAAATAAATTTATTATTTTGACAAAGGCTAGTAAATAAATTTTAATTTTCAAATCGATTGTTGTAAAACCAGTATAATAAAAAACTAATAAATTTTAAAATAAATACAATTTTAATTATAAAAGAAAAAAATATTTAAATGATACTCATATATTTTATCTAAAAATAGAAAAATATCACTATTTTAAAAAGTAACAATAAATATTATTATCTTTAAAATTCTACTCTATTAATAAAATTAGATTTATTAATATTAAAATATTTTATATATTAAAAACATATCAAGAAAAACCAGGGGAAATCTCAACTACGTCCATCTCCATACTAGTTTTACATAATTACTTTATATATGACCAATTGGAACATAAATAAAAACATATAATTTTTTATTATAATAATATATAATTTTTTTAATTTAAAATAGTTGTGTTTTTTACTATTCTTCAAATATAATATCATTTTTTAATACAAATAATTATCAAGCATTTATTATATTTTTTACAATTTTTAAAAATACATAACATATTAAAAATAATAATTCCAATTTTTAAGAATAAAACAATAAAAAGTATGTAAAAAAAATTAAAAAATCTCATATATGAATTATTATAGATATTATAAATGCAGCTCCTCTTAATCATATAAAAAAATAATGTATGTAACGAAATATCTATTATATATATTGTCATTATAAATAAGAAGTTTAAATATTATAAATTATGATAAATAAATACTTTCAATACATATAAGCTTTATTTTAAGTTTATATATTTTTTGAAAAATATTATTTATTCTAGTAAGAGTCTCTAAGAATAAGTTTAAGGATTTTTATCTTTCTGTAACTGTTTATTGATGATTTCCATTATCATGAAAATTATATTGTTTTTCTTGAATTAAAGTGTGATCGTGTGTGAAATTAGTTTTGATACTGATATGAACAAGATATTCTCGTTTTACAATTTTCATTCTTCTGTTATTTTTGGGAATTAGAGATTATTTCCATTATTCTTACTATTCTGTCTGAAATTACTTTTGATGATGAAATATAATCAAAATTTCTCAAATATCAGTTTCCATTCCTAGGTTAAAATTAAATTTCAGTACCGCAAATCTCTCCACCGCTCGCCGCCTCTGCCTCGGCGACCTTGCCGGCCGTAACTGCTCGCATCCACCGTAAAGCAACTCAGCACTCCACGCATCCACCGCCTTCTGCCTCCGTCGCCGCCCGCTGCCCGCCGCCCACCGCCTCCGGTGTCACTCCACTGTTTAAAACACTTCATTATTAAAAATAATTTTCAAAGTTAGAGAGAGTTTGTGACTATGGACTTAGACGACTTAGATGAAGCGCCGATCAAGGCCACTTCACGAGTCTCCAAGTTCGCGCCAAAATCATCAAAACTCAAACCTAAACCAAAAGCTGAACCCGCCCCCAAACCTGAACCCCAACCCCAACACGAACCTTCCATCTCCAAACTAGAGCCTCAAGAATTCGTTGCTACTGTCAAGAAGAACGAAGATGGCGAGGAAACAGTGCCACCAACTCATATCAAGCCCGAACTCAACACTACTGTCCAGATGGAAACGGAACCCAAATTCGAACCCGAAGACAAAGAAGAATCAGGACGAGACGATCCCATGGACGAAGATACTCCCGAAGATACAGTTGTGCGCGAAATTGACGTCTTCTTCTCGCCTTCTATCGATGCCGAGACTCAGGTTCGCGTTTCGCTCACGCCATTGCTTGTGCGATTCTGCGTTTGTCTTCAATAATTTTCTGAGTATTTTTTTTGTCGCCTTTTAGTTATACGTTTTTCAGTATCCCTTGAGACCTAGTTGGCGACCGTACGAGATAGATGACCGATGCGAAGAGGTACGTGTGTTGAATAGTTTTCTGGAGGAAAAAGGGGAATCAATCATGTTAACTTTTTCAAAGTATTATTGTGTAGGTAAGGTTGAAACCTGAGAGCTCAGAAGTGGAGCTTGATTTATCCATTGATCTCGAGTCAAGTAATATTGACAGAGAGTTTGCCAACAAATACAACGTCACCAAGCAGGTTTATTCGTTATCTTTGACAATGTTACCTCATGATGCTTCTCAGTTAACACTGATTATCTCTAAGATGAGCCATACAACATTTGTGCATTCCTGTTGTGTCTTACAAATTACAATAAGTTAAGTAAAATAACCAAGGTGTTTGGTTAAATAAGTGATAACGAAGGTTCCAGGGCTTCTTGGCTCTGAAATTAGCAATGTAATTGCGTATTTCTGTTGAATATTTTATCGTGAAAGATTTCAAGTCGTATCCATGGAGGCTTGGCAATTTAGAATCCATGATTCCCTAGATATATCAGTGCTCCCTGATAATGTGTTGGCTTCTGTTTGAAATTAGCAGCCATCAAAATACGTATTTGTTGGTTCCACTTGCAGGTGCTATGCTTGTGTGAAATAGGTCAAACCTGGTCACTTTTGCTGGTTTTCCTTAGGACATTTAGGAGCTATTTTGATAAATAGCTTAGTTAAACATTTAATGGAGAACATATGTTGTAATTTTGATAATAAAAAGTTTTAAAAATGAATTATAAATAGCCTAAATTTGATAAGTTTTGCTTTGCCCAAAAGCTATTTTAAATAAGTTAAAAGAGTTTATAGGAGTTATAAGCCATTGAGGGTTAAAGGATGGGGCTAGAATTACCTTAAATTACGTCATTTTACTTGTGGCTTGTCAATGTTTCTTCATGGGAACTTCCTCACTTAAATTTTCAACATGTTAATAATATGGTATTGTTAGGGAGTCATAGTTAGTTTATGCTTCTCATCATATTGGAAGTGCAATGAAATTGTAGCTTGTGAAAAGCTTGCTTCACCAACTAGCAGAAAATCTGCTGCATTTTTCTCAAATAGCATATTGTTTTCGTTAAATATTGCAAAGTACTAAAACTCTGCAAAAGTACTTTTATATGTTTTTCAAAGGATGCGTTAGGCAACCAATTTATGAGCATAAAAATTTTTCAGATCTTTATGAAATGAATCAATGGTACAATTGTGCTAATCTTATAGACCCCAATGCGTTGTTTGAACTTTGATCCATGCAGCTACTTTCACCTAGTGCTATAATGCTTGGTTGGGGTTGTTGTATTCTTTATTTCTATATTTTTTTATTCCATGATATGCTAAACCTTTTTCTTTGCCAAATTGCCTGACACACTTTTAACATACAAGAATATTGGAAGTTGATGCTTGCAATTAAGTGCTTTAATTTTGCACTTGTGACTTATATTATAAAAGCATTATACTGTGTGCCTTGTAAGTGTGATGCCATTGTTTTAATTCTCTTTAGACTTATGCAACTTCGTGGAAGCCATCTCGTGCAAATGGACGAGCTGCAATCGCTACTGGGCTTCTTATGGGAGATAAGGTATTTATTTCTCCTATCCTATTCTATGATGTCTAATTTAGCTTCAAGCTAATGTATGACTTGAACATTTTACTATGTTTGCCATTGCAACTTGGGAGATTATTCTTCTTTTTGTTGAAAGTTTAATACTTTTGATAGTTTAGGATGAGTGTATTTCGCTTAAAATACTTCTCAAGACAAATTTGTTCTTGGGTGTATGTTGGAGATCTCATATCAATTAGAGATATAATCAAATTGTAATATATAAGTGGATGCAAACCTCACCTTACAAGTTAGTTTGGGATTGAGTTACACTTAAAATCCACATTCTAAGATGGTATAAGAGTCTATACTAGCGATATTTGTTGGGCCTATCATGTCATCTGCTAACTGTTGTCAGATCACTCATAGATATATAGTCTTACACTCTCGAGATGTCTGAGTCTTCGATATGAGGAATTGTGTTGAATATCTCACATTGACTACAAATATGACTAAATTATAGTATATAAGTGAGTGAAAATCTCACCTTAAAAAGACGATTTTGTAAGGTTGAATTAGACTTAAAATTCATTTTCTAAGAGTTTAAGATGGGACATATCTTGTTCAGGTCTAGGAGAAAAGTATAGCAATTAATTAATGTGTTTTTTTATGAAAAATGTCATTGAAAAGCTAATGTAGCTAGGGATATTTTTTAAGGTATGCTTCAATGAAGAATGAAAAGGGGGGAAACAAGGAATACAAAGCATGCCTTGAAATTAACTTCCTACCTTTCCATAATAGGAAAAACCTTAAAAGATAAATAATTGAACATGCTCTTGTAAAGACTTATTAGGTTAGATTCATACATTATCAAGGTTATCAAACTCGAGAGTCTACATAGACTTGTAGGAGGTCAGTAGATTCAACTCGTAAATTTGTTAGAGTTTATTTCATGTGTAAAATTATATCAATTCAACAATACTAAAATAAATTAGTTTGCACAATGCACCAACAAAATATAAGTTCTAAAAGTAATGACATAACAACTAAATAAAAACTACAAATTTCTTCAAGTTTATATGTCTTCCTTATCCGATCCTTTAATGAAATCAACTCCACGGAACAGAGGATGTAACTACATTGGCATCAAAAGAATTTGATCCACTTCCATACATTTTACGATCAATCTAAATCATTTCCCTTACTTTTTCTTGGTTACAGTTACACCTGCATCCAATTCATGCAGTTGTGCAGCTCCGACCAAAATTACATCATCTTAATTCTGGTGGTTCAAAAAGGAAGAATGTTATCTCTGCTGGAGCAAATGCTACCGTCAAAATTGAGGGCTCAAATGAAGAAAAGTCTGTTGCTACATCAAAGCAGGTATTAGTATTTCTTTTTTCATGTGTATTTATTATTTTATTATAGCAATTTAAAATTGACTTCACAAGTGCAAGGTGCAGGAATTATAGGTTCCAAAGATGGCACTGATGTCTTGACAATCTTCAGATATTTTTCTATGCACTTTTTTAGATGATTAGGTGGTTTATTTTGAGTTCGGCCAAAGTTTTTCTATGCACCGATGTCTCAATTTAATGTAGTGTTAAGAAATTCGTTACAGTCATGTGTGGCTCCCCCAATAAATGAAAATATGAAAAATGTTTGGTTGCTGTTGCTTACTTGTAGAAACATCAGCTTTGTTGTTTATAAATTGCTAAATTAATATTTAGCCACTAGCATTGATGTGAAAATAAAAATGAAATCATTTTGATATTTATTTTAGGAAAGGATATTGTAGCCACATGCAAGAATGATGAGAATGTGAGTGATAAGTTTTTGGATTGATCGTTATAGGTTACCTTGATTAGATTGAAAATTGGATTCTTATAACTTAGAACTCAATAAAACTCTCAGAAGAAAACTTAAATTTTATCCAAAATTCTGATCTTATCATTGTATTAAAAGATAAGCTCTTTAAAAGGCAAAATTCTTAAGACAACCATAATACCACCCATTAACAATTAATTCTTAGTATGCACTCTTCATTAACAATTAAGTCACGTAGTCTTTAATGTCCACTAACAATTAACTCGCACCAGTATTTTTTTTAATTCTCACTGTAATCACCATTACCTCCTCCATGAGAACATGAATCATCATTGAGTCTACTTAATTAAAAATTACAAAAAAGAAACCCAAATTATATTGACCCTCAAAATCATATTATTCTCTCATACTTCAGGAGCATTCGTCCTTGAATATCTTGAGTACACTTCCTCCATCTCAAACTATAAACCTTTAGTTGATTGATACAAATGATAAGTTGTTGAAACATTTAATGAAAGACTTTTCCTTATACTGTTTAATGGACAAAATAACAATATTTTCACAATAATAAAATATATCTCCTCTTTTATTCCTTTTTCTTTCAACTCCTCTTTTATTTCTCTCTTTTTCATCTGCTTCTCTTTTATATCTTTTTCTTTCCTCTCGTTTTCTTTTATTTCTTTTTCTTCTTTAATTTTGTTTTCTACTAGCTCTTTGTTTCTCTTTTTCTCAAGCTCTCTCTCATGACAATTATAGCATGTTTTTTTCCAATACTCATCAAACTTCTCTCTCTATCTTTATATACTTGCTCTTTTTTTGTTTCATCTCCTTAAAAATCTCATACAACTTTCTGTACATTTTTGTAATGAAATCATCAATAAATAATCAGTGATATGCATTGAGTTCAGAAACAATTTCAGCACTTGTACCTCCATAAGTTTATGATTCAACTTAAAGTGAAAATTTCAGCATTTGATACCAAATGATGTGAAAACAAAAATGAGGTATTTTTTATATTTAGTTTGGAGAAAGATATAGACGCCACACTCAAGAAAAATGAGAATGTGAGTGATAAGTCATGGGTGATAAGATCGAAAAATGGGTTTTTATAACTCAACTTTATAAAGTTCTCAATAGAAAACTTAATTTTTATTCAAAATTCTCATCTTCCCATTCCATTACAAAATAAACCCTTTATAGGCTAAATTCTCTAAACAACCATATTAAAGCCCATTAAGTTCCCAATTAATTCTTACTTCTATGTAGCCTTTAATGTCCACTAGTAATTAACCCCCATTATATGTCTTCAATATCGACTAACAATTAACTCACTAATATTCTTATTAATTCCCACCATGAGAATATGAATCATCACCTCTAGTGATTTTCAATCAATCCATACTTGTTACTGTCCATTCTACTTAATTAAAAGTTATAAAAGTCACATTCTTCTATATTTCTTCTTAATTTTTTTTTTCCACAACTCTTCTTTTATTCCTTTTTCTTACTCGTTCTTTTTAGTCATTTTTATTTTAACTCCTCTTTTATTTCTTTCTCTTTCATCTCCTTCTTGTTTATATCTTTTCCTACTAGCTAATAGGTTTTTATCTCTGTTGCAGAATAAGCAGACTGGACCTTCTGTTGAGCAAAAGAATGATGGTGATGAGGTATTCTAATAGTGAATACTGCCGTATGATTCTTGTGACTCTTTTTGGTTATAACAAGGGTTATGTTATTCTTAAGTAGACACAGAATCATTAGCCTAGTTATTATTATATATTGCATTTTGCATTCATTTATCTAATTATTCTGTATATAAGTCCTTAGGCTGAGTGTGTTTTTCAGTAAAGCATTTTCTCAAATATTCTCTCCTGTAAGTTAGCTTTTGTGTGGATTAATCATGTATCTGCTGTGCATCTGCCCTGCCTCAACCAAGACCATCTCTCCTCAGACTTGGCACATCTATTGCCTCCCTGTGGAAGTTGTGGCCAGACCATGTAGAATTGTTGCGGGGAAAGCCGCCTCATGATTAATCCACACAAATATGCCTGTGGAAGTTGTTGGCACATCTATTTGCCTTTGTCTACTGCATTGTCTTCTCATTGTCAGAATCATTACTTGTGGCTGCATTCTGCTTGTTGCCCTTTTAGGTCTATTCTGAGGGACACCTTTCCCTTCTTTGGTCCGTGAAATGGTCTAAAAACCCTAAACTGTCCAAAGTTTTTGTTTGTGATTATTCTTTCCGAGTGAAATTTCTATTTGTTTCTTCCACCTTTCAGGCCTTTAACATTTGCAAATTAGTGTTGGTTTTCGAGAGAAAGGATGAATATCTTTATTAAGAGAATAAGTTTCTCTTATCAGGCAATGATTACCAAGAGTATTTTCAACTAAAGGCTGTCCACTCTAGAACTACCTCTTCCTCAGTCTCCTAATCTCGTAATTTGTCAGTTTGTTCGTTTTAATCCCTGTCTGATAAACTGTTCAAAGTTTTGTTTCTGCAACTAATCTTTGTGAGTGTAGTTTTAATCCTTGTCTGATAACACAAGAAAAAGATAGAAAAGATAGTGAAAAAAAAAGAGAACTGTAGCTCTATTTCTTAATTAAAACAACACAAGGATGTGCTATAGAAAACTCCCAATTACCCTAATTATAATTATAGAGAACTTCTCAACTATCCTAATAATAATTATAGAGCTCAACTACTCAAGTAATAATTATAGGAACTCAATTATTCTAGTAATAATTCCAACAAATAATAAATACAATTCTTTGTAATTTAACAATAACTGTTCGAAGTTTTGTTCATCAACTATCCTTTGAGTGCAATTTCTATTTGCTCCTCCTGCAGTTTGTTTTTTAATAATTGCATAAATCTAGGTGTTAGATTCGAAGAGAAAGGATGAACCTGGTAAGAGAATAAGTTTTTTCTTATCGGACAATGATTACGAAGTATATTTAACTAAAGGCTGTCTATCAAGAACTACGTCTTCCTCAGTCTCCTAATCTTTTAATTTGTCAGTTTACTTCTCTGAATTCTTTCCTTCTGGATCCTGGATTATGTACTCTGGAGCTCCTGATCACATCATTGTTAATCCTTCCCTTTCTCAAGCTTTTCTCCACAAAATCTCCTCATTTTGTTATCCTTGGCTATAAAGTTAAGCTACTGGTATCAGTCAAGTCTCTCCTTTTTTTCCTGAAATTTGGATTTTGTTGTTGTTGTTCCTTACAGTCCATTTAATTTAGTTTCTACTAATAAGTTGACCTGCAGTCTTAATTGTTTGATTACCTTTTTCTCTTATTCATAAGAGAATATGATAACAAATCCTAATAGACAGTAAGGAAATATTATGATCAATCCTAGAGGATAATATAAGACATTCTAAGATATTTTAAAATATTCTCATATATTGTAACAACTTCAATAAAAATTTACAGTCAATAAAGAATGAATGTAGGATTAGGAAGATGGTTATTTTGGTGCTATTTTGCATGAATTGAACTGTAATGTACTTGTGATACATGGATAAATAACGTCTTCTCTGGAATAAAGTATGAATTTGTTCCATCTATTTTCGTTTTCTGCCAAAAAATTTCTTGATGGTGATTTTGTTTCTTAACAACATTTTGTTTATTTCCCCTTCCTCTTATAAGATTTTTTTTTTCTATATCCTGCGCAGTGCTGGCTTCCTCTTAAGTACCACAGTTGCAAGAGTGATATCTCCTCTAGATATTTGGAGCAAATGATGGAACCAGAAAGTTCTCCTATAAACTTCACAATGAGACCGTAAGAAAATGTCCTATTGTCCCTTTGCACCCATACGTCATATGTAAACTACTAAATATTTGATGTTTGAAAATCTTTAAGGTATGATTATGTTACTGCACTGTGTCCTGGAGCGACTAGCAACCACTTTCCAAAGGGTCCTTCTAAAAGGTACTGTCTTCCTTGAATATCAAGTTTATTTAATTTGTGCCCCTTGGTTCTGATTAAAATTTTTCCATTAGCTGTTGTATGAAGGATTCACTCTTTTTCCTTCTTTACCTGCAAATGTGCCTTTTTCGTTTTATTTTATTGTTATATACTTTCTGTCCTTGTTTCTGCTGACTTCTCAACAGTATGCTTATTGCTCTTAATATTCTATATTTTTTCTCTTTATTGGTTTGTACAATTGCTATTGGCTTATAATTTTGACTATCGTGTGTGTGTGTAAATATAGGGATCTACTGTCCTTACCCGTGGAAGAGCGACTTAAGAAAATGCTTGAGGTTTGTAATATTATTTGAGTTTGATTATCAGAAGATATTCTATATTCCCAATTCACTGATGTTGTTTTATGTGTTTGATAACTATTAAGTTATTAGTGGACATATTTCTCAGCAAATAACCTGGACATGTGCACCAAATTTCTCATTGATAACATGACAAACGCAAAAGTTATGCTTTCACATGGAAAGTCTTTGTATTTTACAAGGATACTGCTACTGGGTTTATAAGGAATATGTCATTGTTATCTATATATTTTTAACATGGGTCTTAATTAATTATTAAAGGATTTGCATATTTGGGTGTTGGTACACACATCACAACCAATGTCTTTAAAATTAGATTGGTTATAGAACTAATTAAAGCAATCATTCACAGTTTATTAATTTAACTGTAGTTGAAATAAATGATAATTGAATATATATATATATATATATATATACATTTCTGTAAGTAATAAATTAATGCAAAATGCAAAATCAAAATAAAGTAATCAAAATTTTGAATAAACATCAATAGAATGTATCCTATGTCTTACAAAATAAATAGTTAAATTGGTAAATATGCATAAATAGTATTAATAATAAATAAATATTAACCTAAATACAGTAAAGAGTATGACCGAACTTAATCTATAAAGTGATTCCTAGTTGAACTGGCCAATCTGGTCTAATTATCTCAACTGAACAAAGTAGTATAATAACCATCTGCACCTAGCCTTTCTTTTGAGGCGGGGTAGGCTACAAAGATCAAATAATGCTGTAATCTTCTATTGCGAATCATGTTTCTCTGTGCTACTTTTTATAACTTGTCTAACACAGCCCTTTATGACAGAAATATCCACCACAACGTTTCAGTGCTATAAAGCACTTTGCTCCTGAGTACTCTGAGGAGGAACTTCTGCGATTCCTGCAGCAACATGCAATATTGTTATGGGGACTATGGACTGCAAAAAGTTCATTGCTATATCCTAATGGTGGCGCAGAATCTTTGGCCAGAGATTATGTCCTACTAATGTTTAGCAAGAATTTGAAAGTCCAATCTTCTGATTTGAATGTTCGAGGTGAACTTACATCTCATGTGAAGGACTTCTTGAAGCTATTTGGCTCAGAAACAGATGATCTTGATAAATCTGCTGGACAACCAAATCCTTACTGGAAATTCAAAGAGCTTCCTGATGAGTCATTCAAAAAACTCTATCCAGATATTGTTGAGAAGCAGGAAAAACTTTTCAAAAGTTTGGAACAACATTTACCTGGCCTTGTTTCTAATGCTGGAAAACGTAAAATTGGTAAAAAGGCTGTAGCAAACCAAGGTGTAAGCAGTGAGCTTCTTAAATCAGAAAGTTCTGATCAACGGATAACAAGTGTGGGTGGAGTGTTACCTGGGAAAATGACCATGTCAAATGAAACCCGACATGCTTTGCCAATTGCCCTCAAGAAGCTTTTTCAGACTCACAAAGTTTGCAGGTACTGTTATGAGACATCTATCTTTTGGTTTGGTGATTTCCTGTCTTCAAATTATTGTTGTGATAATATTTAAAAGCCTTTCGCATTTCAACACCTGTGCTTTATATTTGTCAATTTTTTTTGTATTTGAAAATATGAATTCTCCCTTTTGTTCTATAAGATTTGTGATTTTTGTTGACTTTATATGATGTATTATAGTCCTATTATACACATAATTTTTAAAATATTGTATCCCCATGTTCTTGATTGTGTACATGTTTTCTAGATGTATTTTGCAAACACGCTAAGATCACAAGGTGTGCTACAAGCCTGTGGTGGTTTCCTTTAGAAACATAATTCTTCATGGTAATTGGTTATTTGTATTAAATCTGGTTTAAATAGGGACAGGTTGCAATGCCACTGATGCCAGTCCTTGAAAACTCACCTCAGTGATATGCATCTTTCTGTGACCAATTTGTCACTCTTACTCAGAGTGATGCATGAAGGGGGTATCCAGTTGATATTCCCTTGAAGAGAATTTGGCTCAACAGATGTTCTATATTTTTCTTGTTGTTTGACAGTTGTCTTATGCTGCTTCTATTTATCTTGGCAGTTTCAAAGTGATATGCCAAGGATTGCGCGAAATGGCAGTTTCCAAAGCTATGCTTTCCAAGGGAGATTCTAAAATTGCAGTGGATGCTGCTCACAGTCTTGATGGTCCCCAAAATGAGTTAATGGCAGTCATAAGTGAAGTTGCAAGTGAAATCCATGGTTATTATGTGTTGAAATCATCACAAGATGATCCGTTCAGGTTAATTTTCTCTCCCCACCTCACCCCCAAAAAGAAATGTGAACATTGTTTTCATTCCATGGGAGGTCAAAGAATTTTAAAAACAAGTAGCACTTTTTATTTGTTATATAATTCTCAGGACTGCGTTGGTCTCTGCAGAGATGTTGTAATTGATATGCTTCGTGGAAGTGGACCCAATGCCAAGCTAAAGAAGGCTGAGATACTTGAAGCTGCTAGGAGAAAACTTGGTAGGGAGGTCCCTAACAATGAGTATAACAAGGTAATTTGATTTTTTTTTTTTTTCATGATTTGGATATGGTACACTGGTCTGTTCAGCCTTTTGATAAAAGTTTATTATGTTTCAACTCGACTAATTTCACTCTACTTGTTATGGCTGAAAATTTAGATTGAATTTCACTCTAGTTATTATGCTGAAATGCAGTAATCAATAATTATATAAAAATTGTCGAGCAGATGGACACACGGCACCACTCCCCCTTTTCTCACTCTGTCTTCTGTATTTTCTTTTGTTAAAATTTTGGATTGCTTTTTCACTGGCCAGGCAAAGCGCGGGCTCAGTGTTCTAGTTATATTATAATTAGCAAATAAATATAGGGTAAGTGTAGTGAGATACAAGCAAAAATTTGATAGATGTTTATCGTGATGTTAGAATTAGAATAAAATCCGAATCAGTATCATATGGGAGATAGGGTGCTGGTTATGATTGATTTGTCTTTATTTTATTCCTTATTTTTCTCCTCATTTCTAGCAATTTGGCCTATTCTTCCCGTTGCAATCAGGAATCCTCCAGAGACAGTGAGCAAAAACAAAGGTGGGGCAATGCTGCCCAATCTCTCTGCATGCCAGAAGCGGCAATTTCCTTAAAATAGAAAGGATATGGATCCCTTTCTGTTAACACGAGAGATTCTGTTTAATAAATTTTAACCATTTATTTTGTCTATTACTTGATATATACTGTTGAAATAAAAACTAAACAACTCATTAAATTATTAACGTGTTCCCCATTCTTCTTTCATAATTTTAGTTGGCTTTTATTTCAATGGTAGATTAAGTAAACGTAAACAGGACCTCTCCTGTTAATAGTAAACAGGAGAGTTAAATCCAAATAAAATTAGCACAGCTACAGAGAATGACCATAACCACAGCAAAGTCCTAAGAAATAGTGAGGCAATGAGGTACCTTTTGATATGCAAGCACACGGCTCTAGCCAAATAAGACAAACGGCTTCAAAAACTGCACTTTGTCACAATCTTTTGCCTCTTAGCCAAAGCCTTTAAATGTAACTAGCTGAAACTTTTCTAGAGTAGGATTCCCACGCCTAAGAGTAACCAAAATCCACATGTTCCATAAGAAAGTGGCCGTTTAAGTGTCCAATAGATTATGAACTAGAGCTAAATAAAAGAGTTTTTTGTGAATAAGTTTTTGTGTAAGCTAATTTTAATGTATGAGAAAATTTTATTTCATTTATCTTCTTATTTTCTTCTCTTATAATAAGTATTTATTGTGAAGCTTATTAAAGCGTATCTATTGTTAAGAGTTTTTCATTGCCTCTAATAATGAATTTGATTATTTATAATAATACATTGCATTTTCATAGTTGAAGATGTGGAGCTTTTTGTTTCCAGATACGTAACTTATTGGTTGTTGATAGTTTTGCAGTTTAAATCAAGTATCTATTACTTTCCCTTGATAGTTTTACGGTTTAGATCAAGTATCACTTCATTATTATCCTATATATATGTCATTCTTGCATGCTTCGTACCTGGTCAATCAGTTCAGTATGCTGAAATGTTGATCATGTTGAATGTATTTAATATTTCAGCAACCAAAACTTAAAGAGTTAAATTCTGTACTTGATCATTATAAGGTTTTGATCCATTATTATATTTGAAAGGTGTTTTTATCATTGACATGTATAAAGCTACTAGCTAGTACGTTTTATTCCATATACTCATGGAAGGTTTTATTTATTTAGTTATATAGTTAAGAATAGAGCATTTAGTACTGGAGCGTGGACAAGATGTAAATAAGGTAGAAACAAGGAAACGAATACTCAACCTAAAATGAGTAGTTGCTTGAGACTTGGAGTGTAGCCTGTGTAGCCATATTAATTTGAAAGTAGATAATGATTTTACCATGGAGGGAACACGAATAAATGTTGCAAAATCGTTAGAAAGCTTGATCATGTTTTTTCTTTTTATTATCCTAATGTTTGTTTGTCTGTCTCTTTTTAAAACAATTCCAGGTGATGAGTGAGTTATGCGTCTCAAAAGGTTCTGTTTGGGTCTTGAGAAGCGGTGATGGAAGTAGCCAATGATTGGGTTAAACGTCCTTGTCGTTTCTTCTCTTTTTGGAAGGGGTTCAGACGATCCACCTGCCCATCAACTTTGGTTCGCTGACTGGAACTCATTCTCACTATTGCTTTCTCACCACACAACCAGAGGTTATTGCTAATACTCATTATTCTCAAATTATCTTTTCCTCATTTTTAGCTTTAGTTAAGTAGATCAAGTAGTTCTTTTTTGTTCGTTAGTGGATTTTTTTTTTTTTCATTTTATATAAAGTTTAATTTATACACGCGGCCCAATGAGTTTCTTCTCTTTCTTTGTTCTACTTGGCTGAATACATAAAAGGGTGTGTAAATTAAGTAGAAAATATAATTATATCAAATGATATTTATGCTTTTAAAATGTAAGCAGAATCAATTATAATTGGGGTAAATGTTAAGCTTTTTCAGTTAAAAAATAGCAATAGAAACATAATAAACAGTTTTATCAAAGTGAATGATTTACATAATTTTAATATCAGGAAAACTTTATTTATGATATTACTAAGTAGTATTTTTTTTATCGGAACATTACTAGATATAGCCATGGAAATAATTTTATTTATTTTAAAATTAAAATTTGTAATTTAACACAATTTGTTAAAATCAAGTCCAAGGCACTTTTTCAAAAATTAAGGTACAATTTGATTAAATAGTGGAAATGTGATTGATCGTGGTTTGTTCATCAATCAAAATAAATATAATCATCACACTCTACTTGTTAATATTGAAATAAATATAATTTGAAATTTTTTAATGCATGACATTTCACTTACAAACAACCAAAAATTAAATTGTCTCAAAACTATCAACTACAAAATTATAAATAAATAAAAAAAACGACAAAAACTGACCTACAAATATATTGAAAATATTTAGTAATATCAATTTGTAGGATCCCTCTTAATAATTATCTTTGGAATAAAAAATCAAAGTGATTTAAGGTTAATCAATATAGTGATGAAAAAAGAACACATGAAAACATACATCTCACCTTTTTATGTTTCAAAATCGTTTAACTTGTATTAGTTTTGTAGTACATATTTCAACTTCATCACAATTTTGACAAAAAGAAATATAGATAAGTCTAAAGAAATATATAAAAATTATATCTGATAAAGACTCTTAAGTTCAAAGTATATTAACATCATTCGTTATGATTATTGTATTAGTGCGTTTAAGGTATAATCTGTTTTAAAATTTAATGTTTTCATCACAATTTTATATTAAAAATATATTAACTTCTAAAAAATTGTGCGACTTTGGTAACATATACAGTAATAGTGTTTTGTGTCATTTTACATAGAGAACATAAAAGGTGAAAAGGATTATTATATATAAAATCACTTACTAATATTTATGTGGTGATAAAATTGCATTGAATATGTTGCTACACTGATTAATTACTAATTATTATAATTATAATTAATATAATCATTGTTACGTTTACATATTTTCAGTTTTAAAACACAACAAAATGAGCACGTTAAATGAAAATCAGGAAATTACAGCAGACGAACCACTCCGAACAAAACATATTGATTTATAGGAAAACAACTAATATTAATAAAAGTAAATTTATAATAAAAATAAATTTTTATTCAAAAATATAACTTCAAATTGGTTTAAGAAAAAAAATTATGTTCACTAATTAAAATGTACTTTAAAAAGTAAAATTCAATAAATATTATATGTAAAACAAACACAGAAAAACATATTTCTTTTAAGTAAATATTATGAATAAATTTCCAATTGCCTAAGCGAGACACAACAAAATTATTACTTTTTAGGTAAATATATAAATATTGTACATAAATTTGCTAGATACACACATGTATATGGATTATCGGCTCGCTATTCGTCTCAAATCTATGTAACAATAATTTTTTGTCGCAAATAAAATACATAATAATTTTTTGTCCACAACATTTTTTTTTCAAATGTACTGCAATCAACCACATCTTGCTTAATAAAAGAAAAATATATCCATGATTTACTATTTTCATATTACTTAATAAGATTAATATTTTTCTTTTCAGTGCGTTGTATATATAAGCAATGCAGTGAAACCCTCAAGCAGAGACAGAGCTAGGTTAGAGGATGATACTCCATTAATTATCTAAATTATGAAACATGAATTATCTAACCACTTCTTTTCAAATATAAAACTTGTAAAAAAATAATGAAAATGGAGCAGGTGGATGGAATATGAATATCATCTTCCTGCATGCATTTGTTAACCTAATTCATCACAATACCTAAAAAGCATAAAGATGATGATTCTCATTTAACCGGTTATAAAAATAATTCGTGAAAAACTCAACTTATTTACACCTTAATTGTAAGTGTCTATCTTCATCCAAGTCGAAGAATCTGAGGTAATTTGACTGAGAAATTGACTAGAACAATAATAATTTTAGAATGTTAAAAATTAATCCTTTGAAATAGAGGATGTTAAAAAGGTGAAATTGTGAAAAGTAGCAAGTAGAGAGGTAAAGAAAGTTAATTAATGGATTGGCGTAGAATGAAAGGTATCTCACTAAGACAGAAAAAGTACTTCTAAAGTCCAAACTAAGTTAGGGAGAAGCTATTATTTCAATCCACTATTAAATTTCTACACAAGTTCCAAACTTTCATTCATTTTTTTTTTCATTCATTTTTCATTTAATTCCATTAAACAATACAAATTTTGTTGTTTGATTTTCTTACTTAGAATAAAAGATTAAAATAAGAAACTTGTATCATTTTAAAAACTAAATATTTTAGAAAAAGAGTTTATTAAGAAAAAGAATTTGTTGTTGTGAAACAAAACAGAGAAAGAGAAAAGCAGAGTGTTGCGCAGGGAAGACTTTACCCAGTCCTTACGCGTAGTTTCCAACCACCAAACAAAACCCTTCTGAGTTGAACCCATTTGCGTTCATTATCGAAGAATAATATAAAGACATAAGAGAGAGTTATCGTGGTGTTAATTGAAGTGGAATTGGAAGATGAGCGATAATTTGATGGAAAAAGTGAGTGCTTTCGGGGAGCGTCTGAAAATCGGAGGAGTGGAAGTGGGTCGGAAGATGACTGAGGGGATGTCTTCGATGAGCTTCAAGGTCAGGGAGTTCTTCCAGGGCCCGAATCAGGCCGACAAGCTCGTCGAGGACGCCACCTCCGAGGCCCTAGACGAGCCCGATTGGGCCCTCAACCTCGATCTCTGCGACCTCATCAACACCGACAAGCTCTCCAGCGTCGAACTCATCCGCGGAATCAAGAAGCGGATCATGGTCAAGAGCCCTAGGGTTCAGTACCTCGCACTCGTCCTCCTCGAAACCTGCGTCAAAAACTGCGAGAAGGCCTTCTCCGAGGTCGCTGCCGAGCGTGTCCTCGACGAGATCGTTAGACTCATCGACGACCCCCAGACTGTTGTCAACAACCGCAATAAGGCCTTGATGATGATCGAAGCCTGGGGTGAGTCCACCGGCGAGTTGCGGTATCTCCCTGTCTTTGAAGAAACTTACAAGGTTCTCTTTTTTTCTCTCTCTTCACTTTTAATCAAATTCAAACAATTTAACACCAGAGCCTGTGAATTAACTCGTATTATATTGTTCAATTTAACCCCGTCTGTAATATTGATACTGAATTCGTGCGTAATTGTTTGTCTTGTATGAGACAAATGATATTTACGAGTGTAATTAAAAAAAAATTGTTTTTTTTTTATGGTTTTTCAGAGTCTGAAATCGAGGGGTATTAGGTTTCCTGGTCGTGACAATGAAAGCTTGGCTCCTATTTTCACTCCGCCCCGTTCAGTGTCTGCTCCCGAGGCTGATGTCAATCTTCAACAGCAGTTTGAGCATGATATTCCTGGGCAGTTTGAGCATGATGTTCCTGTGCAGAGTTTTACTCCTGAACAGACCAAGGAAGCCTTTGATGTTGCGAGAAATAGCATTGAACTTCTTTCCACTGTGTTGTCCTCTTCGCCGCAACAGGATGCTTTACAGGTATATTGTGGTTGTGGGGGTATGATATTATTAGTTGCTAATTTTTGAATGTGCTGTTTCGATACTCTCGTTTTGGATTTGGACGCGTGCTATTTGTGGATGGAATATGGATAAAACTTAATTTGCTTTTTTAACTAATGGCCTGTGATGTTGGTGCATGACCTTTTCTGTCTTCAAATTTTATCTGTGCACACTAGATTGTGAGTTATGACCACTGTTTTGTGCTTCTAGTATATGTAATTAGAAGAGCTTATGTGTAACCTATGCTGTTAAATTCCCTGTGTAAGATTTATCTTTTATGATGTTATGCCTAGACTATTAGCAGCATCATTTTGGAGTTCGACAAAAATATTTCACATTTCACAATAAGAAAGGGGACAATTTCTTAAATCTAGAAGCTTGGCAGTTTGTGCTGACAGGCTCCCTTACATGATCTATTGAACAATATTATATACTAAACCCCGTCCCTTGGGTTATTATCATCACAAAGTTTGTCTAGTGTGGCACCATATTTTATTATGACCAGTGTGAAACATATCTTGAAATAGAATTATTTTTTCTTTTGAATCATTTCTATTGGTCTAAAATTGTGTATTACAACATATATATACAGTCATAAAAATGTCAGTACCGGACTTTATTTGCTTAGATTATTTCATTTTTGAAATATGGAACTGTAAAAAAAGGTGTTGTCAAACTGAAATAGACTTAAGAAATTGGTCTTCTTTTGAGGCAGTTGAGGGAACCGATTTATTGGTGATGTTTTCAGTGACGATAGTAATGATATTGTCTTCAAAGAAAAAATGAACTGCTGATGCTTGGTATAGTTTATTTAGATTTTTTTATTTTTTTTTTGCTTAAATTAACCACATCGTCTATAGTTTCCAGTAATGAGATTTATTACCCCCCCAAGTATACTGATTTATTAGGATGATGTGTACTAAAAAGAGCGATCGCTATTTAGGGTTTGTTCAGAAGAGTTATTTATAGGTTATTTGAACTTACCTTATGTGTAAGCTCTTGTGTAAGTGTTTGGGAGGTTTTATGAAAATAGTTTAAGATCTAAGTTTATTTTAAACTAAGCTCCCCAAGATACGTTATAAAAAGAGCTGATAACTTTTATGAAAACAATTCAACCTTTTTTTTTCTTCGATTATAGAATAAACAGCTTATACATAAGTGCTTATATTAATGCATTTACTCAATAAGTGTTTAGGTATGCTATTTACCCAACCGGTCCCTTGTCCTAATATGATATCCATTTACAAGCAAGAACTTGTCCTAATATTCCCTTGCAAGTTCCCCAAATTAAAATCGTCCGTTTTAGCCATGTGATATCTCTTACCACAGAAGAAGCATATTGAATCAGTGCATTGGTGAATTGCCAAAATATAAATGTGACCATTTCTTCCATCTGCAGGATGATTTGACCTCCACACTTGTACATCAGTGTCGTCGTTCGCAAACTACCGTCCAGCGAATTGTTGAAACTGCTGGTGATAATGAAGCACTGCTTTTTGAGGCCTTGAATGTTAACGATGAGATTCAGAAGGTTCTCACCAAGTACGAAGAGTTGAAGCAGCCTGCAGCTGTTCCACTTCAGCCTGAACCAGCTATGATACCAGTTGCTGTTGAGCCTGATGAGTCACCACGTCATACTAAAGAAGACGCCTTGATTAGAAAGCCAGCTGGATCAAGAACACCCCAGGGAGGGAGCAATGATGACATGATGGATGATCTTGATGAGATGATTTTTGGAAAAAAAGCTGGGGAAGCATCAGATGGAGGACACGATACAAAGAAGCAGCAATCATCGAAAGATGATCTCATCTCTTTCTAAGCTGCAATACTAATCTACGCTGAATATAGAACAGACTGCTTTTAATGTCATGTTACTTTTATATCCAGATATTGATTGTGAACTTTGTTCAGAATTCAGATTGCTCGGTCCATTATTATTTTTTCTTTTGGCACTTCATGTGCAACTTATGTTTGAATTATGGTATATAAGTTCTTGACAGACAAGATATACATGGGAAACTCTGGATAATTTGAACGAGGTTTCATTCAGCTTTGTGTTCTGTTACTTAGATAACAATGAATTATGGTATATAAGTTGATGTATGGTAATGCCACGTAAGAATTCACTTAGATAACAAGAAGGCTGTTTTTTTCTGCACGTCAACATTTTCAATCTACTAATAAAAAAAATGGATTAAGTAATCTGAAGAGTAAAACTTTATTAATTGCTCCTTATAAAATCTGAATTAGGTAATGGGTAATTTAAAATGAAAGATTTTATATTTTGAGTGAGCTTTTTGTTAGAAGATATAAACCGATATTCTTGGGTGCAGAAAGAGAAGATTCTATAGAAACCTTGGTGGTAACAAGCTTCGGGTCCATGTTTTACATAAAAATAACAAGATTCACACCAGCAACCTCCATCATTTTACAATGAATGAATATTTCCTGCTGATATTTATCATGTCGTTTGACTCACAAGTAGAATAAAATACATTTTAAAATATTAATTATGGAAAGATATTTGAATTTGAAACACTGAATTTTGGAAGTGAAGTTGACAGTGTGAAATAGATGGCATTAGAAGGTGACAAGGAAGCAATTTGTGTGTTGGAAAGTCATGGTATGTATCCCTGCTTCAGCCACACGATATTTCTCTAATTAACTCTTAATTTAGACAAAAAAATATTTTGGGAATCAGAAAATCAAGAACCTATTTCACTCAATTCCTGCGATGCAAACATTATGAACAACATGCATGCATATTACCTTCGAATGTTCAGAAAAAAAGAAAAAAAAACAGTACCTATCTCACCTTCTTCATGGCTTGCTAGGCATGACTTTATTCAGAATGGCATTGCACCCAACAACAGGAACACAACAGAACGCGTTTGGCAACGTAGTCACGTCACTTGAAGAGAAAAGTTTGGACAGACATGGCATGGCACATGATGATCTGAACATGTCGCACGTCTTCTGTCACACAAATCACAATCATTCATACGAACATTGCAAACAAAGTTGGCCAATTGAATACGAATGAATTAAAATATTTAGAAGAACAAATCGTGTAACGTTTGAAAGAATAAATAAATGAATTAATAATTTAGAAAGCAAGAAAGTTATGTTTGAAAGAAAAGCACGTTACAATTATGACAGGCAAGCATTGGGTAGGGTTTAACGCGTCAAACACCTTAAACGCTGCTTTTGCAAAACATTTTTCTAAAACAATACTTTTGGTAATTATCAAAATTTTATCTTATTTTTATTACGTTTCTTCTTTTTAAAATATTTTCATAAGAAACAAATACTGAAAAAAAATGGAATATTTACAAAAATAATGTTATAGCATACTTGACATGTTGAAAACATCATATTAATTTATAAATAATGTCATTTAAATTTGAAATCTTCAACACAGATTACAGTATGAAACCAAATTATAACATGAATATTTTATTTTCACGACTCAACCAACTCTTTAATTTTTAAAATTAAATTTTACTTCGTAGCTGGTAAAATGGTTGAAAATTTCGAAAGTTTCATTTGGCAAATTAAAATATAGATAAGATTGAACACACAAGTTCCTAAAACCAACGTACTTTAATTTAAACTTGAATAAAGACGCGCACTTACGCAATTTTCAACACAAGAGCAAGTTATTTTGATCAATCTATAAATTCATTCAAATTTTAATAATGAACTTATAACCACAAAAAAAAATTATATAAAAGTGCATTAATTTTTTTTATCGTTTTACTTTTCTATGATTTTTAAAGAACCAATGATGCCATTTTCCCTTTTTGATAAAAAAATGTGATTAATGTTGTTTTTGGAGAAGTAATGATGCTCTGATATTTCTTTCTTAACAATTGACAACAAAAGTTCACGAATTTTTATGGTAACAATTCTGATTTGGGAGGTCCCCCACTTCCATGTTCTGCAACTTTTCAAAAGTAAAGTAATTTTGATTGATCTGTTCTTAAATTTGAAAACAGATTATGTAAAAGCTTAAAATTAGTGAGAGATTAAACTGTGTTCTTTATTTTAATGATAGCTAGATATGATGATTACCATAATGAAAATTTAAGTATATCAAATTTGAAAAAATTTCTATTACATCATTGAAATTTCTTTTTCAAGTTCCTTAAATTCATACATAATGGTCCCTACATGTGATAGAATTGTACAATACAATCCTTTTAAGATGTTTGGAATAATTTGAAGAGCATCTTCTTCAATGATAACACTAACAACACCATTGCTGCTACTGAGAGAACATTCTCTTCACCATAACTATGAAATCAAAGTTTTTGGAATATTCAGACTTTTGTGTATGAACTATGAAGAATGCATGAACAATGTAAAACATAACTACACATAGAACAACATATAAAAACTTAAATCAAAACCATTTTTAATGAACAATGTTATCAAGTGTCCTCTGTTTTTTCTCTAATTGTTTATTTACCTCAAAAAGAGTACCCTTTTTTAGTATTTTCGAAGAATTAATTTTGATAAACACAATCTCAGCCCAATTGTTTAGTAAAATTATATTAACACTTGTGTTTTTTTATTATACTGTTTTTAAAATCTTTTGATCCATGTAATTGTTTAAGAAGTCCAGACAAGTTTGTGTTGACCAGAAAAATAAACATATAAATTAAGAAAAACTGTATAAAGAAAAAGTATGAAATGGAAATTTCATTAAACTTCAGAGAATGTACCTATAATTCACTCTATTTAATTTAATTAAATCATTAAATATAATTAAATTATTTTTTAATCATTAAATATAATTTATTTTATTTTTCTTCCAATATACTAA
Organism: Macrotyloma uniflorum; assembly: GCA_016859785.1. NCBI lineage: Eukaryota > Viridiplantae > Streptophyta > Magnoliopsida > Fabales > Fabaceae > Macrotyloma > Macrotyloma uniflorum. The sequence goes on from BDMB01000002.1 coordinate 884,181, forward strand.
AAACAAAAATAATTAAATGTTATTAATTACACACAATCTCTTTTAAAAATAAAAATTAGAGAGAACAAAAAAATAGATATAAAAAATGTTTTGGTCAGGACTAATTCTGTATCTGTCTTTGCTCTGTCTAGATTGCGTGTGACTGTGTCGTGTATGCGCGTTTGTTTGTTTTTTTTTTTTTTTTGAATGTTTAAGCCTACAAAGTGACAGTTGGAGAGCAAGTTCAACACTTTTAAACTTTTAAGCTTTCCCTCAGATTCAATTCAAACCCATCTCTTCTCTTTTCTTCTCATGGCTTTCTGATAACTTCACCAAACACAGATCTGAAACAGAGTGAAGAGGTAACCTTCGTTTTCATCCTTGGCACCAGCCTTTTGTTTAACATGCATTCTTGGTCGCTTTTCTACTCCAAGGTTTAAGCTTTATCTGACGAGTTTTTCTCTATGAGTGATGAGGTGAGGTTAAAAAAGTGAGAAAGCATGGGAGGTTTGAATTCGGCATTTTTCTTTTAAAAAAAATCTGGGATTTTTTAGATTTATGATTGTTTTGTGGGTTCATCAAAGCAGGGAAGTCAAAGGGGTTTACCAACTTTGGCTGACTTGTTAATGTCGTTGTTGCTGCTGGTTAGGGACATCAATGTCAAAGGGGTTTGTGTTTTTGCTTTTTTGTGGATGGTTTCTGCACCTTTTTTTTATCAGAATCTTGTACTATTCCGAGATCGTGAGGTCTTCTGGTTGGTTTAGAGTGAAAGAAAAGGGATCATTTTTGGATCTTCTAGTGGGGTTTATGGAAACAATGCCCATGGGTTGAGTCTCTGCATCTCTGTGCAGATTCCAGTGAATATGTGGTCTCTTCTCTTTTCATCTTCTTTTCTTTGGGTGATAACCACGCCCCATGAAAAGATTACATTTTTCGGGTTTCCCTTTTCTTTTTTCTGACATTTGTGTGGAACTGTTGAAATTATCTAAGCAATCTTCAAGATTTTACTGAGATCCCGCCAGCACCTCACTTGTTTTATCAGAAAGGTGTTTATTGTAATGCAGTAACAGGTTATATTTTGATTATTAGAAAAATATATGTAACTTTTTTACCAGAGGAAAAAAAAAATTCAAAAGCTTTGACTCGTAGTTATGAATTAAGTTTCATCTTTGATATTTGGTTTCAGTCTTTAAATTCTCATGTTATAGGCTTGTTTCTCGGATTGAATCAACTATAGTTTTTGATGTAGTTCTTATGTGCTAAATATCTGAGTTTCAGGATATTATAATCAGTTTTAGTAGTAAAATATGGCATCAAAAATGTTTAGAGCAAGCCGATCATCCATATCAACATCATCTGATGCACCTGATGGCCAGAAGCCTCCTTTACCTCCAACTGTACAATTTGGCAGGAGAACTTCTTCAGGTCGCTATGTCAGTTACTCTAGAGATGATCTTGACAGTGAGATAGGGAGTACCGACTTCATGAATTATACAGTGCATATACCACCTACCCCAGATAACCAACCTATGGATCCATCAATCTCACAGAAAGTCGAGGAGCAATATGTGTCAAATTCACTTTTCACAGGTGGATTCAACAGTGTTACCCGAGCCCATCTAATGGATAAGGTGATAGAATCTGAAACAAATCACCCACAGATGGCTGGTGCAAAAGGATCTTCATGTGCAGTTCCTGGTTGTGATTCTAAGGTGATGAGCGATGAACGTGGTGCTGATATTCTTCCCTGTGAGTGTGATTTTAAGATATGTAGAGATTGTTATATAGATGCAGTAAAAACAGGAGGTGGGACGTGCCCAGGATGCAAGGAGCCATATAAGAACACAGAGCTAGATGAAGTGGCTGTAGATAATGGACGTCCTCTTCCACTTCCTCCACCAAGCGGAATGTCTAAAATGGAGAGGAGATTATCCTTGATGAAGTCAACGAAGTCAGCATTAATGAGGAGCCAAACTGGAGACTTCGATCACAATAGGTGGCTCTTTGAAACAAAGGGGACCTATGGCTATGGCAATGCTATATGGCCAAAGGAAGGTGGTTTTGGAAATGAGAAAGATGATGATATTGTTGAGCCAACTGAATTGATGAACAGACCCTGGAGACCACTTACCAGGAAACTGAAGATACCTGCTGCTGTTTTGAGCCCATATCGGTATAGAATCTTTACTCTTAAATACCTTTTTTTCTTGTAAAATATAGCTTTTTGTTTGTTTTCTAAATATACTAACTTAAACAATGCAGTTCCTCAGGGGATAAAAGGTTGGTTTGATGGTAAAAATGGAAGAGAGGGAAGGATAGGTGGTGGTTTCAAGTCCTCCCAACAAAGAACTAACATATTAACAACTAATATTTGCTGATGTCTGTAGATATTAGTATGTATACCTATATCCATGTAAAAAAATGGATAATAATTTATATTAATATGTATGGGATTTAAATATTGATAGATTACTAAATTTGGTTTTGCATATGCTATGGCAATTGAGCAATATTGACTTAGTCCTATTACTTTTTTCAAGCATTCAGCCACATAAAATCAGAATACAAGGGAGATTTGTGATAATTATTTAATTGCTCGATGCTTTTTCTTTATATTCTGGTTTGGTCTGTGGTTAGACTTATAAAAATGATGTCCTCTTCGATTTTTCTATTCTTGTGTGTTTATTCTACAATTGTATCATGTATACTAGTCCTGAACATGAAAAGTAATGTGTACCACATCAATAATCTACATTATCTGACTAATTCATTCTTCCTTTTGTGTCTGTTTGCAGTCTTATCATTTTTATTCGGTTGGTTATCTTGGCACTGTTCTTAGCATGGAGAATCAAACATCAAAATACTGATGCAGTATGGCTATGGGGCATGTCTGTTGTTTGTGAGATATGGTTTGCTTTTTCCTGGCTTCTGGATCAACTGCCCAAACTATGCCCAGTGAATCGTTCCACAGATCTTAATGTTCTGAATGAGAAATTTGAAACACCCACCCCTGACAATCCAACTGGAAAATCTGATCTTCCAGGCATAGATATCTTTGTTTCTACTGCTGATCCTGAGAAAGAACCACCTCTTGTAACTGCAAACACTATCTTGTCTATTTTAGCTGCTGATTACCCTGTTGAGAAGCTTTCTTGTTATGTTTCTGATGATGGAGGTGCACTTCTAACTTTTGAGGCAATGGCTGAAGCTGCCAGCTTTGCTAATGCATGGGTTCCCTTCTGCCGGAAACATGATATAGAGCCCAGGAATCCTGAATCATACTTCAACTTAAAAAGAGACCCTTACAAAAACAAAGTGCGGCCTGATTTTGTCAAGGATCGTAGACGAATAAAGCGTGAGTATGATGAATTCAAGGTTAGGATCAATGGTCTGCCTGATTCTATCCGTCGCCGGTCAGATGCCTATCATGCAAGAGAGGAAATCAAGGCCATGAAAGTTCAGAAACAAAACAGGGGAGATGAACCTTTAGAAACTGTAAAGATTCCTAAAGCAACATGGATGGCCGATGGAACTCATTGGCCAGGAACTTGGTTGAATCCTACTTCTGAGCATTCTAAGGGAGACCATGCTGGTATAATTCAGGTACTAACCAGGTCCTCATACTGTTTTATTCAAGTGTCAAACTAGTTACTGAGATGAGTATGATGAATAATTTTTTTTTTCCTTGAATGATGTAGGTGATGTTGAAACCTCCCAGCGATGAACCTCTTCCCGGGAGTGCTGATGATACAAGTCTAATTGACCTGACTGATGTTGACATTCGCCTTCCCCTTCTTGTTTATGTTTCTCGAGAGAAGCGCCCGGGCTATGATCACAACAAGAAAGCCGGTGCCATGAATGCCTTGGTTCGAGCCTCCGCAATAATGTCTAATGGTCCATTTATACTCAATCTTGATTGTGACCACTATATCTACAACTCAAAGGCAATGAGAGAAGGCATGTGCTTTATGATGGATCGTGGAGGTGACCGCCTTTGTTATGTCCAGTTCCCCCAGAGGTTTGAAGGGATTGATCCCTCTGATAGATATGCTAATCATAATACTGTCTTCTTTGATGTCAACATGCGAGCCCTTGATGGACTTCAGGGGCCTGTGTACGTAGGAACAGGGTGTCTTTTCAGACGGATTGCACTTTATGGTTTTGACCCACCCCGTTCTAAAGAGCACCACACAGGTTGTTGTAATTGTTGCTTTGGTCGTCAGAAGAAGCATGCATCAATGGCAAGCACCCCAGAAGAGAGCCGTGCCCTGAGGATGGGTGATTCTGATGACGAGGAAATGAATCTATCATTGTTCCCTAAGAAATTTGGAAACTCCACATTCCTCATTGACTCAATTCCAGTGGCTGAGTTCCAAGGCCGGCCACTGGCTGATCACCCTGCTGTGAAAAATGGACGTCCACCTGGTGCTCTCACCATACCCCGTGATCTTCTTGATGCATCAACAGTTGCGGAGGCCATCAGTGTTATCTCCTGTTGGTATGAGGACAAGACTGAGTGGGGAAACCGTGTTGGATGGATCTATGGATCTGTGACAGAGGATGTGGTCACTGGATATAGGATGCACAACAGGGGATGGAAATCAGTTTACTGCGTGACCAAGCGTGATGCCTTCCGCGGAACTGCTCCCATCAATCTCACTGACAGGTTACATCAAGTCCTTAGATGGGCTACTGGCTCAGTTGAAATATTCTTCTCTCGAAACAACGCCCTCCTGGCTAGTCCAAGAATGAAAATTCTTCAAAGAATTGCATACCTTAATGTTGGAATCTACCCCTTCACATCCATATTCCTAATTGTCTACTGCTTCCTTCCTGCACTGTCGCTTTTCTCTGGCCAGTTCATTGTTCAAACCCTCAATGTCACTTTTCTTTCTTACCTCCTGGGCATCACAGTGACTCTGTGCATGCTTGCAGTGCTTGAAATTAAGTGGTCTGGCATTGAGCTAGAAGAATGGTGGAGGAATGAGCAGTTCTGGCTGATTGGAGGGACCAGTGCCCATCTTGCTGCTGTGCTTCAAGGTTTGCTCAAAGTCATAGCAGGGATTGAAATCTCATTCACCTTGACTTCAAAATCAGGCGGTGATGATGTAGATGATGAGTATGCTGATCTTTATATCGTGAAATGGACATCACTTATGATACCACCTATCACAATTATGATGGTTAACTTGATAGCAATAGCAGTTGGAGTTAGCAGAACCATTTACAGTGTCATACCACAGTGGAGCCGTCTATTAGGTGGTGTTTTCTTCAGTTTTTGGGTCTTGGCTCATCTCTATCCCTTTGCAAAAGGTTTGATGGGAAGAAGAGGGAGGACACCCACCATAGTTTTTGTATGGTCAGGTCTCATAGCAATCACAATTTCTCTCCTCTGGGTTGCTATCAATCCCCCTGCTGGTTCTAATCAAATTGGGGGTTCATTCCAGTTCCCTTGATAGGTCATTCTTTTTGTCAGATGAATCTGTCACCAATTTCTTCATTTAAAATTAGTTCTTTTTTTCTCTCTCTATTCTACATATCGATGCTACTAATGAATGTACTCAAAATTATGTTGTCTGATATGCTTATGAATTTTGTTTAGAACTTAATTCCAGAAATGTGATAATATCTAGCTGTCACTGATTTCTTTTTCTTCTGTTCTTACAAGCTATTTCTGAACCTAAAAGCCTTTTTTGAAGCCATACAAGAAGAAAAATAAACTGATACACGACTAGCAAAATGGGCCGTGGATTTTGGGCCAGGGGGAAGAAGAGAGTTTAATAGTCTTGTTTCGTGCACCTCCAAATTAAGGGTTGCAGAAAGCAAGACCCCAGATTTTTTGGGTACAACCTAAATCTAATAACACTAACCCACTCAATTCAATTTAACTTAACACTCCTCTAAATACTTCAATTAATTATTTTCACAGATAATAATTCCTAATTTTTTTATCAAACAATTTTTTTTGTATTTTCAGTAAACAAAAATAAAAATTTAAAAAATTTTAATTTATTTTTATTTACACGCAACTGTCCCTAGTTTTAATTGTTAAAAATATGCATATTAAACAAAATAGTGTACTTAAAGTTCCCAAATCAATTCTAATTTTGTTTGTGACAAGACATTGAAATTGGCAAGTGGGAGGGAAAACCTAGTTTTATTTTCCCCCAAGAATTTGGTAACATCTCAACATTTATTATTCTTATTATTTTTAACTTTTCTAATAATTTGTTTTTTTTATTCATCTATTATTCTTATTTTCATTCTTTCTTTTTATGATTTTAGAGTATTTTATCTGCTTAATCTTTGTTATCCTTCTTCCCATTACACTTATTTTGTTTTTTGTTTTCTTATTTGATTTTTTTCTATATATTCTTTTTGTGTATTTTTTTAACAAAATAATATATTAAGGTGAATTATTATTATTATTATTATTATTATTATTATTATTATTATTATTATTATGAGTTTATTATGTATTAAAAGAAAATTCTTAATCTGAAGTGATGCTTCTGCAACTACCACACTATACTTCGTTCTTTGTCGTAATCTATCAACTCGTTTCATGCATCCATAGTTGACCATGCATGCGGTTGGTGTGCCACCAACTCACAATCACTATTTACTTCACTTTATATTTTACTCAATTCAAAACTTCTCTATTTTTTTAATATCACAAATTCAACATTCAATTTATTTTTATAAATCCATTTATAAAAATGCATAATTTATCACTTTTAGTTTATATCCAAAATTATTTTTTCGAAATTAGAAAAATATAAAAGGATTCCAATCTAACCCACCATTCGCTGCGGAATATTTCTAAGAACGTGATCGACACAAAATTATTCATATTTAGTCATTTTTAAAAGAAAATTAAACAATTTAGCTTTCACTATGTAAATATAAATATTTACATTTAAATTTTTTTTTAAATATTTATTCAAAACTTGTATCGAACTTAATATTCTTACTTTTACGTTTTTATAAATCCTTTTTAATATGTTAAAATGGAGTCAGAGAACGAACCTTACAAACACTCAATTACCACGTGCTCCAATATTTTATGTATTTATAAAAAAGCCATCTTCCCAAAATCATGTGTTTATTGACCAGGTCGTCCAAAATTATGCAAAGAATAGTTGATGAATACTTTTTTTTTTCTTTGTCATATTTTTTTAAGGTCAAATGACAAATAAAATATAGAAACAATCCTTAAATTTATAAATCATCAATCGATTCGATCTTTGAATTATAATCGTTCCTAAATATAAACGTTTAATTTTACTTACATCTTATGTAAGTAAATTGTGCATTTATAATTAAGGTCCGATTTATTTTATTCTTGTACTTTCAATAACTTTACTATTTTGTTTATTTTAGGAATTAATGATTAATTATTATATTCCGGTATATCATAAGTCACACATAACTTATAAGTTCAGGTCAAAATAATTCATAAATACTTTCCCCCCTTAAATTAGTCAAGTCTTTTTAAAACAAAATGTAAAATTGAACTTTTTTATCATTTTATTTACATTTTCATTTTCTAAAATAAGAATGAAAAATGATATTTTTGTGAGAATAAGATATATATTTTTTTGTCTATACACTGAAAAACACACTATATATATATATATATACTATTTTAAATTACTTTTGATCTTACAGCAAAGAAGTGAAAGAGATTGAAAAAAACGTGGATGAGCAAACAAGAATATTTGTAAATATAAAAAAAAAAAAAAATATCTAAAAAGCTTCTTCCGGTTAATGCAAGAGTCACAATTATAATAAAATGTAAAAAAATCATGTTTTTTAGAGGATACAAATTTACAACAAACCTTTTCGGAGAGGATTATTTAAGAGGTAAAAGAATCGATCCAAGGTTTAAACGAGGTAGTTAAGTTGATATTGATAAAAATAAAAATAACAATCATAACAATAATAATAAATAAATAAAGTAATAATGTAATAAAATTATAAAATTAAAAGTAACAATAAATAAAAAAACATTGATTCAGTAAGATTTGATAATGAATGTGATGAAAGCATAGAAGACTCCAGATTCTTAAAAATGGTGGTGACAAACTTTAATGGCATGGGGTAGAGGAAGAGAAAGAAAAAGACATTTAAAAAATAAAGAAAAAAAGAAAAAATAACAAATTTATGTATTTAGTAAAAACATATATATTTATCCAACAAAATCTATTTATATATTAAACGCGATTCATAAATGACATTTATATTACGTAACGATTTATTAATTATATTTATATTACATAAATGAGATTAAATAGATGTTGTAATGGAATTAGGAAAAAGAGTAAATAAAATTGGAATGATGTTACGTGATTAGAAAGGGTGTGGTTGAATAATTAAATGGGATGAATGATAGAAGGTGAGAGGTGACCCATGAAATTAAATAGAATAGTTTGGTAAGAAAGAGAGGCAGGCGGAAAGAAAAAGACAGGGAAGGAGGAAGGGGGGGGTAGGTAGGTAAGTAAGAGTGGCTGGAAGAAGAACGCTTGTTGCTTCTTCTCAAAACGTGATCCCAGGACTACTCATTCATTCATTCACTCTCACCTAACACCCTCTCCTTATATTACCACACTCACATTCTCTCCATCATCACTTCTTCACCAACCATACACTATTTTCAATTCCAATACTAATCACCATGTTAACCGTTGCTCCTTCTCTCGATGCCAACACCAACACCAACGACATCTCTGCAACAAAAACAGACCAAACTCAAACCTCCCATGTCTTCAAATCTAAATTACCCGACATACCTATCTCTAACCACCTCCCTCTTCATGATTACTGCTTCCAAAATATCTCCCAATTTTCCCACCGTCCTTGCCTCATTGTCGGCGCCGCTAACAAAACCTACACCTACGCCGACACTCACCTCCTTTCTCGTAAGATCGCCGCTGGATTATCCAACCTCGGAATCCGCAAAGGTGATGTTGTCATGATCCTCCTCCAGAACTCTGCTGAGTTTGTCCTCTCCTTCCTCGCCTCCTCCATGATCGGCGCTGTTGCCACCACTGCTAACCCTTTCTACACCGCCGCTGAGATCTTCAAACAGTTCACCGCCTCCAAGGCCAAGCTCATCATAACCCAGGCAATGTACGTCGACAAGCTCCGCCACCACGACTCCGGCGTGAACCTCGGCGAGGATTTCAAGGTTGTCACCGTCGACGACCCTCCCGAGAATTGTCTCCACTTCTCTGTCCTCTCCGAGGCGAACGAGAATGACATGCCGGAGGTGGAGATCCACCCCGACGACGCTGTTGCGCTGCCGTTCTCCTCCGGCACCACGGGTTTGCCCAAGGGAGTCATCCTCACGCACAAGAGTTTGACCACGAGCGTCGCGCAGCAGGTCGACGGAGAGAATCCTAACCTCTACCTAACCACCGAGGACGTGCTCCTCTGCGTGCTTCCGCTTTTTCACATATTCTCGCTCAACAGTGTGCTGTTGTGCGCGCTGAGAGCCGGGAGCGGCGTTTTGCTGATGCAGAAGTTCGAGATTGGGACGCTGCTGGAGCTCATACAGCGCCACCGCGTGTCGGTCGCGATGGTGGTGCCGCCGCTGGTGCTGGCGCTGGCGAAGAATCCGATGGTGGCGGATTTTGACCTCAGTTCGATACGGTTGGTTCTCTCCGGTGCTGCTCCGTTGGGGAAGGAACTCGAAGAGGCTCTCCACAATAGGGTGCCTCATGCCGTTTTGGGACAGGTAACTAATTTCGTTATTTTTTTATTTTTTATTTTTTTTTACTATTATTTTAACTTCCCTTCGTAAAGTTAATTATTTTAATTTAACGAAACCATGTGCGTTTGGACTAGAGATTAAGTAGATTATTATCCACGTAAAACTCTAATCCTAATTAATAAAATAGTACGTTATTATAACTTTTATAAGAAGACAAGTGGTCACCTTTTCATTTAATTATCGCACCCGTATTTTCTGCGGATACTTATTTCTCATGAACTTTTGCATGCGATCATGAAATGATGGTAGGTGGAGGGAGAGTTTGTTTTTGGTTTCTGAACTCTGAACGTGGCTATGTGAGGTATACACAACACACAAAGACAATTAGGCAGAGAGATTGGGAAATATATGAAAAAGTGCATTAATTAAAAACTGCATTAATTAAGATGGGGACTGAGAGAAAAAGGAAAGGTGGATTTGGGTGTGGAAAACTTTGCTCCTCCAGTTATTAAGAATATAAAACAAGGCATTATTTTGGGTGTAATTTTAGAAGCTCGAGCCATGTTTTGGAATGTAAATTAATGCTCCCTTTCATCACCTTGTTGGACTCATCCCAAACTCCAATTTTTAGATAAATTAAACAATTCTTTTAATCAGATGTGATATAATTATAAGTACAGACAGTAAGGAGGAGAGTATTTATGACTAAGAATATTCAGACTCAATAAAACATTAAGATATTTTGTTATAGATGTAAAAAAAACTTCACTTTATTATTAGCCTTAGTTAACAAAAACACCAAAAAGGTTAAAAAAGTAAATATGTTGTGCACATGTACTTTTTTTTATGATAGTCAGTCATGGTTTTATCTAAAACTATTATTTTATTGTTTAATAGTGCTGAACTCACCAAACACCAAAACAGTGAATAAGCCGTACAAGCATCCATATAAGACTTTTAGTAACTCCTCCAGGGTCAAACTTGACACCTTCACTTTGGTGGTAGTTGAGTTTGTGTTAGTTGACTTTGCTGACCTAAGGCAAACTAATAGTAGACCAGTCAACATTTCAGTGCCAATGATGTCTGCACCAGTCCACTGCACCCTAATTCACTTATTTTTTTAACCTTTTCATTGTTTTAAAAGAATAATAATTACTTATATTATTTTTAAAAAATAAAAGTAAATAAATGCTTCATATTTAAAGAAATTAAATTGCATATTTAATTTTTTTTAATAAAACTAAAAAAAAATTAAGCCTGAGGAACAATTGTGTTATTATAAGAAAAATAACAATAAAACAATGATGTTTTTGCTTTCGAATAAGTTGTAATACTAGAGTAAATATTAGAAAAGCTATCTCTTCAGAATAAATTTACCATTAAATATAGAAAATACTCCAATTTGTAATAAATTTAATAAAAATACTTTAGATTTAGATGCATGTATCATTGCCCTAATATATATACAAAAAATATAGTGTTCCATGTTGCTGACCAAAATCATACTTGAAATAAAAAAGAGTTGGGCGGGTGCCAACAATGCACAAGGTTGACGAATATAAATATGTGCTATATTTGCTGTGTTCCTTACGAGGTTGACTTAATAAGATTCTAAAGTTGTGACATGGTAAAATGCATGTATCTTAGGGTTACGGCATGACGGAAGCTGGTCCAGTGCTGTCCATGTGCTTGGGCTTTGCAAAGCAACCATTCCCAACGAAATCGGGATCTTGTGGAACTGTTGTGAGAAATGCAGAACTCAAGGTTGTCGACCCTGAAACTGGTCGTTCTCTTGGCTACAACCAACCCGGTGAAATTTGCATCCGAGGGCTCCAGATCATGAAAGGTAGTAATATTCCTCTGCTGTGTTTTTTATACACTCTGGGAAAACAATTTTATTTTTTTCAAATGTTAATGGACTTTGCACTGACACTCAAATTCATACGTCAGGATATCTGGAGGATGAGAAAGCGACAGCATCGACCATCGATGCAGAGGGTTGGCTTCACACCGGTGATGTTGGCTATGTAGACGACGATGATGAAATTTTCATTGTTGACAGGGTGAAAGAACTCATTAAATTTAAAGGCTTCCAGGTATACATATAAACATTTAAATTAAATTTGCCTCAATTTTAGTTAAAAAAAATAAATGTGACAACAAAGTAATTGATTTGATTTGATTTTACTTTTGCTAGGTTCCCCCTGCAGAACTTGAAGGGCTTCTTGTAAGCCATCCCTCCATTGCAGATGCAGCAGTTGTCCCGTAAGCTTCTTAAACTTCTGAATTTCAATGGCTCATTACTGTGCATGTATATAGTAGACATGACTGACCATTAATTCTATCAATGTTAACAGACAAAAGGATGTTGTTGCCGGTGAACTTCCCGTTGCTTTCGTTGTGAGATCAAATGGCTTTGATCTAACAGAAGAGGCTGTAAAAGAGTTTATAGCCAAACAGGTATGCGACTGTGACATAATTATGTGTTCTTGTTATAAAAGCAGCTTTATATTTTAGCTTCTTCTATATAATAACTTGGCTTAAAATGATCATATCGATCAAATACATAGATAAAAATATGAAGTGTTTTACAAATTTAACGGAAGCTTAATCTCTAAGAGGCCTTTGATTAGTAATTGAATGGTATGGGTATTTGTTGTCAACAGGTAGTGTTTTACAAAAGACTGCACAAGGTTTATTTTGTTCATGCTATTCCCAAGTCTCCATCAGGAAAGATATTAAGAAAAGACCTGAGAGCAAAGCTCGAAGCCACCGCAACTCCGACGCCTTAAGGCCAGAACCTACCCTTTTTTTGGCAATATTTTCCCGATTTTTTATTTATATTATTGGTTTCACAAGTGTAATTTGTGTTTCAAAATGCTTCAAGCATAAAGTGAATCCGAGAAGCACCTGTACTTGCATATAATCATTGTATTTTTATGTCCATTGCCTGAGCTTCTCCAGGGTCCATTACAGCTGTATTGTGACTTCAGATCACTAATTTTCGGGACCTTATATTATTGGTGTTATCAGATCCTGCTATTCTTCTCTACCCTTAGCTTTTGTTTTTTGGATGATTTGAGTGGTAGAGAGATTTGGGAGGAATAGATTAAGAGGGAGATTAAAAATGTCCTTTTGTTTCTGTGATACCAAGTTAGGAAAGAAATAAAATTATTTGAACCCTACCACATTCCTCTCTACGTGATTTTGACTGGACATTCGAGTTGGATGGTGCAACTTATACGTCTGCTGCAATTTACTTGTGTAAATTGCAGAATGGTTTCATTATATATTCATATTACTTTTTTTTTTTCCTATAAGGTGGTTCTTGGGCAGCCATATGCCTATAATTATATTAAAAAGCATAATGTGGTTAATTTAGTTTTCTAAAATAAATTAAGAGACAGATTTATCAACATAAACTTGTTATAATCTGCTAACATATCTTTTTAAAATATTATTACTAAATCTTGTATACATTTACTAATGAAAGAAAGAAAATCATGAAAAAAATCCTACAGGGCTTCTTTACTGACAGAGGGAATAATCCTTGTTAGAACTTCAAAAGGGAATTTATGAGTTACACACACATTATCAATTATTTCTTTTTATTTCTTGCAGCAAACATTATCAATTTTTTAATGAATCAGACCTTATTCATCATTTCCTTTGCCATTTCATTGGACTCTCTTCTATAGTAAGTCTTTAAGAAGACTTTTCAAGATACTTCAAATTTCCCACTTATCAAAATTGTCAAAAAAAATATATTCATTACATTTGGATTTTAACGAAAAGATGATGAATGAATCAAATTTTGAACATTTAAAAGATAAAAATAAAAGATACAGTACATTAAAAATAAAAATTAAAGAATTTTATTTCGTAAAAAATCATTAGTTGAAAGTAAAAATTGCAGGTACCACTAAAATTATTTTTCGTTACTAGTTTTGCAAAAAGAAAAAATATTTTTTTTTTCATTATTTTCTACTATTATTTTTCATTAAAATAATTTTTCCCATTATTTTTTTAATTTCGTTTTACTATTCGATGTCATTTTTTAAAAATAATTTAACTTTATTCAATATGGTTAAATTATATGACGGAAAAATACAATATGGTATTCATGTAATTATATTTGTTGATGTGACGTGAAGATGATATTAACATATATATTACAAATATATCAGTATAATTATTTCGTCAACAGATATATTAATAAATATCAGCACTTTTGCGTCACGTTAACTATTTTGATATAAAGAAGGGTAATATTTAATTATTTTAAAAAGTAGATAAATTATTACTAAAATTAATAGTAAAATAAAGTAAAAAATAATAATAGAAAAAAATATATATATATATATATAATTTTTTTCTTTTATAATAGTAAAGTATTTAAACTACTAACATAAAATTGTAAACCCAAATTGTAAACTGTTACTGCGACTGGAGTTTGAATTCGGAATGACCTCATTTGTTTCGATTTGAAATACTCTCTTCTTCGTTTGGTTTGAGTGCAGAGAATGGAAGAAAGTGAAGAGTTGCGATCAATTCTGCCATATCTACCACTGCACACGCGTTCTTCCTCTCTATTTTGGCCCTCCCAAGCGGTGGAAATTCTCAGAGAACTCGGAGGAGGTCGAGTTGACTCCGGCCACCACTTGTTCCAAGCAATTTCTCACCTCAGAAACGCACTTTCTCTCTCTTCCCAACCCTTATCCCCTTCCACTTCGCTTGGCTACGCCTTTTTTTTCGACGAGGTAACTTAACTTTTCTCCCTCACTTTTCAATTTCATCATTTCAGTTGCGTGCATAACATGGATTTGTTTCAGGTAATGTCTAGAGAGGAATCTAGGAAGTGGTTTTCGGAGGTGGTTCCCGCATTGGGCAATTTGCTCTTGAGATTGCCCTCTTTGTTGGAAACACACTATCGAAACCCTCATAAAGCTATGCTCACAACAACTGCTCTTCGTTTGTTGGATTCACAGCAACCGGGGATAATCTTCCTTAGCCAGGTAGGTTAGTTTCTTAAATTTTACTCTTTTGTATTTTTTACTTCATGTAAGTAACAGTTCTTAAATCACTTTACTTTAAACTTTGAAGTACACAGAAAATAGTAAAACTTTTATTGCCACAGATATTGCTATTGCCATTGACTTGATGCAGCAACCGCTGTCACAACTGTTGCTTGCATGACTAAGGCTGCTTCTACTGGCATGCCATTTTATTATATGGTACTTGATTGTGACATGGTTGCATGGACGCTGGAGATGGTTATAGTTAACATATCAATTTCTACTGCCATGCCATCTTATTTTATGATACATGATTGTAACATGCATTCATGCATGCTGAAGATGGTTATAGTTAGTATTATCAATTTCGAATTTTCAGGAGTTGATTGCTGCTCTCCTTGGCTGTTCATTCTTTTGTCTATTCCCAGTCAATGACAGACATGTCAAGCATCTTCCGTTGATAAACTTTGATGAATTGTTTGCGTAAGAAAACTTTAGCTATATATATTTATTTATTTCCAAGTTTTCCTATCTTTCTGTTCAGTTGCTTGTATTAGTCTTAATTTAGATAATCATATTTCTCCTAGTGGTGTCAAGATGCTGTGTCACTTGATATATCTAAGATGCGCGCTTGTGTGTGAGAGTGGCTGTGGGAGTGAGAAAGAGTGAGAGAGCTAGAATTGATATTGGCCTAGTCTATATGAAAGTTATTTTCTTATTTCATATGTCATAATTTTTTTTTTCTTGAAATCCAAAAGATCAGCTTTTATTTTTAATTTTTTTATATTTTCAGGAGTCTGTATGAAGATTACAGTCTAAATCAAGAAAATAAGATTCGGTGCATCGTTCACTATTTTCGAAGGATAAGTGCTAAAATTCCCAAGGGCATTGTCTCATATGAACGAAAAGTACTTCACTTAAAAAATTATTCAAGTTACACTTCTTACCCAGATGCCAGCTTTTGGAGCACTTCTGCAGTACCTCTATGCAGATTTGAGGTAATTGAAGGATATGTTTTTTAAACTTCAGAAAATTAATATATTTTAGTATTTATTTTTAAATTATTCATTTGATTTGTAATAGGCAATCCTTTGCATTTTAAATAGGTTCACTGTTCAGGGCTCATAGAAGATCAATCAAGTGAAGCAGTTGAAGTCGATTTTGCAAATAAATATCTTGGGGGAGGTGCTCTTGGTAGGGGGTGTGTACAGGTACAATACGTTTTATTTCCACCTACTATAACCTTTTATACTTAGTTAGTTTCTGGTGATTATGATAGCTTTTCTACCACAGTTCCTGGTGTAAGCATATTTATTCAGTCTTGTGTACATATTGTATTCATCACCTTTCTTCATTTTTTAGATTCTTTAAGTTGAGATTTTTTCATCACATGGACATTTGTTCTATTGATGTACGATAAATTTGGTTGTAAATGTATGATATAGGAGGAAATCCGCTTTATGGTCAATCCAGAATTGATTGCAGGCATGCTTTTCTTGCCAGCCATGGCAGATAATGAGGCTATAGAAATTGTTGGTGTGGAAAGGTTCTCGAGTTATAAAGGGTTAGTGCTACTTAATGGATTTGAACTTGTATAAGAAATTGTTACTGTTGAGGCCCACTACTAGATTTATTATTTACTTGAAAAATGTGATGAGAGAATTTTTTTCCATTTCTATTTGAATATGGAGGAAGAAAAACATGTTTATTGATTTTTATGCTTTGCGTAGTTGATTTTATTGTGTTTTTGTCTATGTCAGCCAATAGTTTGCTGTAGCTTGAAACATTTTAGTTCTGTGTCTATTATTCTTCTCCTTATTGTTTTGCACACTTACGTATGATAGATTTTTAATAAGTTTATATCATCCAAAGAATATAAAGATTGGGCATTTTACGTTTAATTTGTGATGATGTATATACAGTATGCATATGACAGGGTGAACTAAATTAAAAGAAATGCCTATTTTGATATGATGCCACTTAATATGTTTTTCATTTGTTTAATTACTGTACTCACTGTTATAATTGTTGGGTGCTTCCTTCATAACCTAATGGTGATAATATTTCCTGATTCATTAGGTATGCATCATCATTTCGATTTTCTGGTGATTATGTGGATGAAAGGGAAGTAGACACCCTTGGAAGACGGAAAACCAGGATTGTTGCAATCGATGCACTATGTAGCCCGGGGAGGAGACAATACAGGGCAAATTTTCTCCTCCGGTCTGTTCATATTGGTTTATGTGGCTACTTCTTTTTAGGATGCAAAACCACAGTTCTTTATGGAGCTAGGAAAATATTGAAAATAAAATTTATAATCTAAAATTCATTATGTTTGATGTTTACACTTTAAAATTTGCAATTGTTTATAAAAGGTGTGTTTTGCATGCATGCATGCATGCATTCCCTGCAAGGTGGAAACTCTTTCCAGAGTTCCCTTTAGTTTCTTTTCCTCAATCCTTTTGAACAATCTGCCTGTTTTACCACACAGAGTAGCTGTTATAGTATCCACAATATTTCTTCTTTCATAAAAACAAAGCCCTCTTTATGTTAGGTCACTTTTATAACGTTAAATTAAGAGGCTTTAAAAAAGAAATTACTGGGAAAATTATTTCTAGTTTAGTAATAAATCTAAACATAACTTGTTCATTCCTGCAGTGAGATCAATAAGGCATTCTGTGGTTTTCTGTACCAATCTAAATATCAAGTATATCAGAAAATGTTGCAAGAGAATGGATGTTCGTCTGCACTGGTTGGTCTTTCCCAATGTTTTTCTGTAAACAACGATACTAGTGGATTTTAGGTTAAGCAACTTTATTTATTTATTTATTTATTTATTAGAATCCAGGTATCTTTATTTGCCATCTATCTCCATCGTTCTTTGTTCATTTATCTTTCTTGAACATTCTTTGATTCACAGTTTGATGCTGCCACCTCAACATCTATGGAAACAAGTGAAGGAAAATTTTCAAACCACAAAATTACAAATTCTCAAAATGATTATCATATGATAGATCAGGGTAATAATATTGGGATTGCAACTGGAAACTGGGGATGTGGTGCCTTTGGAGGAGATCCTGAACTGAAGACCATAATTCAGTGGCTTGCAGCTTCTCAGGTAATTTTCTTATTTTTAGCCATCAATGTATGAGAATGTGGCAGTTATAATTGTGGGTGTTCTGAATGCATTAAATTCTTGTGTTTACCCTTATATTATGGAAAACTCACTTATTTTCCCTGTTATTTTTTCAATGGGAATAGAAATATTTGCTAGGGTAAAGAGGACATTTAGGCATCCCTCTCCCACTAGTTATCTATGCTCATCATATACCACTATTTTGGCCCTCTTTTATGGTAAATTTGTTTATACGTTCTTGTTGTAAATGTTGAGGTCGTACAGCTTATGTTTGATTTGAATAGTTTCTGTATTTGATTTCTTTCTCTTTTTTGGATGATCAATAACAAGATTGAAGTATTGAATTTTTGATAGCCGAAGGATTACAAAAATCACCATTTTGACAAAAAGGTGGATGAAAATGAATTATTGGAAATTGACTCAACAGAATAAGGTTGTGAATAATTATGCAAAATATTTGTTGAAACTTGAAATTATGTGATTTTAGGCATAGGGGGAGGAGGGAAGATAGATTGAAATGTATTACGATGTAATCTATTGATGTATTATAGTGTTTGATATTTTCAAAAAGCCTAGAACACTAACCTGTAGTTCTACTAATCAGAATCCTAGCTAATTAGGGAAAGAGATCATGATAGTAACTAATCTTAAGAGATAATAAGTATAACATAAGGAAATATAGTAACATATCCCAAGAGATAATAACAGGAGCCAATCCTAGAGGATAGTATAGATATATTAAGATAAAATTAGATATTTTCTATTTCATAAATAGTTTTAAACTTATTTCTCAAAAGAAAAGAAAAAAGATTATGAAAATGCTGACAAGAGGTGGTCGGGCGTGGAGTTTGTGTCTTGGTGGTTTGCTGGCTCACCAGCATAGATATGGTGTGGTGGATTAATCAAACTACTTTGTAGAGGAGATGTGATGGTTAGGAGGAGATGGTGAGGAATTTAGGGTCAAACAGGTTGTGGATTAATCATACTCTGTAATTCTGCTTACCTTTGAATTTTCATGCTAGAAAATAAATTTTGTCTTGGTTCTTACCTAACAGGCTCTAAGACCTTTCATAGCATACTACACATTTGGCTTGGAGGCATTACAGAGTCTAGATGAGGTAATTTGATCTTCCGTTTTTAGTAACTATATCGACCCTATATTCTTGAAACAAATTAATGATGGCATGAATTTGTCAGTGTGTTGTGAGGCTGTTAATTTGTTGGTATATAGGATTAATTGGGAATATGATTCACATGGATATATTTTTGTATTATTATTATTATTATTATTATTATTATTATTATTATTATTATTGAGAATCATAAATGAAAGGTACAAAATCAGCACTCAACTACCATGCAATACAATGGTTAGAGACGTGTTTGCTATCGCAAATAAAAATGGGCTCCACAGCATATGGCTTCCTGATAGGCATCTGCAATGATCTTACATATCTGTATTATTCAATCTGATATTTGCTTTCAGCATTTGTGGCTAAAGACGCATCAACTGGATTAATTGAAGTTTCCATTTTGTTCACTGTTTTGTTTTACAAATATGCATATCCCATTATCTGCACTGTATCCTTCCTAACTCATTTCATTGTAATGAGTGGTAATGCTGTCCAATCAATTATCTTCGTGTATCCAAGTACCAGGAGGATTCCTACTCAATTTGGACTTGTCTTTCTCTGAAGATTTCTTACTAGGTCCTTTGATGCTGTGGCAGGTTGGTCATTGGATTTTGTCACAGAGATGGACAGTTGGGGACCTATGGAACATGTTAGTTGAGTACTCAACAAGTAGATTGAACAGAGAAACTAATGTCGGCTTCCTTGAATGGCTCCTGCCATCAATACATGGCCATGGTACTGGGATGGATTTGTCAAATCTGGCTTAATCTTCTGTGGTTGAACGTCTTTCTCCTTTGTCAATGCACGTTCTGATTGTTCTCACTTTGAAGAAGGAGCTGTGAAAAGGAAACATTTTTCAAGTTTTTATGTCCAATGAAGGAGGTACAAGGCAAGCATGGTTGATCCGAGTCCTCTGGAGAAGGAAATATCCTTGTCGGTGGGAAATATACGTTTTACTTAAATAGCCAGAATTCAGCAGCGGCCAAAATTTTATCTCTTATCTTGATCAGGATTCCAAATTTCTTCTTTCAAAGTGGTGCAGCCATATGTTTTTATTATCGCCGCAGCTGCACTATTTCAGCTGTAGTGAGGTCTACTGAGGCAGAATGAGTTGTGGTAATGAAAGCGGAAAGCAAGGTGGGACTAGAGGTACCAACGTTATTCGCATGTCTAGTTCCACTATTATACTAAGTATATTAAGTTTTTATTAAAATAAATAAAATATACTAGTTGGGGGATTTAATCCATCAAACTTTGGTTTCTCAGTCCTCCCTTCAAAACTGTAAGGCACTTCCTGAACTACAAGATAGCCCAAATCTAAATCTATAGTTGTTTAATTTGAGGAGGATTGCTGCTGACAAGCTTTGCTGGGACATCAACGAGCAAAGGCTGCCAATGCCATTCTTGTTAGCTGTCATGTCAAGTAGCTTTGCCCTCCATAACTTGTTCATGTAGTTGCTAAACCTCTGAATGAATGTGATGCATACATACTTTAATTCACCTCATTTATTACTCTATTTTGTTCTGATGATCAACCAATTCAGGAAAATCATAACTATAACACGCCAACCTATGATAACCTGAAATTGAACTAGATGAGATATTTCATCCTTACTCTAAACTCAAATCACCTTGATATCTAGAACTGAATATAGTATCGAATTTGTTAAACAATCTGCACAACTTGACATTGCGTGACTGGCCCTTGAGGCCAGGTGCCACACCTTGGCACAAACCTCTTCGGTCATTGACACTCCCCGTTTTAAGCTAGCCACTATTCGTTTTTTTTTTTTTTCACAAAATATACTTAACAAATATTAATCTCTGTTGTGTTCGATACTTTGACTGCTCAATATAAACATGTTTTGGTTGCAAAGTTAATTCAAAGTGATATAGAATTAAGCACGAGTATTAAGATAATGTTTTTTTTTTCTTATATAGTATTATCATATTTATTAAATATAATATGTAATTAATTTTAATAACATTATCAAATATTATATTAATGGAATAATAATAATATATGTATATTAGACATATAACTTTTAAACAATCTATATATTCCATCACGCAAAAAAATGAATCAATATATATTAAAATAAATTATTAAATAAAATGTGATTATTACAAAAATTTAATACTTATATGTAATGCTACGTATACATTCACATAAAAAAATTATTAAACATAAATTTTAAATGTTTATTCATTATTTCTATTCTCAATTATTATTTGAACAATTAATATTTATTTTAAATTTAACTAGATATTTAAAAATATTTATCTGGTGAGTGAAGAATAAATTGGTAACTTAATTAATTAAAAATATTTTTAAAGTAGAATTATATATTTTAACATAATTAAGCAACTGTGGAAATTAACTAAAAAATGACCATTAATTAACTGTAATTTTATAACTTACTGGTACGTCTGAACCATGCCGAACCAAAGGGACGGGTAGGATTATGATTCCCAAAATTTTCTTTTATTTATTGATTATTATAATATGTTAATATATATATAATATAAATATAAAATATAAATATAATTTTTTTATTAATTAATTAATTTAATGTTTTATGATATTGTTAATTTGATATTAAAATATTTCTAAAAAAATTATAATTCAATTTAGAAAAAAAAACCGTTTGAATTCACTAAATAACATTAAATATAAAATATAAATATAATTTTTTTATTAATTAATTAATTTAATGTTTTATGATATTGTTAATTTGATATTAAAATATTTCTAAAAAAATTATAATCTCGATTTAGAAAAAAAAAAAAAAAAAGGAAACCGTTTGGATTTTGATTGAATAACCTATTATATAAACACTGTGTTCTCACTCATTTCTGCGATAGACGGTGGCATTGGTTTTGTTGCAGAATGGAGACAAAAAAATTGCCTTATCTACCTGAAGGGATTCGTTCTTTGTCTCCCTCGTGGCCTCCCCAAGTCCTCAAAACACTCACTGAACTCGAAAGCGGCCGAATCAAGTCCGGCCACCAGTTGTCCGTCGCCATCGCTGATCTCAGAAACGCCCTTAATCTCCCTGCCAAGTCTGTTGCCCCCACCAGTTCCCTTGGCTATACTCGTTTCTTTGATCAGGTTATGCCCCGAGACCAATCTTCCAAGTGGTTCGAAGAAGTTCTTCCCGTTTTGGGGAATTTGCTTATCAGGTTCCCTTCTTTGTTGCAAACGCACTTTCAAAATTCTGATATGGATGTAGACGGAGACGGAACCCTCGTCACCACTGCTCTTCGTTTATTGGATTCTCAGACACCTGGTATCGTGATCCTTAGCCAGGTTAATTTCTTGTTACGTCTTTTTAACTCTTCTTGTTTTTCTTTTTCTTTCACTCCTTTAATAGTCGAATTGTCTTTGAATGATTAAGTGGCTTCATCAATTTTAACTTTCAGGAGTTGATTGCTGCTATTCTTTGTTGTTCATTCTTTTGTCTCTTCCCCGTCAAGGAAAGACATGTGACGCATCTTCAAAAGCTCAACTTCGATAGAGTGTTCGCGTACGTAATCTTTTGTTATTATTCACGTATTCTGTTCTTAATTTTGATAATTTAGTGGTGTCAACATGCTGCAACACTTGCTATAAATTATAACCTAGATACGTGTGTGAGTGGTTGGATGGGGGTGAATGAGCGACAGATAGAATTGATATTGGTCTAGTCTGTGTTGAAGACTTTCAGTCTCATTCCACTTGTCATAATTTCTTCTTCTGAAATTGACGAGAGTTTTTTACATTGTCAGGAAGACCCGAAATGGTTACACTGACAAACAGGATAATAAGATTAGGTGCATCCTTCACTATTTTCAAAGGATAAGTTCTGATATGCCTAAGGGCATGGTCTCATTTGAGCGAAAAGTACTTCCCTTCAAGAATGATTCTATTCACATTTCTTATCCAGATGCTAAATTTTGGAGCACTTCGGTTATACCTCTATGCAACTTTAAGGTAGTTGAAGGGAATTTATTTTCAATTGTCAGCAAAATTAATAGGTTTATTTTCTTTAAATGATCCATTAGGTTTGTAATAGGTGGTAATGCTTTATCATTTCAATAGGTTCATCATTCAGGACGTATAGAAGATCAATCAAGCGAAGCTGTTGAAGTAGATTTTGCAGATCCATATCTTGGGGGTCTTGTTCTTGGCACAGGGTGTTTACAGGTACAATATACTTTTATTTCTACGCATAACTTTTTATGCTTAGCCTTTTGCAATTATGATACCTTTTACGCTGTAGTTCATATGATATATTCAGCAATATTGTGTACATGATGCCTTTCATCATTTTGTAGACTCTGTAAATTAGGGTCTTTTTCATCTGAACATTTGCCCTATCGATGATAAATTTGCTTGTATACATTTGATATAGGAGGAAATCCGGTTCTTGATGAGTCCTGAATTGATTGCTGGCATGCTTTTCTTGCCAGCCATGCAAGAAAATGAGGCTATAGAAATTATTGGTGCGGAAAGGTTCTCAAAATATACAGGGTAAATTTTACTCCATCAATCTAAATTTCAATAAGAAATAAATATTGTTGATGTTTACCATTATCTTTATTTACATAAGAAATGTGATGAAAGATTCTTTTTTTAACATTTCAATTTGAGCATGGAGGAAGAAAAACATGTTGATTGATGGTTATCCCTTGCATAGTGAACTTTCTCCTGTTTTTTGTGTTCACGTTGCAAACAGTTTGTTGTACCTTGAACCATTTAATTTATGTCTATTTTTCTTCGGTTTTGTATGTTTGCACAGTTGGTTTCAACAGTTTTAAATGCGAAAGTTTTGATTCTCCCAATATAAAGATTGAACATTTTACTGTTACTTTGGTGATATACATTATGCATATGATAGAGTGAACTAAATACCTATTTTCATTTGTGATTATGTTTTCATCTGTGTGCTTACTGTTGCTATAATTGTTGGGTATTCCTGATTTCTCTAGGTACTCGTCATCATTTCGATTTTCTGGTGATTATGTGGATCAAAGGGCCGTAGACACCCTTGGAAGACGAAAAACCAGGCTGGTTGCAATTGATGCATTAAATAGGCCAGGGATGAGTCAATACAAGGCGGATTCTGTCCTCCGGTTTGTTAATCTCTGATTATGTGGCTACTTTTTTTGCTTTTTGGGATGTAGAGTCTCTGTTATTTATGGGAGTAGAAAAATATACAAGGGATAAATACGTCTAATGTTTGCACTTTGAAATTGTTATTGTTTATAAAAGTCGTGATTTACATGCATGCAATCCCTGCAAGGTAGAAGAGTATCTTTTCTCAATCCTTTTTTGAGGAATGTATGTTACTATACCGTTCTTGTTCCTTTCTAATATTTTTCTTTCATAAAAACAAAGCTTTCTTTCTGTTGCTTAGTTTTACACCCATAAATTAGTCGACTTCAAAAAATAAATTGTTGGAAAAATATTTCTAGTTTATTAGTAATTTACCCATCAAGTATTTATCCATGTTCAATTTGATTATACAAAACGAACTCTGAATGTAACTTGTTCACTCTTGCAGTGAGGTCAATAAGGCATTCTGTGGTTTTCTGTTCGAGTGTAAATATCAACCATATCAGAAATTATTGCAGGAGAGTGGAAGTTCATCTGCAGCGGTTGGTCTTTCCCATGTTTTTCCGTAAACAATGACACTATATATTTGGTTAAGGAACTACTTTAATGTGAACTTCTCATAATATTTTTTACTAGGATCCAGTTATCTGTCTCATTTATCTTTTTTGAGCATTCTTTGCCTCACAGTTTGATGCTTCAACCATAACATCTATGGAAAGAAGTGAATGAAAAATTTCAAGCAACAAAACTAGAAATTCACAAAATTATTACCATATGATGGATCAGGGAAATAATATCGGGGTTGCAACTGGAAACTGGGGATGTGGTGTCTTTGGAGGAGATCCTGAAATAAAGTCCATAATTCAGTGGCTTGCAGCCTCTCAGGTAGTTTTAGTCATCATGTATGAGTATCTGGCACTTATCATTGTGTACTTATCTGAATGAGCAGAAATGTATATTAAGAAAAACCAACTTATTTTCCCTTCCATATTTGCAATAATGTCAATGAGAGTTGAAATATTTTCTATGGTAAAGTTGATAGTTGGGCATCCTTTTCCTTCAAATTTTGATAAAATGAGAGAAAATTGACTCAACAAAATAGGTGTCTGATTGGTTATGCAAGTATTTGTTGAAATTATGTGGAAATGGACTCAACAAAATAAGGGTGTGATTGATTATGCAAAGTATTTGTTGAAATTATGTGGTTTTTGTTATAGGGAGAGGAAGAGAGATAAAAGAGAATGAAATACGGTATTGATATTGATTAAAACAATGCATTATTTTTGTTTTTTATATATTCATGTAACTTAGAAAAAACTTATATTAATCAATATCCTAGCTAATTAGGAAAATAAATCATGATATGATATGGAAATATGTTAAGCAAAGGAAATAAGAAAACTGATGCTAGATAATAACGTAAGGAAATATAGTAACAAATCAAGATAAGGAAAGCCAATCGTAGAGTAAAATTCTGTCTCTCTAGGTAACTTATCATGCTTGAAGACCAATATTGTCTTGATTCATGACTTACAGGCTCGAAGACCATTCTTAACATACTATACATTTGGCCAGGGGGCATTGAAAAACCTACATGAGGTAATTTGATCTTTTCTTTTGAAGTGATGTTATGAATGACTGTCCCATTATTTGTCTTACTTCCATATTAGCTCATTTCTCTTATGATGTTTGACTTTGATTAATGTTGTGGCAGGTTACTCGTTGGATTTCGTCACAAAGATGGACAGTTGGAGACGTATGGAAGAAGGTAATCAAGTACTCAACCATGAGATCAAAAGGAGAAACTAATGTAGGCTTCTTCCAATGGCTCCGTTGACAGTAAATATATAATGGTCATGGTGTTATTGGAATCAAGTTTAGATATGTTCTCTTTCTTTAGTCTGTTTTGAAGAATAAATCTTTGATCTTATAATGTAGAGGGATCACATAGTGATCCGGTGCAGTTTATTATATAGACTTTCTTTTCTTTGAAGAATAAATAAGAAATATATATAATAGCTTCTCTATGGGTTTAACTTTCCTCTATCAAATAGTTACATGATATTAACACATCTTATGTTGTTTAACGCCTTTTTCTTTTATCAATTAATTTTAGTATCCGTGATGTATGGGATTTTTCACACGAAGTTAATTGTTAGTGTTATTTATAGATAGGGGTGTTCGCGGTACGGTTTGGTTTAGTTTTTGGCTAAAATATATCTGAGCGGTTCGGTTTGATTCGGTTTGAAATAAAAAAAAAAATCCAAATTAATCTAAACCAATTTTACCAGTTTGGTTTGGATCGATTTTTGTGGTTTTTTATTTTATTTTTTATTTTATTTTTTTATTAATAATTAAGTATT
This sequence comes from Macrotyloma uniflorum, assembly GCA_016859785.1. NCBI lineage: Eukaryota > Viridiplantae > Streptophyta > Magnoliopsida > Fabales > Fabaceae > Macrotyloma > Macrotyloma uniflorum. The sequence goes on from BDMB01000002.1 coordinate 910,620, forward strand.
TTTAGTCTTTGAAACTTTGAACTTGACTTACAACCAAGTGCTCAATTGGGTTAGAACAAAATAAAATTACAGTAATGAAGTTTTTCAAGTTAAGAGACACTAAGATGCAAAATCCTAAATCTTAAACTCTAAAATAAAATCGAGAAATCAATGAAAATCGAAAATGAATCATAAGACAAATTTAATGTGGAATTAAAATTAAAATATGAAAAATGAAAGAAGAAAAAATAAGAAAAGAAACATATTAATAAGTGAGTGAAATAAAAAAAAATTTACCAGCTTGAAATAAAAAGGATGATTAGATAGAGGGTGAAATGATGTGGTGAAGATGGTTTTGAATAAGAGTTAATAATGAGATAATGAAATTAGAGAATCCTAAAATAAGTCTAATAAAATGAAAGTTGTAATAGACAATACTAAGTTTTCTTTGCAAAATAAAATTAAAAATAAATATAATATTATTTCATAATTGCGTTTTGGTTCGGTTCGAATCGGTTTTGAAATAACAAACTGCAAACCGAATTGAACTGTGCGATTCTGAAAAAAATAATTTAAAATAATCTAAAAATTTGCGATTTTAATCGGTTTGCGGTTTTTTGAATCGGTTTTCGATTATTTTTTTGGATCGGTTCGGTTGTGAATACCCCTATTTATAGATATTAAGTTAATAATAAATCTTATATTAAGATAATTAATTTATATTAAAAGTTTTTTTATGTCAGATTAGGGACCTCAATAAATATTGTGTTTTTGTAAGTTATATAGTTTCTATTTTTGCTATATTTAGAAACGGAAAGATTAAGTTTAAAGTATATTTTATTATTCATTAACTATAAAGTTTGTGCAAAATATTTATCCTTGTATTTTGTTTATGCATATTTTTTTATACTAATCAATTTATATATATACATTTGAACATGTAAGAAAAAACTTATGATTGTCAACAATTTAAAAAAAATTCTGGTTTCTATCGTTTAATTAAATATAGAAACATTATTTAAGCGAAAATTAAAATTAATTAGATAGAAGACAATATTCATCGGATTAAATTAGTGAATTAGTAGACAGTAAAAGTAGTTATATTAAAATTGTTATAACTAATTAAAAAGGATAAATTACAAAAATATCGTAAAATTACAAAAAGTTGACATGTAAATATAATCTGTGCTTTGCATATGCATAATAAATTATGTGGATTTATTTGTTTTCATGCACATTGCTTTCTTCACTTGTTCTCTTCCTTTAAAGATCTTAAATAATATAATAATAAAAAAATAAAATTGTGAAATAATAAAAATTAAAAACATAATTAATAATAAGAATTTTTTAATATATAAATACTAATAATAATTAATGTAATAAGAAAATCATTTACTTATTTTTAACTTAAATAGTCTTTAAGAAAAAATCATTTTATTTTCTTCAACTAAACTATCTTTAAAATGTACTTAAACTTCACTACTTTCAAAACTGTCTTCAATGAAAATATATTTGTTAATAATAATAATAATAAAGGAAATACTAATAATAAATAATAAATATTTTATTTTATTTGTCTTGTTTCTCTTTTTACTCAAATAGCTGTACCAAATAAAACGTTAGGGAGATGGGTGGCTTGGGAGTGGTGTGCTGTTTAAGTAGAAGGGAAAAACCTCCAAACCAAACCAAACCAGTTGAACTATTACATTTAGAATGATCAAAAGAAGTTACGTTGACAGCAATGTAGGGAGCTATGACAGACACCAAAAATGACAATCCTCAGCTGGTTTTGATCCCTTGGCTCAGGAGAGACGCGTCAAGATACTAAACAAATTGTCACTTCCTCCTCTCACGCTAACAACGTCTTTCAACTTACCCGAAACACCAGAAAGAACACAGCATAACAAAATCTCAATCGGCTGCAATGGTTGCCGAATTCAAACAAAATGCATTTACCCAAATATCTAGATTGACACAATTTACACGAAAATTTGCCCAAATAAGACGGAATAATTTACATGTAATATCAAAATTAATCCTATGCTGATGTATTGCATTCCATGATCTCTATGGACTGGAACAAACCAATTTCTCTATTATAAGTACAAAAGGGCAAATACACAGAAAATATGGGGAAAAATCAGTTAAGGTCAAAGGTAGTAAATAAAGGATATGGTTAGGAAAGAATTTGCCAAAATCAACCCAGAAGAATATAGACTCAAGCAGACCAGTTCGCTTCTAACCTACTGAGTGAATTGGCTGTACTAATTAACTATTATGAAGGACAATTAATTACCGACAAATTACTTTACAAAATATACAAACATGCTTAACAAAGGCAATGCAGTACAAAATTGCAGATCAATGCTCGTTCTTAACTCTTGCCTTCAATATTCCAGGGAGTGGTGGAGATGAAGAAGGTCTAGTTGGAGGGTTCGAAACTGAAGTGGGAACCTGTGCATGATACAAACTTGACATGCTAGAACCTTCACCGCCATCTGTAGGATTGTCTGGGGTGTTATCATTCTGAGATCTCTCACAAAATTTCATTGCCTTGAGAACATAGTTATCATCATGCAGCTCAAAGGGAGTGCTACAGAGACAGAATGAGCAAATAGAAAGTAAGCATACATCAAAAAAGAGATGTAATCTATAAATAAAAAAAAAGATGTATTTCTCAATGCAGCCTCTGTTTGACCATACAATAGTATACACGGATGATTGAATGTATTGATATAATATAAGAGAATTAGAATCACGTTCAGGACAGCAAATGAGTAAAAGATAACATCATTACTCTAACATAAACAAAGTCGTGCAATTGAAGCCTTCGTACCTATTGAAATCAAAATGCACAAGCTGCATATCTTCTGATATTTCCACTTCCACAGTTGCATGGGGGCGTGTCTACAAGCCCAAAATAATATCAATTAAGAACATGTTTGAGTAAACAACTTACTTGAATACTTATTCATAAGCTTGACTATGAAACTTGTACAAATAAGCAAAAAGAACATATATAGTAAGTGTTCCCCTGAAACTAAACAAGTTCAAAAGTGCTTATAAAAAGTTCATAGGCTCAAACTAGTTCTTCCACACCCACTAAAAACTAAAAGTAATACCATGAAGAGTTATACACCATAGCAATTTGCAATTGAATGCTTTATATATATTTCTTTAGTTACTTCCATTCTCTCTGGGTGAGCTGGTTCTTCCTAGAATTAAAGAATTTGGAACCCTTTGTAGTAAAAAACCTATCACCATAAATCCTGCATCCATAAGCCTAGAGCAGAAAAAGTGACTAACTTAATCTGAGCAAGGCAAACTCAACAGCGTAAGTATTATTAATAACATAGCAACTACATTTATTCTGGTTCATAATAGATCACTCGTAATCTAAACTTTAAGGCTTAAGCCAACAGATTAAGCAAATGGTGACTAGTTATATCAGACTTTAGACCAATAAGATAATGATACACATACATTCATCCTTAATAAACATCTATTAGACATCTATTCTTTCTTTCTATCTCTCTCTTCATATCACATCATATCTATGAACTTATCGTTTTTCTCTTTTATTTTTTCTCTCTCTAGATGTAGAGGAGTATATTGGGTATCCATGAAACATTTTCCCAAGATATAAGCATTATCTGATAAATCAACGATCCAAAGGGGAAAAATTAGAAACAATTTCTTTCAAAGTGGAAAAAATAACCAAAAAACAGCACATCATAGCATACCTGCACCAGAATGAAAGGTAACGATACACCTCCATTGGGAGCATTCCCAGAGCTATATAATTGCTCATTTCGTTGTATAAGTTTTTGAAGACCTATGTACTTCATAAATTAATAAAAATGTTAGCAACAGAAACTAATTATTGTGGACAAAAATAGGCCTTCTTATAAAACAGTTGCAAATTTCAAAATGCAAACTAGGCACAGGTGTTCCGTCCCAGATTAAATCCACAACCGAGAGTGGTCCTTACTTGTTCCTCCAGCTCTTGCAAATAGGCTGCTTTCTTTTCAATTCTATTCCTTAGCCCCACACGCTCTGTCTGTTGAATTAATTATGAGTTAAAATTATCATTTTTCTTGTATTTTTTAGAATAGCTTAGAGCATCACGGTAAGGAAAGTATAAGCTATTAAAAAAAAAGAAATTACAACTCAGTACTGTTTGCAAACCTTAAGCTCTTCAATATCGCTTAGACTTGTGCGAGGAAGACCCTTCCATTGTATTTCCTTTTTATCCTTAGAAATAATATCCATTGCCATTAGAACATTCAAAGCATCATACACCCTTCGACGGATATTTTTCTCATCATATTGTTGCTGTAAAATGTTAACCCCAAAAAGAATAAGTCTATAATATTTACCTTTACACTCAGTCTGAAACAACTTATACAAAAGAAAAAACCTGATCAGGAGTTGAAACACCATTGCTTGGATCAGCAAATTCAGCTACAAGTTCATCAGCTACCTAATATAAGCACAATCCACATTCAATTTTTTAACAAAAAAGAATATGTTATTTGAGGAATTCAAACCAGAATTTATGACAAGTTGAATTACAAAAATGACATGAAAATACCATATAAAGATTGTAGTTCTTGGAAGAATTCTCAAGAACATCTTATATGCATCTAAAAAGTCAAAGACTCAGATCATGGTTATGCTGGATAACCAAGAAAATGTGAAGAACAAAAAATCAATAAAAACTCAGGAAATTCAGAGCAGAATTCCCTTTTAAACCAAAAGTTATTTTTCAATGCAAACAATTTAAATTAAGTACTACACATTTGAACTTGAAACATACATGTGGACATGGAAATGCATTGTAAAAAATATATTAAGAAATTAATTGAAAAATGTAGAAGCTACAGTATACATTAATTTTACGTGCATATGCCATATAAAACTGAATCCAAAATTTAATTCCAGTTTAGCACAAACTGACTTAGAGTAACTGGCTGACCTCATTGTAAGTTGTTCTTCCCTTGCTTTCTACCTTCTCACAGACTGGAGAGCCAATAAATGAGAAGCAAAACCAGTAAGAAAACATTTAATAACGAACTCCTCAAAAGTATGAAAATCTAAGCAACACAAGGAACTAAATACCACAGATGCAAATTTTGAGTTAGAGCATGTTTGGTAAGAGATTATTTCTGAGGAGAAAATCATTTATATTCAAAATTTCTCTGAAAAAGCTGGTAAAATAGAAGTTATATTTTCAAAATAAATTGAACCAATCACATATCATAATCTGCATAACATGCTATCTGCAACTTTGACAGGCCGAAGCCATTAACCAGAAAAACAAACAGTCAAATTGGATTAGGTTAAAGACCTTTCATACTAAATTGACGGAGACCTCTTCCACTCTTATCACCACCTACGGCACGTTGGCCCCTCTTTTTCTTCTTGCTACTGCTTGAAAACTCATAATGCGTAAGAATAACAGTATATATATATATTTATCATATACAGCATATAAGGGTATTCTGAAACCACAGGCAGATAATTGACACGAGCAAGTAATAGATAGAATTCCATGCCTAATATATCATTCAAAAAGTATTTATTAGATAACTTAAAAAAAGAAAGTACAAAATAAAGTATTAACATTTCTTACTGCCCATAAAGATCTAACTAAGTCAAGTATAAATACACTTTCATATCCCTCTACATAACTATAAACAAGCCTAAGATCATTTTACTGTCATATCAAGAGACATAAGCAAACACAAATTAAAAAAAGAAAAAACTCTGAAAGCCCAGATCACAATAAAACAATACACACTATACCACTGCATGCATGCAAAAAATTCAAAGAACCTTCAATTGAATTTTGCCACATATTCTAAATTGCATCAACAGTACAAATCCTCAATCAATTTTGTGTGACTCTACAGCATGTCATATTTGGCAAATGACTAGCCAAAAAAAAATGACCATCTGATTATGAGTGTCACAAAACTACACGTTGAGATATGAAATGCATTTAGAAATAAGAACTTCATACATCAGAACATTTCATCAAATTTTTACATCTAAAAGACTACTGCAAAAGCCTTGAGCTCAGACAGGGTTTGCTCTTCAAAATGCAATTGTAGAGGAAGACAAGTCTTTAAATGGGTCCATAGATACAGACAGAAACAAAAATTACATGAGAATGCTTTTATTTTCTCAGAATATCTTAAAGGTCTAATTATTCCACAAAGAAGACCATCTAACTATTTATTTAAAGATTGCAAACAAAGAGAAAGCTTGACAACATTTGTCACACTCTCATCCTTCATGGGGATTCAAAAGATATTTCACCATGATCTGACAAATAAGTGATTGTTTTAACTATTTTCCTTTTCTAATTCAATTTTTATGAAGCTTGTCTGAGTAAATGCAGAAGAAATTGTTGGTTAAATGATCCAAATCAATGTTTATTTGAAATGCTATATTCATGAGAAATATCAAACCCCACAAACCTTAAAAGAAAATTCATGTCAAATAGCATCTGCATCACAGCACATCACATAATTATACATTTCTACAAGCTCAAAGGATAATAAGAACTCACGCAACTGCGCCCTGTGATCCAGCATCATCACCATGTATGTCAAGATGGTTTAACCTAAGAAAGGTGTTATCACTAGCCGGTGTTGCCATTGTCTGCTCACTCCGGCTGGATGGTGACCCAACACTTCTGCTAGTTGACATTGATTGACCTGAGATAGTAGTTCCACGGCCTGGCAGCTCCTCGTCCTCCTCCTCCCGAAATGTTTGCTGGGGTTGTATTCCCATGTTGGTAAGTTGCTTATCTCAAGGCCAGGAAATAAATATTACCAATGGAAATTGAATTCAACCGAACAAGAGTTTCGAGGTAAAGCCGAACTGCTCAGTGTTAACTCTCTGAACAAACCAATAGTGTTTCCAGCATCAACATAAGATATTACGTAACAAAAACAGGGGTAAAAGAATATAATTCAGCATCCACCAAATTGCTAACACAAAACGTACACACAAACCATCAACCGGTTCCACAAACATTCATACTGCAAACTAATTAGTGAAACTGCATAAATAAACAATGAGAACTTGTATTTGTTCAATTGATTTGTACAGGGAAGAAAACGATAAGAAAAGAACAGTAAAAGTATTAGATAAGAACAACGCGGCAAAGATTAAAATTAAAAATTAGTACTACAAAAGTATTGTAAAGTAATAAAACTCAACAATTTTGCTAAGACCTAATGAGTGAATCCCGCACTGGATTTAAACCTGTCCAATTTTTTCCAAGACTCAATGTTTTAAAGCGTTATACGATAAGAGAACGAATCTGAGAAATTGAAGAAGCCATAATTAAGAAAACGAGAAAAACAAAATTGACAAATTAGGCTCTCCAAGAAGTTAGTTATCAACACCGAAGCAATCAGATGAATAGAAAGCTGCACAAATTGAAGCTACGAATACTCACCAAAGACGTTGAGCAGTGTCGACCTCAGAGTCAGAGAAGACCTAATGTTGAAGATGAAGCAGAATCGAAAGAGAGAGGGACCACCCGAACAAGTGTTTGCGTGTGCGGGAGAGAAACAAAAAGGATACAAGCATGCTTAGGTTTTAACATGTTTTACAAACCGTACCGGTCCGGTTCAGTAAACCGGTCCATTATGAAAAAACCACGAGATTTTTTTTTAAGTAGCCAATATTTTTTTATCGAATCCGAAGCCTTAGCGAAAGAGACTTTAAGATATGTTTTCTGATTCTCAACACTTGCCCTAAGCGAAGGTGCTGTCACCGCCGAGAGACGAGAGCACCGTCGCCGGCACCGCCGCAAGCCACACTTTAACCCCAAACTCACACCGCAGCAGGTAAAGGCATATCATTGATAATTCATGGTTTTTTTTTACTCTATTTTTTCTTCGAGGTTGATTTCTGATCTTTGATGTGGTATCACTCGTATCAATAATCATTGAATGAACATGATTATTTGCGGAGTACACTGTTATGAAAAGTTGAAGAATGCATTAGCTGAAATGCTCTGTTATGAAATTATATTTATAATTTGTAATAAATTATTTAAATTTTGATGTAAGATTAAGATTTTTTAATTTTGATATTAAAAATTCTTGAAATTTATTTACAGATATAAAAAGAATTAAAAGAAATATGTGATTACAACTTGAAAAGATTAAATATATAATATAAATGAAGATGATGAATAATAGTATGATTAAATTTATTTTTCTCTTATAATTTTTAAGTTTATATTTTTTTTAAACTTGAATAAATTATAAAGTTTCATGATTTTTAATGGCGAAAGAGTTCCAACGGCGTCGTTTTACTTCGAACCAATTGTAGTCGGAATGGGCCTAAATGGGGTGTGGCCCAATTCCTGGTCGTTAAGTAGTTGACTCCATGGTGATCGTCTCGCTTGTTGCCACGGACAGTTACAAAACGCACTCTTTCTAAAACCAAAATTGCTATTTCTTCTCTGTTGGGAGTAAAGTTGCTAGTTTTCATTCTAGCAATATATGTTGATGTAAATTGTTGACCACCCAAGATTAATTCCTGAACAATGTTATGAATTGCAAAATGGTAACCATAATCTAAATTCAAAATCTTCTGCTTTCAGGAAATTTCTTATTTGGTTCCAGATTTGGGCTTGCTGAATTCAAGGGGGCCTATGCTACTGTAGTCGACCTAATCGTTTGCGTGATGGATCCTTTTGATGATCTTCTACCGGTGGCTCCTGTTGCACGCAGTAAGTGCTTCACTCCAATGATTCTGGGAAAGCTTTCTGTTTTTCTCTCTTTTTTTTTTTTTTAAGTCATCGTTCTTATGTGAAGTGGCTTTATTATTTTCTTTTGTAGCTCGGCCGGGTGCTAAGTTTGTTCCAAAGGCCAAACCGAAACAGCGGCCTCGAAAGGAACCTGCCACCTCCCCTAAAGATGGACTTTCTGGGAATGAATGTCAAAATACAATTGCTTCAGCGTTAAATGTGCCAGCGGACGAATCAATGGAATCCATTCATCATACGCAGGTAGAATTTCCAAATTCTGAAAGGGGAAATCCTAAACAAATTCGCGTGGAGGGAGATAGTGCAGCCTTGGTGGATGATTCCACAATCACAGCATCTGAAGTTGATGCTGATCAGAATTTGCCAAACTTTTTAGAATCAGCATGTGAGGTAAATGTCATTTTTTATTGATCATTTTATTGATTCAAAGATAGGTATTATATGTAACCTCTTTTTCCTTAAATTGCTTGTCAATTTAGCCCGATGCAGCAGATTTTAATGGGGACTCAGTCACTAACTTCGTTTCTGAGACCAACCTCAATAATTGTAAGTTATGAGTTCACATTGCTTGACTGTGTGAAACCACTTTTCTTCATCTCAGACTTATACATGTCACAATGTGAGTCGACTTGAATTGAATTTGGTATGATTCATTTCGTGTCTATCTTGTGGATTAGGCACAACGCAACCAGTTCACCCGGTTAATGCTGTAGAAATCGAATTGAATGATGTGGCTGCTCCATCTACAACATGCTCAACCATTGATAGGATGAAAGAACCACCTAAAAATGGGGAAGGTTCATTTCTTCATAACAACAAATGTTTGGAACTTAATGACAGTTCATTGCAAGTTGGCATGGATTTGGGCTTCAAAAGTGCTTCATATAATAAGGTTGCAATAATTCAGACGGTTGATTCAAAGTCAAACTTTGGAAAAGGACAAGAGGTGGATTTTTTTTTTAAACTTTTGGTCTTTTTTCCATTTAATTCTACTGGTTAAGATGGGTCTGATAAACTTATGGGGGAATACTTTTCAGGTAGTATCTGCAGAAATTGAATTGGATCCTTTTAGTGACATCCTTCCTGATCCTCCTGCTAGGAATGGTTAGTGATATTGATGATTGTGTAAATGATTACATATGCTGCTTCCTATCACTGAAAAGATTAGCTATCTGTATTTGTTTTTTTTATTGTAGTTCATAAATTTAAACCCAAGATTAAGCCACGACCTAGAGTAGGCAATACGCCAGCAATTGCTTCTGCTTCATCTAATCTTATGATGGAAAAACCTGTTGAGTTACCTACTTCTTGCATGAACGACTTTCAATCTTTTCAGTCTAGTTGTATACTAAACGAATCAACCAGTTTACCTTTGTCAACATCAGAGATTCTTAGGACAAATGATTTACCCAATAAGTTTGATGATTCACGCTCAAATATTCCAATATCTGAAGACAGTAAGAGCTTGGCAGCAGCAATTCCTTCTCAATCGGATTCCCTAAATGCTATGCTTTCAGAGGATGCAATTCATAATAGTGCTAGAGATTGGCCTTCTAGCTTTGGTAAATCATCTGGAGAGGTAATGAAAAACTTAATATCTGTTGTTTTTCTATTTCATTAAGTTGCTAAACATTGATAGATTTTATACATACAGGCTGCAGACATTTTTTCTGGGCTGGAATCTCTTGATGACTTTCTCACCCAAGCTGCCACTGATACAGGTGAGTTTGTAATTTACCAAATTACATAACTCTCTTCATATTTCATCACTATAGCTTTCAAGAGCATCCCTTGTATTATACTGTTGCCTTTAAATCTCACTGTTATAGTTAACTGGCTCCCAGCCAACTTTAATTTGTAATGGGTTTGTTCAGTGGTGATTGGAAAAATTGTGTCTGTAGGAAAACCAGCTCTTCATTCTTTCAATGAGAAGGGTGCAGAGGAAAATTTTGTCACACCTGCTTGTAGTTCTATTAACTCTTTTGGCAATAGTGATACTATCCAAGTTCAAAGATGTCCAGAGTATCATACACCACAAGATCCATTAACCTTCAAGGAAGCTGCCGTCCTCAATGAGAATGATACTCACACTAACAGTAGAATGTTGGAAACAGAGGTGAAGACTAATGTGATTACAAGGATATGATAATTCTTTGTAAGTGCTAAATAACTAATTGATTTTTTATTTCATCATATTGATCATCGTTATTATTGGTATCAGGAAATTGTGGATTTGAATCCTGCCTGTCCAGGAGATGATGTCTTTGATTATCATTCCATGAAATCTGGCGAAGATCCAACTTCTGGAATTCCAGTGAATGAAGAGTTGACAAATGCTGCAGACAATCCCACATTGGCTGATTTTTTGCATGCAAACTCTACAATGGAAAAAGAAGTAAATATCAGTTACTTTGACATCTTTCACCTTTTTTTTTTTTTAATTTTTCTACTTCTGTGAATCTGATTGTATAAAACTTTTCATTTTTCTAATTTTTTTGTGATGCTTGTCGGGATGCTAATCAGAGAAAAAACTATGGCTCAGTGTCATGTTCTCTGAGGAAGAACAGACGATCTTCTATTGTTGGTGAGGAGGATAACAGTGGTAAAACCTCAAGGCAACTGAGAAAACGAGCAGCTCATAAGTCTGCAAACAGCTTATTGAATGAGGATGTTGGAGATGATAATGACCTTGACCCTCCTTATCATTCTAATGAACATGAACTTCAAGAAAATGACGATGACTATGAAGTCGAATATATATCCAAGAAGAAAAGGGTATCAAAAAGTTCACAGAAGAAATCTGTGGCTAAAAGCGGAAAAACATCTCAAAAGCGTAAGAAGGCTGATGATGATGTACAAAAAACAAAGGAACCTCCTAAAAAGTTCTCTCATTCAACCCGACGAAAGAAAAGATGCGGTAGAAATTGCTTTACTGTGTGTTCAATTTTCATCTTTGGGGATATACATATGCTGAAGGTTTTTCTTTTTTCATAGTGAACAAGGCTCTGCTTGAAATTCCTGAGGATGAACTTGATCCTCGAACATTGCCTTTTAAGGATATTATTTTACTTGCAGAACATAGGGAGCGGCAAGCGGTGGGTGTACTCTATTCTGCTTCATTATCTTACAATTGTTAGTCTCATAGTTATTAGTAGTATGGAACTATGACTTGAATTTTCACCAAGTGTTCCATTTGTTTTCCTACGTAGAAAAAAGAGGCAATGACATCAAATACGTCTTCCACCAATCGAAGGTACTCACCTTTAGTAAGAGTTTACATTTATATTTTTCTAACATCGAATAGTATAATTATATTCCTAAATCAATTTATTTGAAAAATAAACTGATGTAAACATCCTATTTACCACAATCTCTCTCTAATTCGTACACAGTATTATCCTATTCAATTAAGGGATATTTGTCAAAGTGGAGAAACTTGTTCAATAAAGGGAATTTCATGTTCCTTTTTTCTTTGGAGACATATGAGTGCCCTGCACAAAATTCATCATATAGTTTGAATTATATCTTCTCTCTTTCAATGATTATATGAATTCTTTCACCGTGTCCTAATGGGTTGACTGAATGGATTGTCATTCTGTCAATAAACTGCCTTATTTCTATTGCTACTTTTGTTGGCTACTGTTTGGCCAAGGGCACGAGTCATGGAGGGTGGTAGATGTAATAGTGGTCCTTTTTCCACCAGTCCATGATGATGGGAGGAGGTACTTGAGATTGTGAGTAAAAAAATATATGGAAATAAGGGGAAGGTCCTTTATATTTTTTGGATAATGGTATTCATCGAGGTACTTCATGTTTTTGGCTCATATTCAGTATTTGAAAATGAAAGGGAAAAGTTAAACATTATATAAAAACACACTGCATATTATCTGCTGGCCGTTGTTACTTGTTACTGTCTCTTGAATGGCTTGTGGACTAGTAAATGAATTTCAGCTTGCATAATATTTATCTGCAGTGGTGGAGATCCTCTTCATGAGACTGGTGAGTATAATGGACAAGAGTTCTCAGGTTCAGAAGATGGTAGAGACCCATATGATGATCAAACCAATGAAAGGATTACATCATCTTCCTCGTTATGCAATTACCAGTCTTTCATGAAAAAAAAGGCAGCTAGAGGGCATTGGACAACACAAGATACTGAACTGTTTTATGAGGTATTTGTGTTATTCTCACAAGATGTCTGACATTATTATTTCTTTTAAACACAACCATTCACATGGTAGCTTCTTTTTTTGGGGTTGGGAGGAGGGGTGTAGAAGAAAGATCTGTACATTATAGTATATTACCTAATTCCTTTTTTATTTTTTTGACATAGGCTATTAGGGAGTTGGGTACAGATTTTTCTATGATACAACAGCTTTTCCCTGATAAAACTCGCCAACAAATTAAGAGCAAATACAAGAAGGAAGAGAAAGAGCATTATTTACGGTTAAGAGATGCTATATATAACCGTGCAAAAGGTTTACCCTTTAATAACTGCTATTCTGTGTTGTTCTCTTCTAGACTGATTGTGTTTATTGTTTAAGCAGTTCAAAAATGATTCTCAAGATTCATGGAAAATATAAGTTTAGAATTTCCTTTCTCTTTATTACTCTTTCTTGTAGATCTCTCTCATTATAATTTGTTGATTGAGCGACTACAACAAGCTTCCACCAAGGCAGAAGTAGACCCCAGTAGAGATTCGTCAGATTTCATGACAGCAGAGGAGGTTGTGGACCTAACAGCCAGAACTAATGTATGCATTTTTGGCCTATTCAGCTTATCTTCTGATATCTCCCTTTTTTTGGTCCACGTAATTTATGATTTCTGTGGCTTATTTATCAGAGAAATATACTAAGTGTATGATGTTTTCCTGTGGGAAGGTGAAATAGCACGTCCACCTACAAAAATTAACATTTTTACTCGGTTCTGGCCTCCGTTTCCTAAATAAGTTTCTGTGAGGTTTAAAGCTTTTTCTACTGCAAGTCATTAGATCAATGCTCTGATATCATTGGCTGGCTTTAAAGCTCAGATGACCAAGTTACATGAGTATATTGCTTCTAGGGTGAAACATAACTTGCCTTGATTATTTTCTTTTTAAAGATGCAGTAATTCAAATGCAAAAAGAAAAAAAACAGGTGTAGAAACATGAAAAACTTCACAAACTGGAGCTTAGGAATCAAACATAATTGAGTGTGCAGGGCAACACCCTGACCTATTGTGGGTTAAAGGCTATATAGAATTTAAAACCAGTTACACCAATTCATGCCCTTGGCTTGAAATTTTCTTTGTGTGTCTATGAAGCATAGGGATAAAGGAACCATATTCCACTTCACTTTCCTGCCTGTATGATATGTCATAAAACCTTGTTTGACCTCCCAAGGAATGATAAAGACAATTATAATTGTCACAGCTTCCACTTCTCAATTATTGAAGGATATCCTTATTTAATTAGACCACAGTCTACACTCTGGTAGCCTTATGAAGTTTAAGGATATCTTTAGAAGTTAGATTTTAGAGGAAAATAGAAGGGAGTCAAATATTTTAGTTTAAAATCAAAATAGTTGTACAGTGCTTTTATATAAATAAATTAACACGTAAAATTTGTTTTCGTCTACCATTTGTTTCTTTTATTTTAAAATTTATTATATTATATATTTGCAGATGGAAAAAATTATCCAGAAAACTTAACTCTTAAAAGATACTCTAAAGTTCTATTCCCTAATTGGCCGTGCTAATTTTCATAAATTGTTTTATCAAAATGAAGGAAGAGTTTGAGGAGGTTGCAACAACTAAGCAGGAGGCCGATGTTAAAGCACAGGAAGATTCTGTGGTAGTTGAGGGTCCAGAGCAATCTGATGACAGTGAGGATGACTCTCTAAAATGGGCAGAGTATAAAAGTCTCTACTAGTGACAATGAAAAGTAAATTATTTTGATCTTATTTTCTTTTCAGAGTAGTTAGTGGGAAATTCTTTTAATAGTTGAAAAATTTTGTGAAGTTATTTTAGCATCCTCTGATTCCACTGTCGAGGGCATTTTGTTTTCGATTTTGCATGTAATGTGTAATTTGTAATCAACATTCCACTTCATTAATTCCTTCTATATTGTGTTTATTCTTATTTATTATATATGTTGGAAAAAAAAAAAAAAAACTAACCCGTTGTTTGAAATGTTGAATAGAAGGTGAAGGAGTGGAAAAAGGAAAAGAAGAATGTGAAAAATGAATTGTTTGGATTGAGTAAAAGAAACTAAGTAGATCTGATTGATTTGAAAAAATATAAAATTGTTGATTTTTTTTATGTAACGATCATATTGCACTTGTAAGTATGTGTTTTATATTATCGATTATGTAGATTTCTACATTTGAAGTTATACATTCGATTATGTATAGAAATTTTAAAGAATATTTTGAAGGGCTCAACAATGTCTCTCCAAAGAGTTTAACCATGTCATGTTGGCTTTTATTCCAAATCTTTCCACTTAACAACTCCATATTTTGAAGCAAATTACTTTCACAAATTTATTTTCATTCATTTCAATCTTCACCAACAATACATTAGTAGACATAGTGTAAAATTGAATATGGATGGTAGTAGTGGATATATTGTTATATGGTGAATATTTATTAAACAAAAATTACAACAATAACTAACTGATTTATTATCTAGAAATTACAAATATCAGCTAACTAAAAATAATTATATAATTTTTTTTTATTGTAAAACTCCTTTCTCTTTCTAGACTAATATGTTTCTTGATTGCAATTGATAATAGAATTTTGAGCTGCATAACATTTTATTCCAACAAAAATCTGGTTTTCCTTAACATAGACAAGTGGTGATACTTGTAAAGAGAATGATCTTTTATGCAGAAAAAAAAAATAGTTTAGTAATAGTATTTTAGAATTAGAAAGTGCACTACTATTAATAGGATGACAATTAAAGAAAACAAAGCTATGAAAGGTGGAGAGTAGATATGTACAATTGTCTATTGAGTTTAGTGAAATCTATTATCCAATTTAATTCAAAAATTTTGGATTAGATTTTCATATATATTTTTTAACAAATCCAACTCAACTTATCTTTAAGAATTAATTAAGTTAATTTGAATCAATTGAATTACTGGTTTTTTAAAAAAAATTAATTAAACATATAATAAAAAGTTTTAGGTGAATACAATCTAATAAAAACACAATAAAAAATAATTTTTATTATTTATCTCGTTAAGATGAACAAAAGAAATTAATTTCCGATAAATATATTTTTGTCAAAAAAAATCATAAAATGTGTGAGAACTTCAAAAAGGATTCTCAATATCATGGGCTTTGCAAAACACAGGGCCCAATTATTATTTCATGACATGACCCAATATTCGGAAGTTTACACACTCGCACAAACCAAACAATGGCGGGTTCTGAACCTTCTCCTTCTCCAAAAATCCTTCTAGCAAAGCCCGGACTCGTCACCGGAGGTCCCGTCGCCGGTAAGTTCGGCCGTAGCGGCGCCGGCGATGATGATTCCGTCCAGCTCCGTTCTCGTCTCCCTTCCGTTGCGTCCCTCAACCTTCTCTCCGATTCCTGGGATTTCCACATCGATCGCTTTCTCCCAGTACGTAACATAAATCTCCCTTTACCTCTGCTTTCCTTTTTGCCGCCAAAATGCTTACAATTAGGTTAGACGTTTATCGGTAGCTGAAGTAGACTAACAATGATTGCCATAAATGTTGCAGTTTTTGACTGAAAACACGGACTTTACAGTGATTGGAGTGATTGGGCCACCTGGAGTGGGCAAGTCCACTATTATGAATGAACTTTATGGTTTTGATTCAAGTTCCCCTGGTCAGTCTATAAGGTCCTCTCTGGATGATTTTTTTTTTTTTTTCATAAACACTAACAAGTGAAGAAAATGAGAAAGTAAATTCTTTTGTAAGTTAAAACCATCATATAGACCTCAGTTTTTGGAGAAGTTAAAATGGAGGAATTTCTATAACTTTTCAAAAGTTGAGGGCATAGATGATTTTATCTTAAATTCATTTTACTATTTAACAGAAAACTTAGTTTCTCTACTATGTTTTTTTCTTTCATTTTGACTTTTGATGTCTAAGCCTGCAGGGATGCTACCACCTTTTGCCTTACAGTCTGAAGAAACTAGAGCTATGGCAAGGCATTGTTCCACGGGCATTGAACCAAGGATTTCAACTGAACGCATTATTCTTCTCGATACCCAGGTATTACTACCCATAATATCTTCAATCTTGTTCCCTTCTTTTTTTGTGTTTTATATTCATTCGTTGATGTGCTTCATTTCTCATTTGAGGCTTTTTTTGTTTTCTATTCCTTTCACCGTTCCTCTTTCTAACCTTATTTTGTGTGGGATTGAGTTTTATTTGTGCTTTTTTTTACCTGTAGCCTGTATTTAGTGCTTCTGTTCTAGCTGAGATGATGAGACCAGATGGCTCTTCAACGATTTCAGTGTTAAGTGGAGAAACCTTGCCTGCTGAATTGGCTCATGAACTTATGGGTATTCAGGTAAACAGTAACTTCCAATTAGAGAATATCTTTTCAATACAAATATTATTATTTTTCTAGCTTGATGCCTTCAACTGTCCTATATCTGATTATCTTGACTATGTTGGGTTGCTGCAAGGAATCTTTCTAGCTTGCTGTTCTTCTAGCATCCATATGTCATATTGTGCTGGTGGTGTCAGAGGGAGTCCATGACGATAGCATGTGGCAATTGATGTTGACGGTATGTGTGTTATATTTTAAGATGCTTCAAGTCCTGTTCAATAACTCAATGGTTATTTCCTGTTTATGCCAAATTAAGTAGTCATTTGAAACAGTGTAGTGCCCGTTGGTTTCGTCTATTATTGTTATTTACTTGAATGAATGCATGACTTTTCTTAGCTCAGCTTTTTGCTATAAGAATCCAGTTAATAGATCAAGGGCTAATATGTACTGTCTGGCCTACACTATATAAAATAAAGTTGTTTTATAGCTTCCATTATGTTTAAAACGATCATTTTGGTGGATAGTTTCCATCCGATAGTGTATTGTAGGTATTTTTTGTTATGGAAGCAATTAGCATTATTTAATTTTAATATGGTACTAGTCCCTTTCTTTTAAGAATTATTTAATATAAACTCTTCGATGCATTCTGGTTTAAGAAAGTAAGACATCAGTTAAACTAATTTCAATATTTAAATCGTAGCCTTTCTTGGTTCGCATTTGGCTATAATTTGCTATTGCTAATTGACTAGAACTCTCAAATTTTTTATGCTTTTCAAACATGTGACTTTAATTTTGCTCACAAGTTCAGATGATGACAATCACTTGATTAATCTTTCGTCAGATTTGTGTTTTTGTAGATTTAAGATAAGATGACAATCAATTATAAGGACCAGTACGTGATGTTATTGATTGATAAAAGAGAAATATCAGATTCTTGTAAAATCCTATTTTTACAAATTGGAACAAATTTGTTTTAGGTTTCCTTGTTTATTTTGAAGTCTTTGTACATCATGTGCAGACTCTTTATTCTTTTGTTAACTACACTGTAAAGACTACTGATATATTGAAAACATATCATGCTGTACTTGAAATGTGTAGGTGGACTTGTTGAAGCACGGCATTTCAGACCCATCCTTGATGGCATCATCCCTATCGCAAAGCTCTAGTTCAGGGCTTGAGAAAGATAAATATTCTGAACATGAAGAATACGTGGCTACTCCTGTGTTTGTACACACGAAGTAAGAAACATCTATCTGCCTCAACTTATTGGCAGGAAAATATTAGAATTAGTGAATGCTATAATCACTGAATGAAGTCTAAATGCATCTCTAAACAAAGGAGAGTTCTTGAAAAAGACAAGTCCGGCCTAGACATAGAGGAAACTAGCGAATGAGAATTGATGAATGGTTAACTTGTTTGACTTGATTAATCTTGCTACTAGCCAAATTTCATCTTGGCAGGACTTTTATTTATTTATTTTCTTTAACTTTTCTTTCAAGTATCCTTTGAAGTCAAGGTCTGTCACCTACGGCATGTGTCGCTGACTGTTTGAAAATATATAAGAAAATTTGGATGACTTAAATATATTGTCCATCTACAAAAATGTAATTTTCGGGTGCGTTTGTCACAGAGTTCTGTCTTGTATCCACTTCCTTTTCTTTATTGGAACAGTTCGCTGCATAGTGAAGCACTAATCGGTCTTTTCCTTTGATTTTTACAGGTTGCAAGATCAAGACTTTACTCCCAATAATTTTGTGCAGTTGAAAAAGGCACTCATGCAATATTTCAGACCATCTTCTTTTGTGAGGGAACACTCTGCAAACAAACCTGAAGAGCATGTTTTATGTTCTACTGTTCGTGGCAATCAGATGGAGTCTAACTTGATGAATTTGTATGCAATCCCTCTCAAGAAAAAAGATGAAAATCCAAGAGCTCTGCATGACAGTTACGATTCTGCACTATGGAAATTGCGTGATCAGGTTCTCTTCCTCTCTCTACACACGCACAAAGAATGCCTCACAAACACTACAGTGCAGGATTTGCCAAGTTTCTTTACTTCGCTTGTTGCAGCTGTTATATTTCTTCCTTTCTTGTAGACCAGTTAGTTTTAATAATAAACAAATTAAAGACACGTGATATGTTTTCCTATCTCAGATTTTATCCATGAAGTCACCATCTTTCACTAGACCAGTGTCAGAGCGTGAATGGTTAAAGAACTCTGCCAAGATATGGGAACAGGTAAAAAACTCCCCAACGATATTGGAGTATTGTAGAACACTTCAACATTCGGGTATGTATAGGAGATAATTACGAAGGAAGGGAAGATTCAAGACAATCTCCGGAGTTGTATTTCAAGGTGTATCAATTAAAATGCAAAATCATAATATTCATGTATCAATTGCACATTCTTTACGCCGATTTTATTGCTGATGAATACAATTTATATTAGTTTTTACTGAACTCCTAATACCATAATTTTGTTATGTTTTGCCCGTAACTCTAACAATTGGTAGAGTATAGTAGTTACAAAAATAACTAATTCAGCATTTCTTCAAGTCTGTGTACAACATTCAATTTGGTGTGGATGACATAAATTCGTGTATAGACCGATCATTCACAAATCAAAATTTATTAACCTGCACAATGATGAATTGTACAGCGATTGCAGAATGAAAATTGATAAAGTGAAGATTTGCAAGAATTTATTTGTCAGCCACTATTTGTAACTTCTAGGAGGGTGAATAATTGTCATTTCCCTCCATTCAAATAATATCCAAGTAATTGTTTTGAAATTTCGGCCTTCTTTTGAAGCCTTATTCTTTTGAAGTCTTATTTTTATCGGCTTGATTTATTTTGAAGAAATAGAGGAGGGTGAGAGAAATGAAATTAATTTGAGTTTGATGAAAAAAAGTGATAACAATTTGCGGATTACCTTTCCAACATTGAAGAGCAATGTCTATGGGGGCCAAGAAAGAACCTTTGTTATTTATATTTAGTTACTATTTTTTATGTACACATCTTAATGTTTTATTCTTATAATAATTATATTTATTGTAAGTATTTAGAAAAGTGGAGTAATTAATTTTTCCCACAAATTTATTACAAAAATGTATAAATGATCACTAGAGTACTTTTTCATTTATTACAAAAATGTAATTAAAAATTACTGCATCTTAATTTTAATCGTTTCAATCTTTTCTCTTTATATTTTTTAATTTTGAAGTGAATTTTATGTAAGTAAAAATTGAAAATCATTATATATTTAAGATAATATAATTATATGAAAGTACAAATATTATAAAATACAGAATATAATACTAACTCATTTGAGTTGCTTGTTCATATATTTCATTGGACTTCTCGTAATGTGATTTAGACCCAGCCAGCGCCAAGCTGTATCAAAATTAAGACTACATATTTTCAAATCATGAAAGATATAATAATCACATGAATTCCAAGATTAGAATGTTTCATTGGTGATAGTTCCCTTATTTTGAGAATATAATTTTATTGAAATAAATTAGCTGATAATTATAATTTCCCACTAAGGCGTTTCCTTTACAAACTCTGGATCAGTCAGTTTTATTAAAAATATTATCGTACAAATAACAGATTAGGTAAAAGATGGTAGTAAATAAGAACAAGTCCTTTCTTTAACACGATTAGATATAGAGTGGTGACAGTATATTAAGAGATTTTGAAGTTCAATGTGAATTTATCTGTTTTCACCACTAATAATTCGTTTTATTGTTAAAGAGAAAAAAACAGCTTTCCACCTCACTAAAATGAAGGCAAAACAATTTTTGAGGATTAAACGAACAAACATCCAGGACATCTGCAACTCAGCTGCCCCATATTAACGGTTCATGCCTTAGACTCCCATGGCTGGTACCTGGTCCAGTTTCTCTGTCCTGGATTAAGGGCATGTCCTTTGGAATGATAGATATACTGTTCACCTTCTCCAGACAAATTTTCTTTGTGTTCAACACCATACCTTTTCGGTTTCAGTAGAAGAAGCTGCAATTTCATTGCATTATTATTATAATTATCAACATATTGAGGCTTCGGATTTTCATACTGTATGGTATTACCAAGGAAGGAAATAGAAAGAAAAGAATTACCTCATCTCCTGTGTGATCAGTTATGAAGTGGAGCCAGCCATGCCATTCAGGTGGAACCTGGGAGGCATTATACCTAGTTTTCTCTGCATATTCAACCCACCTGTGTCTTCCTGCCGAATAGTAAGAAAATCATGACATTAATAAATTTTATATTATGTCAAACATGGGTTTTACCTCATGTTTGGACAAAGCATTTTCAAATTTAAAAGAATTTAAAATTTAGGGTAAAAGAAAAGCATTTTCAAATTTAAAATCAATAACCTCCCATTTGCTGCTAAGATCACTACGGACATACCCTTGAATCACCCATTCACATTACACAAATTCGTAAAAACAATTTATTGGATGAGAATAATTACAGAAAGATGCTTCTTTCAAGATATCAAAAGCAGGGATGATAATACCCAAACCAAATGAGGACTTTTAAGGTAAAAAAACTAAAACGCCTCTCTAAATATGCATTCCACTCTTAAAATTTCCAATCCAAACACATTACAAAATATCAAAGTTTGAATCTTAAATCACTTGCAATTTTATATAATAGCATAGCATAAACTAAATCATTAATAAAAAGAGAAAGAAAAAAATTATGAAGGATCATAAGATTAAAAAGAACATAGCATAACCAAAATTGTCATCAACAATGATAACTGCCATAAGTACCATATCAATCAACAAATAAATATAAAAAATTTACATGTCAAAAGCACACAGAATGTTCACAATCAATGCAGCAAAGACATTCAAACAAATGGGGTAAAAAAGGAAAGAAAAATTAGAATAAATTCGTATAGTTTTTATCTCAATAATTTTAAAGGGTAAAATAGATTTCACACCATACTCATTCGGTCCGTTTTTTATATTTGATGCACAAAATTTGTATTATAACAATATACCACACGGTTCAACTCTGGTAAAATGGACCAAACTTCACGGGCATAATATATTTTTTATGCCAATTTGAGATCTGGGTGATAAAAATAGACTTGAATATACACATATCGAAGCAAGGGCAAAAAAACCCTTACTGCCCCCTCTATAAGGATGAAGTAACATAACTATCATGTTTATAACAAAATATCCATGTTTTATTATCATAAACACAAGTTGCATGCGTTTCAAGTTGCTAACTGTTAATCTTCTACCTAAACCCCTAAAATCTGTAAGTAAATCACAAGTTCAGAGCTCAAATATCAGTATGGTGTTCTCTCAAACATGAAAATTTATTTGCTTCACAAATTCACCCACATTTCGTTTTCCAATTAACTCCACTCTTCCTCAGTTCCTCATGTTGTTTCTTTTTCCTGCAATAATTATACCCAATAACAAGCAGGCAAGCCCATAACAGTAAGGTTGTTGACTTGCGACCTAGAGGCCACAGGTCCAAATCCTGGAATAGCCCACCATCTTGTAGAAGTAAGGATGTGCACATCTACCCTCCACAGACCCACAAGGTGGGAGGATCCTACCTAGTAGACCAGGTTGGCATTTTAATTGAATCCCAATGCACCATTCTCTTCCACTCATAATCCACCCCAAAGGCATCTTCTTGTTTCCAAAGACTATCCCTTCTAATTGTGAGCGTATGCACACATTCCTCACAATTTCTGTCGTTCTATTTCTTATGTTTATTTTATTAATATTTTGGCTTCTAGAATCTTTACTCTTTACCTAATTGCCCAGATAGAGAGCTATTGTTCATATTTATCTTTCATGTCCTGATTGTTGGTATGGTCTTTCGATTGTTTACTTGCAAGGCTTTTAGTAACTCCAAATTTGATTGTCTACTTCGAAGACACTAGCACCATAGTATTCTACCCTTAAGCAACGGTTATGAGGCAGCATTTGAAAAGCCATAACATTTCATATTATCAAGTTCTTGTTAATTATGTCAAAAGAGAGATATTCATGTGCAATAATTGAAATGCTTGATTGATATTAGTGGTAGCTGCCCATGTGAATGAGTTATATTTGCTGTTTTTAGCCATGTGTAATTTGTTAGACTAAAGCGCATGCACATGCAGATTGAGACACAAACTTACCGTACTGTGCTCCAAGCTTCTCATAATACTTGTTACCGAATTTATCAACACCAACAAGTGTTGCCCCAATATTGTGGATCTTGGTTTGCCTAAATAAAATTAAAAAAATAATAATAATTAGATTGTAAGAGGAAAAATACTAGTATCACAAGGAATTAAGATCTCATGGTAAAAAATACCAGTACACAGAGGACATACATCATTTTGAAAGAGGCCAGATACAATGAAAAAAAATCTAAATCTAATTGCAATGAACCATACAACCCACTCATCTCAACCTAGAGAAAAATCGTCCATATCTAAAGCTCTTCAACCTATATCTCTAAGAGGGTCATTTTGTAGATAGAAAGCTGATATATATATTTTTTTCACACATTATTCTCCTTCTCATATTCCACCCTGAATAATAGGAAAGGCTCTTTCAATTGCATCCAGTATTCTACTAAGCCTTTCTACACCTTATCTATTCATCAAGCATTAGAAAAGGCCCCGAACGAAAACACAGTGAGAGACATTCAATCATCAAATCAAAAGTAATAATTTGGCTTTCAAAGAGAGTGAGAAAAGGAATGAAAAAAACGAAAAGATTGAGCAAAGCAATTGACTTACAAGAGGTTTCCATCCGGAAGGCATCTCCTGAAATTTCAAACCGTAATGTAAAAAATATCAGCACAACACAAACGCACAACCCTCGAGTATTAAGTTTATTTTGTTCATGAAATCAAAGGAACCCTCAATAATGTAAAAATTATCAGCACGACACAAATGCACTACAAAAATCCTTTGACAATCGCAACATTAAATTAACAAAAAGCTGTTAAATCAAATCTGAGTTTCATTTAATCTCCTAAATTGCATTTTCCGGAGAATGAGAAATCAAAAGGCAGTGGCAAATTAATAAGAAGGGGGAAAAATAGGTTCAATAATAGCAACATCGAACTAAATAATCGGAATTCAAAGTGAAAAAACTAGAAGATTGGTAAAATATGCAATGTTAGGGGAAATTTGAAAGCGAAAGAGAAAGGAACAAACAGGTAGCCTTCATCCTTGAGCTCTCTGAGGAAAGTGCCGAGACCCTTTTCTCTGATCGATTTGAAAACGTTCTTCACCACCGACGCCATGTTGTTCTTCTTCCTCCTCTCCCACTCTCTTCTGGGTATTGCTAAGGCTGCGTTTGGTAACACCAAATAGATTTAACAAATGAATCAGACTAAAAAAAACTCAATAGTTAAATTAGTAAAATATAATTATTATTATTATTATTATTAAGAATTAATAAAGAAAATAATCTTATCAATAATTCTTCTTATATTTTTTTCACTTTCTTCACCCACACGTGCCCATCTATATTAGAAATATACTATTTTAAATAAATAAGGAAATAATCTAGAAAAAAATACTTTAAATGAATTTATTTTAAATAAAAATTTATTTTTAAGAATTATTTTCAGTAAAATTATTTTTATAATCTTTCCTTAATCAAAACATATTTAACAATTTTGAACATTTTATTTTTAAAATTTTTATTTCCATCTTTATTTTTATATCGAATTTCAACATTTTAAAAAATATTAATAACTACAAAAATACATCGCAATATAAATTTAATATCTTTAAATATAAATTTTACATTAAAAATACTAACTAATTATAATTTTACTTATAATACATTTTTTCTATTTAATTATTATAAACTTTACAAATCTCTTACCAATAATTTTTTTTATTGATGTTTAAACTTCATTCATTATCTCTTAAAGTTTTCAACACTCATTTATATGTATATTTCTACAATATTATAAAAGAAGATTTGTAAGAAAAATAATTATTATAATGATGTACACAATTTAACTAATTATAATTAAACATATTTAAATTATTTAATAAAAAAATAACCATTTTTTTATTGTTATATTTAGTGTTACATATATTTTTCAATCCATACTTTTTTATTTTCAAAACTCATTCTCTCAAACAATTTTCTTTAGTTCCTTCTTCTGCTTCTTCCATTATTTTTTTAATGTTGTTTATTTTTTTTTTATCATTGCATAGAAGAATAACTTTAAGACATTGAAACTTTTTTTTTGCCCACATTGGTTATCACTCTTAAACATTTTGAAAATTTGTATTTTGTCTATTTTAAATAAATTTCTAACCAAAATTATATGAACATAATTGATAATATTTTTTATATTATTAATATAAATAGCATTGGTTATCACTCTTAAACATTTTGAAAATTTTTATTTTGACTATTTTAAATAAATTTCTAACCAAAATTATATGAACATAATTGATAATATTTTTTATATTATTAATATAAATAGAAATTCTTAAATCATTAAGATAAAATAAAACAAACAATCACTAAAGATTCGGTTAATTTTGATATAAAAGATATTTTCAAGAAATGAAAAATAGATAAAAAAATATAACAAGTATAATATAACTAAATTTTAAAATCTAAAAGAAAAGTTTAAAAATATACTAGAAGAAGTGTACGTGGCGAATAGTGATTGGACAGTAATACATCATTTTGTCTCAAGGTTACTCGTGAATTTTTATTAATATTTAATATCAAAGACAAAAACTTAGAAATCCTGTGCCAGAGCAAAAAGGAAGAACTTTGGAAGGAGGTACCGACAGATTGTTTTTCCCGACCCTTCAATCCCAATTGGTATGTTCTTTTTTCTTCCACGATTCCATTTCTATCTTTTCTTTTACTTGTTTTCATAATTTTCTTTAATTGATCTGATTCTAAGTTAGGGCTTATCTTGTATTGGGGTTTCATTTTCAATATGTACTTTTTAAATCGTCCTAGTTTTCATGTTTGACTCTTCTTTTTATAACATCGTCCTGAATGCATATTTGTAAGGTAGATTAAATTAATTACATGTGCAATTGATAATTTGGGTTTTTAGATGTTGATTCATTCATTACATTGGCTTTATGCAGAGGAGAAATCATGAAACTGAAAACATACGCTGGTCTTAGTTTCATTGCAACTCTGGCTATTATATATCATGCATTTAACAGTAGGGGTCAGTTTTATCCGGCAATGGTGTATCTCTCAACTTCCAAGATCAGTTTGGTGCTTCTTCTCAACATGGGTTTGGTCTTTATGTGTATTTTATGGCAATTAACCAAGAAGGTTTTCTTGGGTTCCCTCCGTGAGGCGGAGGTTGAGAGACTCAACGAGCAATCGTGGAGGGAGGTAATGGAAATCCTCTTTGCAATCACCATTTTTAGGCAGGACTTCTCTGTTACATTCCTTGCAATGGTCACGGCATTGTTGTTGATTAAGGCATTACATTGGTTGGCTCAGAAGAGAGTTGAGTACATCGAGACCACTCCTTCAGTACCCATGCTGTCCCATATTCGAATTGTATCTTTTATGGGGTTCCTTCTTCTCTTAGATAGCCTTTTCTTATACAGTTCTTTGAAGCATTTGATAGAAACTTGGCAGGCTTCGGTTTCACTGTTCTTTTGTTTCGAGTAAGCCTCCTTCTTCCTTTTTCTCCTCCCACATGAGTTATGACACGAGAATAGTGTATATAAAAGAACTACGAATATTACTGCAGCTAAATTTCTGGTTGGATAAGTCCTGAATTTGAGAATGCTGGTTGTTTAGTTTTTTTCTGTTTGACTTTGTTTTAATTCAGTCATGCCCAAATCCAATTAGGCCATGTTGATATATGAAATTTCACATCTTGGTTCAACTCTCGAAAATCAAATTTCTTGTTGGACAATGATAGCTAAAGGGTTGGTGAAAGGCCATATACATCATTCTTTCAAATGGTATATACTTGGGTATTTTATTTGACAAATTATCTGTTTCTTTCTCAGGTACATGATACTGGCAACCACCACCGTGTCAATTTTTGTAAAATATATTTTCTATGTCAGTGACATCCTTATGGAGGGACAATGGGAAAAGAAACCGGTCTTCACTTTTTACCTGGAACTCATTAGGGACTTGCTTCACTTGTCTATGTATATGTGCTTCTTTCTTGTCATTTTTGTGTAAGTGATCAGTCAACTCTTTTGTACATTTACTGCAGTCTTGATATGCATGCACTACACACAAGTCATTAGTCATAGTCTCTGTTTTTGTATGCCTCTCGTGGAACTTACACATTTAGCCATTGGACTGCACTTAGAAACAGATTCAATCATAGTTAGCAATGATGCTTATAGTTTCTGTTTCGATATTTGTTTTTCATAGTCATGCTATTTTGGTCAGATTATACAATTAACTCTCACTGGTTATATTTTCACCTGTACTAACTTTAGTTGATCTATTAGAAACTATGGTATTCCCTTGCACCTTATACGGGAGCTGTACGAGACATTTAGGAACTTCAAAGTCCGTGTTGCAGATTACATACGTTATCGTAAAATCACTTCAAATATGAATGATCGATTTCCAGATGCAACCCCTGAAGAACTTAATGCGTGAGTTTTAAACTTGTTGTAGTATCTCTCTTATTAATTTGATGTTTATGCATACTAAATATATAAATTTAAATGGCTATGCAGAAGTGATGCAACCTGCATTATCTGTCGTGAAGAGATGACTACAGCCAAGAAACTTATATGTGGACATCTTTTTCATGTTCATTGTCTCCGATCATGGCTGGAGCGGCAGCATACTTGCCCCACCTGCAGAGCCTTGGTTGTACCACCAGAAAATGGAACAACTGCAGCTGTAGGGCAACAAGGATCACAGGCAGATGGTCAACGGCAGGGTAATCATATGAAAATCAATCACTAGTTGGAAATTGTTTGTATAACATTTTAGTGATGTACATGATGCCAGAAATGAACGGATATTTTTTCCAGAGATACAGTGTCTTTGAAAACCAAATGGAAAAATAGATTTTAATCATGATTCTAACAAATAAAATCTGCACCTTCTACCATATTCTTTAAAAATCATTTGAATTTTACTATTTATTTTTTGTAATGTGTAATTTCTTTTTTATTCACCTGTGAAGATTTTCTCATTAATCTTTTAATGTTTCGGATGAAGCTCCTAAAGATCCTATTATATATTTTTACACATATTAGTTAACTTTTAAAACCTTGTTTTATTTTAATTCTGTGTGGTTATGTTGCCTGCCTGAGTCCAATACAATTAGACTATTTAAAATATGACTGTAATGGGTATGTGCAAAGTCAACCAATTAGAACCCATATTTAGTATGACTTTTAAAGTAGTTATTATCGAAATCATACGTGGTGGTTTGTGATTGGATGATAGTGAAATAGTGTGTAAACATTTTCCACTGTCAGTGCATATCTTATTTTTTTCTCTTAAAATATTTTGAATGTAATATCTGTAAGATTTAAATTAACACCTGTAATTTTAAACATTGTGACTCTGCATGTTTGTGCATTATTTAATATTGTTTATTATCGCCTTGAACAGGAACTGGGACAGGCAGTGGAAGCACAGGTCAAAATGAGGCTACTGATAATTTGAGTCGACATCAAGCCAGACTTCAAGCCGCTGCTGCTGCAGCTTCAATATATGAGAAGTCTTACGTATACCCTTCTGCAAATTCGTTTGTATGGTATGGCATTTCTGTTTGAACAATTAGGCAGTAAGTCATTTATGCCGTGTATCTTGCTCGTTATTAATATAATGAGGGGTGCTAGCAACACTCTCTCTCACACTTTCTACTGGTTAAAATTTTAGAAGCTTCCAATTCATGAGTGGGGTTCATCAAATAAGTTGTGGGGCCCCCAAAATTTGTATGATTTCCAATAAATTTCAACCAATAGTTGAGAGTGCGTTTCTACTTCTAGCAGAACCATAGCCGCCTTCAATAGTGTTGTTGAACCCACCGATACCCTGTTGTTGGGGGTGAAACCACTCACTCTTAGGCAATGATTTTGGTATTATTGTTCGTAAGAAACTTAGCAACCCAATGAAGTGTTTCTCTCCCCTCAGAAACAATGCTTCCTCCCTTTGATGATGAAAACCAACATTTGGTGATTGTGTCTGGGAACTGCAAATCCTTTTAAAGTCTTCAACTCCTCTTCGACATCCCTTTCTAAATCTATTGCTCTAATCTTCTCTTTGGGATCGTGAGGTCTAACTCTGTATTTCACATCTTCTAACAAATAAATGTCACAAAATATTGAATATATTCTTCTACAAAACTTGTTTGATATATAGTGATATGCATCCCCAAATTTTATCTTCCAAACCTCCAAATCAATGCTGAAGTAAACCTCTTCGAATTCCAATTCTTCTAATTGCATTTTCGTAGTTGGTTTGATTTGCCACACTTCAAAAAATTTCTCAGCCCTAGCTATCCACCTCAAGGTGTCTCATAGTAACCTTTTGTAACTGACTCGATAGTCATTAATCACATATTGACTACAAATAAAACCAGCTGTAACTGACCTATTAAAATCCTAATAGAAACATTGGTAACTTAGGGTTTGTTTGATTCTGTTCTAGTACGCATACAAATCTTATATCACTTAAGAGTCGAGAGTTAGGGTGCTTTATAAACATTCTCTTCTCTTAATCCATCTACTTTTTCTAAGGATAAACCTGTGATAGAAACATTGAGTTCAAATGTAGACAATATCTCGAATGTGCTGATTTATTTTAGTGGACTTGAGTTCAAAATAGATTCTATTCTAAATGTTTGGTTTTAAAAACAGTTTTCTAAAACAATTTCACACTATTAAGAAACTGATTTCTCATCTAAACCTATTAACTTTTTAAAATTGTTTCTAAAAGTGTTTTAAAAATCTATAAATTACAAATGTTTTCCTTTTCTAGATTGTTTTTGCAATTCATGTTTTGCAATGCAATTCTACCCATGTAAAAGATCTGATTTGCTATACAAGGCAAAGTACCAATTTTGTGATCTTACTCATGTTCAGCTACGTTAAAAATTTGATAATGCTGAACTAGTCTAGAAATGTTTAATTGATAAGGCCTGTTCTTAAATTGACAGCTCGCCTGGGTACACCCTTCATCCTCCTGTGGCTGAATCTACTAATACAGTCAGTAGTGGAGAGCAAACTTCCGGTGAACAAACACAAAGGCAGTTTTTTACCGCTTGTGGACTAACAAATGTATCCTTTCCTCCAATGCAACATGTCCATTTTCTACCTTCCCAACCACATGCAGCCCCTGTTAATTATGGAAAGGGGTTTGAAAATGATCCAAATTTCCCAAGCTCTCAGCTGGAAGCTCATAGAAAACTCCTTCAATACCAGATTCAGGTATGACGCGCTCTCTGTTTTCTTTACCAGCACACAGTAAGTGGTACATATCATCTTCGGTTTACTTGAATATAAATGGTCACATATGATAATTATCGTGACCACCAAATGAATACTCCCTTCTCCTGATCAATACTAAATTCTGCTCCACGAAAAAGGGGCATTTACTGATATTATTGTTCTAAATAGCTTTCACAAAATTAGGCTTTTATAAGCACTGAGACGTAACTAATGAATGGATACTAATAGTTTGTACTGCATCAATGTGTTCAGTGCATGGTTTCGATCAGTGTAATTAAATTGTTTAATAAAAATTGAGTTTTCATTATTTTGAACGAAGGTCTAACTCACAACAAATCCCCCCCTTGCCCCCCCCCCCCGCAGATTCTGCAAAATCAGCTTGAGATTCTGCAGAGGACAAATGGTGATAAAAGTGTAGATGAGGGCACATCATCATCTGATAGCAGAGGCAAGAGTGTGGTTTGCTCATCTGGATCTGCTCGTGGTTATATTGAGGAGATTCGAGATGGAAAAGCATAAAGTTGGCTGTTTATTTCTGGTTTATGCCTGGAGGACAGTCAAATGTAGATATAGGAAGAAGAGAATACAGAAATCACAGCATTGCTCTAATGTGACATCTGTTATTTGTGATGATACTAATCTTGTAAATGCTTAGTGCCCCTTAAAAATGATTTACTTCGACTGTTTTTTTTCTTCTGTGGATTGTACGCTTATATTAGCTTTAACAACCTTTTGATCAGAAAGTGGGGATTTATTGTTTGAGGCATATTGTTTCCCTTTTAATGTGGGGATTTCTCAT
Organism: Macrotyloma uniflorum; assembly: GCA_016859785.1. Classification (NCBI taxonomy): domain Eukaryota; kingdom Viridiplantae; phylum Streptophyta; class Magnoliopsida; order Fabales; family Fabaceae; genus Macrotyloma; species Macrotyloma uniflorum. The sequence continues at coordinate 942,137 of BDMB01000002.1, forward strand.
CAATGTTTGAGGTTTGTTGTTTTCTTATAAAAGTAGGGATTTACTCCGGAAGAGAGAAACTTATGTTTTCACCGATGAAAATAAATGTTTCTAAAGCATTACAATTTTAGCCAATGAATGAAACACCAATATCAAATGTGTATTTCTCTTATGTATTGGGTTGGGTATGTTTAGTTAAATACTTGTTTAAAAATGGATAGGTATACACAATTCTAATGTGCACATATTCGGCTCAATGTTGTGACTAGGCATATCCAGAATGTTTTTCGATCTGTCTTTGATTTGCATCTCTATAGCTTCAATTTTACAAGTTAACTTCTTTGCCATCAAGCATCCTTAAGTACTTCTGCAGATGTACAACCAAACACACTAAGTATGCAATTGAGTTTTTTTTTTTTCTCTTTTTAAATTTCAGCAAGATATAACAAATTTGGGACTAATTTTACTCCTTACTATTTTTAAATTATCTTCAAAACTTAAAGTTTCATTAATTCTTAACTATTGATTAACTTATATACTAAAAGCTTCTCACTAACAATTTATCCTAACTTTCACTTTCAACAAAAAGACAAACAAAAAATAAGGCAAACCCATGTGTTTGTGTTTCGTCTAGTTTTTAATAAAAATGATATTTAATACATAATATTACATAATTATTTTAACAAGCATTGCAATATATAATATTGGATAATTAAATTAATTAATTAAATCATTAAAATTTAAGTAATGCAAATTTAAGAAATTTTATTTGTATATGAGACAAAAGATTGTTATGAAGTGTGCCATCAAGGGAGCATTAAAAAAATAAATTGAGAGAAGTTATTTTCAAGGACTCTTAAACAACTTACTCTCAAAGTTTTAAGATAGATTTAAAAAAAATAAAATTATAAATGTGTTTTAAAAAAACTTCATAAATATTTAGTGTAATAAAAGAAAATAATTGTTACTAAGATTATAGTGAAATAGTGAAAAAAGTAATAGGATAAAATAGTAAAAATAAATATACATTCTGAAAAATATATTTAGAATAATTAATTATGTTAAATATTAATAAAACCATAAAGGTGATGCAGAAAAAATTTCCACGAATAAGTCATAGATTTCTTCAAATCTTAAAATCTGAAAAATCACAAGCACAAAATAAATTAAGTTTTTAAAAATATTATACCACCAACACAAAATACAGCAAACTAATAATTTCTCTACCCTAAATTTTTGTTCTTATTAATTCGTTCAAGAACAAATTTTATTTTATCTGTTTTAGTTCTTTCTGTTTGTTAAAATGTCATCTTCATTACAGCTTAGTTTGCCACAGGATTTATTTAATAATCTTAAATTTAAGTACATGTTTTAAATATTTTTAAAAAATTATAATTTATTTAAACAATTTAAAAAATAAAATAAAAATAAGTCTACGATTGATAGGTATCATTATTAATCTTTTATTAAATAATTTTATTTCCATTTTTTTTATATTAAAATGATAATAGTTAGAAATCTCATTTCACTTGAAAAATAAAATTAATTTAAAATATATTACATGAATGTAAAATTTAAAAGATTTTATAAAATTAAGTTAAATTTAAAATATATTTTTAATACGATATAACAACCTATTATTATATCTATCTCATATTCGAATTAAAGAGATGTGAACCCGAGGGAGAAGTTTCACGTGTGAGGCACTATGTCTGCTTTTGAATTCCAGATACACTAGAAACACAAAAATAGTGAATCAGTTTTTTTTTCTTTCTATCAAATAATATTATTATATTCATGGAAGAAGTGATATCATATTATAAAATTGCAGTGGAATTAAATCCAATGCACCTGACTTTCCAACTGAGTAAGTGTACCAACATTTGATGAACATGAAAATGGGTAGGTAGCTCCATTACCTTGACCGTTCATGAATCAACTACTCTGAATTTTTAGTTTATAATATTCAGTGGCCACATTTTTCTTTTATATAGAACTCCTTCAAGTTGTTTGACCATGACCAACAAAGTGTGTGTTCTGTGCGATCCAAAAACTACATAGTCATACCCGAGGCTACCTACCAACACAAGTGGTCGAATATGTTCCTCCGCTGCCACGGTTGACTCAAATTAAACATAGAAACATACAAAAGGTTCCATGCACGAAGCTGTTATCAAATATTTTAATAGCCTCAGATGCATAGAATATCATCAATTATTGGTTGATAACTTTAAAATTGTTGCAAGGTCATGCACGTGATACTCACCTACCCTACTTCCAATCCCCCTTACAACCATATAAAATCCTACCTCCTCCAACATCTTCAAACACACAACTTCACCAAGCAAGCCTCTTTTACCAGTTAAGTGCTGTGACTTGGTGACTTCTATCCGTTGTTAATCACAGTGCTTGATTTGGTGTCCAAATATCATCACCATCATCTCCGGTTGGTTCATTATATATTAAAGAAAACTAAGATGGTGACTGTTTCTGAGATCCGTCAGGCTCAAAGGGCAGAAGGCCCAGCAAACATCCTTGCCATTGGAACTGCAACCCCACCAAACTGTGTTGATCAGAGCACCTATCCTGATTACTACTTCAGAGTCACAAACAGTGAGCACATGACCGAGCTCAAAGAGAAATTCCAGCGCATGTGTAAGTTCTCTCATCTTCTTTTTCCTCCCTTTTGACATATATACCAATACCTACTAGTGACAGTCATTTGAAATCTCTTGGTATTTCTGATATTTACCAAAAACCAATTTTTAATAGGGTGCAAAGATTATAAGACACATCATTTTCCTATAAGTTACTAACTATGTTGTTGAATCAAGCTAATTATAGTGTTCATTGATTTACAACATTTCAGGCGACAGGTCCATGATCAAGAAGAGATATATGCACCTGACTGAGGAGATCTTGAAGGAGAATCCTAACATGTGTGCTTACATGGCACCTTCTTTGGATGCCAGGCAAGACATGGTGGTGGTAGAGGTACCAAAGCTGGGGAAAGAGGCTGCAGCAAAGGCCATAAAGGAGTGGGGGCAGCCAAAGTCCAAGATTACACACTTGGTCTTCTGCACCACCAGTGGTGTGGACATGCCTGGTGCTGATTACCAACTCACTAAACTCTTGGGACTTCGCCCCTATGTGAAGAGGTACATGATGTACCAACAAGGATGCTTTGCAGGTGGCACGGTTCTTCGTTTGGCCAAGGATTTGGCTGAGAACAACAAGGGTGCACGTGTGCTTGTTGTGTGTTCTGAGATCACTGCAGTCACATTCCGTGGTCCAAGTGACACTCACCTGGACAGTCTTGTGGGACAGGCATTGTTTGGAGATGGAGCAGCTGCAGTCATTGTTGGTTCTGACCCAATTCCAGAGATTGAGAAGCCATTGTTTGAGCTGGTTTGGACTGCACAAACCCTTGCTCCAGACAGTGAGGGTGCTATTGATGGCCACCTTCGTGAAGCAGGACTCACATTTCACCTCCTTAAGGATGTTCCTGGGATTGTTTCAAAGAACATTAACAAGGCACTTTCTGAGGCATTCAACCCATTGAACATCTCTGATTACAACTCCATCTTCTGGATTGCACACCCAGGAGGACCAGCAATTCTGGACCAAGTTGAGGAAAAGGTGGGTCTGAAACCTGAAAAGATGAAGGCTACTAGAGATGTGCTGAGTAACTATGGGAACATGTCAAGTGCATGTGTGCTTTTCATATTGGATGAGATGAGGAGGAAATCAGCTGAAAATGGACTGAAGACCACAGGTGAAGGTCTTGAATGGGGTGTCTTGTTTGGCTTCGGACCTGGACTCACCATTGAGACTGTTGTTCTCCACAGTGTCGCCATTTAAGATTCTGCCAACTCTACTATTTCCTTATTATGACTAGTACTTTGGGTCAGTGCCTGTATGAGATTTTTTTTTTTTTTTAATTTTCAATATTTACAAAATAATTGTATTTATAATATTGAAAAGAATAATTTCCACTTTTAGTGCATTCCATAAACAGTTGTGTTATGTTTTAAACACTATTATGTTATAACTTTTGCATCAAGTTTAAAACTAATTAACCAAATTATTTATTAGAGATTATTATATCTTGTTATTTCAAAAGTTATTTTATGTAACAAAAGATACTAAATAATATTCAACATCATTTTAACTGTTATTTGTATAAGATTTTTTTTATAAATCATTAAATATATAAAGTTATAAATCATTAAAAAACATTATATATAGGGTAAAGTTAAGTAAATAGAGTTTAGGGAGAAGACAATGAAATGTTCAAAATCTGCAGCCATTAACATCCAAACTCACCAAACTTCTGAATTATGAGTTTTTTCAAATATTTGTGTGACTGTATCTTCATTCAGTGTTCTCCCTTTGAATTTCAAGTTTATGAAGTGATTTTTTCTCTTCAGTTAGAACCTTATCTCTGCTCACAAAAAACTTCAATGAGAAATCACCATTTTTATCAGATAAACTTAATCATGAACTAAGTTTTCAATTAATTACGAAAAGAAACACAATGAGAAGTCAGCATTTAATCCACCATATATTTATATGAGAACGAGTACTGTTTTGTCTTTTTTTAAATGTTTTTTATAAATAGAATGTAATTTATTTAAAATTTTGTTAAATATTGATAATGATATTTTTTTAATTAATATTTAATATTTAAAATTCATTATAAATATTTTTTAATAAAATTAACATAAAATATTGTTATTAAAAATTATTTTATTTTAATTAAAAATTATTATGATTTTTTAAAATAATTACATTAAGTATGCTTGATAATAGTTTTCAAGAGATGATAAGATGGTTGTGATTTTTTAAAAAAAATATTTAATGAGTAATTAAATTTTTTTTGTAAAAATAAATTTGTGAAAAATATTTTATAAATAAATAAATTTATTTTTATAATATAAGAATAAGATTTTGAGAATAATGATGTCTAGATTTGAAAAAGGAATAAAAATTATTTTCTTATTAAAATTTCAAGTTTTTTGTTTTTTTATTATGTCATTTAAGAGAAAAATCATGTAAATTTGAAAAAGATAAAAAGTTACATTTCGTTAAGATTAATGTTTTTTTTATCACTTATCTATATTATATGTTATAATAAGTTATATAAAAAAAAATATTTTGTATAAAATTGATGATACATTCTTAAAAACCAAAGGAATGTGGTAGTTTCTAATGTCGTTTTTTTATTAAAGCATAACAAAATAATTAAATATTTCAAATTTGAAAAAGAAACAAAAATATGTAGAAAGAGTGATGAGAATAACTTACTAAGCTATTAACCTTTAATTTAAATTATGCTAATAAAATAAAAAACAAGATTAAATATATTTTGTCTTTATATTTTTTTAAAAATTGTCTTTATTTATTATATTTTTATTATTATTAATCAATGTCTTTCAACTTTTAAAAAAATATATAATTTAATTTTTTTTATCAATCTTATAACAATAAATTATTATTATTAAATATTATATTTAAAGGTAAAATCATATTTAATCTTTTTATTATTATTAAAATAGATATTTAATTTTAAATATAAAAAATAAATTACGTATTTTTAAAAATAGAAATTTGAATTAACATAAAAGAATAAAAAATAATTAAAAAATGCTGAAATCAAAATCATATTTAATCTCAAAAAATAATTTATTAATAAACATAAAAAAAATTAAAAGAAACATATAAAAAATTATATATCGCATGTTCCGGTCCAGAATCACAGCATCATATAAACATACTATAAGAAAAAAAAGATACATTTGAAGTTATAATGTGTAAGTGTAATCGAACAATTCCAATAATAGTATAACTAAACAAGTGTCACATAAATAATTCCATATTCATATATTTTAATAATACAAATTACTAATAACTTATTATTATTGGATAAAAGTGGAATACTGAACCACTTAAATAATAATCCCATGATTATGAAGTCATGTTAAGGTTGCTTCTGGGAAAAATCATTCTTATTTAAGATAAAATCCAAATAAAATGTTCCATGGAGATGCTTATTATACCCCACTAACACTATATATTAAAAAACAAAATACATTAAAAGAATGTTATGAAAAAATGATTTTTAAAAAGAAATAGATAAAGAAAAATAAAAATGGTTATTTGGTAGAAAATGGGTAGGTAGCTCCAATCCTTTGACCATCCAAGAATCAACCACTCACTTTGAAATTTAATTTTAAAAAATCAATGCCCTTATTTGTTTATAGGTTTAGAACTCAATGTTCCTTGACCAAGATCAAGGAATTAGAAAATATAAAAATATAAAAATAAGATAATAAAAAATAATGAAGAGTAGTGTATGATCCAAAAACTGTATGACGTGGCGCAACTCTACCCGAAGATTTCACTTTCATTTGATTGTGGCCGTTGATATTATTTCACATGCCACCTACTGCGCTACCATGGTTGACTCAGATTAACGAAAATTAATATTAGCATACCAAAAGTGTGCTTATTTTGTATCTGGGAATAATTTATAGTTGAAATTTCTTTCGTTTTTCTCTCTGAATAATAAAATCCAAACATCCTATTCACGTCCGAAAATTATTGCAAGAACATTTCAACTAAAACGAAAAATATGTCGTTGAAAACTAGTTTTTTTTACATTAACGTAAGGGAAATGCTTATCAACAATTCAAAGTAAAGCGAAAAACAAGTCCTTTTGTTACACCAATGTGTCCTTTTAAATTGACGTAAATGCAAATTATATAACTATCTTTTAGAAGTAACACAAAAATGTCACAATGTCTCAATATAAGTAAATAATTGCTACTCATTGTAAGCAAGATAATATTGAAGCTAATTAATATTTCATACAATTTATAAACTACGTCAATAAACTTGACAATTACCATGAATTAACCTGGGATTAAAAGTCAACCAACTACTATTTGGTTCTTTGGTGGTAGGAGAATAACTAATATTCCTCAACCAAGTTCCATGAACTTAACTGTGATAAAATAATAGGGAAGAAATGTATAAAATATCTATGGTGCTTTTCTCCCAATTATTGGTTGGTAAGTTTAAAAATGAATGCATTAAAGGGGGTAGAGATGGTCTTCAAAAACATGCCACCAAACTCATAGTTTACAAACTAACAGGCAGACATGGTAGACTGCATAGAAAATATGTTTGCAAAGAAAGGTGGCAATTGGTCTTGCACGTGATGTTCACCTACCCTTGTTCCTATCCAACATTTCATACATATAAAATGCGACCTCCTCCAACATCTTCAAACACACAACTTCACCAAGCAAGCCTCTTCTACCAGTTAAGTGCTGTGACTTGGTGACTTCTATCCGTTGTTAATCACAGTGCTTGATTTGGTGTCCAAATATCATCACCATCATCACCGGTTGGTTAATTATATATTAAAGAAAACTAAGATGGTGACTGTTTCTGAGATCCGTCAGGCTCAAAGGGCAGAAGGCCCAGCAAACATCCTTGCCATTGGAACTGCAACCCCACCAAACTGTGTTGATCAGAGCACCTATCCTGATTACTACTTCAGAGTCACAAACAGTGAGCACATGACCGAGCTCAAAGAGAAATTCCAGCGCATGTGTAAGTTCTCTCATCTTCTTTTTCCTCCCTTTTGACATATATACCAATACCTACTAGTGACAATCATTTGACATCTCTTGGTATTTCTGATATTTACCAAAAACCAAAATTTAATACGGTGCAAATATTAAAAGACTGTTCATGTTCCTATAAGTTACTAACTATGTTGTTGAATCAACCTAATTATATTGTTCATTGATTTACAACATTTCAGGCGACAGGTCCATGATCAAGAAGAGATATATGCACCTGACCGAGGAGATCTTGAAGGAGAATCCTAACATGTGTGCTTACATGGCACCTTCTTTGGATGCCAGGCAAGACATGGTGGTGGTAGAGGTACCAAAGCTGGGGAAAGAGGCTGCAGCAAAGGCCATAAAGGAGTGGGGGCAGCCAAAGTCCAAGATTACACACTTGGTCTTCTGCACCACCAGTGGTGTGGACATGCCTGGTGCTGATTACCAACTCACTAAACTCTTGGGACTTCGCCCCTATGTGAAGAGGTACATGATGTACCAACAAGGGTGCTTTGCAGGTGGCACGGTTCTTCGTTTGGCCAAGGATTTGGCTGAGAACAACAAGGGTGCACGAGTGCTTGTTGTGTGTTCTGAGATCACTGCAGTCACATTCCGTGGTCCAAGTGACACTCACCTGGACAGTCTTGTGGGACAGGCATTGTTTGGGGATGGAGCAGCTGCAGTCATTGTTGGTTCGGACCCAATTCCAGAGATTGAGAAGCCATTGTTTGAGCTGGTTTGGACAGCACAAACCCTTGCTCCAGACAGTGAGGGTGCTATTGATGGCCACCTTCGTGAAGCAGGACTCACATTTCACCTCCTTAAGGATGTTCCTGGGATTGTCTCAAAGAACATTAACAAGGCACTTTCTGAGGCCTTCAACCCATTGAACATCTCTGATTACAACTCTATCTTCTGGATTGCACACCCTGGAGGGCCAGCAATTCTGGACCAAGTTGAGGAAAAGGTGGGTCTGAAACCTGAAAAGATGAAGGCTACTAGAGATGTGCTTAGTAACTATGGGAACATGTCAAGTGCTTGTGTGCTTTTCATATTGGATGAGATGAGGAGGAAATCAGCTGAAAATGGACTTAAGACCACAGGTGAAGGACTTGAATGGGGTGTCTTGTTCGGCTTTGGACCTGGACTTACCATTGAGACTGTTGTTCTCCACAGTGTCGCCATATAAGATTCTGCCAACTCTATTATTTCATTATTGTGTACCAATTTTCAAACTTGCTGGAGGTTGTAACAAACAAAAAATGAAACTCTTCTAGAGTTTGTTTGTGTACTTTACATTAAAATAATACATGGTTTGGTGGCCTTTTAGCCTAATTAATAACAGGATTTATTTGAAAATTTTACCTTTTTTGTTTTACTATCTCTTTGTTATTATGTATTTGTTCAATTGTTATTAATTTTTCTTTTCTGATATCATTTTCCCGTTAACTTTTATATAAATTATAGACTTTATTAAATAAGTTTTACTGGTTCGTTTATTCAATAAATTATTTTGGTGAAAAGGAATTCTGAATAGGTTATTATTTTTTAGATAGAATAAGATTGTCTTTTAAAAACAATGTTGTTCGGTTAGATAACACGCGAACAGTATAAATGGGAGTTTAAGGATTAAAGCTTAAAGGTTGAGAGTGTGAGGCTTAAAAACTTACAAGATTTCATTTGTGATTCACCATTTAAAAGAGAAGAAAAGTTTGCAATGATGATTTAGTATTCCATATCATTTGGTGGGTAGAACATTGCGGGTGAAATTTTGTATTCACCCATATGTTTCCACAATAATCATTTCCAGAATCTTTGTTGCACCATTATGAACAGACACAGATCAGTTATTCTTACACCAAAGCTTCAAAGTTTCTTTCTTTCTGTCTATTTCTTTGATGGAGTCAAATTTTCTTGCCATTGCATTAATGCAGATTACTAAAAACAGAATGGTCAAGAGAATAACAACAAAACATAAGTGAACAATTATTAGCAGAGGCTCAGAAATAATAATGGCAAAAACTAAGGGATGTTAGAAATGGATACATGTTTAGTGCATTTATGGAAAATGCATATGTTTAGGGGATGAATTGGTGTCATGGAAATTTATAATCTTGTTATCAGATTTTAACATTTGAAAACAACATTTGAATATTGATTCTGGTAAACAAATGAGAACTTTTAAATAGAAAGTGAAGTTTCTTTAGCAAATTATGATTCTAGTTTTCTCAGTAATGTAACAACTATCTCAAGAATAACCAAATTCATACCATATTTTGGAAACACAATTCAAAACTTTGTTCTAAAATCTGCCATTTTTCAAATGATAGTCACTAAACCTATATTCATAGTTTAGAAAGTGTTGCATCCAAATAAATAAGCATTTTAGAAAGTGCTAACAACAACTAACCTAAGTTTCAGGGCATATTAACATTCAAACATATATTTTAAGGTTGAATATTGGACAACTGTCAACAAAATAAACACAGGATAAGAAAGTAAATTTCCCAACCTATTGCTAAGATAACAGATTACGTGTTAATAAATTTATCATTAAACATTAATATAATGTAAATTTAATATTTATGTCTATTCCGTTTCTCATTACTATTAATTGAATATAATATTTATTATTAAATACTAATGAAACTGTGAAACACATTTATTATCAAATATTAGCAGAATATTTAATAAAATAATTCTTTTGATTAACTATAAACCTAAATGAGTAATATAATGATTATTTGTAACATATAATAATCAAGCCATAGTCATTAAGATAAATATCAATTAAAATTACGATAAATTATTTTAAAACTGTGATGTTTAACATAAAGATACTATAATTATAAAAAAAATCCATAAAAATCAAAATTCATTTAAGATTTAACCATTTTTTTATTAATTTAATGAACATGTAAAACCAAATCGAATAAATATCTGATTTGATTTTCTCCAAGTTACTTTACTCCTTACACTTAATTAATTACTGTGATTTCAATATTTGAAATATATGTTTTTAATGTATATATATTTTTAAAAATATTGGATTAAAATGAATAAAATGTTATTTTCTAGATTTTTTTATAACGGAAATGGACGAGGAAATAACAGAAGATGAAAATAACAATAATAATAATAAAAAATCGCGAGATTTCGAACCCTGCTTCAAATTCAAGCTGTTATGTGTGTTCACGCTCAATATATAACGTACAAAGTCCAAACTCCCTCTCCCTCCCTCTTTCTTTTTTTTTTTTCTCAAATCAAATAAATCTTTCTCCGCAATATTTTCTCTCGTCTTCCATTTCCTTCTCGTCTCGGATTCTAGGGTTTATCCTTCACTCCCATGGCCGCGGAGAAGCTTAGGGATTTGTCCCGACCTATTGATGTGTCTTTACTCGACGCCACTGTCGCTGCCTTCTATGGCACCGGATCCAAGGAACAGGTCACGCTTCTTTTCCCTTTCTACTATTCTTCCTCACTCTTTCCCTTTTCATTTACGCCTCCACGATTCAACATTCTCCACAATTCGCCTCTCTCTGCTTCACTGTCACATTCTTTCTTCATCTCCACTCGCCATTTTGCTTTTCCACACTTCTACTCTTTCATCGCGCCTCTTCGCGTCTCCTAATGTGCGAAACAGTGACACCGTACAGAACTCACTTACGCGCTTAGGGTTTATCACTCGCTAAGCTTATTATCTTTAAGCTTTCACTGTGAAATTGTTTTCGGTTCATGTAATTACTCTTTCTCGAGGCACTGACTTGGTTCACTAAGGTGGACGTGGAAATAAAAGTCGTGGTAGTATTGTCAATTAGAAAACATGCTATTTCTTTTCATGTTTATATATACTTAATTTTTGGATTTTTAAGTGACGATTCTTTATATTTTAATAATGCAGAGAACTGCTGCTGACCATGTTTTGCGCGATTTGCAAAATAATCCTGATATGTGGCTCCAAGTCATGCATATTTTACAGAATACTCAAAACTTACAGACCAAGTTCTTTGCCTTGCAGGTTAGTTTGTTTGATGATCGATTACGTGGGCTGAATAGCTAATATTATTTTTCCTTGGTAACACTTTCCTGTTCTAAAAAGCGAATCAAACTTTTTAAATATCGTACCATTTCTTGAAGTCGGCAGAATTGTTCTGCTATTGAAATCCAGGAACATACTACCTTAAATTATGCGGTATTGCACAAATGAATATTAAGAAGTAAGTACATTTGTTTTTATAGAGGAATCTGATACTTTGACATACCTTATTATAGCATCTAGAACAAATGTTGCTTATCGGGTTCTTTAATTTAAGCACAGTTTCCTGTTGGAGTGCACAGACATGACCATCACAGTTCCCTATGTTTTTTTTTTTTTTTTTAATTCACTGACCTCTATTATCTTCCCCTGTAATGACATCAACTTCTCCTTTTATTTTTCAATTGATTCCATCAACTTATATGCCAAAATATTAACCCCCTTGTGTTCTTTGACTTCTATTACTGTTGCCTAGTTAGTTATTCCTTAGATTTATGGTGATTATGTTTGCATATTATGATTTATGACTGTTAGTTCTTAATATATCTTTAATTTTGGGCATTTTTTCCAACTTTTATCAATATATAGTATATAATATAATATAAATTATTTATCTTTCTATAATCTTCAAGTGTAGGGGGACTTTTGGTCAGCCCTTCCATGCCACCCTTCGGTATTGATAACTCTAGCTTCAAATGTCATTTTGTAACCAGTGCTAGATAACTACTATTATCAATTGTACACGTAACTAATACCTATGATAAATTTACCATTGGTAAAAAAAGGCTACTATTTACCATTAATTATAGTGCATATGGAAGAAATGTTTTTTCGTATGGATCAAGGAGTATTTGCTAGGTTGAGCCATTATTACTGATAAATCAAATTTGGAAGCATGTTTACTTTAAAAGACATAATTAGATGTTTCAGTTGTGGCTAATCAATATTTGAGTGGAACTATTTCAAGCCAAAATTACTTTCCCAGAGGGCCTAATTACTATATTTGCTGAAATCTTAACCCCTATGCACTTTTGTTATTTGGTTGATAGAATTTTTGACTCTTTTAGTTCTTGTGTATTATGTGTTTTTGTGTGCGGATGTTTACACTTTATTTCGTCTTGACTTCTGCCTTCTACTGGTTTAGAGTTAAGTGTCCTTCTAAGCAACATTGTTAGGTGTCAAACAAGTTTTCTACTTTGTTACTATAATTCTATACTTATGTGGCTTTCTTCGATTTATTTTCTCTGTGCTTGTATATACAGGTTCTAGAAGGTGTAATTAAATATAGATGGAATGCATTACCTGCTGAACAGCGAGATGGAATGAAAAATTTTATCTCTGATGTTATTGTACAGGTATCAGCCACATTTGTAGAAAGTGGAGACTAGAGCTAGTGACACTTGTGTTGATTTGTATGCTTATAGTCTTTCTACATCTCTTATCTTCTTTATTGACCCTTTCTTTGTATAGCTTTCTCGCAATGAAGCATCATTTCGATCAGAGCGTTTGTATGTCAACAAACTCAATATTATATTAGTTCAGGTAAAAGTAATACTATACTGATGTTATATTACTAAATTAATTATTCATGTTATTCTCATCCAGTTATACAGTGCATTCGTTTTGTTTATCTAGATAAAATTTATACATTTTCTATAGTTTTCTTCAATTTTTCTAATGGATATGTAGGTTTCTTTTACCTTCACTTAATAATTCTGTTGCAAACTCTGAGGGTATTCTTTTTCTTTTCGGATAACTACATACGAATTTGTGCTCAATAAATCCTGCATGCACAGATTTTGAAGCATGAATGGCCAGTGAGATGGAGAAGCTTCATTCCTGACCTTGTTTCAGCAGCTAAAACTAGTGAAACAATTTGCGAGAATTGTATGGCAATATTGAAGGTAAAATCATCTTTATTTCAATAAAAAAGTTGTTCCTTCAATCAATGAGTAACATTACAAAATGTTCTTTCAGCTCTTGAGTGAAGAGGTTTTTGATTTTTCAAGAGGAGAGATGACTCAGCAGAAGATAAAAGAGCTTAAACAATCATTAAATAGGTAACAGTTGATGACTTTATTTATAGAAAAACTTACAACTTGATTTTTTTTGGATGCTACTTCAATTTCTCTTCCTTTTACTTTGGGGATCTGGCATTTTTTCTAGTTCAACTATGGACATGCCATTATTGTAGGCACTGACAAACAGAAGCAGATAATTAAGTCAAAAGAGAGAATTTGAAATTGAAATATCTAGAAAATACAAAATATCTGAAATTTTTATTGGAATGTGTAGAAAGATAAGCTTTCTTCGGTAACACAGAACTAGATATAGAGCTGAAACTTATCATTAGAGAGATATCAGTTATAATTGTCTGATAGTGACAATTATAACTGACATACTGAGAGCTAAACAATGTATAAAGGACTTGCACAAATACATTTATCAAGAAAGGCATATGTCTCTCGTACAGGGTATGGCATTGTTAGTTTATAGCTGAATCTAATGTCTCAATGCTGGATATCAATTATTGATTTTCTGCCTGTAGTTGTTCATTTAATAAGTTATTAAGGAGTGCAGTGCCTACATATTGCTAAGAATTATACGTGGTTGATTGCAGTGAATTTCAGCTCATACATGAGTTATGCTTATATGTTTTATCGGTGTCCCAAAGAACTGAGCTCATACGGGCAACACTGTCTACGTTGCATGCCTTCCTATCATGGATTCCTTTGGGCTATATATTTGAATCACCATTGGTAGGTGCAATTTTCATCTTAAGTAACACTGTCATGGAGGAATTCTGAAATCTTTTTGTTGTATGTTCATTACAGCTTGAGACGCTAATAAAATTTTTCCCAATTCCTGCATATCGGAACCTGACATTGCAATGTTTAACTGAGGTATGCTCCATCCTCTATGTGCTATGATTTTACCTGAAACTTTCGAGATCAATATTATTATCTTTTAATCTTTACAGGTGGCATCCCTTCAATTTCGGAATTACTATGATGCCCATATTAAGATGTATAACATATTCATGGTTCAGTTGCAGGTATGTTTTAATATTAACTTCTGTTTCACATTGTATTTTTCCTATTTGCTTCACATATTCCTATATCTATTTTTCTCTATTTTAAGTATGTGATAATTTCTTTGGTTGATTCTGAGATAATGTTATGTTTAATGCACAGACCATACTTCCGCCCACTACTAATATACCTGAGGCATATTCACATGGTTCAAGTGAGGAACAAGTAAGTCTATGTAGTTTGGCTCTAAGCAAGAAGTCTGATTTACTACTAAATTACTTGTGAAACATCTATCTGACAGTTCTTTCCCGTTTAGGCATTTATACAGAATGTGGCACTGTTCTTCACCTCATTTTTCAAGGCAGGTTTATTTTCCATTTTATGTTATCTGTGATCATAAGTCATTTTACATTTATGAAATGCGACCTGGTGAAAGAATGTACCGTATCATGCTTGTGGCACATTTTGAAAATGAACCCATTTTATGTATCATGAACTGTTCTGCCTAAATCTCCTTCTGTTTTTCTTTCTGCAACTCTTCCTCCTTTCCTCTTCCCCTGTATATTGTTTTAATTAATTTAGTTTGGTTGACGAGAGTTCAAGTCTTTTTAACAATAATAGTGGTGTGGTGATACCCTTCTGCATGCTTATACAGGTTCATATTCGAATTCTGGAATCCACTCAAGATAATGTATCTGCTATGCTATTGGGTCTTGAATATCTCATTCACATCTCATATGTGGATGATACTGAGGTTTTTAAGGTATGATGATGATGATGACATATATGTCTTCTCGTTGTATTCACCTTTTTTTTTTTCGTTCTTCAGTTTTCCTGATAGACATCTCTTCCAACCCACCCCTCAAAGCGTCCCAACATACTGTTCTGAAAGGAAAAAGATTTTTGTTTGTACTTGATTTCTGAAAAATATCAGGTCTGTCTGGACTACTGGAATGTCTTGGTTGCGGAACTGTTTGAGCCACACCGTAGTTTGGAGAACCCTGCAACAACAGCATCAAACATGATAGGACTTCAGGTGCTCTCTCTTTTCATGTTTGCTCATACCTTGATCTTGATTCTTAAAATCAAGAGTTGGCAATTCACTTTTCCCTTGTAAATAACTTGTGTAGCAAAATAGGATCCTGTTCTTTTTGTGTGCTTGGTATAGTTTTATGTTATACTATTACCACTATTTGTTGTGTATTATTATTTGTAGTTTCTTTTTGTGTATCTTTGTTAATGGACTGATTAAAGTATGATGCTCTAAATGTAATCTAATGAATAAAATCAAATCTGGTGAAATTAGGTGTAATAAATAACTATGGAATTTCTTCCTCCATTTACCCTTATTATATCCTCTATTCTTTACTTCCTCTTTCTTCAGTTATTGTTTATTTATTTATTTTCTTTAGTGCACTGACACAGGGCTTCCTATTACAGTATGTATTTTGAGATCTGAGATATTTCTTTACAAGATATTGTTTGGATTGGTTGGTTTAAACCCAACTATAATTACAAGATATGTTGTCAATATTTATAACATGTTCAAAGGTGTATTTTTGTGATCATGATGTACTGTTTTCATTTTTCTAAGAATGGTTAAGGTGATGATATGTTTCTCAATGGCAAGCAGGTGCCTGGTATGGTTGACGGAATTGGTTCACAGCTTCTTCAGCGCCGGCAACTTTATGCTGGTGCCATGTCAAAGTTGAGAATGCTTATGATCTGTCGAATGGCGAAACCAGAGGAGGTTCTCATAGTTGAAGATGAAAATGGGAATATAGTGCGGGAAACATTGAAAGACAATGCTGTTCTTGTCCAATACAAGGTGTTGAACTAAAATATGAACTTTGCCAGATTTTAATATCTAATATTCACACATAGATATTGAAAATGTTTGAAGCGTTTACCTCTGAATATTTTATTATATTAGATGATTAAAGAATAAATTTGGGAGATTTCTGTTTTCTTCATCCTAAAGTTTGATCAATTATGCAGATTATGAGGGAGACTCTTATCTACTTGTCACATCTTGACCATGATGATACTGAAAAACAGGTATGTGAATTAGAAGTCAGTGGATCTCTTGTTTTGAAGGGAGTTCAAACATTAATCTTTGGCTGCTTATCAAATTCAAATCTATTGCAGAAAGTTTATATTTTGTATTTTTCCCAAACATGAACTGGTTTTTCTTTTCATCCAGGGGTAATTTATATGTTTGGTGTTTGTTCAAAGTATTAATAATAAGGTTCAACCTTAAAACCCACTAAGGTTGGCCTAGTGGTTGGGGGGTATGGGCAGTTTGCATGAGGACTTAGGTTCAAACTTTGACGATGCTATTGTACATGCACAGAAAAAGCTTTACTTTTTAACCCAATGATTTATCCATGTTGTATGGATGTTATTTTCATTTAGGGTTATTTGATATACTGACTTGAAATTAAGAAATTGATGCATTTTTGTTCCTATATAATATCATGACTTGATGCAGTGGACTTTTGTATTGTATATGTGCAGATGCTGAGAAAGTTGAGTAAACAACTTAGTGGTGAGGACTGGACGTGGAACAATTTGAACACACTATGCTGGGCGATAGGATCTATATCTGGTTCCATGATGGAAGAGCAGGTATTGTGAACGACCCAATATACATTGTTCTTCCTATTGTTGTCAAAATGAGATCCTACTAAGATTGGCAGAGAGGTGAAAGATCGTAAGTTGTAGGATCATTTGGTCCTTCCAAATTATTTTTTAAGGCATAATATTATAAATTATACTATAAATAACTTTTAATATAATAATATAATTAAATTTTTTTATCAAATATTAAATATTTATTTTTTAAATATTGTAAGCATGAAAAAATAACAGTGAATATAACATAAAATCTGAAGAATGTAAAAAAAACCCAGTTCCAATAAAGGCCAAAAGAATCCGACTTATTAGTTTTAGGGAATGTTACATAGGGCACAAAATGAGACAAGAACCACCCTTATTAGAGAAGAAACAGAGATGTAGACTGGGAGAAATGGTGTTGGGTGAAATGCAATGCAGGAAGAGATGGAAGGCAGAGCCCCAAGTCGATGTGATAACTACTGCCTATAGTGTTTACAGAAACTTTTGTAGCTTCCGTAAACTCAACTTGTGGAGTTCACTGGTAAACTCGGAAGAGTTTACATAATAGAAAATAATATTATTAAAAGATAACATAACAATAACAATACTATTAGCATAACAATAATTCAACATAATAAACTAAAATAGAAAATAACAATAATTTAACTATTTTGACATCTAACTACAAAAATGACCAATTATATATAAAATTCATAAAACATAAGTTATGAAAGTTAAAACCTTTTTAAAAGGAGCGAATTTCTTTAAATCATTTGAGTCATGGTAAAACATTGTCATTGGAAGCAAAAAGTTACAGATGATTTCGACTCACCTATTTCTTGACTAAAGAGTTTGTGATAACCATGGTGACAAGACTATTGCCGTTTAAGCCCATGTTCCATTAGAATACACCGTAGTTGTTGGCACATATCAATTTTGGCTTCGTAATATGAACTCTAAACTGCTCTGTTTTAAATATAAATTTTGGCATCCTTATTGTTGCTTTATTCTGTTATTTTTCTTGGATAAATGCATGTGTAAGATAAATTTCCCAACTGATTAATGTTGTTTATAATCATGGTGTTAACAATTGTACTGAAAAATAATTACTAAAATATTGTTTTTATCCTGTTTTGAAATTAGAAAATTACAGAAATTGATATTTTTGTAGTACAGTTGCAAACAGATGTCAGCTAATTAAAACTTAACCGAGTTCTAATAGCTGATTAGGCTAGTAGGCAGGTGGATTTTCTAGTCTAGGTGAATTGGCTCCTGTGCTGGTACTCCCAATGGACTAGATTACATATGTATCCTAAAAAATATTTGTTTTTCTTGTGGATTATTGTACTTGTTGTGTTTTTAAAAGAAAAATTAAAGCTGACATCTTGGTTCTGTGGCAGGAAAACAGATTTTTGGTTATGGTCATTCGTGACCTATTAAATCTATGTGAAATCACAAAAGGAAAGGATAACAAGGCTGTTATTGCAAGTAACATCATGTAAGTGATGTTTATGTATTCATTTGCTCTTTTGTTTTTAGAGGGTGAAATCACTAAAGGAAAGTATAAATGCATTTACTCTTGATCTTCACTATTCATTTTTTGGTAATCCAATGATGTAACATTCTAACTCATTTTAACTATTAGATTACAAACAAATGAATAGTCGAGTAAGTGGATTTATACTTACTCTTCGAGGAAATGGATCTCTCCTCTTGTTTTTAATGATGCCTTTTCCTTTGTTGAATAATGTGCAGTTTCTTCTTCTGGCAGGTATGTTGTGGGGCAATATCCGCGGTTTTTAAGAGCTCATTGGAAGTTTCTGAAAACTGTTGTGAATAAGTTGTTCGAGTTTATGCACGAGACACATCCTGGAGTTCAGGTCTTTTTTTTTGTCAGTTGTCAAATGTCTCTTATCTCTGATGATATTTGCATGACTTGTTCGAAATAAACCTAGGCTGTGCTTTTTTTTTTTTCTTATATTAGGAGCTTTGTTTATGTCAAATGACTTAATGTTGAAATTGATACAACATCAATTGATATAACAGAATTTGTGGTACAGAGTCATAAACCCCGACTGCAAACATATTTAGTAATATGTTTCCTCTAAAATTCTACTTTAAACTGTCAATGCAACAGTCAGTAACCTATATAAACCATCCAAGAACAAACTATATTTTTTTTCTTAAAATATCAGTATTAGATTCTTTATTTTTAATATTCCCCTAGTGTCTTATTCTCTCTCTTCTTTTAAAATTTGATTATAGCAGTGGTGAATAGACAAATTAACTCAGGTGCGATTTGATTATTCTAATCTTTATATCTTATTTTGTGTTATTGTCCTTCATCTAGTTTATTTCATTTTTCTTTTGAACCCGTAGATTATTCCAATTTTGAGTACTAAAGTTTAAGTAATGTGTTCATTGGTCAAAATATTTTATTTTACCTGTTGAATATTTAGCGGTTTGGAATTCACCTGTGCATAATTTTGTTCATGTTTAACGTTTTTAGGATATGGCCTGTGATACATTTTTGAAAATAGTCCAGAAGTGCAAGCGTAAATTTGTAATCACCCAGGTAACATTTCATTTCTTTTCCATCCAACCAAAAGCAAGTTTATTCTGTTTCCATGTACATAATAATAATATCATCATATCGCTATTATGTCAGGTTGGAGAAAATGGGCCATTTATAAATGAACTTCTTGCTACCCTTCCAACTACAATCGCGGATCTTGAACCCCATCAAATACACTCGTTCTATGAATCTGTATCCATTTTTTCTCTTAAGTTTTGTTTGATAATTTTAGGTTTATGTTATATATACATATTTGTGTGTGCATATTTTTAAATGATATTTTAATATTGTAGGTTGGGTACATGATTCAAGCAGAGTCTGATGCCCAGAAGAGAGATGAACTTGTTCAAAAGTTGATGATGATGCCTAATCAGGTTATCTGTTTGGTTGAGAATATTTCCTTTATCTCTTTAATGTTATTTACATGAATTCTCATCCGACTCATTCTTCTGCAGAGATGGATGGAAATTATAAGGAAGGCACGTGAAAATGTTGATTTTCTGAAGGATCAAGATGTAATCCGAAATGTTCTTAATATATTGCAGGTATAACTTTATAGTATTTTTTTGATTCTTCTGTCTATGTTTGAGTATTCATCTTTGCATGCTTGGAGCCTTCTGAAGTGGAAATTACATGTTTTTTTTCTTTCTTGTCTACTATAAATAAGTTCTTCGATTAATTTGTTGCTTAATCTTTTATTTCCAAATCTAAAACACATTAGTCTCTACACTTTGTCAATTGATGAGCATAATGGAAATTTTGTATCATGTACCCTTCATGTGTGCATTATTGGCAGTTGAACATAAGTTTTCTGGATTTATCTTACCTTGAAATAGGGCAACCTTCCTTCTCAATAAACTTGCATAAAAAATACATCAATTGACTTCGGTCCGGAACATTATGGTAGGAATCAGTATACTAGAAGGTTGTACCTTGCTAGTTATTTGATAATTGATAATTAGGTCTTAGGTTTGAATGCCTTATCTTTTGTTAAGTTTCTACCAAGCATTGATGTGAAATTGTTAGACATTAGCTATTATATTGAAAGTTATAAGCTGTTTGGTGAATACATATTAATGGTTTATGTTACTTCTCTAACATGTCCCCTTCATGAATACTCATTAATGGTTTCTGAGCATGTACTCTGCACAAGCTCTTTTACCTTTTGTGAAATTCAATTTTTTACTACAAGAATGGGGAAGCAAGGATCGAACTCTTGACCATTTGGTAATGAAGGCTTCCAAATGGCTCAACCTGTTAGGGGAAGATGCTTGAATAGTTATATATTACATGTCCTAACCATTAATATGTTTCAAGTCCAAGGTCTGTTGTTTTTGTTTGGTTTTCCCCCAAATTTTTTATAAGTTTGTGATTTAAGTCTCTTCTAAATTGCACAGACAAATACCAGTGCTGCATCTTCTTTAGGAACATATTACCTGTCACAGATCACAATGATTTTTTTGGACATGTTGAATGTGTACAGGTATATTCTGTTGACAGAAATGTCTTTATATTGTTTTAATATGGATACTTACTTCTGCATTAGATTCGTTTATCCCCCAGTAAATATTGAATAATATATTTTACCTGCAACAGAATGTATAGTGAGCTTATATCAAAAAGTATTGCAGAAGGTGGGCCTTTTGCATCTAGAACATCCTATGTAAAACTTCTACGGTGAGTTTGGTTAATATTACTTTGAATTTGTGCTCACCAGATTACTATTAACATTGATTGTGTTGTTATTAATGCAGTTCGGTTAAGAGAGAAACACTTAAACTGGTTGATACATTCTTGGACAAGGCTGAGGATCAACCACATATTGGAAAACATTTTGTGCCACCAATGATGGATCCTGTCCTTGGAGATTATGCCAGGAATGTGCCTGATGCAAGGGAATCAGAGGTTTTGTCACTTTTTGCCACAATTGTAAACAAGTATGTCAATTTTTCTCACTTTTTTGTATTAATTAATTTATGGAGTGTTATGACTCAAAATTCTAAATTTATATTCCTCCTTTTGTATGTGATGTCCACCCTTGGCCAAAATAAGCTTGTGTGAAGGGAATGCAAAATTTTTGCTATTTTAATTACAAAGTGTATATATCACTCAGATCTCTCTTATATGCTTTGCAGATATAAAACTACAATGATTGAAGATGTCCCACGCATATTTGAAGCTGTTTTCCAGTGCACGCTGGAGGTAATTGTAATAGGTCATTTGGCTAGGGTGTGAGTGCCCTAGTTGATCATAATTCCCTTATATTAACTTCCAGCTTTGCCAACCCACATTATATTCTTTAGTTGTTGAAAGAACTTTTTTCTGGTTAATGTTGGCTCTGGTTTTTGTTAATGATGCTTGAATTTACAGAAACTGGGTTGAGATCATTTTGAAGTTCTGTATTCATCATCAATTATATTCAATTAAATGTGATGGATATAATTATTGGATATCTGTATGTAGATATCAACTGATTTGTATCTATTCTTTTATTCTGTTACACAGATGATTACAAAGAATTTTGAAGATTACCCAGAGCATCGGCTAAAGTTCTTCTCATTACTGCGTGCCATAGCTACTCATTGTTTCCCTGCTTTGATCCGCTTGTCAAGTCAGGTTGTGTTTCTTGCTCGGACTCTGCCTATGCTAATTGTGTGGCACTTTATTTGATTTTGTTTGTAGTTGACTGTGACTGTTCTTGAAACTTTATTTTCTAGTCTGATGTTGTTTGTAATCTGTTTCAGCAACTGAAGCTTGTTATGGATTCAATAATATGGGCATTTCGGCATACTGAAAGGAATATTGCTGAGACTGGGCTGAACCTATTGTTTGAGATGCAAAAGAAGTTTCAGGTGTGGCCTTTGTGCATTATTTAGTCAGAAAATAAGTATTTCTGAATAAGCAATTGTAAAAGAAATAACTTATTTCAGAAGGAGATAAAGGACTTGTTTTTTGTGCTTATGTTTTTAAATTAAGTGCTTTTTATTTAAAATAAGAAAAATTCTACCCATTTTGTGTTTTTCTAATCTACTTATCTTAAAAATAAGAAGTTCTCTGTTTATTTTAATAAGCAGTTTTCTGTTTATTTTGATATGCAAGTTCTATCTGCTTTTTAGACAGGTGATTATTATAAAAAGTGCTTATTTCGAAAACATTTCTTTTAAGTTAAATAATCGAGACCAAAATTTGCTTCTTAAAAATCGCTGTAAACTATTTTTTTTTATAATAAACATTTTTCTTAAAATAATTTTGCACAAGCAAACCGGCCCTTTATTTTCCCTATTTTTTGTTGTTTGTTATTGTTCGTCACTTTTCCTGTTCTGGATGATTCTCTACCTCCCTCAAGTTTTCCCTCATTTTCTCTAATAACCTTTTTTTGTTGAATGTCTATTTGCATATATATCAAACAGGTATCAGAGTTCTGTAATCAGTTTTATCGGACATACTTTTTGACAATTGAGCAAGAGATATTTGCTGTCTTGACAGACACTTTTCATAAGCCTGGCTTCAAATTACATGTCTTGGTGCTTCAACACTTATTCTGTCTGGTACAGTTTCAATTTCATACTTTTCTTTGTTTTATTGATCAGTGAAAATTTGCTATAATAAAGAGTTTGGCATTTATCAGGCCGAAACTGGTTGCCTAACTGAGCCTCTTTGGGATGCTGCTACAAATCCTTATCCTTACCCAAGTAATGCAGCCTTTGTTCGTGAGTACACAATAAAACTTTTAAGCACTTCATTTCCCAACATGACTGCTTCAGAGGTAATTGAGTAGAAACAACTAATATATAAACCCCTTCCTTTGTTCGTATAGATGACTAATTTCAAGAAATTTGCAGGTTACTCAATTTGTCAATGGACTTTTTGAGTCAAGAAATGACCTTACCATATTTAAAACTCACATTCGAGATTTTCTTGTACAGTCAAAAGAATTTTCAGCTCAGGTAATATGGTAGTACTGTTTGTTTTACCTCGTTCAGTATTGGGAATATTGACTACTGCATCATGCTTTTGCTAAACTGAGTTCGTACAATTGATAGTTGTTTAAATTTCTGCAAGCTTTTGCGTATTTTCTTTTTCATGAAATCGAATGTCCCCTCCACCGCAGGATAACAACGATCTTTATGCTGAAGAGGTTGCAGCTCAGAGAGAGAGAGAACGACAAAGAATGCTTTCTATTCCAGGACTTGTTGCTCCGAGTGAGTTGCAAGATGAAATGGTTGACTCATAGTAGGTTATATACAATATGGGATTTAACACATCACACCAAGGACATTTTGACTAGTGTTACAGGCGCCTATCAAATACCAGACCGTTTGAGAACACATGCAGCATTTTCCTCTTTAAAATTTTGTTTTCCTGTTTTTCCCAATCTATATCATGTTGGGATTGGTTCCTGGTTGAGGAGGTTTTTGGCTTGTTGGCGATACTGCCTTGTCTATTGGGTGAGTGTTAGATTATGCAGTTTCTAATTTAGGATATGATAGTTGTCATTTGTGAGGGATTTATCTAGGCAGCTTTCTTTAGAATCACAGGATGGATGACTCAATTTTAAGTATTGATGACTCCTTAGGTGTGACCTCCTAACCTCTGGCGGTTTGTGCAGAAAAATCCTTGTGGTTTGATATTTTATAATTTTTTTCCACCAATTAATTAATTTTAGGGAATTGATGTAACCATGATTGCTTGCATTAATGTATGGTTTTCATGATATAATTATTGTAGATCACCAATGTGTTGGCTAAGTATGCTGTTTGAAAGTAAGGATGAAATTCTAAAGGCGGTTTCAATGGTTTAATTGTGGTGGAACAAAGGTGGTTTCAATGGTTTATCGTATTTTTATTTGTTACATTTATTTGTTACATGTTTAGAGACATGGATCATGTTATTTTTGGTACAGCCATTGTTGCTTAGTATCTTTCGACGGTCACCGCCACCAGTTATATATATTATATGACCAGATTATGTATGGTTGGATAGTATTTTTTTTACCGTAGCTGTTTTAAATATTCATATTGTTATTTCATTTATTGACTATCTGATATTTAATTTAATATTATAAAATCTTATCTTAATTCAATGCAAGTGTGAAGTATTTCACCTGGATGCTTCTTAAATTAATAATTTCGTGACAACCAACAATAAAGAATTTTAATCCTTTGAGATTAAAAAAAGGTACGATTGTGTGGATTGAGAAAATATTTTAATTTTAATCCTTTGTGATGAAATGATTGCAAAATTATCATTTTTTTAAAGAACTTTTGTTAGAGAATGTGAAAAAACACCAAACAGTCTTCACAAATATTTATTTGAAAGAAACTACAATGAAATATGTTTTATACAAGTTTACCTAAAAAATTAGGAACCATGTTCTTCCTTGGTAAGTTTTCTCTGTCAGTCATCCTGGTATAAAATAATTTAATGATTATATTTCATAATTTTTAAAAAAGTTATTTTTTATTTATTTTTAATTATATAAGAAGTTATTTTTTATAAATAATTAATTTTATGAGAAATAAATTAGTTCTGATTATAATAAGGTTTCTGATTTTTTTTTCAGATTATTTGTAGAACTATCACATAGTATAGAACTATCAGATTATAAATTAGTTATTTAATGAGAAACTACATGGGAATATATTATTGTATAAACTACTTTTCATGGGATGATAATGAGTAATCTGTGCTTAAATTGATTTTTCTTTTTCGTTTTTAGATACTTTATATTTTATTTGGACATATAGAAGAGATGGAGAGAGAAGAAAAACAAAAAAGAGTGGAAAAAAAGAAATAGAGTCGAGAGATAATATATTCCCATGTCTTATATTGATACATAAAATTTAAATCTATTAGTCAAATAATTAAATAAGTTTATATGATGTAAAAATTATTTATATAGTGAATGACTTATTCAATTTTTATTATAAATGAAAATATTCATATTATCACAGCTTTAATAAATTTAAGATGTTAAAGAGTTAATTTAATTCTTATAAGTTGGTTTATTATGAATTAAGTTTAAAATGTTTAATTTAATTTACATTTTAGAGGTTTAAAATTTTTATAATATAATGTTGATAAATTAAGTGGATTAACTCACTTAAATATCAGTTTAATTTTTTTTTTAATTTAGTAATTTGGTCAATTATACGTTTGAGGTCACTAAAACATTTTTTTTTTCATAATTTTATATTTATATATAAAACTAAAATAAAATAATTATATAAAATAAAAAATATTCATTTAATATTTTAATTATATTTTAATATTTTTAAATTATTATATATTATATGTAAAGAATATATTAATGATATTAATATCAAGAATAATAAATATTTCATTATTATTATTAATAAAAAAAAAGAAAAAATTTTAAAAAAATATTATAATTTTTTTAAATCATAATTTTAATATCTTTTATATTTATAAATATATTATATAATTTTATACTTAAATTATATAAATTTATTATCGTATATAATATATGACAATTAAGTTATAAAATACTTTAAAAAAAAATTTTTTTTTGTGATTAATTAATTTGAATATAAAAAATATATTTTAATTGATTTTTAATCTATTTTTTATTTTTGTTATCAGTTCACACAAAAGTGTATTTGTTTTTTCAGTCCAAATTGAGTTTTTGTTGTTTGTTGGTGCTTAAATAGGGAGAAAGTTCATGGAAGGAAGGAAGAAGCCAAAAGGCTGAAAAGTTGGTTTGATTGTTCAAAGTTGACAGAAACTCTCATTCATTCTCAGCTCAATTTGCAAAATCTATCATAACCCAAATTGAAATCTCTCAGCTTTCATAGTCTGATAATCCTTACATACAAGTAGCGGCATGGGTCAAGCTTTTCGGAAGCTCTTCGACACTTTCTTCGGCAATACCGACATGAGGGTAATTTCTAACTACCCTTTTTGTTTATTCTTGTGAAATATTAATTTCAGAACTCAATTTTTTACTGTTTCCCTGATCTGATTTTTCAGGTTGTGATGCTTGGTCTTGATGCTGCTGGCAAAACAACTATACTTTACAAGCTTCACATTGGAGAAGTTTTATCTACTGTTCCTACAATTGGTGGGTCTATTGGTTGGGTCTTATTTATAAGTTTTAAGTATTTATTTGAATTGCAAAATCCAACACATATTAGTTCATCCTTCAACTTAGTTCATGACTTCATGTATTTGGGAAGACTAAAGGATGTTATTTATTTTTATTTTTTTTCAAGTCTTTATTGTTTGGTTATCAGTTTCTTTGATTGCATAAATTTGAGTTTTAGCAGAGTTGTTTATTTCCCCTCTTGATTGTTTGAAAAACATATCTCTTAGCCCATCAACCTATTGATTCACAGTGTCTCAAACGAGTCAATGACTGAGCCGGTTTTCACCACACTGAATTTTGGAATCTTCAACTGCTTCACTAAACTTGAAAAAACCCTTCTTTGTTCTCTTGAAGATGGTTTGCGGGTATAGTAATTCTGATTCTACTAAAATAGAGTTTTGGCACAATAAATGAAAGTTCTAGAAATATTACTTAGATATTAGATTTAGAGTTCAACTCAACTCTCCTAAATATCATCTTATAATGTAAGATTTGTTCATCACTTATATATTTTATTTTAGTCTTACTACTATTTGATGTATGACTAAACCACCGCTCTTGAGTTTGCAATAAAAACAACCCCAAAAGAGGCTGCAACTAACATGGTGTAGGGGTGATCAGAATTAATGCAACCTCCAACAAATTTGACTTAGATTGCAGACGCGAAGAGTTGAGCCATACTCTGGCAGTTATTGTTAACAAACATTTTTTTTAACCTTTCTTCTGTCTCTGCTCAATAATTTTAGTAGTTGGTGATTTCAATAGTTGCATTCTAATAATTTGTGTCAAACTCTAAAAATGGACATGTTAATATTTTTTTAGTGATAGCAGTCAAATCTGTGTTTTATTGACATGGCTTGTTAATTGTGGCTAGCAAAAGGATCTATATATTGTTTCTCTAGGTTTATAAATTTAAATTGTCTTGCAGGTTTCAATGTGGAGAAAGTTCAGTATAAGAATGTTATTTTCACAGTTTGGGATGTTGGAGGACAAGAGAAACTAAGACCACTTTGGCGGCACTACTTTAACAACACAGATGGCCTGGTGAGTATTAGTTTTCATGTTTTTTCTTAGTGAAAGAAAAGTTATGTTAAGCTGGTTGTTTTGTGAAAAATTCCTTCATTCAACATCATTAATCAGTCCTAGGCCTTGAAAGAAGGTCTATATGGGCATAAAATAGCAAGGTTGATGTTTTTGTGGATGTGATCATTTATGCAGATTTATGTTGTTGATAGTCTGGACCGTGAGAGAATTGGTAGAGCAAAGCAGGAATTTCAGGTGATAAAATCAAATTTCACTTTCATAAGTGACTGTGAATGTCATTCTAATCAAACTTTGAATTGATTCATGGATTACTTGCAGACAATCATAAATGACCCATTTATGCTCAATAGTGTCATCTTGGTGTTTGCCAACAAACAGGACCTGGTATGTTTTTGTTAGCTTTTTATCTGTTTTTAGTTTATATCCTGACATTAAGGTTATGTCTGTGGCTGGAGATTGCAAAGCAGCCAAAACTTGTAATTGGTTGACATTGTTTACTGAATATTGTTGATTTTAATTTATAACAGCAGCATAAGTGAAAAAAGAAAACAGATAGGGAATTGTAAGTGCAGAAGGCATACTTTTATTCATATATGAAGCAAAGTATTTATAAAACATGAGTAAAACAGAAATGCTAACAGATCAATAAACCAACCACCAGATAGTGCCTAAAAAATAGAACTAAACCAGATTTATCCTATCAGTCAACATTATTTTATTATAAATAAAACAGCATAAAATCTAATATATTCTACAGTTTGTTAATCAATTCCAACAGTTACATCTTCAACAAATATACCAAGAGGATGTCAGAGTTTCTACTATTGTAGTAGTTTGTTTAAAATGTACTGTTACATATTCCTGTTAGGTTTTTATATTAATCAATTCATTGAAACAAATAAATCGTATGATATTAGTTATAGGAGGTCTCTGAATTGTTATTACTGATATCTTATAACTTGGGAAAAATAACAATAACTGCAATAAAAAAAGCCTTATCCCACTAGGTGAATACAAAAATTTTCATGGGCTAGTTTGCACCTAGCAATTAAAGATTTTAGAATCATATAACTCTTGGGACGATGGTATTAAAGCCTCTTTGAGAAAATGGTCAGAAGGATGGTCCTTGCTGGCCCCGTTCTTTGTGATTAAATTTCAGCAAACGGTAGAACTGGATTAGGTAGAGACGTAAGGCAACAGCTCTAAAGATAACCAGAAGTAAACCATTTGGTCCTAGAGCTCTTTATCCATACTCCATATAGTCTTCCCAGACCATTTCGATATCCTTATTCCTTAATGAAAGGTTTAGGCAAATTTTCCACCATTCCAAAGTCACTAACAATTCTAGGTTCATCTGGTATAATGGTATAAAGTTCAAGACGTCTTTTTGGATTAGTATGTGGAGTCATTTCTGTTTTTTCTTCTTCCACTATTAGGAGGGGATAATGATAATAATTCAAGTCAATTGCCAGCTTGTGTTTCCCTGCCCAGATTGATTGATTGATGGGGATATGAACGGGCTGAAAATATTTTGCTGACGGCTGAAATTAACTTGAGGAATTGATAATATGTTTGTGCAAGGAATATATACCAAGAAGGTGGCAAAAATGAACTTTTGGAATTGTTTTGTTCTGTCTTGGTTTATTATATGCTATATAAAATTGTTAATCATTGATATCCTGTAAAATAGCAGATTTTTACACTTGAACAAAATACTCCTGTCAAACAATGAGTTTTGCCTTCTGCTCTAGTGTGGTTATAATTTTTAATATATTCTTTATTTTGTAGAGAGGGGCAATGACGCCAATGGAAATATGTGAAGGCCTAGGTCTCTTTGATCTAAAGAATAGAAAATGGCACATACAAGGTACTTGTGCACTTAAGGGAGATGGCCTTTATGAGGGTCTGGACTGGTTGGCTTCAACTCTGAAGGAAAGAAAAGCTGCTGGGTTCTCTTCAATAGGAACCTCATCCTTCTAATCTAGGTTTGAACTATCTTACTATTCAATGTTCATAAATTAGGTACCTTCCTTTTTACCATTCCATCATTATCGGTATTGTATACTGCAGGTATTTTGGCCTTTGTCATTGAGGAACGTGTAAGATCAGTTTGATTCAAGGATGTTGTAAAAAAGTAATCAAATTTTTTGGGTTTCATTAGGTTACCTCTATATCTATTCCTGGTGAAGTAGATAGATGCTTTGACTTTGAAGGTGCTTAGGTAAGACTTTACACAGTGTATAGAAGTTTGAGCATGACGAATGAAAACTAATTTGAGTCCCTCGAATTCGATTGTCATATGGATGCCCCTGTCTGTGGATATGTATCTTTAGGTTCATTTTCGCATGATTTCCTATCCTTCACTTTTTTCCTTTCTTGTGTGTCTGAAAACTGGTCGTTAGTTGATGATTGGATCCTCTGAAGTAAGTTGCTCACTTTAGATCAATGATTAATGTTACATCTCCATGCAATAAATCAAGGATGTGCCAAAATATCAACAGATTATATTCTCATCAATGACTTAAGTAAATTGTTTACTTTAGAGGACCCAGATCTAAAATATTAAGCTTGTGAAATTTATCAAATGGTTTCATGGTCTGCTTCAGATTGTTATGGTGATATATAATACTTGCACTGATTTTGCAATTTTTTATGACAATAATTCAAGCATTATCGAACTTGACTTCCCAATGTTAATTGTCAGGAAAGTTATGTTTGGTTTATGAAGAAAAGAAAGTAAAAGGATTTTAAAAAAGTATAACAAAATAAATAAAAGGGTAGAAATTAAGATGATTTTTTAGTTTGCTTGATAAGGAAGAAAATGAAAGAGAAGAAATATTTTTATTTTGTATTTGATTGAATAGAAAGTTAAAGAAAATATATGTATAATATATATATATATATATATAGTTTAAATAAAGGTATGTAATAAAAATAAGAATATTTTGTTTCTATAACATAAACCTATACTTTCTTTGATACATTAAGTGCCTCGAAAATGGTGAAAGAATTCAATGGCATTATGGTCTCCTTCTCTTCATGACTGTTACATCCATTTTCAAAACAAATATTCAGAATTTAGTGATTTTTTTTTTATCTTTTTTAATAAGCGTGTATTAAAATCAAATTCAAATAAAAATTTTGTAATCTATTAAAATTAAAATTGGAGGATAATCTAACAAAGATAAAATCTAAATATGAGTAAGGTTAGAGACACCCATATAATATTGTCTTCAAATTGAGCAACAATGATAGTAATAAATTACCAAATAAATATCAAGTATCATAAATAAATATTTACAGTTTTCTAAAGTAAAATAAATCAAACTTCTTTTATTTGAAAATATTATTAAAAAGAAATAATAATTATAGTTGAGAGATATATTAGATGAATATATTAAACTAATATTTAAATGTATAAACAACAAGCTCTCGTAGCTCAGTTGGTTAGAGCACCCGTTTAGTAAGCGGGAGGTCTTGAGTTCGACTCTCAACGAGAGCACACATTTTTAACATTCTATTTCATCTCAATGTTATTTATTTATCTGTTTTTATTTGGCATGCACGAACCACAACAAGCATAGTGCAATAATTTTCATTGGATAACAAATCACAGTAACATTATACTTGTCAGTACATCAACAACTCTCATGTAACAAAATACCCAGACAACAAAATCCTAATTTTGAACTCTACCGTCTCCAAACCCAATATATAATAGAAGCACCACCCAAAACTATAGTACAAGTATATAACTTTTCTCTCTTTATATATGAATTTATATGAATGTAGAACAACATATAGTTACAACATTTCTGGCCCAGAAAATAGAACATGCCGATGTGACCAATTCGTTTGATGTGTGTATAAAAAGCTTCATACAAGTTCACCATCTTTCATCTCCAATCCAGTTATTTTTCTCTTTTGGCCCTGTAGGACCATCCTCACCATACAGCTCCACTGGAAGCTTTTTAATCACGTAACCAAATGAATTTCGAAGCCTCCGAGGTAGACTGTTTATTATCCTATCCATCTCAGTTTTTGAATCATAAACAATTTTAGGACCCCACTGTCTCATATACTGCAACCACTGAGGCTCTTTCACAACATCTCCTAGATACTCAGCTGCAACAATCTCGTATTGAACACTAGAATCCACAAACAAATTACTACGAGCAGCATCATTCCTAATGCCAATCCCAAGTTTTGAAGACCCTTGGATATATGTTCCAGGGTGAGGGTAACTTGCATGTCCACTTTTTGATGAGTAGACAATAGCTTTATTGCCGTTAATATACTCCAATTCATACGCATCCACCCATTTACCACCACTGTGCTGTGAGAAATATATACTCCACAACTCTCCAGAGAAGTTGCTTACACGAAGTGTAAAATGCTCCCAGTCACAAACATGCTGTCCAACCTTGCTAAAAGCCCTACTTGTAACTCCAATTTTCAGAGTGGAGGGCCCATTGAAAGGGAAAAACACCCACATAGCAATATCAGTAAAAGTTCCACCAAGAGCAGGCTTCACATGAACATAAAGCTTAGCACTATTCAAGTCCCCATGTTTGATAAAATCCCTTCTATCATCACTTGGCAAATCTATCCAAAACTCCCCATCATTTGTTCCCCCACCTGGCAAATTTGAGCCAGTTGCATCAATGGCCTCTCCTGTATAGACGCCCTTTCTGTACAGCAAGGCTCCGTTATTGAAAAACCAATCAACAGAAGAAGGCAAGTAAACTTCCTCAGGATGAAAAAAAACAGTAGGACCATAGTGCTCTATAAGTGCGTGTATTTGGTCGAGGTGGGGCATTGCTGGTAGCACAGGATTCAGGTTCTTTAAGCACACAACAGGTAGCTCCTCTCCCTTGTTCCAACAACTAGTGCACAGAAAAGTCCCTACTGAAACACCTTTCCCCAGCATCCCACGGTCACAAGGCCTCAAACTCCATACCTGAAATGGAACCTCAGGATTTACAGAAGCAGCATCAAGCATCAGCCGGTAAGGTTGACATTTATCAGTGAGGTCAGCACGAACACAAATCATTTCATCCAAATTGGGCTTGTCAGGCTTGTTAGTTACCAAGTAGCCAAGGGCACTGTAACCTTCAGGAGGCTGGGGCACCCAAAAGTATGCAGAACCAATTGACAATTCCTTTCTTCCAGCATTGGAACACCATACCAACATATAGTCAAGGGGATTCTTCAAAGCTGGTAACTTGTCAGGGTAGCTTCTTTCAGATGTGCCAGTTTCCACTTCCCTAACAACAAGCACAAAACCCCATAACGGCTTGTCGCTGGGCTGACAATAGTGACCAAGGATATGGAAACCATCTGGTATTCCCACAGGTTTATAGAATGCAACAGGCTTTCCAATGTTGCTGTTCCAAACAAACTCAAACCCAGTGACCTTGCGCACTTCTATTTCACCAAGGTTTACAATTCCAGAACCAAAATCTTGTCCTGTAACTACATACACAAGATCACAGCATGGATTAATCACTAATCTAGAGACAAGCAACCAAAACATGCCCAATATTGCCTTTGTACAGTTTGTACATAGAGTACATATTATACAGTCCCTTTAAAAAAATTCTCTAATTAGAATTGAAGTTTTATCACGTAGTCCATGGAAAATGTTCATTTAACAAATTCCAGAGGTGATTCAATACTGATCAAAGAACAATACTAAAATCAGTCAACAAACTGCATCTAAGTTTTGACTCCAAAATATACCATAGGCACTTAATTTCCTAAAAAAATACGGATAGTAACAATATATAATAATGAAAATATACGAAATAACAAGTTTAGAGTTGAAGTTTGATGAAGGGTGTGTTGAGAAATAACCTTGAGGCCATTGGGGAAGCGGAGAGGAAAGTGAAAAGGCTTGAGGGAGAGTGATGATAGTGTTGTTTCCCCCTTTCCGACACCAAGGAAAGCAGTTGAATTTGAAGCGAAACATTTGGAGGAGGAGATGCAATAGTTGCAGAAACAGAGACATGCAATAGAAAAAAAACCTCAACAATCGCTGCTTCATATTCATGTTCAGATTAGATCGCGCAAAACCCATCATTATCAATTGCTTATGATCACCGTTGCACAGTCATTTTCCTTTAAAAGCCGATCAATTTGCGGGCCCCCTCTCTGTCACTCTCTTTCTCTCTTCACAGAACATGTGAGAAAGAAGAACTTGTTCTCAGTGACTCACCTACTTGCGTGTTCTTTCATTCTTAAAGATTGATTCTTTCCCTTCACAATGTTTCATTTTCCAACCCATTTGTCACCTTTTTTTTTTTTTTTTTTTTTTCTTTTCTCCCAAATCCCAGGATAAGTGACTTTCCTTAAACTATGTTTTTTTTTCTTATTCTTCTTCTGAACATATATTATTAATCTCACTCTTTTAATCAATATTTATGTTCCTCAAAGATCACGTGGTTAGTCTCAATTAATGGATTAAATTTAATTTTCTTAGTAATAAATAAATCAAATGGAAAAAATTAGTCTTATTTATATTATCTTTACAAATAAAAAAATTAAGGTTTAAAAAAATTGTATATTTAAGAATATGCCATGTTAGGGATTTCGTGTGAGTTAATGTATATGGTATATTTAAGAATTTATGATTAAATAATAATAAAATATTTATATTATCCGTCTATTTACAAAACCAAGAAGATATTTAAATTGAATTATATATATATTTTTTACAAATTTAAGTTGAATTCTTAAATGTAGGTATAAATAAATACTACGTGGCTTATTTTCACTCACATTCTAAGTGCATAGGTGGTAATTGCTGATACACATCCTTTTCCTCACATTTCAAATTAGTATTCCATTGCATATACAACAAAACAAATAAAAAGGTCAATGATTATTTTGGATAAATGATGAATTTGGTATTTCAATATGAAATTGTGAATAAAATAATTTAAAAAAAAAATTGAATTTTAATTTAATCTTTAAACATATTAAAAATTCCTTAGTTAAATTTTATAAGATTATTTTATTATCAAAATATACTTTTAAAAACAATTCAACGCATAATTATAAACTATTTTTATTATTAAATCATAATATTTAGAGATCAATTTGTAGTTGTAAATTCAATTTTTGTGATGACTAAATTGATAGTACCGTTTAATAATGATTAGAGATTCGATATGAGTAAAAAATAAAAATAAACTAATATATATATAAAATTAGTTAGTTTTAAAAAATAAATTAAATTTAAAATTTGTTGGATCATTTATAAGTCTATTTATTTTAAAATTATTTATTTAAAAAATTCTATTTAACTGAAAAATTTCGTATTTGATTTATCATTCCGAATGTTATTATTACTTTTTGTTGTATGTGTAGATATATTTTATTTAAAAGAAAAATATATTAATAATAATGTTGGAAAGGAAGTGGTGAAGAAGGGATGCAGTGCACTAAAATACAAAATGAGATTTGAAGGAGAAAATGAACATCCATCATCCATAGATTCTGTTTTTCTCCTTCCAACCACTCATTTTTCTCTCTCTCGCAGCGGGAAAATAACTGCCTCTTCCATCATCACTATTTACTTCACTAACAAACAAGTATGAGCATGAGCGTCCTCTCATGCCAACGCTCCACGATGTTAGCAGCTCACAACAAATCTCCATTTCTTCGCAGATTCCGATCCTTCAAACCTCACCGTTCCAGATTTCGCTGTTTGCTTGACCAAATCGCTCTTCCCACGTCCCTCACTCCTGTTCTCACCTCCGATAACGTAATCGCTGCCGCTGCCAAAGCCGCCTCCGTTCATAGCGCCGTCTCTTCCGCCATCACACAGGTTGCTGTCACCGCCGTCGCAATCGCCTCCGGCGCTTGCCTTTCCACCAAGGTCGACTTCCTATGGCCCAAACTGCAGGAGCAACCAGGTTCCGCATCTTCTTCTTCTGCTTCTGCTTTCCTCTTTTTATTTTATTTTTAAATTCTCTTGCGCAGTTGCTTTTGAATTTGATAGGTTGCTAATATACTGACATGGTTTCCGATTCCAAATTAAGGCGTCGCTTAAGCGCTTATGACTGTTTTCGTTTCACAAATTTGCGGATTGAAAACTTTTACTGTAGATAGTGTTCTTTGAAGCACGTGCACGGATACTTGTATTTGCTTCGTGTATTTCCAATACTGATACTAC
Organism: Macrotyloma uniflorum; assembly: GCA_016859785.1. Classification (NCBI taxonomy): domain Eukaryota; kingdom Viridiplantae; phylum Streptophyta; class Magnoliopsida; order Fabales; family Fabaceae; genus Macrotyloma; species Macrotyloma uniflorum. The sequence continues at coordinate 978,340 of BDMB01000002.1, forward strand.
TTCACATGCTTCCAAGTTTTTAATCGAGTTATGAAATTCTAATAATACGGGTTACATTTGAGACATAGAAACAAGTACAAGATAGAAATATAGAAGCACTGTCCTTGGATGAACCAAAAAACGGAAACTAATCCCCTTCATGGATGAAGTTTAAGGAAGGAATTAGATCAATACTATTCATATTTATAGCAATTAGGAAGTTATTTATGATGGCAATGAGTTATAATATTTTTTTAGTACGAGAATCATGTTATTAATTTGAAATTACAAAATTACGATTATATATTTGTTCTATGAATTTTTATATTTATATCTGATATGATGTATTCTGCATTTATCATATCCTATATTTTTTTAGAAGTGTCATATCGCATCCGATAAGCTTGAGGGGGAGCATCAAGTCATATCATCAAATAATGCAGAGATATGCAATTCATAGTTCTTTGCATGCCACAGAAAGTTTCTGTTGCTGGTGCTGTCATTACATGATAGGGTCGGTCTATTCACAAGATTTCTTATTAGCAAAATTTATTACATGCAGGTACCGTAACGCTGGATGGAGTAGATATTACTGGTTACCCTATATTTAACGATGCAAAGGTTTAATATCTCTACTTGTGTTGTGTTATGACCTACATGCTCTCTTGTTACATCATTAAAGCACCTTATGTGTGAAGGCAGGTACAGAAGGCTATAGCATTTGCAAGAAAAGCACACAGTGGCCAAATGCGGAAGACTGGAGACCCTTATTTAACACATTGTATCCACACAGGAAGAATTTTGGCTGCGTTGGTTCCATCAAGTGGTAAACGAGTATGAAATCCAATGATTAGCTAGTAATAGTGAATGGATTTGTTATGATATTTCTTTTACTTTCCGGAAAACAAAGAAGGCATTGGCTGACTCCTTATCCTCCTGATGCCTCCTTTGTCACCCAACGTACTCAGGAGAATGCATACCATTACGGAACAAACAAATTGGCAGGCTCAATTATAATTTGATAAGTTTGATTTTGATACTATCATCATTTAACCAGGCATATAATGACATCCTCATCAATTAGAACATATAGATTTGTGCATACATCATAAATTTCAACAAACATAGTGAGCAGGGTCTTCTTTGATGATGTTACAACAATTCTAAGAAAAAATATTAGTGGAACACTGAACTTGACATAGTATTATTTATTATACTGATACATATCAATATCATTATCTTATTTATCCATAATTTTTAGTTTTGATATTTAAACTATTGGATAATAATGTATGATATACTTTTTCTGGGGAAATTTTTTTAAATTTGTCTTCTGTTTCCACTAAAGCTCCCATATGTTTCTTACGCGTCACAATTTCTTCTGCTTCAGGCTGTTGACACTGTTGTGGCGGGTATTTTACATGATGTGGTTGATGACACTTGCCAAAGTCTGCGGGACATTCAGGAAGAGTTTGGGGATGATGTGGTCAAGTTGGTAGCTAGTGTTTCAAGGTTAAGCTATATTAATCAGGTACCATAATGAATAAAGAGTGTTTCTTTCTAATTTATTTCTATCTTGAAGGAGGCGGGAGCCACATTATTGTTTGCTTGCTAGGTTTTAGAATTCAATTTGCTACACACCTTGACCAAATAAAGATATAAAAGTGTTAAAATTCATTTATCTTACAAACTTATTCTAATGATTTTGGCTTGTATTGGTCTTTGACTTGGTATCAAAGTCTCTATTACCTAGCTGCCCCATTTTTCATAATTGAAATAAATTTCCACATGAGGTACTCTGAACCTGTAAACCATTTTCAACTATGCACCTAATATCTCAAGTTTTTAAGAATCTTAATCTCTTAACAGTTATCTCATAACTAATGTGCAACTATGGTGCAATACCGAAAGAGTTTAGTTACATGTTCTTCTGTATTTGTGGATTAGATGCTTGAAGCTCAATTCTCCTAACAACTCTGGAGATTATTTCTGTTTTCTTTTATTACCATATCATACAATAACAGCTTTATCTTTTGCAGCTATTACGCAGACATCGGAGGGTCAGTGTAAACCAGGGTGTCCTTGGCCAAGAAGAGGTACATAATCTACATTTGACATCTGTATCAATTAGTCCTGAGACTTATCTAAGTATACTTTAATATCAATGTTAATCATCAATATCAAAATATACGGAAAACAATGCATGCCTAACATGGTTTAGACAATGCAAAGATTAATGTGCGAAGAGAACTCATATCATCCTCTTTCTTCATTATAGATATTTAATACTTATCCTTATAGAAGCTGGCGGTTTGTCAATTTTATGCACAATCTGTTTAATTTATGATACTAAGCTTCCAAAAAACAGGTCAATGCAACAACTTCCGTATATACCAACATAATGCATCTGGTGGTTGGTCAAGATAATGTTGAAACTATACGCATTCTGAAATTTGTAAAACGTGGTATAGTGGGTGGTGGAATTAGCAGCAGAGTTTTCTGATATGTTACATTCTTAATCTGCTAGGCTAGTAATTTACGAGTAATGCTTTTGGGAATGGTAGATGATCCACGTGTTGTGCTCATCAAGCTTGCAGATCGTCTTCACAACATGAGAACAATGTACTTGCTCTGAGCTTCTTAAATTCTTTCCTTTTATTTCCAATTACTGTTGGTCCTCTTTATTTTCCCTTTTCTGGCCCTTTACTTCCGATCTGTTGTTACTTGAAGATGAAACAAATTATTTTAATGTTATTCCCTCTCAATTCTTCATGGTTTTTGGTAGTGAATTTTTACTTCCTTGCTACAGAAGCCATCTTTAACCAACAAACTTAAGCCATATGGGGCCTTTTGACTTTTTGGCTAAACTGAGTATAAGTTATGTTGCATAGGTCATTTTTATTGGGTGACACTCTCTCTCTCTGCAGTTATGCTCTGCCATTGCAAAAAGCTCAAGCTGTTGCAGAGGAGACCTTAATCATTTGGTGTTCACTTGCTTCAAGATTGGGTCTGTGGGCGTTGAAAGCCGAACTCGAAGATTTATGCTTTGCTGTTCTACAGGTCTTCTAATTGCTTTGAGAGTTATCAATTATATTAATATAATGTTGTAAGAACCTTAGACACAGAGCAGACAGTCAAAAATGCAGACCATTGAAGGTCTCCAATCCTTATGAGCATCTCCTCGCCTCCCTTAAAATATTTGCTGGACCTTTATTATTTTATCTCATACTTTTAAAACATGAAAGGGGATGATCGTAAAGTTACACTATTTAAATTTCTGGATATAAACAGTTGTAGATTTGACATTAATTAGTGATATGTCCAAATTAAAGAATATAAGTGGTGGACAACCCTCATTTCAAGACCGACTTTGAAGTTGAATTAGATTCAAAACTACATTGTAAGGTGATATCAAAGTCTATTATAACAATTGTTACTGGGCCTATCAGGCCACCAACCATTGGATCATTATTTGACCACCCTTATATGTCCAGTCTTGCAAATTTCATGGTCGAGATATTTAGTCATCAGCATGAGAATTGTATTGAAAATCTCATGTCGACTAGTAGTATAGCTAAATTAAAGTCTGTATGTGTGAGAAACAATAAGTCGATTTTGTAGGATTAGATTGAGTCTAAACCCAAATTTTAAGATAAACAACAAAATATTAGCACTATCAAGATGACATTGGCACTATTATAATTTATTGACACTGGCACATCTTTGTTTGTATTTGTACCTTGATACCAGCCTCAAATATTTCAAAAGATGCGAGCTGATCTGGCTTCTATGTGGAGTCCTACTAGCAGAACAGGAAACCCGAGAAGATTCTCTGTAAAAGGCAATTTGATACATTTTGATGAGAACAGTTCAACTTCTTTCTACAACGGATCCTTGACATTCAATGGGGATGTGAGTATGAAGGTAAGAGGTTTTAAGTTCAAGGGTTCATTACTTCATTCTACTTGTTTGTATTGTATGTATGATCATGAGATTTGATTAAATTCTGATGTATGGTTTCCTTTCATAGTTGCTTTCTGGGTTATGCTGGTGCTTATTGCCACTAAATATTTACACCAAAATGCTTGTTTTGTGCGTGGATATGAAATATGTAGGAGTAAAAATAATTCAGTGATTATACTGTTTGCTTATATACTTTTGTCTTTTACATGAAGAAGTTCCAATTGTTTTCTACTAAAAATAGAGAAAAATGAGTGAGGAGGGGAAGTAAAACTGGACAGCATGCGAACTATGAAGTGATGTTACCTTCACTTGTTCTTAATATCCCTTTTGTAGCTCAATAATAAAAAGTATATATGAAATTAGAAAGAAGCCTGATGAAACATGTTCTTTTAGTCCTTATCATCGAATATATTTTATTCAAAGTATATTATGGTTGCTAAAAACTTCTGAAGATACTTTAAGGTGGCTATCTGAAGTGAATCTTTGGTAAACCCTTGACCAGTTGTCTGTGACTTTCATGATTGATAGTTGTAAGTAATTACTGAGGCAGTAAGTCAATGTTACATCTTCATTGCTTCAACAAGTCTTGGGGAAAGGATGAGAACAACTTTTTCATTGTAATTACATCACTTCTTTTTAATTTTACTTTTCAGGATCTTTTGGAAGCTGTAGTTCCATTTGATATATTGTTGGATCGGAGAAAACGAGCTAACTATCTCAGTAGTATTGGGAATAATCTAGAAACATGCACAAAACCGAAGGTTGTACAAGATGCTGGATTAGCTTTGGCATCATTGGTAATTTGTGAGGAAGCACTTGAGCGAGAAATGATTATTTCAGCTTCGTATGTTCTTTTTGACCATTATCATTTACCACCTTTACATTCTGATATTGTCCATGGCAAATAAATGGTGAACTATATTTTTGTGTTTTATGAAGCACAATCTAGTGCTGACAACTAAAGTGCCATGGTATAAACAATGTTATAGTTCTGAAAGGTTTCCTTCTGTATTTGCAGTTATGTTCCGGGAATGGAAATTACCTTATCTAGTCGATTGAAAAGCCTGTATAGTTTATACAGCAAGGTATTGACAAATTCATGTTTGACCTTGGAAATAAAAATATAAGTTCATATGTATTTTAACTACAACTCACTTTGCAATTGTGTAGAATTGTGGCATTATATGTATGGTTAGCATAGTTTGAATGGACCTTGATGCTAGTGAATAACGATGCCTTGATAATAAAAAGAAAATTGCTACCAGTTCTATGGTTCCCTTCAAATTTTGTGGTTGTAAATCTTTGTGGATTTACTTTATTCTCACCAACCACATCTTTTCTTGTGAGCAAGAAATGTTGTTGGAAGGATTGTGGATTTAATAGCATTTTAGTCGGCAATGTTCACATGGATATCCCTACTTCAAAACGCCCCCACAAACTACCATCTAGGCTTGTGCTGTTTGTCTTCATTTTTTTTTCTTTTGTCGGTGAATGTGTGGAAAACATTGAATCACTTTTTCTTGAGCAAATATTTGCATATTATGCATGACCTTACCTGGATTCTGTGATGTTGGATTCTTATGATTTGTTTGGAATGACTGAAAGCAGAAAGAAAGAAGACCCACATCTAAAAACGTGATTTTTTTTTTTTTTATTTCTTCCTTTTTTTGAAGCTTAATTAACAGAGAAGGAATGAAAAAAAATGTGTTGGGTCCATATAATCCATGATTTGTCCGAATGTGGGAAGAATGGGGGTGGAAAGTTGCTTATTTAACAAAAGAGACCACAATACTTATATTTTTTTTCCTACTTTAGTTTTTCATTAGGGACATTTATGTCATTTTATTGCATATTTTTATCTTTCCTCGTACCTTCTACTCGATCAAACAAAAGGGGAAGAAATGGGAAATTGGAGAAGTGTTACCCTTATAAGGATAAGATATGAATCCAGATTCCCAAGTTTGGGATGTCTAAGGTAGGTTGCTTATCTGAGGTTCCCATGGATTGGGAAGATCTCTGATAGCGATCCAGAACAATATAATTCCTTGGCCCATCTTTTCAAAAATAGTCTGTGTCAAGTAGAATAGACAATGAAATAAATGGAAGCCATATGAGTGTATGGAAATGAATTTTATCTCAGGTTTCTAATTAATATTCATTCCATTTTAACATTAATATATTCTTCATCAATCGTCTTAATAATATGCAACTAGCCTTAAATGTTTTTCTTTCGTACTGAGCAATGATAACAGTAGTGAACTTAAATTTTGTGAAGGTCACTTGGCAATAACTAATTGAATGGTAAAAGTCATGATTGTATTGTGTGTTGTGTAGATGAAACGAAAGGATATAAGCATTGATAAGGTATATGACGCACGTGCATTAAGAGTAGTTGTGGGAGACAAGAATGGAACTTTACATGGTCCTGCCGTTCGGTGTTGCTACAGTCTTCTTGACATTGTACACAGGTAAAAAAGATGTCCAAAATTTATGACTTTTTTCAATCCTACAACCTATACATAAGTCATTCAATGTAATCGTTGCCTAAAGATAGACATAAACTTAATTTTGACCCTTTTTAAAAGCAACATATTGGTAGATTTTTAATTTTTATTTATTTTTGACTTAAAAATGCAAGAAATTCATAATAGAATTAATAATGCAGCAAAGAAGCTGATGAGGATAAGATATTCTCCTAGAGAGGAAACCATGAAAAAACCATTCAACTAAATTAGTCTCTTCTATATTTCCTTCAGTTTTTTCCTTTTCAGTTATTTTGGACTCTGAGGTGGGTATAAATTTGTGTGCTCTCATTGTCTTCGTTTTTTAAGAGTGGAAGGTTAGATGTATAGATCTTAGGATTCTTTTTCTATTAACCCTATTGTCCCTGGAAAATGGCTCTTAATATATTTTATGTTTTATTATACAGGCTTTGGACTCCAATAGATGGTGAATTTGATGACTACATCATTAATCCAAAGCCTAGTGGCTATCAGGTTAGGCATTCCCGTTCATATTTTCGTGAACTAAAATGAAATTGATCTTGTTCTTTTATTCATGAGAATTGTGCTCATGATTGTATTAACCTGTTAATATTGCAGTCCTTGCACACTGCAGTCCAAGGTCCTGACAACTCACCGTTAGAAGTACAAATTAGAACACAGGTGCTACATAATTTTGCATGTTTTGTAGAGGTTCCTTTTTTATATTTTAGTTATTCATATTTTCATTTATCATTTTGGTTGATAGAGGATGCATGAATGTGCTGAACATGGACTTGCCGCACATTGGCTTTACAAGGAAACTGGAGATCCGTTTTTATCCATTGACAGCATGGATGAACCTGAAACAGAAGCATCCTCCTATTTCTCCAAAGATTTGGAGGGAGGAAATTCTTCAGATATTTTATTAAGTAAATATAAGTCATTCAAGGCTGGACATCCAGTCCTCAGAGTAGAAGGAAGTCACTTACTTGCTGCTGTTATCATCAGGTGCATAGCACTTTCATTCCAAATGGATGTTATATTATAAAAAACTATCCATACTGATTGTCACTCGTATTCATTATCTCTTCAGTGTAGAAAATGATGAAAGAGAATTGCTAGTTGCTGTGAGCGGGTTAGCTGCTTCTGAAGCAGTTGCTGACAGAAGATCTTTCCATATTAAGCGATGGGAAGCTTATGCACGACTATTCAAAAAGGTTTGCTACTTAAATTATCATATTTAATTAAGAGATGGCTCATGATGAATGGTTTATGGAAAAGACATGAATTGACTAATACTGATAAGCCAATTCTTGGATGGATCACTATATGTGACAGTTAAGCTTACCGACTAGCTTGCTACATGCTGTATTGCTCTCTCCATGACCAGATCCTGCTGTTGTGTCATGTTTTCCTTTGTATAATATTTTAAATTTTAAAATACCTGGGTGAAGTTGCTTACTATTGATCTGCTTCAGGTTTCTGATGAGTGGTGGTTTGAACCAGGACATGGGGATTGGTGTACTTGTCTAGAGAAGTACACACTATGTCGAGATGGTATGTATCACAAGGTATGTTTTTCTAAGAGAATATAAATTATACACTACATTTCAGTTTTCGTTATTTTTGGTTTATCAGCAATGTAGACATAATGACATACTGGAAAGTTTGTGTGTTAGGTGTGAAAGTTTATCCTTTGCACACTGATTAGTTCATTGTCACCAACATGTGCTGGAAATGTAACTGTTGTGTAGAAATTACTATAGATAACTATATTCATTTTTGAGCAGCCTTTTGCTAAGTCAATATTTGAAGTTGTTCAGTAATTTCTATTGACCAAGTGCTCGGTAATCCAGGAAATATTCGTTAGAGAGTTTATTCTCCTGTGTTGACCAAGTGCTCAGCAATATATAAGGATTGGATACTTAAATTTAGGAAACATTGTTATGTCCTCAGGCGGTGAAAAAAAAATCAAATTAAAATTAAATGAAATACATTTTAAAATTAAAACTAGCATTATATTCCTGAACATAAATAATAAGATACTTTCCTGATTTTATCTAGCTGTTTCTCTGTATCCATATTAATCAGTCAGATTTTTGGAATTTTCATCATTTATGTCAGTCATCCTATATCATATTTCTAGTTTCAAAGATAACTGGTTCATGTTAGTTAGTCTCTATGACATTACGAATGCCACGTGATGGATAACAAAATTGTTTTGAAAGATTTGATCATATAATTTAGAATTTAATTTGTATTTGTTTTAAACTCATTTAATGAAGTGGTTACACATCATTTTACATGAGAATGTAAAAATATTTAATATTGCAGATGCATGAAAAATAATACATTATAAATAATGTTGATTGCTGTCGTTACTGATTTTCTTAGAACCCTAATGGGTTTGCAAATTATCAGACTGCTGGACTGAAGAGCTTTATATTATTATTTGCATCATTCGCAGCAAGACCAATTTGGGCGACTACTCCCGACATTCATCCAAGTTATCAATTTTACTGAGCAAGAAGAATCTGAATATTGGGCTGTTGTGTCGGCTGTTTTTGAGGGTAGACAAGTTGACTGGATAACATCCCAATCAAAATTTGACTTGGTTGCATCAACTTCTGCGGAAGCTGGCATCAATAACAAGGTATTTGGCTACCATCTTACCTCTCTTACACGCATTGTGCGAATGGAAATTGCTTATGTTTGTCTGCGTTTGTTTTCTTTCATGTTATGTTATGTAGATTTTTACGGTCGCATCATTTCAAGTTTGATTCTTCTTGTCCCTTAAATTGGTCAGTATTAGTGACCATTTACATGCTAAAAAGTTGTTGATCTAGAAGTCTGAATTTGTTCTACCCAAAGCAAAATCGGTATTTTTAGAAGGTTATTATTTTTATTTTTGGTAATAATTTTAATTGCAAATTTAAAATTTCAAATGTGGTTAAGATGGTATAAATCAGCTAGTCAATTTTGTATAGGTGGCCAAAATTTATTCAAAAACCAAGAAATGTAATAGTTTATTCTTTTTTTTACTTTAATAGAATATTTATAATATTTATTTATAAATACATATATGTGAAGTAACTAAAAATTAGGTGAATGATAAAAGTATAAGTGATAAAAGAATAATTAATGTTATATTGAACTTTAAAAATGACAATTAAATATATATTTTTTTTCAAAACTACGACAATTGGAAAGAAATAAAGGGAGTAGTTGATATTTTATATTTGCCCGTTATTCCAGTAGATTTGTGAAATGTCAATGAATGTTTCAGTGATCTGTATGTAATTCATCTTTTAGGTGAAGCTTTTGAGAACAATGCTTTCCTGGGAAGAGCAATTGCGCTCTGAAGTAAGTGTCAAGCAAACGAAGTTTGACGTGAAGCTTTATGATCTTCATGGTTCTCTTGGGGAAGTGGTAATTATTTGTTGGCCTCATGGTGAAATTTTGAGGTTAAAAGCTGGTAGCACTGCTACTGATGCTGCTCAAAGAGTTGGTTTGGAGGGAAAGCTGGTTTTGATTAATGGACAGTTAGTACTGCCCAACACAAAACTCAAAGATGGCGATGTAGTTGAAGTAAGAATTTAAATTATTCGTTCTTTAAAAAAATGTAAATAATTCTTTATGGGTCGTGTGTGGTTAAAGTAGATGGGATAGAAATAGTTTTTATTTTGTTTGGGGATATGGGGATTCTTGGTAGATTAAGTTAGAAATTTAAAATGTGGTGCCTTTAGACATGATTCCAAGAATATGTTTGATAACCACATATGCTATCATACAATTACTTTTTTTATGATTATGTTGGTTGTATGTGTGGTTATTACAATTTTTGGGAACTATGGTTATTCACTGTATTTGAAATTAAGCAATAAAGCACTGCATTTTAAACTTGTTTAAAGCTGCAATGATTGTATAAAAAATCCTTGGAAAAGAGGGGACGTGAATAATAATAATAGTCGAGTAGTTGTATGATACATTTAATTTAATAGTAAAACGTATGCTTAATAAAATAGTCTCAACAATGAATTTCAACATGCCGGAAAAGTCGTTGAAAACTCGATTTTTCTTACGGGTGGATCCAGGAGTTATGATAGAAAAGAAAATTGGCAATTTGGAATAGCTATAGAATACTTGCAATGATAAATACCAATTTGGAAGTGTAACTTTAAGGGCCCAAAAACAAGATAAAAAAGACGACGGAATTTGGCTTTTCAGCTGAATTTTTGGTATTAGATTTCTGTTATCCAAAATCTTAACCATTACTTCATATTTTACAAATCAGTGATTATAATTAAACGATTGAGATTTTGGACAGTACAAAAAATCCAGAAACCAAACTCCACACTATGGCCCCTATAAGTCAAAGTCACGGTCATTCAACTTCTTTCCAGTAACTAATCTTTAAGCAATCTCCAACTTCTCTACTGATACAATCCAATCAGCAATTAAACATTTCCTGTAGCTGAAAAACACTGAAAAAATCTTCGAATAGCCGACAAGGTTCACTCAATAAAAAAGATGAAGTACCATCATCAAAAACTGGTAGAAGAGGGCCAAGATGTTACCTACAGTTGAAGGATCATCAACAAATATCATAATCCAACCTTTCTTGAGCCAAGTTTATCTCCATGCAGAGTGACTTTCCAGCAATCAACTTGGAATACAAACACAGAAACCTTTTTGGGAACAACTGCACGATACCAAATAGAGAATAAATATTTGGTCATCACTAGTTTGAAACAAATAAATTTAAGAGAAAGATTCCTAGTTCGTAATCAGCTAATTCACAATGTTCAAAGAGATACAAATGAACCTATAATAAGGATTAAGGAATTCTCAGTACAAGAGAGTACAGATGAAAGTAAGTCGAAACCCATTTAATTTTCTCAGTAAAATTGGTAATTTGTGCATAGATCGCATAATTACTGGGATACGCCCGCAATCTTAAGTGGCGGCAGAAATAGGGATTAAGGAAATGAGTTTTTGGTCTCACAAATTCTAGAAACAACTGTATACCTTCATATAAGCTTACAGGTATAACAACTTTGATAATGTAACACCGGTCTATATTTCTATACAGTGATAAGATTACCTCGAAATTTATCATCTTCAGTAATTATACCAAATGCTTCTGCAGTTTCACGAATCATGATGCCACGAATTCCTGTAAAATGGGTTATTTTACACTCCACAACTGCAAAAATAGAAGGACATAATATAATCAGTGATAACATGCATATGATTATATACGAGACAGAGGCCAAAATAATTAATTTTTTCATGTAGTATCAGAAGCCCAACTATTTTTTTTTTCTCTTAAAATTCTGATGGACCGTGAAAAGGGTTATGCAGAATAGGGATTTCAAAGGCCAGGGAGGGTTGAGATCAGAGAAAGAAAACCAAACACTTGGTCTGCAGCCTGAACCAACAGGTAGCTTATTGAACTCATTGCCATAATTTAAACACAATGATTGCATGCGTTTACTACTCAAAATCATTAACTCTTTCATGTACACCAAAAATAAGCTTTGACAATTCTAGTACAGCAGTAAAACAATTTTAAGACACCTTTCAATGAACATAAAAGAATTACACATTAAAACACAAATATCTTTAGAGATAAAAAATTAATAGAAAATAACTGTCCTTATAGCCAATGAACTAATATCTTGTCCAGGTATAAAACTACTTTTTCCGTTTTTATAATAAGATTATCGTAGGTGTTTTTAACTCATTTGAAAGTAAAAAAGAGTGTGCCCAAACCTAAAATGAAAGCACCATGTAGATCTGCACCTAGTAGACATTGAGCCAATTGATCTTTCCTGCAATATTAAACAAGTTAATGGTCATAAAAGCCTCAGGAAAGCAGCATATATGATTCCCCATCTCATGGACAATCTGAAGACAAGAAACAGAGAATTTTCAAATCAACAAAAATGCTACAAAACATGTACCCGGTGGATTTAAGAAGCAGCATTATGTATTCTTTCCACATTTCATACATTGGCTTGAAAATATCAAATCTGCAGTCAGAAAAAACTATCAGGGAGCAAAAAAAACATCATTCTAGGAAAGATGTGACCAATTAGAACGAAACATGTTGAGGTAAAAGATACTCACAACAACAATATACACTACCACAATTGCAGAGCTATAAAAGTAACATTAGGGATCAACATACTGTGAGAAAGTATATTTTTAACTTACTTTTGGAACTCTTGAGGAAGATCTAACGATCCATACTTTTTATGCTGTTTCATAGACATGTGTTTCTTAGAGCGTTTTGAATGAAGTTGCAAAGCTCTGGTTTGAGAACCAGAAGACAGCACCCGTCCTTGTACATAATTATCAAGAAGGATCCAGTTGTCAATTTTCATGTTTCTAGATCCTTGCATGTACTTTTGTGCAGCATCTCCCTTCTGAAGAAGCTCATGCAATATGCCATCAATTGAACCTCCTCTTTCAGCAGAAAACTGCAAAATATATGCAATGGTGAACAAATACAAATTTCCGCCAATTATCACTTAAATCAGAGAATAAAGAAAATTCATCTACCATATGTACTAATGGAAAAATCTGCATCTTTTAAAATTGAAGATAAAGTAACTTTCACATTCTGGTTAGATTGGGAACACAGACAATTGTTGATTGGTTAAAAGGTTGCTTTCAAGATCTGTGGAAATATTCCATGCATCAGTGTTTGTTTTTGAGTTCAGACTTTGGAGGAGATTAATTATTATGGATTTATCAGAAAATACTTTGATTAGTTTTTTACAATTCTTAGTCAGGACATGAGTTCCAAGCAAGGAAATACCTCACTAGTTGTGAGAAGTTTGTCATTTACAGGCAGAGAAAGTTGAGCATAAACAGGACCATCTTCAATGTCTGCAAACAAATATTAATGTCATTTTGTCCATATATATTGAAGTAACAAAATTTAATATATAATTTTCAAAAACCCTCAAATCAAAAGGATGAAAATAGAGAAGAAATAACTTAAATATCAAAGGGTAGTATGAACTGTCTAGTACCTTGTGAATTGGTATGACCGGAAAAGCTGAAATTCCCTAAAGAGAGAGGGAGGAGGGAAATGAAAATTATCAGCTAAATGTCAAACAAGATATTCACAGATATATGTACCGTATCACAATGCAGAATTCACAAATTAACAAAATCAAATGAAGCTTACCCTATTCCTGGACAATCAGACAGGATGCAACAAATGAATAGCATAAAAACCAAGACATGAACAGAAAAAACTTCCTAAGGTAGATAATAAGACTTATGAAACTGCTAAAGACAAAACAACAAGTGCGAGTGAAACATTCTACACAGTATTGACTTATTACCGGCTGTGAAGAAAGAAGAAAATAAGAACAATCTACAAAATTGAAAAATGAATTACCTTTCTTGGGTGTGCCTTTCTTGGGTGTGACTGATGATGAATGCAACAAATGCGGGGAAGGATCTTTAGAAGTAGAATCTGCAGGAATAGGTGGTTTCCCATCTTCATTTATATTCTTTTTGTTTTTCTTTTCTTTTACGAGAACTTCAGCTTTAGCAAAAGCTATTCTTCTCTCCAAAGCCTCCAATGTGCGCTTCCTTGAATCTGTAGCCATGGACAACTACCCTGGCACAATATGATAAAAAAAAGTGAATAGATGACAAAAACGGCCAAAATAAAATAGCTCAAAAGTATCATCTAATTGACATGTTCTTATCAAACATGAAAATGAAAAACAACTGCAGAATAAAAAATATTCTTAAGCTGCAGATAAAATTTTCTGGGAAAAACAACACGCGCAGAACAAAATCTAAAGTTCCAAAGAAAAATAAGTTTCCTAAATTTAAAAATATTGTAGTAGTAGTCTAAACCATTTCATTCAGAAGTAATGTAGCACAGTAAAAGACGATAATTAACTAAAGAAATCAAGAAATTTTCAGAGTGGGACGTACTCAAATTCACAATAGTTTATTTTTTCGGGCAATTTATCAAACAGAACAAAGACATATGCCACTAATTAATTAAAAACATGAAGCCGTAGATAGAGCATGAAATAATTAATGATGCGTTGAAGGTTTTGAAAGTAAATAAACGATGACTAAAAGTAACAAAAATGAAGAGAAATCAGGCATGGAAGCTTCGAATGGAAATCAGTGTAAAAGACAAGTTCATCGCAGCTTCGAATGCATACCGGACACAGAGAAAGTCCCGATAAATTCAAACTTCAACGGCGAAAATTCTTTACTGCGAAATTTCGATCAGATTGAAAAAGAAACCGCTGCTCAGAACCGCCGCTGAGACCTCTCCTTGCCGCCGAAAACGGTAAGTTTTAAGATTCTCGGGGTTCGCACGTAAAATAGAGAAGAAAAATACAAGATAAAATAAAATAATATAATATGAAAAAGATATATTGTTTGAAAAGATAATAAAAAAATAGAAAAAAAAAAATCTTTTCATTTATTTAGATGATAAAATAAAGTTGAAAAAATATTACTGTTATAAAATTAATTAAAAATATAAATAATGTTTTAATCTAATACTTTTCTTTAACATAAAATAATTTATTATTTTATAAAATTATTATAATTTTTTAAATAAAACAATTAAAAAAAGAGAGAATTTCTATCTCATTTATTCCAAATTGATAGGAAATATAATTTGGTGATCCTATCAAATTAACTTTTTCACCTTTCAATAAACTATAGAAATTTAATAATTTTATTATATTTTCTCTTTCTGTTATTGCTTTTCGTGTATAAAAATAATCTGACACCAGAAATTTTACGGATGGATATCAAACGTTCAAGTTTTCCCAAAAAAGAAAAAAAATAGTTGTCTGGTAAAAATTGTAAGGGAGTTTATAGTTTTGCAGGATTATAAAAATTTAAAGTGAATCAAAATTAAAAAGTGTTGGGCAAATACAGTAAGAAATGCCCTAAAAAGATGCAAAATATATAACAAGAGACTGATATCTGATGATACTGCCTACGATTTGCTCTATACACAAAACGATCACCTAAACAAAAAACCATACTTTCATGGACTTTTACATTCTCAATCAGAAATTGCTAACTGCAAAAGCGTTCAAAAATTGAAGTATCACAAAATTGAAGTATCACATTCTACCTTCTTCAGTCTGATTAGACCAAAGAAAAGGACATCTCGGCATGTTTTCTTCTTCTTCTTCCCCAAACATTCATCCAACAAAATATATCCTAAATAAGACAAAGCTAAAAACAAAAGAAAACAAAAGACTATATTGATTCTACCCTTTCAGAGCAAATTGTTATGACCAAGGTTTTAAATTGTGGTTGTTCCCAAATATCTTGACGATGCAAAGGAACTCACAGTCATAAACTAAGAATGTTGGGAAATGGCAGTATCAGCAACAGAGGACAGGGAAACTCTCCTAGCAGGACGAGTAGAGTTCTTCACATAAGATGAGTTCCACTCCCCACCATCTTGTGCATAGTAATCCATTGGATAATCTCCACCAAAATCCTCTCCTCCCTTTGCATCCCCCTCACAACAAGAACCACTGTTCTTGCAACAACCCACACCCTCTTCACAAACCTCATTCTTCTCCCACCACCCAGGTATCACTCCCAGTGCAATCTCTGCCTCAAAAGAAGTAAGCACCGGTTTCACAAACGCCTCACCCCAGTCAATGGACAACCTCGGACACGCAATCTGAATCCAAGCATCCACAGAATCCTCGAACAGAGCAACCCTCCCAGGACTCAACTCCGACATCAAAACCACAGTGTAATCCAACCCTCTCTCTCTCATCTTCTTCTCCAACCTCTCCAAAATCCTCGGATTCCCTTGCCTCCCAAGAGTCCCCAAAACCACACCCCAACTCCGAGCTTCCGTCGCTTTCAAAATCGCATTTTTCCTCGACCGCTTCATACCCACGTGATCGTATTCCTCCAGAAACAACTTCCCCATGTAAGGGTCATACCTGAATGCCTTAATCCCCGGATTCGCAATCATGAACGCCTCCAAATGAAACCTTCCATCCGCCACAAACACCAAAACGCTTTCACCAACGCCACAACCAAGCGAATTCGACGAAACCCTGGGCGCGGTGCAACCTAGAACCTCACCCGCGGACAGCGGCTTCGACTGAGGAACCAAAACCTTAAACCCTAACTCCTCCAATTGGGGCTTGGCGGCGCGAATCGCGGAGGCGAATTGGATTGTCCCGGCGACGACGAGGGTTTGGGCGCGGGATTCAAGGTTCAACCTGACGGTGTCGACGAAGTGCGGGACGTCGATTTTGATGTCGACGAAGACGTAGAGGCAGGGGATCGTGGTGGCGTCAATGGGAACGAGGCAGCTGTGGCCGTAGTGGATGAGGAGGTCGGCGCCGAGGGCGGCGGCGGAGAAGTCGTCGACGCAGCAGGCACCGTAGGTGACGTCGCCGAGGATGTAGCAGTGGGTGACGGCGGCGAAGGTGGTGAAGATGTCGGAGAGGGGGAGGGAGTACATGAGGAGGCCCTCGGGGAACTGGAGGGCGACGCGCTTGGCCCCCGTGGAGAGCACGCGCCAAACGGATTTGTGAACCTCGAAGTTGTAGTTGGAGGGGAGGACGGAGATAGCGGCGTTCAGAAGAGGGTCGTTGAGGATTGAATCTGGAATTTGATTTTTGACGAAACGCTTTGGCTTTGGCTTTGGCTTTGGATTTGTGTTATTGTTGTTGGGTTGGTGCGAAGATGAAGAATGGGAAAGGATGAGCACCTCTCCTTCTGCTTTGCGTTGCTCTGACTCCATTGCAATGCAATGCAACTCTTTCTCTCTCAAACAAACGCCTTCTTCTTTCTCTCTACTTTGTTTCCTCTGAGACCAAATCTTTTCAAATATGCATTTATTGTATTCTTTCAACTTTAATCCATATTTTGGTTTGGATAAATTATTCCCTAATTCTCTTAATTACTTATCACTTCTTAACCATTGCCTTTGAATTGTTTAAATTAAACTCTAGTTTACTAGTGAATTTGAATTATTAGATTTTTAAAGATTAATTAAATTTATTTTCTTTAAAAAAAAATAGTTTCTCGTTTATTATAGAACTGAACATATATAACTACAAACAGAATAATGTTTTTTTTACTTGTCAACGTATTTGTGAAGAACTAGAAGTTAACACTCTTTGATTGAGAGACTAAGTTAATTTATCCTTTCATTAATAATAATATATGCTATATTTTATTTTAATGAAAATGTTTTGTTAAGGCTAATTCTTTAATGAAAATTAAAATTGATAATATATATAATCAAGACAATTAATACTGTGATGATTAAAACTATCTCTAAGTCACATTAAAAGATTTTATATTCAAATTTTGTTCATAATTGATCCCTATCATTACAACTCTTTCATTAAAATAGTTTAAAATAAAATATAGCCAAAATTTTAGGATAAAAATAATACGTTAAAAACTTGAGTAACACGTACTCACAAGGTTAAAAATAATTACTATCATTCAAATAAATATATGATAAGTTGGTAGTTAAATAATTTCTAATTGATTGAGTTTATTCCGATTATGTATAAAAATTATCTCTATTTAGTATCTCAAGAAAGAGAAATTTGATCTATTCCTTTCAATTTTTCAAGTTGAAAATTGGTAATTTCTTTTCCATAATCCTTATCATGTCCAAGTATTAAAATATTTAGTCATTTTCATATTAATTTAACAGTACTACATCAATTAATAAGTTTGATGTGTTCCAAAAAAAACACTGTTGTTGCAAAAATAAAAATCACTAAAAATCAGAACCGTGCCTCCAGTACATATAAATATAGCTCCACGGTCTACATAATAATGTTCAGGAATTCAATAATTGAGAATTTTTCGCCAAAAGTTCCTGAACATGGCAAACCAAATAAAATTTATTCCCAAGAATTACAACAGAAAAGAGAATTTATAAGTTTCACGAGCAATACAATTCCAAAGATTTTATAAGTGTTATATAGCATATCAAATATATGGTAAACTTGTTAGAAAGATATTCTGCTATGGTACATGGGCTGAAATACAGTGATGGTAAGGCAAATGAATTAATAACTGATACTCTCCATCTAATGTTGTTTCCCTTACAGAAAAGGACACCGAATCAAAACCTGAAAGATACATGCGTATAATCAAGATAAATAAACACATAATAGCATCATCAATTCTACAACTTGTACATATAACACAGTAAAAATCTGAATTTAGAGAATGGTTGCTTCAAATCAAACAGAAGCAAGATAAAATAAAAGTCGCACCACAATCAGCACCTTAGCCAGTCACGATGCATGCGCGATGGATGGAACAATATTGAACATGCAAACATAGGTTCAAAGACCCACCTGCACCAATAGTGAATGGTCAACAAGGTAACAATCAAAAGGATAGACATTTTTTGTGCAATTAAAGTTAATAAAAAAAAAAAGTAAATAGTCTTGCTTGACATTAGCTGATTCGCAAAAAAATATAATAGAAGTTTCATACATGAGAACACACGGAGAGGGAAAAAAAAACGATGGGACGGACTTTCCACAATAATATCCATACCTGTATGACAACGAATGGACAAGAAAGGCAGACAATATGTGCAACTTGTCCCAGATTGGGGGCGCGAGACAAGAGTGTTTAACAGAGTCCCATTACGCCTTCACGTTGACTACCAAAAGTAGATTTACTTAGGTTGCAGAACCTTTTAAAAAATAATAACTAAACAAAAGCATCACTAAACAAATATCACCAGATTGCTAAGACATCTGATTATAACTAAATCAAGTTTGTTTCCAATTTTAACCCAGAAAAGCAGTATCTATATCAGTTCTGAACCAAAAGAATGTCTACCCAAAGAGGATGAAGGAGAAAACCACTTAAATCCACATCATCCAACCAGGGATATTTAATTATACACCTAATGGTTATAATAAGGAATAAAATAGATCAGAAAAAAAAACTTCAAAGCTGAACATCCCTTCATAGGTATGTAGCATACATAAAGCTTATGAAACAGCCATTATAACAAAATTAGCAATCAACTAATAGGATCTTACCCTTTAAACAACAGAGTATTTGCCCGGTTGATTTCCACCAGGAAGTTGCAAAGCCTGATTTGTGATGTCTTCCAAAACCCGCTTCAATTGGGCTTTGGCTGTCTTAACAGACTGCTCAGTAGGACCTTCAATGAACAAGTAGAGTTTGCGTTCCCCAGGTCCTGGGATTTTGCCAGGTGGGAAGAACTGCCCCCTGGTGGTAATGGCAGCTCCAGTCCAATCAGATATAGGGCCTAATGTTTCCTTGTGCGTAACTTTCCAGCGAGCATTCTGGGGGAAATCATTTATTTCCAACTCAGCCTCATAATGCTCTGGTAATGCTTCTGATTGTATTTTTTCTATATTGCGATGCAAGTTCATAGCAGCTAGTGCTGCCCGAGCTGCCCCATCATTTGCAGAAAGGGGTAGCCCTGACCCAGGCAGGACTGTTGGGGTCTGGAGACCAAGAACAGATGGAAAAGAAACAGGTAGTCCACCATTCGAAATCAGCTGAGCAGCAGATATGGGAGTAGGCAATACAGGAGAATTAACTTTAGTGGCAGCAAGAATCTGAGCAAATGCAGGATGCTGTGAGATATCACCTCCTGCCTTCCGAATACCTTCATCTTCATCTTCGGAATCTGACTTGTCTTCTTCAAACCCATATTCCTTGGCTTGTGCTTTCTTTGCTGCTCTCCTCACCTCATCTTCCTCTTCATTAAATTTAAAGCCACTGCCTCCATAACCAGTTCCATGAGCTTGCTCCAGTCCTTGATTCACCTTTGCCATGAAGCTATCAGCAAGAGTTTTCAGATCATTGGGAACAGTCTGCTCAGATAGTTCCAAGGCTTTCAGCAGATCAGGTGCATATCTTGCCTCTTCCTCAGATATAAAGGTAATGGCACAGCCCTTTCGGCCAGCTCGTCCAGTGCGCCCAACACGGTGTACATAATCTTCATAATGATTAGGAACATCAAAATTGATCACCAATTCTAGCTCCTTAACATCTAATCCCCTGGCAGCAATACTTGTAGCAACCAACAAATTGCAGACATTGCTTTTAAAATCAGATATTGTGGATTCACGGTCTGTCTGGTCCTTAGCCCCGTGAAGAGAAAGGCACGGATAACCATGCCTGAGCAAATCCTTGAACAAACTATCACATTTCTCCTGGGAATGAACAAATATCAGAATCTTTCCTTTCTCGTACCATTCCCCTAATATTTCTAAGAGTCTAAGGAACCTTTCATTATCCGGCCTCACCTCAACTAGCTGTAATATGTCTTTGTTCACAACACTCCTCCCACCAACTTGTATTTCAACAGGTTTATTCAAAACCTTACGAGCCAGAATTTCAACTTGACGTGGGAAAGTTGCAGAGAAAAGAACTGTTTGACGATCCGGACGAATATTCTGAACAATTCGTGTAATTTGAGGTTCAAAGCCCATGTCAAACATTCGATCAGCCTCATCCATGACCAGATAAGTGACTCTACGCAAGTTAGTTATTTTTCCACTACTGGTGCATAGTATGTCAATCATCCTACCTGGAGTACAAACCACTATCTCAGCACCACGTTTCAACTCACTAATTTGTTGAGCAACACCAGAGCCTCCATACACAGGCACACACCTGAGACCTAGTACCTTAGCAAATTTTTTTATATCACTGTGAATCTGTTGAACAAGTTCCCTGGTAGGGGCCATAATAAGCCCAATAGGTCCATCTCCGGCAACAACTGGTGGCTGATCCTTGATATGCCTCAGCATTGGTAGAACAAAAGCAAGTGTTTTGCCTGACCCAGTTTTAGCAATCCCTATGCAATCTCGACCACTCATGATTACAGGGAGTGCCTGAGCTTGAATAGGCATCGGCTTTTCAAAGTTCATCTTCTTTATTGTCTCCAAAATCTTGCTAGCAAGTCCAGTCTGGTGCCATGATTTTATAGGCTTTGGCACATCCTTTCCATGTATCTTCAATTCCAACTGCTTCCTGTATACTGCAGCTTCTTCAGTAGTCATCTTTGACATCTCCTTCACTTCAATATAAAAAACTTTCTTGAATGGTTCGTAGTCAATCTTTGAGTGGTCAACTAAAGAAAGCTTCTCGGCTTTTGTTTTCTTCACTCTTTTCATGAACTCATCATCATCTTCATCCAATGGATCCCTCTCAACTTCATCATCTGCATAATCTGAGTCAGACTCTTCACCAGGAATTATTCTGCCAATAGATTTATTTGAACCTTTCCTTGTCTGTGCACCACGACTTTGCTCATTCACTTTATCTTTGGCTTTTATGTCAATGGCTTTATCAGAAATTGTTGATGTCACAGCATTGTTCAGCTTTTCGACTTCAGGTAGAACCATAGAGTTCATAAAAGCATCCAATGGATCTATTTCCTCATCTTCAGTTGTACCAGCAGTTCCATCCTGTAAATCAGATGCAATTGTCCCATTATCAGTGTCTACCACCATCACATCCTTAGGTTCCATATCAGCAGGTTTGTCATCTTCATCTACATCCATACCTGTATCATGCTTCCCAGTACCTGGTCCTTCTTCATCATCAGATTCCCCTTCTAGGGTCCAGGTCTTTCCAGACTCAGGTTCATTGGCACTTACTTCACCATGTTTTTCTCTTTCTGCTTCTTCTTTCTTCCTCCTTAGTTCTTGCCACTCTTGAACTCTCCTCCTCCGTTTTTCCATTTCTTCATCCAACCTCTTTTGTTCATTTTCCATCTCCTCTTCACGGGTAGGTTTTCTCTCTCCATCTTTGGTATCTGAATCATCTCTGACACTCTTTTTTCTTGGGCTCCCTTCATGTTCCTCAGATTGCCTGTTTGGCTTGCTGACACTCCTTTCCCTCTCTCTCTTCTTGTAATCACCATCCTCCTTCCTATGTCGCTTTCTATCCCTCTCCCTAGATTCACCATCACTGTAATCACTATCAACTTCCCTACGCTTCTCCCTTTCCCGGGCTCTCCTCCCCCTTTCTCTTTCCTTTTCCTTCTCTCTTTCATGATCCCTCCGTTCCCTTTCTCTGATCCTCTCCTTATCCTCTTTTCTTTCCCTCTCTTTTTCTTTTTCCCTTACTCTGTCTGTCCTCTCCCTATCTTCCCTATCCCTGTCCCTTTCCCTTTTCTTCTCTCGACCTCTTTCTCTGTCCACATCCTTATCTTTATCTTTGCGCTTATCCCTGTCTCTATCATACTTGTCTTCAGAATCAGTACTCCTCTCTCTTTCATGTCTTCGGGACTCACGATCCCTCTTCTCCCTATCCCTGTGCTTCCCATCGTTTTTATCCTTGCCCCTATCTCCAATTCTATCCCGGTCAGTTCTATCACGGTCACGGTCACGATGACTCCTCTTAGAATCCCCATCTTTCACCTCATGATTTTCTTTCCTTGATTTATGCTTTCCTTCATCCATTGCTTCCTCCTATAAATTCATCCAAGTGTCAGTAATGGTAACATACTGCAACACAGTACTTCTAAACCCTAGGAGACAAATTCATTCAGGAAGCACACTGACTCATACTCAAATATAAGGATAGAGTGTTTCAAATCAGTTATGCACAACAACAAAAATCATAAGAAAGGAAATAAAGTATATACATAAAGACTATTTCGTAGCATCAATGCAAATCAAGAATTGAAAACACATGGTATGGCATCAAGCGGAAACAGACAGTATCAAGAATTTTGAATCGTAAACTAAGGATTCGAATTCACGTGATAGAGGCGACCACAGTAGAAGATTAAAATGAATTTCAATCGAAATGCAAGTCAACAGAGTAAGAGAAACAAAAAGCATAGTATTCAAAAGATAGAGAGAAGCGCAAACCTCGCAACGGGGTTTCAAAATCGAAACCGTGGAGAGAAACAAATGGATTTCTCAGTCGCGTAGATGGCAAGCTCGAGAACTAGGTCAGGGCACTCCCACATGCGGCAACAAACAAACCAAAACGGAACTGCTTTCAGTGTCGCAATACAAATAACATCTTCCAACAATATTCATTTTTGCAGCAAATACAATTAAATATTTCAAAATATATTTTTTATATATTAATTATTTTTAAAGAAAAAATGTGCATTTTCATTTTATTGGTCAATATAGCTTATTATTTATATTTTATTACGAACATAAAAATATAAATATTTTAATTTTTTATAGTAATCTTCAAAAGTTGTGTACAGTTAATAATGAACATGACTACTTTCTTAAAGTTAGATTTAGTTTTCATCTTTATATTTGTATGAAAAAATATTTGTTAAAAAGTTATTAATTTTTTCTATTTTTTCTTTCATAATTTCATTATTATCATATTATTATTTAACTATTTTTTAGTTTTATTTTTATATTACTTTTTAATTATTTATTATTTAACTATTTTTTTAGTTCTTTTTTATTTTTATATTTTTTTAATTATTTTTTAAAAAACTTTAAACAATTATTTTAATTTATACCTATGTATATTATATATTTATATATAATTAAAATTAATTTAAATATTAAATTTTAATTTACTAAAAATATAACATAATAAAACATGTAAACACGTTGTTTTTTCTGTTAATGAATATAATAAATATTAATAAAAATATTTAAAATTATTTAAAATAAAATCTAAAACAATAATAAGTCAGGATTTTCAACACAAATTAATTATAAAATTGATAATATTTCATATTCATAATATAATCAACTAAAAAAATCATTTAAAATTAAATTTCAATCTTATAAAAAAACTTAATTAAAAAAATATTTAATGAACATGAAACACAAATACTTTATATTATTATTTAAAAAACTCATTAAAAGAAGTTATTTTTTTATCAGTTCTGGATAGGCATCATCTCTCCTAATCTTAAAAATATTTCAATTATTTAATTTCAAATACAGAATAAATTAATTTGGAGGAATAATTGAAGGGTAATGTTAACTATATGCATGCACTTTCAATTAGTTTTCACATGCAAACAAGTCAAACAGATTTTCTGTAAATTTTTATTTTAACTCATAAAAAAAACTAATTTTAATTTATAAAAAATTTAATATTTATTATATTTTTCTTTTTTAGAAATACTTATAAAGATCTCAGTTTACTTAAACCCTAAATGCCTACAATATACACTCACAAAATTAGGTGAAAAGAACCAAATCTGAACTAACTCAGAAATCATGTATGGCAACTAGTTTTAGAGAGTGAAAAAAACTTGTTTTCAAAGACAATGTTAGAGTCTAGAAAACAAATATATATAAAATAAAATGGCTCAAGCATGCACCATATATTTATCTAGTTACAAGATGAATTGGGGTCTATACTTCAAATTCATCATAAAAAAAAACTAACAACAAATCTCATAAGATTTCTCTTTTGTTGGAAACAAGACATACCCAACATATTGATGTGCCACCGCTAAAATTATTGTTCTAATATATAAACAATGTACATTTAATCTATTATTTTCTCTCCACACCAGTATTTGACAAAGCCGCATTACTAGCTGCTTTTAAAGGTGGCCTATTAATCTTCTCAAGTAATCTACTAAATACTAATTTGACTGGTATGCAGGCGACAGTAGTGAGCCCAGAGACCTCTGGTTTAATCATCCTATTTGTTTGATAATAACTTCTATCATGTAAGTGCTTTCTACCAAGATTACTTTCAATAGATAATGAGGATAGAGTTCTAGTTTTTTGACTAGATGATGATGACAAGCTCACTTTCTTTGGCATCTTTTTTGTTGACTTTTTGTCTACTGAAGGTACAAGACTGTTAAGGCCACTCTTCCTGGAAAGGCTTGCCTTATGACTGGAACTTCCACCATTTAATTTCTTATATTCAATATTTCTTTCTTGCTCTATGGAAAAATCTGCATCACTCTCAGCACCATTAGATGACAATACAGGGGGACGAGGAACACGAAAATTTGCTGTTCTCCTTGCAGTTCTCCAAGCTGGTGGAAGTACACTACTTCCCTCAAAGCCAATCCCCTCGTAACTAAAGTCATCAACTGCAGAAAAAAAATTTTCCGATGAACCATCCTTAAGGGCCTCAATTTGGATTGGGTGCCCTATTATTGACTTCCCATCTAGCTTACTTGTGATAGAAACAATGGGGACAGGCGCTTTCCTATAGCTTGCTTGAACCTTTAAGTCTACATCTACCAGCATCGACCTCCTTCCATCAATATTATATCGATCACCATATAAGGGAGCAAACAATTTACTTTCCCAATATCCTTTCAAAGCAGTCTGGTCCTCCCAAGCCCATTCATCCCATTCAACACCATGACCAATTTTATTTTGACGTTTCAATAGTGCTTTGGAAGTTGGAGAATATTCATCTTCAAACCCAAACATTTGATCTGTGTCATCAAAAACATCACTAGTACCATTCGCATAGTAATGCAAACTCGGATCCAATCTCTTGTGATTTACACGGTTTCTCAGTCCTTCAACATCTGCTCCATATAAAACAACACCTTTCCCATCAGCAGCACCAACAGACCTTTTCACAAGATTACGATTGTTCCTTTTTCCTTTTAACTTCCATTTGGATACCGCTTCACTACGTGATATATGCTCACGAGGATAGAGGTGAGGCATGTCACTAGAAATTGTCAACTCGTCAAGGTCCTCACTGCTAGTGCTTTCTTGTTCTTCAGTTTCACGACCAGTTTCTGTGGTAACAATTACATCAGACGAGCGAAAAGAATATTTGAAATAGAATTAAAACCAACAGTCTATCATAAAACTCAAAGAACAAGTTCAAGACAGCAATACTCACAGGAAGTAAAAATAATGAGAATCCATATGTAAGGCATGCTGAATAATGGTTAAAAATGAGGGGGACAGGAAACAGATAATTACATTAAACTTAAAATTGATTTCATAAAAAGTTCTATTAATAAAGTTAAGAGTCACAGAAATAAAAAAAGTTACAATAAATAATGTCACAAGTTTTTAAGGCAGAGCCCAGCTCTGGTATTCGATGCGCTGGAGCACTGGATTGCATGATTGAGCTAATCTGCTTTTATTATATTTCTTTATTATATGCTTCCAGATCCATACTTAGTTTCTCTATCAATAACCCTTCTTTCTTTACTAAGAATGGAAGGAGAATACAAATTTTCCTAGAAGAAGTCGTAAGCAATATACCTGAAAGAGGAAAGATTATTTCAGATTAATTGCACAGCACAGATTAAATATACCTGAAAGTGTAGTCATTTCGTCATCCTTGTCAAGTTCCATTTCAGAGGAATCTGAATCAGCATTAGCAGAACCAGTTTCAAAAGAATCAGACTCAACAACATCCATAAAAGCAGATTCACTCTCATCAGCCAAAGAACTACAATAAGCATACTCCCCTCCAAGTTGGGAAGCTGACATAGCAACATTGGCAGGAATCTCCTTGTAATCCAGAGAATCACTAGACTCTGCTGGAAAATAAACACATTTGCTCCTCTTTGTTCGGTGCGCTACACCTACTTGCTCCAGTCCTGAAAACAAAAAATTACCCACATTATTACATATCTCTTGCTCCATCCAACATATACTTTTATATTATCTAAATAGTTTTACCATTGGCTTGAACTGAACTTCCTATGCAAAGACCCATCACTGGTTAGCATCAGGGCGCTATAATCAGCTATTAGTTTCTAATCAACATTATATCATCAGAGGATGAGACTTGACCTCTCAAAAGGAAATTTTGAGCCCAATTCTCTTTCTAAGATGTAGCAGGGGACTTTGTTTTTTATTGTCATTTCTTAATGTTTCTGGTTCTGTATACATGACTATGCCTTTCTTAACAGTATATTATATAATCTAAAATCGGTCTAGTAAGAAGCAACACCTATTTTTTCTTGCTTCTTTAACATTTGCCTCTCAAGTTCAAGAGCATGAAGAATAGCATCTTCTCTGCGTGCATATTTCTCTCTTTTCTTTAACGGCATACCCTGGGCAGACTCCGCCCTTTCAATACATCCATCAAATTCACCGCATCGGAATGTCTTCACACGCTTGGATTTCTCCAAATTGTACCAATCTCTGTTCAAAACAACACCAACCCACAGGAGGAAAATAAAAATAAAATAAAATTATTCACTGACAACTGATACAACAGGACATTGGACGTCACAAGAACACGTCTTGATAACTTTTTGACTCATTGAAACCATTCAACAAACATTTAAATGTATGTATATATATGTATATGTATATGTATATCCACACAATCACATAAACTTCAGCAGAGCAGATATTGACTTATTTGTTATCAGTGTCTAAACTAAACTAAACTATACTAAGCAGCACTATAATCAACATATGCATGAAGCAAATTGAAACCAGATACGAATATCGAATTTAAATGAATAATAAATATTATAATATAATAAAAGGAAAAAGACTATTACATGCTAGCATCTTCCCTTCCGAGAAGCTTAACCGGAGTTCCTGAATGAGGTGAGGTGAGATGAGAAGCAGAAAGGTGATCCGGACCAAGTATTTGACCCGGCCACCACGAACCGTTCCTTCTTCGAACCCACACAATCGATCCAACGTCGCAATCCACAGCACCCAACCCCGAACTCTCCATCTCTCGAACTCTCCCTTTCCCTTTCGCTTTCTTTCGCTTCCCCAGTTTTTCTCTCTTGTTCTTTCGCTCTTGAGATGAATCAATGCGGTGGCTCAGCCGCTGGCGAAGAGACACGATAAACGGAGGACACCGGAACCGTCGTGAGTGGATAGTCCGATAAGTGCGATGTGAGTTAGGGCACAGGATTACAAATCAGATTTGGGAAATTTCATTTTTAGGGTTTTCAATTTTGACTTTACCTAATTAAAATTCCACGCCCAAACAAATGTTTGAATCTTCTAGAAGCATTTGATTTTCATTAAAGGATTTAGTTAGCCACATATGACATGTGGATCGTGCTGCTGCAATGTTTTTGAATGTGCACACATCACACGCTTCACTTATTTTCATGTTTTTGA
Organism: Macrotyloma uniflorum; assembly: GCA_016859785.1. Lineage (NCBI taxonomy): Eukaryota > Viridiplantae > Streptophyta > Magnoliopsida > Fabales > Fabaceae > Macrotyloma > Macrotyloma uniflorum. Next base: position 1,006,823 of record BDMB01000002.1, read on the forward strand.
ATGTTTTTATTCTTAATTAATTAAAACAGGTACTTAAATTATTAAATAAAATTGTGATAAATATTAAAATATTTAGAATCTTAATAATATTATTTATATTTATATTTAAAAAAATATATGATTTTTTCAAGAAATGCAAGATAATAACAATAATAATCATTAAACTAATTTATAAATAATTGGTCATATATAAAATGTTCATCTCAAAGTAATTAATAATTATTATGTTTTATTAACCATGTTGTAAATATTAACACTCTTAAAATTTATCTTAACAATTTATATCTATTTTTATTTTAAAAAAATATGTATTTTATAGATAGATTTTTTTTTTTCATTACAAATATGTTTTTATCTTAAAATAATACACTATAATTTATCGATTCTAACCTGGTTATTATCGCCAATAAAAGGGCAATTTGGTCAATACACGTTATAACGGTTGTTTTCCATAAACAAATAAAAATAGCCGTTGCTGCCTAATCTCCAAAAACCCTAATTCTCATCTTTCAGTCACCATTTCGCATTACTATATATACAATCCAACTTCAAATCCTTCACCATTCAACTCTCTTTCTTTCTCTATTCATTTCTAGCATTCGAACTTTGATCATCGCAGGCTCTCTCTGTCATTTTGTTACTAACCACTTCGATCTGATTTGATTTCATTTTGCCTAACAATTTGTTTCTGCAGGATTTTGCTTTGTTCCGTATTTCTTTTTCTTTTCATTTACGCTGTTTTCGATATTGTTTCCTGTTCTTTTCGGTTTTTTGGTGTGTTTTTTCTTCCCCTAACTATGGATGCAGGATCTTTGAGTTCTTCTGGAACACTTAAAACACGATCACGCTACCCTCTTCAAGAACAGTTTATTCAAAGAAAGAGTTCCAAAGAAAATGTAAGAAAATTATTGGAATCTTTTTCTCGCTGATTGTAATTTGTGTGTAAGTTGCATGACTGCCGGGACAGTTTTTTGGATTAGGGTTTTAAATGTAAATAAATAGGAGTTCTAATTATGTATAAGTGATCTAGAAACTGGAAATATTATGTCAAATTGGATCTCCCAACATTGTTTCCCCTATATTTTGAACGGGTTTCAAAACTAAACATGATAAATCCTTATTTCTCATTTTGAATTTGTTTATGAGAAAGCAAGCATGTGATTCTGTGTTTTTGTTTTGATCACCCATCAGTTGGACAGATTCATACCAAATCGGTCGGCAATGGACTTTGATTATGCTCACTATATGCTTACGGAGGGGAATAAAGGTAAGGAAAATCCAGTTGCCAGCTCTCCTTCTAGAGATGCCTACAGGAAGCAGCTTGCAGAATCTTTAAACATGAACAGGACTCGAATTCTCGCCTTCAAGAACAAGCCACCTGCACCAGTTGACTTAATCCCCCACGAGCACTCCACTCATATCCAGGAAAATAATAGATCAGTCAAGCCCCGGCGATTTATTCCTCAGGTGCACAATCTGATTAATAATATCCCATCAATTTAATTTATTTTATTCCTTGTTTTTTTTATCTAAGTGTGCGTGTTTACCCTTATTTAATAAAAGTAGATTTTAATATTAGGTTTCTACTCATTTAATATACTCTAATTTTAATTTGGTCATATGACTGTGTGAAAACATTAATTGACTAGATTTAAGTGGGATTCTTTTCAATTGAATTGACTAGGTTTGTGTGGTAAGTCATTAAAATTTGTGCTAATATATTTGTTGGTCATCATCAGACTTCGGAGAGGACTTTGGATGCTCCGGACATTGTGGATGACTATTATCTCAATTTGCTGGACTGGGGAAGCGGCAATGTCCTTGCCATAGCACTTGGAAGCACAGTGTATTTGTGGGATGCAACAAACGGTTCCACTTCAGAACTTGTTACAGTTGAGGATGAAGATGGTCCTGTAACATCCGTTAGCTGGGCTCCTGATGGACGGCATATTGCAGTTGGTTTGAACAATTCTGAAGTGCTACTATGGGATACAACTTCAAATAGACAGGTATATCTTAGGCTTATGAAAGCTCTATAAACTATTCATTTATACTTTACTAATAGTGTTATTAATTTTGCAGTTGAGAACTTTGAGAGGTGGACACAGACAGCGAGTTGGATCTTTGGCATGGAATAACCACGTACTCACAACTGGAGGGATGGATGGTAGAATTATCAACAATGATGTAAGAATTAGATCACATATTGTTGAAACCTACAGCGGGCATGAGCAAGAGGTTTGTGGGTTGAAGTGGTCAGCTTCAGGTTCACAATTAGCCAGCGGGGGGAATGACAATCTACTATACATCTGGGATAGAGCCACCGCATCGTCTAATTCTACAACTCAATGGCTTCACAGACTTGAAGACCACACATCTGCTGTAAAAGCCCTTGCTTGGTGTCCCTTCCAAGGGAATTTGTTAGCTACAGGTGGAGGCAGTGGTGATCGCTGCATCAAGTTTTGGAATACCCACACAGGTGCATGCTTGAACTCAATTGACACTGGGTCTCAGGTATGCTCCCTGCTGTGGAACAAGAACGAGAGGGAGTTACTCAGCTCTCATGGTTTCACCCAGAATCAGTTAACACTTTGGAAATACCCCTCAATGGTCAAGATGGCTGAGCTCACCGGTCATACTTCCAGAGTTCTTTTCATGGCCCAGGTAATTGATTTATTTTTGGATTTTGTTGAGCACAAATCTGATTTGATTGTTGTTTGACTTCTACTAATTTGATTAATGTCTACTTACAGAGTCCAGATGGTTGCACAGTTGCCTCAGCAGCTGCAGATGAAACATTGAGATTCTGGAATGTGTTTGGAGCTCCAGAAACAGCATCTAAGGCTGCACCGAAAGCCAGAGCTGAGCCATTTTCAAATGTGAATAGAATACGATAAACAAGGATTTGTATTTTGTTGCCACGCCACACTTCTCATACATCCCCACTAAATTTGATTACGTAATTGCTGGCATCTGGAATAATTTGTTGTATCTAATGTAAATATCAAACCAGAGAGGGAATAAACAGTGTGAAGTAAAGCAATTACTGTAGGGGAGAGGCAATATCCAGAGAGGTGAATTTATTGGGTTTCCATGTACATTATTGGATCATACAATCAGTGGAAAAAACAACATTTTTCCCGTGGACGAAGTCACAAACACAAGTGACGAACCACGTATATCGTTCTTCTTGCTGTATTAGTTTTGCCACCTTAGTTTTTAGTTGTGTACACTCCAAAAATAAGATGCAAACTGAAAATTGAAAAAATAAAAAAAAGATGAAAATAAAAAAGGAATAGGTGTTGTGACGAATTTTTGGACATACAAGAAATTAATATAATATAATATAAAATATAATATAATATAAATAGTGAGCGGTTTAATTTAATGCAATATAATATAATAATTTGTTGTATTATAGAACTTTCGGTGCCAAGGCAAAACTTTTATAGAAAATTAATATTATAAATTATTAATCCTTAAATAGCTATATATAAAGAGAGGAGAGATCTATTTATATATTTTTTAATATATATATATATATATAGATGAAAAAAAATTATAAATATATAAATTTTATTGGATAGATATTAGAAATATTTAGTAAAATCCTTTATAATAATCAAATAAATAAATAAAACTACTTTTAAAATAATTTTAGTTTAGATTAAATTCTCACTTCACATATTTTTATTCTTTTACTATTAGTTTAAATGTTTTAAAAATTTTGTGAGTAAAATTCTTCAATATATTTTTTTTTTCTTGTGATGATTATTAATTAGAAGTTAAATTTAGAAAATTAAAATGGAAAGAAAAAACAAATTTATTAATAAAAAAATATAATTTCTCTCCTTAATAAAGTGATTTGTAATTGGAAGAAAAGATTAAGAAAAAAATTGAAATATTTTTTAAAAAATAATGATAGACATATTTATTAAGAAAAGATTAAGAAAAAAATTGAAATATTTTTTAAAAAATAATGATAAACATATTTATTAATACTCTTTTAAATTCACATTATAAAAAAAAACAGACATTTAAAAAGATAATATTAAAAAATAGATAAAATTAGGATGTATATAATTTTTTTAAGTATACATCTATCATTTTTTTTTAAATACTCCAATTAGAGCCTATGATGAGAAAAAAATTGAAATATTTTTTAAAAAATAATGATAAACATATTTATTAATACTCTTTTAAATTCACATTATAAAAAAAAACAGACATTTAAAAAGATAATATTAAAAAATAGATAAAATTAGGATGTATATAATTTTTTTAAGTATACATCTATCATATTTTTTTTTAAATACTCCAATTAGAGCCTATGATGAGATATATTAGTAATTTTTTTTCCTAATCTTAGTAAGAATTATTTAGTAATACACGTTGAAAATATTTATCTTTCGAACTATTTATTTGATATAACTATCATTAAATCTACTTATATTTAATAATTAAAAAAATATTCTTATTTTAGAAGTTGAGAATATATTTTTTAAAAGCTCATTATCTTATTGAGTATTTTAATTTATGAAGGTCATCTGTATATTCCAGAAATTGTGTGAAGTTTACCTTACATAAAAAAATGTCCCAATATGTGTATAAAATCACAACACTTTTCTCTATGAAAGAGTTTAACTAAAATTCATAGTTATTGTAAAGAAATTAAGGTTCATTTGCATCTCTTTTGTTTTTGGGAATGCAATTTCTCTAAAAATAGAAATTTCTTTAAAGTTTGCTTTTTAATCTTAATAATACATATTACCCCTTGTTCAAAACAAGAGATGTTTTCAACTCTAGAAATCGCATGCATCAAGAAATTAAAAACCATATTTATACTATTCCCTTAATCTTTAAAATAGACACTATTTTTTAAAGTTTTTTAATTTAAAATAAAATCACATTCATCTTTTTTAATATTTTTAATAAAACATCACCCATTTCTCTTATTTTGTTAAAAAATAATATATTTTAATTAAAAATTAAAAGTTAAAAATTTTAAATATAATAATTAAATGTTTTTTATAAACAAAAATTGAATGATTTAATTTTGAAAAAATTACATCCACATTTTTGTAAAAAAAATTAAATGACATTCCCACTTCTTTTTACTTTTAAAGTAAATAATTATCCCTTATATTATTAATAAAATAACACTCATCCTTCTTATTTTATTTACATTTATATTTATATTTTTTACAACATTTTTATATTTAAGTTAAAGTTATATTTAAATACAAATATGGCCATAGTCCGAGCTCCCTAAAAGCTTTATCTCTTGAATACTAATTTAGCACCATTTTGATGAAAACATCTTTAAATAGTTATATGACAGAATAAAGGTCAATACAAAATTAGCATATTGAAAAACAGAGTTTAAAACAAGTTAGGAAACATAGTAGTCAAAAAAACCCTTTAAGGACAAAATTTTAACCAAATATTGTGTTTCGCATACAATCATTAGCCTCTTTGATTGGATGCTATCCAAATCAATATGGCAAAGATTACACCACTAAAGGATCCATCAAATGTAGATATCATTGGCCATAGGAAACAAGTTGTACTTAGCCGCTATTGTGTTTATTATTACGGTTGAAACACTGCTTGATGCAAAGTGTAAAACTGTTCACTCACCACAAGATTTTAGTCAAGGAAGGCCAATGACAAAGAAGAAAAACATTAGAAGAAATGTCAAACAGCTTCATCTTCTACGTAGTTGACGGCTTGGTCCCAATAATGGGGAACACCAGCATCCACAAAAACTTTCCGGGCAGCTGCTTCAGTGATGCAATCATGAACACTGAACCTATTGAAGCTGGGTTTGGCAACACATCCTTGCCACACCAGAACACACTTGTTGGCTGGCTTATCATCATCTGAATCTTCATTTTCTTCTTTCTCTTTTGAAACATCACTCCAATTAATGCGTCTAAGCATAAGTTTCCCATACCTCTTAATTGACTTGCTTCCACCTTCAACAACAACAACACTGATACCATCACAAATCACAGCACATCCACTCAAACGGTTTTCTTGAGCATTAACATCAACTCTGAAGCGGGCCTTTGGATGTGAGAGGTCATTTATTCTGTAAAGAGAGACAATTGTTTCCACCGTATTTGGGTCATCAAACAGCTTCCTCTCCTTCTTTTCCCGCAGCTCCGCAGGAGTAAGCTTTCGTGCAATATTCCGATCTATGTGAGCCTGCTCACGCTCAGCAGCTGCGCTACGTACTTCCTTTTCAAGCCGGGTAGGATCTTGAGTTGCTTCAGAGCCGAGTACTTTCATTAAATTGCTAATCTTGACCTTTGGTTTTGGTGGTTCTATGACTCCCTGTCTTATCATCTCTTGTCGATCTTTCTCCTTAGCTATACGTCTTTGTGTCCGGAGTTTCTTTTGCTCTTGCTTAGTTAGTTTGAGCGGTTGAGGTGGTGGAGGAGTGGGCTCAGCAGGTGGTTCTATAGGTCGCGGATGCTCCACATAAAAAGTGATTTTTTCTATTTTCAGTTTATCTTCACCTATGGTTCCATCATCAATGTCCCCATAATTTCCAGAATGCACAAGACTGACGTCCCTGATAAATTCAAATAGTTAACTGGATAAATATGTTTACATACAATCAGAGGTACAATAGAACAGAACAAAAGTTCCCCCAAGACAGGCAATACTAGAATAAAAAATAGATACTCATGTAAAATAGTGCATTCTTAGGTACAATTTAACAGCTATCAATGGTATTTTCACATTTTATATTCAGCTTGTAGCAGTCCTATCAAACAGCCAGGGTGGTTTATTTCAGTTTGTCACTTTGTTTGTATCTTCTTCTAACGTAATTATAACTATCTTCATAAACAGCAGGAACAAAAGAACATAAGGTGCTGAAACAGGCATTCGCAGTGTATTTGCTAAATTTTAATTGCAAAATCTGTGAGATTTGAATAACACCCTTAAATAATCCGCGTACACTTTACACACACAAACTTATATAGAAAGCAGTTGTTCAGGTAAGCATAAACTTACCACCACTCAATGTCTGGAATTTGGTCCTTGGGTTTTTCTTTAATTACAACTCTCTCTGTTATTTCTATTAAGTTGGGATTTATATCAGGAGCAGCCTTTGCCTTTGCCAACTGTGCTTGCTTGGCCTTGTGCTCTTTTGCTTGAGCTTCTCCAAATTTACTCTGCATGAGTCAAAATGATAATATCAGAGCAAATACAAGGCAAATGAAAAGAATTAAGTAAAAGGGAAAGTCACAATAAAGTGAGAGAAGGGGATGGATAGATGCAGTATACCTTCAACTTTATTGTTTCAGCATCTCTTGACCATTTTCCTTCCTCCACAAATTGGAAATTCATCCTCTTGGGCCGCAGGAGCTTTGTTTTGTTGATACCCATACTTTCATCGAAATAAGGATTTGATCCAGGATCGACATCCAATACAGGTTGTAATATTTCAAATGCTTCCTTCTTTTGTTTGTTAATGTTGACCTGGAATGTTCAGACACAATTTCCAGCCTTAAGACAGGATCCCAAACAGGAAAGAAAATAATAATAAAAAGGGACAGATAAGAAAATAGCACACCTTTAATGTGCTAAGGTTAACGGGCTTAGTCACATTAATAACATTTCCATGTTCATCTATTTCACGTCCCTGAGCATCAAGACGAAGAACAGGGGCCTTTGTTGGTTTTTGCAGAATAGCAACATCTGTTACCATCTGACCAGGAAACATATTTATCAGAGGAGCAAATTGTGGATCTTGACGAAATCCCATCCTTGCAGCTAGCTCCTGAGCACGCCTGACAGCTTCCAAGTTGGGTACAGTTGCATTTGCAATACCAGCAGCACTAGTGCCACTTGCTGGAGGATTTGCAGTAGCGGCGGAGGGGAAAATTGACATATTTGCAACATGGCCAAAAGAAGCTGAGTTTGATGCCACTGCAGATGCGGATTCACTCTTTGAACCCAAGTTTGAGCTTCCTTGAGAATTTTGGGTAGGAATCTTATTCAACTACACAACCAAAAGCAGCAATTAATGCATTCAGAGCAATATGTACAGTTACAAAAAAAATCAAATCAGTATCATCAGCTATTTAAGAGAAATATCCAGCTGACGACAGTAAGTACTTACTCATAGAAATAATGATCAATTTACCTGAGGAATTTTCTTCAGCTTTTCTGACAACTCTTTCTGCATTTGTAAAGCTTTCTTAGCCTTAGCAAGGGCATCAATAGACAGGCTTCCAGCTTTTCCAGCAGTTGAAGATGACCCATCTGTACTAGATTTTCCAGTAACCTCATGAGACCTGGTAATACTAACGCCCTTATTTTCATTTGTGGTAGAATTCAAAGATACCTTGATAGGAAATGACGGAGAAGGAGCTAAAGATGTCTCAGGCACACTCATGGGCGCCACAGCAAGTGATCCCAAGGCTCCCTGAAAGAGCATGGATAAAATGCCAGTGAATGTGTATCCCTCTTCAAGTATTCCAAGAGGAGTAATAAAATAGAAAAAATTAGGAAACAGAGAAATGAGAGAAGTGAGCAAGTAATCAAGCTGAACAGAAAAAAAATTGCAATGTTGGATGCATAAGATCACAAACCATCTCTTTTTGCAAACCGACTTATCAATAAGGTTAAGAGAGTCAATCAAACTACATATCAATAGATAGACTAAATGGGTTATCTCATAGTTGCTCCAGTAAATTGGCAACCCTATTCTAGTTCAGGAAGCAGTAAGCCGTAACTGAAAGTAAACCCCACAATTTGACATGGTTTCTAAACCAGAACTCTTATATTAGGAAAACTATGAAAGCAAACATGTTACAATTCAATTATAACTAGTAAAAGTTAAAACAAAAGCTGAGCATCATCAAAATGTTAAAAGAAAAACATTAATAGAAAGAAAGAAACTCACGTTTTGGACAAATCCAGTGTCTTTGGAAGAAGCTAAGCCATGGGAACCTTCAGTGACTTCCTCCTTGACCTTGGCCTCATGAATGCCTCTAATATTATTATCATCATCTTCTTCTTCTTCCTCCTTCTTGACTTTATCACCAAATTTCCTCCGTTCCCTCCTCCCTTCCTTCCTCTCCTCAGAAACCCTAATTTTCTTATCCACACAGTCCCTGTCCTCACTGTGCTCCCTCTCTTTCCGCTTATGAGGATGTGAAGAGTGTCGCAACTCCACCAAATCTTCCCTACCATCATCACGCTTCACCTTTGACCTATCTTTGCCACTCTCTCTTTCATAAGCCTTATCCCTATCCTTGTTTCCTTCTTTTCCATAAGTCCTATCCCTATCCTTGCTTCCTTCTTCATAAGCCTTATCCCTATCCCTGCTTCCTTCTCTGTCGTAATCCCTATCCCTATCCTTGCTTCCTTCTCTGTCATAGGTCCTATCTCTATCCTTGCTTCCTTCTCTATCATAAGTCCTATCCATATCCTTGCTTCCTTCTCTGTCATAAGTCCTATCCTTATCCTTGTCCTTGGATTTGTGGTCACGCTTGTGATTCCTGTCTGAACGATGATGGTGGTGATCTTTGGAATCACGATGGTATTTGTCATCACGTTCTAAGTGTCGATCTCTGCTTCTCTTTTCAGATTTCACTCTGTTGTCCATTATAGGATTTGGGAGAAACTTCCAAGCTTTTGTAATTTGGGATCACTTCACCTTAGCTCCTAACTTTGAAAAATATTAAATATGAATTAAATGACATAATGTTCCTCTACAAAACTCAATCAGGCTATTTTAAAATTAAAATTAAGTCAAATGATAATAATAAGGAAGCAAATAAATGGTGTCCTCCTATAAATAACAATTTTCAATATCGTGTATTTCAGTGAACTCTTGTCAGTTATCCATACTTTGATGAAACTCCTAATAATAATTAGATTTCATCTCTCAATTACACTAAACAAGTCAGAAGAATTAAAATGAACACAGTACACAACAGAAGATCAGTAACACAAGCAACTTCTACCCACCTAACCACGTGAATTAACCAAAGATGTGAACCTGATCTACTCTTATTTACATGTTAATAGCTATTTTCATATTCATAGTACATACAAATTTTTTAGTACATATCCCCATTTGAGATTGTCCTATATACTATGTATATCAATGCATGTTTCTCAAATTTTTATCACACAAATGTAGCTAGGTTCAGAAATACTACTAAATACTAACCCATATAGCAAGGAGAAACCATGCACCAATGCCACTGACTAAGAGTCTAAGCTAAAGAAACAGTATTTGCTTGTCAAGGTCCATCTTCAGCGAAAAACAGTTCAGACATATTGACCGTACTTTGCCTTTTCATCACTCATTTCTTCTTCTTGCCTAAAAACAACAAAGAAAAGCAAAATCTTAAGAGGGTGGACCGGAAGACAGACCCGAATTTGACACCAAAACAATCAGCTTCATCACGATCAAGTTTTAATTTCTCCAAAATCACAAAAGCTAGTTTGTCTGTTTTTTTTTTTTTCCAATAAAAAGGGAAAATGGCTACAAATGCTGATGTTGTGCCCATCAAGATTCACACTTGAAATTTTGTAATACGTTAAAGTGAAAAAAAAAAAAAAAATTAACACAGGAAATTGAGAGAAAAGTGATTACGGATTTGTGGGCAGATTGAAGAGAGTGTGGAAAGCGACAAAGTCACTCTTAACCCCTTCGGATCCGAACCTAAGAGCGTCAATTCGATGTGCTATGCTTTTTCCCGCTTCCTTCCTCTTCTTCCCTTTGCTAGAACTTGTCTCTATAGGTACCACTCAAAGCAAAGCAAGGAACAACCAACAGATCTAGGGTTTTACTTCAAAGTTCTTGCATTTTAGCTATTTGCCAAAAAGGGTCTGTTCTCATCCTATTTACTAAAAATGTCCTTTTTAATTTTAATTTTCTTTTGTGATAAAGTTTGGTTTTTTAAAATAAGTGTGTTTTTTTGGTACAGAAAAAAAGTGTGGTTTGGTTGGATAAGATTGCATCAGTCCTTATTCCATAAGAGGCCTTGAATGTACAGTTGATGTGAATTGGGAGTTCTAGTAGCATCAACAGTTTACAGTCCTTGAATGGCTTGAGGCCATACAGTGAGGTTGTTTGGTGTCTCCATTTCCACCACCAATCAAGTATTATCTATTCTCATAAAATAAAAACAAAATTTTTAAAACACCATAAGAAAATAAAAAGAAAAGGAGAAACTTTTTCCTCTATACATTTTTATTATTCAGAGCAAACTTGTGTGTGTTTGTTCGGTGGTGAATTCCTATCCACACATCTCACCGGAAACATGTCAGCGGTGGTTGCCGGTTCCTCCACTTCATTCTCTGCCACCTTCACCACCAGGAGGAGTCCCTCCTTAAAAAACTCTCACCTCACACACTCCAAGACACTCACTCCTCCTCAATGCCAGGTACTATTACTTGCTATTTTTTTTCTCATTACAAGAAATTGTTACATGATCCAAAATTATAATGGTATCGTACTAATTTCCACAAAACACGAGTAATTGAGTATTCTTAACTCTTTTTTGTAAATTGATAATCTCTAAAATTTGCTGTGTGGAAATTAGACAGGATCATGGATGTGGTATACAAAACCATGTAATAATTTCTAGCTTGCACGTTAACAAATAGAAATCATTTTGCTCCTATCTGCAGAAAACATCCTTACAAGGTCTCTCACTTCATGAAGCCAAGAGGGGTGTTTCAGAATCCTTCCTTGGTGAGAAAAAGAATGGTTCCTGCATTAGTGGGAGGAGACTTGAGATCACAGCAAGAACTGCTGGGGCTTCAAAGACGATTGAGGTGGAGGTTGACAAGCCACTTGGCCTCACCTTAGGCCAAAAGTCTGGTGGGGGTGTTGTTATCACTGTCAGTATCTTACTCCCTTTCACAGTGCTGTACGAATGAAATGATTCCAATTTGTGAATGAGGATTTGTTCATGGATGCTTGTTATCTTCTGTAGGCTGTTGATGGTGGTGGGAATGCAGCAAGAGCAGGGCTAAAGTCAGGGGACCAAGTTCTTTACACTAGCAGTTTCTTTGGAGATGAATTGTGGCCTGCGGATAAGCTTGGATTTACTAAAACCGCAATCCAAGCAAAGCCTGATTCTGTCTACTTTGTTGTCAGCAGGTTCTCTTATCCACCTTTGTTCCATTCACTCTTCTTGATTGCATTAATTCTCTAGTAAATTTGTTCCTGTCATGAGGGGGGGCCAACACCCCAATCACTTGATAGGGGTACAACTTTTTTATAGTCAGTATGGAAAATATGATAAAAAAAACTAAAGAAAGGCTACATAAATTCAGTATGTAACTCAATGAAAATTATCCTGGCACTTATGTTCATCTGTTTGGTTCCATGATATATATAAAATGCATAGTGTGAAGTCTTTCTAATCTTCATGTGATCATGTCTTTATTTTATTATGTACTAACAGCTGCAATGACTCAACATCTTAAATTCTCCATCTTTTGTTATTAAGAGGTGCTGAGGTAGACGTTAAAAGGCTCCCAAAGCGTCCTGCTCCTCCTCGCTTTGGAAGAAAACTGACTGAAACTCAAAAGGCAAGAATCAGTTCGGAGTGACATGCTTGTTCTTCCTCCTATTTATTAGTTGTCTCTAGACTAAAGATGATACAATTGTTGATTAAGTGAAATGACATGCAGGCTAGAGCTACTCACATTTGCCTTGATTGTGGATACATATACACCTTACAGAAACCTTTTGATGAGCAGGTAAGTTCAGCATATAAAATTCCTCCCTCCATTCTTTCCTTCAGGCGTCCATGTTTTTTCTAATATGGAATGCCTTTTACGTTAATTTATTATGATATTGGTTCGTATCAGCAATTTTCATGGTTGTTATTAAAAGGGATTTCATTGTGAATAATAATATTCCTCATAATTTGGTTTTTGACCGAACTCAACAATGTTACATGATCTTTGTAGTTAACCTCATCTAATGGGACAAGACTTTATTGATGTTGTTGATGTCTTATCAGTATCAGTATCAGTATCAGCATTCAGCAACTTTCCTACAATTCTAATTATTCTCGCTGTTTCTTTAATCTTGCTCTCTGTAGTATTCATGCATCATCTGCTTAATAGACATTCTGTGTTTTTACTATCTTTTGTGTTTGACAAATTAATGGCAATATAGTGAGTGATTTCATGATGGTAATAAAATGATCTGTGATTCAATTCCAAAGCATGTTCCCGGAAACTTTATCTTCTTGAGATGGTATTTGTTGAAATTGAACTATTATCAACATGTTGAGTGCTTTTGTCATTCTCATTCCATTTTATCTTATGCAGCCGGACACATATGGGTGTCCTCAATGTCAAGCACCAAAGAAGAGATTTGCTAGATATGATGTTAACACTGGAAAAGCTATTGGTGGGGGCTTGCCTCCTATTGGAGTCATTGTTGGACTCTTGGCTGGTCTAGGTGCTGTTGGAGCTTTGCTTCTTTATGGTCTTCAGTAACACTATTCCATTACATGTTTCTTTATTTTATTCATTTTCTGTCCTCCAAAGCTGTCCAATAATGGAGCTTGTATCTCAGAAACTCCTTGGATGTTCATGTCAAAGTTGAATGAAGTTTCAAATGAGTTTCAAAATGAATTTCAATATACTTTGTTTTAGTTTTTTGGAGAGAGTCCCTTAGCAATTTGCTGAGATATATGTGACAATATGCACTGTCATCTATGAAATAAATGTTATAATGTAATGAATGTTGTTACTACATCTTCTGATGTTGTTTTCAATTTTTACAGCATCTCAATATAAATTATGATTTTTATTATACATCATTATTAAGTAACTTTCATCAATTTTATTCTGAAGAAAGAAATTCAAAATAACTCATATTAAAAAATTATTATAAATTTATGTTTATTATTTTAATTTTTTTATTTATCTTTAAAAGACAATTTTTTACCTAAGAAACAAATCTTAATTTAAAGGATCCAAGTATATTAAATAGATTGATTCTAATAAAAATTTATTAAAAAAAATAATTTTTTCAACTTAAAAAACCTGAAAAATATTTTTTATATTGAAAATGTTAGTAAAGTTTTGAATTATTCTTAAAAGGAAAATAGTATATAATATATAAATACAAAAATAGATTAAGAATCTATTTAAAAAAATCCATAAACTTATACAAAAATAAAATCAGTTTCCTTATATTAATATAAGAGATAATTTAAAAGAAATATTATAAAAAAAATCTGTTTTATATAATTTGTTTTTTTAAAAACACAACCACTCTTTTATTTTTATACGAATAATTTACTCAGTAGAAACTATATAAGAATTGAAAATAAAATCATTAGAAAATACTTTTAAAAAAAAATATTTTTATTAAAACAAATACTTAAAATAGAATTTTAATCCTAAATGGCTTAAATGAGAGGAAATATAATCAAACTAATGCAATTTTCTTACATTTTTTTCCTCTTCAATTCATTTTCCCAAACAGCAAAAAATAAATTTTCTTTTCAAAAAAATATATTTAATACCATGAATCAACCTCAAAGTTTAAAAAGACAGATAAAAAAAATCATGTGAAAGTAAAATTTAGAAAACTGTCAAGAACAATGAAATCCCAAAAGAAAAACTGTGAAACTGAAATATCAGAAATCATATTTTAATGAAAAAGATGAATCCCTAGCAATTAATGCACATGAATAAAATACAGAAGGCAAAGATGTTAGAGGAATTTTCAAATTAAAGTGAACGTATAGTAGTAGTAGTATTGGTGATGATTACGCCTGACATTTCCTTAAAGTTCAAAATTTTGGGAGCAGAACATTTCAATTATTGATTTTTGGCATGATTGGTGGTTGCATCTTCTGAATCCGATCTCCGTTTTCAAATTTGCACGATGATGGAGAGACGAAGCATGCAAATGTAGCAAACCAAATGGTTACTTAACTGCTTCTAAGTTTTCAGCAGCATCACTGCATTTTCACCATTTCAGAAACCCACCAAGAACAGGAACAGGATCCCCCACACTCCACAGTTTCTCAGTGAGGTAATGCCTCGCTTTCGCAATTCCCTCTCTGCAATTTCTTTGAAATGAGTTTTGACAAGTTACAAACTTTTTGGCTGTTTTTCACCTCCCCTTTTACTCTCTATCTTTGTTTTGCTGCTCCTTGCCTGTTTGAAGAAATTCCCCAATGTAAAAAACCCGTCTTGTGTTGGGGTTTCTGATTTGGGAATTAATAAATGTACCCCCTATACTTCTTCTAATATGATTTGGCTCTGATGAATTTCGTCACTTTCTGCACCTTCATTATGTTCTTTTGGCTTTCTGCCTTGGAATAGATTGATGGCAGTTCATAGGTGTTTCGCTAGAAAGTATATATGGATAAAATAAAATAAACAAACAGCTATTACCTTGATCACGAAAACTTAAAGTGTAAATATAGCCCAAAATGGATTTCTCCCTGTAGTCTTCAATTTTTCCCTTTTGATTGCGAAACGATGGTTGAGACGAGTTAACTAGGTCACCTACGATTGTAGTATAGCTTTTGGATGTTCAATTTCAAACCGAACTTTTTCTAAATATAGAAATTATTAGCGACTACTTGGTGATGTTATTATGTGTGTTCTTCTTCCGGATCTGCTGACAAAGCCTGTGTTAGCACTTGCTTTCCATATTTTTAGTTTGTTTTAAAGTAGTGTAATATTATGTAATAATTTTTCTTTTCTTAATGAACATGCTTAAAACAATTGAACTTTGGGATTCATCTAGTTACATCCTTCTTTCTTAATGGCCTAGAGTAGTAATTGGAGGCTACATGCTTTCTGCCTGATGTGGACGTGGATTCTTCTGTTAATGGAAGCACATTTGATTTATACATATTATTTTGGGAGGGGTGGGGAGGGTTGAGATGAAAAAAAAAAGCTTCCACCCCTAACAAATGAATCCTAAATTATGCAATTAACAATTTTCTGTTTATTTTCTCCTTTTGTCGGGTGTAACAAGTTTGGTCGGGGGGTGTAATTTATTTTTCTGGAAAAAAACTTCTAAATAACCAGACTTCTAAACAAGTCTGGCCATCTTCCACAAAAATAAATGGGTCCTAAATGATGCACTTAATTGGAACATTTTCCTGTTTATTTTCTCTTCTTGTAGGGTGTCACAAGTTTGGTTCGGGCTTGTGCTGCTGAGCTGAAATACCTTTATATAGTTTTCCTTTGGCCTTTTCACCGTGTCTCTTCTGGTGGTGAGAGGCAGACATGCAAATTGGAATGATGGTGATGATGACTCAAACTTTGAAGACCATTGTGTCATCCTATCATGATTATGACAAGAATTCCCATCTATGTCCGTTGCCTATCGGCCGGCCCAGAAGCCGTCAGTGGTGCCAAAGCCGCATTGGAACCTTGGCTATAGCCATAGCAGCACTTCTCATATCTACTACTGCTTGGCTTTCCCTTGTGTTCTCTGACGCAACTACCTGTTGCTTTCACCGTTTAAAGGATCGGGAAAGTAGACCCCACTTTTTCAATTGGAAGAAGTGCGTTTCTCATTGCCATGCGAAAGTAACACCCCCTCCTGCTCTCCAATTTGGAACCATGAAACATCATCTTCGTAATGGTAGCAGTATTGTTGAACAGGAAGGCTTGTCACTTAAACATATTGTTTTTGGCATAGCAGGATCATCTCAGCTTTGGAAAAGGAGGAAGGAATATGTCAAATTGTGGTGGCGTCCTAATGACATGCGTGGCCATGTGTGGTTAGAGGAACAGGTGCTTGAAGAACCTGGAGATGATTTATTGCCCCCTATCATGATTTCTGAAGACATCTCATATTTCCGGTACACTAATCCCATTGGTCACCCTTCTGGCCTCCGGATTTCTCGCATTCTCAGAGAGAGCTCTCGCCTAGGCCTCTCTGATGTGCGTTGGTTTGTCCTCTGTGACGATGATACCATCTTCAATGTGAATAACCTAGTTGATGTTCTCAGCAAGTACAATTCTTCTGAAATGATTTACATAGGTAGCCCCTCGGAGAGCCATTCAGCAAATTCCTATTTCAGTCACTCAATGGCCTTTGGTGGTGGTGGGATTGCAATAAGTCAGCCACTTGCAAAGGCTCTCTCTGAGATTCTTGACGAATGCATTGAGAGGTATCCGAAGCTTTATGGTAGTGATGATCGACTGCATGCCTGTATCACTGAACTTGGCATTCCACTGACATGGGAGCGTGGTTTTCACCAGGTATTCTGTGGATCCATTTTATTTTGGTCACATATTTTATTGTTTTCAATTTACAGTTTTTTTCCATCCTAAGAGAAAGGATTGTCAGATGTACAGTATAATTATCATCCAGCAATTTTATCTGGACTTTGTAAATGATCAGGATTAATTTTTCATTTAATCTTTCAGTGGGATATAAGAGGTAACGCTCATGGTCTTCTATCCTCTCACCCGATAGCACCATTTGTGTCAATTCATCATGTTGAAGCTGTAAATCCCTTTTATCCTGGTCTGAGCTCTTTGGACAGCCTGAAACTTTTTACAAAGGCCATGAAAGCCGATCCCAAAAGTTTTTTGCAGCGTTCCATATGTTATGATCATGCACGACATCTAACATTTTCGGTGTCACTTGGTTATGTTGTTCAAGTCCTGCCTAACATTGTTTTTCCCCGTGAACTAGAGCGCTCTGAAAGAACTTACTCTGCTTGGAATGGTAATAGTCAAGCGAATGAATTTGATTTTGATGCTAGGGAACCATACAAATCTGTTTGTAAAGGTCCCAGTTTATTCTTCTTGAAAGATACTAGAAGAGAGGGTAATGCTTCTTGGGGTTCATATGTTCGGGGTAGAGATAAGGATGATTTCAAAAAGAGAATTTTATGCTTTCCTCACTTTCCTCCTATGCGCAATGTGGGAGAGATCCAGGTAGCGGTGCAACCTTTGAGCAAGAATTGGCATCTGGTATGTTTTACAGTACTTATGTGATGATATTACCAGTTTTCAATCCTAATGTCATTTCTTGATTCCACTGTTTTATTGTCCTAGGTTCCACGACGTCTCTGTTGCCGGCAAAGCCAAACTAGCAAAGAAATACTCCAAATCTCAGTTGGAGAGTGTGGGAAGGGAACTTTTACCTCTGTCTACTGATTATGGTTTGTACATGATTTGGCCTTTCAGTGAAGAGCTAATTCCATGCGGCATTTTTAACCCCATGAATTGAGCTTTCTTGAACCTCTATTTTTTATACTCAGTAGAAGACACTTGATAGACACTTGAACTTGCAGATGGTAGAGAAAAGGTTCCAGCACCAAAAGCTGTAATATGCAATTTTCCCCCTATATGATATCTATCCCCACACAAGATACACTCATTTGTTTTTTAGAAATAGTATTTTTAACAAGTAGACATTTAGTGTATTTTAAGAAGGTGGAAGTTATAACTTGTTAAAATGCATTCTCTAAAATATACTGAATGTATGTTAATCCATATCCATGTACATACATACAGAGAAAAAGCGATTAAATGGAACTTCTTAGTATGAGAAATGGAAACTAAAAATATATACCGTTATATTATTTTTTTAATAAGGAAGATTAAAAAAATGTGTGATTCTTTGATCACTAGTAAATTTATAATCTTTATCATCTCGTAAATCAAAACAGCTTAACAACTTATGCATATGCTACAGCAAGGTTCTTCCGTTCTTGTAAGGGTAATTGTATGCAGACTGAATTTTGTTTGATCATTCTTGCTTGCTTCTTGGATGAAAGCCAAACAATGTAAATCACTGCTCGACATTTCCTTTTAAGTTGTTTAGTTAACTCCAAGCTGACATTAAGAAAATTTTCAAATCAATACTTAGTAAACCAAGAAAATTAATTATGTGGATACCTATTCAAAGGATAGGTCACTAATTTTTTTGCTTGAAGACAAATTGGAATTTTAGCAAGAGAACAATATATTTTATAAGAGATGAAAAGATAGAATTTTAAATGAAGATAACATATAACATTAAAGATTCAATATTACATATTATTATATTTATGTGAATCATACTCTAGTATCTTACATCTCAAGTATTTATGTGATCTCTACTCGTTAATGCAATCTGTTGGCTTAAAAGAAATCAACTTTGTATCTAAATCAAATCCAATCAAAATGTTAGATTGAGCAAAATTGCCAAATATATATTGTCCATCACTAGTGCCAGCCATTGCAAAACAAAATACTCCATCTTTTGGTGGGATGAAGGTTTGTATTGGCATCAATGGCACATCTGCCCCTTCAAAATGAGCAGTCAAGATTGGGCCTTCTAAGTTTGTCTCACTCCTGTAACAAAGTTGTGTGTCCAAGTCTGGGTCATCATCAATGGGTAACAGGCTACTCTGCACCTTCAATTCCTCCACTAGACGGTCATAAAATTCTTGTGGTAAATATGTTGTTGGTGTACCTGAATCAATCATTATATTTCCCTTGGCAAGCATTTCTGAGGAATTAAAAGGCACAAATGTGTCTCCAACACTAATGCCTTCTAGTGTGACCAAATAAGAGGACTGACCTTCCTCAGAGACCAAAGGAGTTGTGGCTACTCCTTCACCAGAAACATCACTGGCATCACCAAAACTAATGGTACCTGAAGTGTGAGGGTCTGCATGAAAAGGAACCAGGCACTGGGAAAACCTTTTACTTCCATAAAGATTACCGATTTGCGAAACAAGTGACAGAGGTCCCCCACCTAGTCCAATGATCCCCATGTCGTTTTCATTGAAAGTTCCGGAGTTGCTATGTCCACACCCAAATATAATGTCTCCAACAACAACCGGTTCTTCATTGGTGGAACTGAATGTGACAGTTTCCCTTGCAAGCACCCCTTTTGTTATTGAAGAATCAGCGTAAGCATAACTATATGCGCACAGGTTTTGAAGAGAGCACGACTGACCAAAGAGTGAATTACACTCTTCTGAATCACATGGAATAGGAGTGTATGTTTTGGACCTTAGAGGCTCAAACATTGGATTTTTCTGCTTATAACAGCCTTGGCAAGGTGTACATTGTGCCCACACGAGGTCACTGCCTGTATCAACCAAACCATACACATCCACGGGTGGTGTCCCCAATGTGAGCTTCATGAGATAGTCACCATTGTTGGATGTGACTCTAGTGAAGGGACCATTTGGGGCATATGATGTCTTGGGAAGTTGGTCAAATGAGCCAAGTCTATGCATATGAAGTTCATCTGATTTGTAGAAAGGAGCATTGGGTGAGTTCTGGCGAATTAGTTGAACACTGAACCCGGAGTTGTAAGCTTCAGTTAGTGTTTGACATAAGAATGTAAACAGTACAAAAAAGCATTGATGGAAGCAGAGAATGTTGGCCATGAAGTTTTTAGCAAGGGACAAAGTCATGTGAAAAGTAGAGGAATTCATTTCATATATATATATAAGCGCAACATTCATGTGAGTTGGGAAGTTTGGAGGGGTTAGTCACAAGAAATAGACAGTAGCAGCATGTGAGTTATTTCTGTGACAAGAGTTCTAGAAAGTACTATTTGCTCCCGAGCATATCATATCATCTTAACTTTCTCTTTTTCCTTTTCTTAAGATAAGCAAAGGGTTCAAGACTCAGCAATCAATCAGCCATGTTCATACCTTAATTTATTCTGCACATCTGCATTCAAAGATTTTCCAACTTCAAAAAAACTTGTATTCAGTTGAAAATGCTGAGAAAATGCCACAGACTACTAATACTAAGTACTAGAAAATAAAAACAAGGATATGCATGAGGATGACATCAAGGCAAATTAAGATAGACCAAGTTATCAACCAAACCAAAACAATAATCAACATTAAATGTAAAGCTAAAATGCATCGTGACTACTCTTCCTCGTTTTTCTTTGTCTGTTTTTTTCTTTTTTTCTTTTCACATTTAGTATAAGTGATACCTTCCATCTTCAGATTATATGTTATATGACTAAGAATGCAACTAGGCTAAGCGATTACTACTAGCCAAACTGAAAACTACACAATATTAAACTGATCATTCGAATAAATCAAACTTTATTGGCACTATTTTGGATTTTATTGTTGTAACAGAAGTATGAAACTATATGGTTTTTATGTGATATTAGGATTAAAAAAATTGCACTCTTGAAAAATGTTAAGTTCAGCATACTAAACAAATGCATGAGACATGTGTTTGACCACACGAGAAAGCATAATAAACTTTATCTGTGATTTACGAGTCACCCTAGTCCGTGAGTGACTAAGGTACAAAATATTGATTTAATATAAACAGAAATGTCTTCACATGCGTATATGAATTTCTTCATCACACCTTGTGTTCCTAAAGTTTAGGTTCACGATTAATAGTATGATTAAATCGGTGTCCAAGATAAATGTTTCTATAAAATTCTCATCAAAATTCTTAATTTGATACAAAAATAAGAGAGTTACGTTCATTTTGTTTATGTATCTCAATTGCTCTTCATAATTTACTTTTTATTTTCATAATTTACTCTAATAATAACATTAAGTAAAATAAATTTATTTTTTAAATATAGTATTCATTTGATAACACTTTTCATGTTTTGCAGCATTCATGAACTCATATTGATTCATTAATATTTATAAGAAAAAAATTGTTCAAAATATACCAAAGTGATATTAATAAAATAAAAAATTATAAATTCCCAATCTTAATGTATTTGTTTTTCCTTTCTGTCTTATAATTTTATTCCCAAAATAAATCATATAAAAAAACTGGTGGTGTTCCCATGTGATCTTCATCAGATAATCACCATTGTTGGATGTCACTCTAGTGAAGGGACCATTTGGGGTATTTGATTTCTCAGGAACTTGGTAAAATGAGCCAAGTTTATCTGATTTGTAGAATGGAGATTTGGGTGAGTTCTTGCGGATTAGTTGAACACTCAACCCAGCATTGTTAGCTCCCATTGGCGTTTCACATAAGAACATAAACACTACAAAAAGGTGAAAATGAAACCAGAAAATGTTAACCATGTTGATTTAGAAAAGGGACACACAAACTCATGTGATGAAAAGTTGTTAACTTTTCTTCATATATTATTAATTACATTGAATATTATTCTCTTTCATGTTTATTTCAACGTAAAAAATTATATGTGAATTTAATTATTATTATTATTTATACCTAAATATAATCTTTAATAATATTTATTTACTTTCATAAAATTGATAAAAAGAATTAAATTTACACATTCTTAAAAATTATTAACTGAATTGATGAATATGAAAATATAATATCAAAGAAAATATATAACATATTTATAAATGAAATATTACATGACCATGTAAGTAAAATTGTTCATATTGTTATTTAATTTATTAAAAAATTGTTTATTGTTTAAATATTTAATCACTTTATGAAAGATATTTTGAAATAGAAAATAGGAATATAATTATATACATATTTGTGTGAAAATTTCTCCATAAATTTTTGCCCTTTGATTAATATTTAGCCGTATTTCTTAATTTGAACATATATTATATTTAAAAGTATAGTATTCATTTTTTATTAATATTAAAACCATTCACTTTAAATATAAATTATGTTTAATAAAATAAAATAATTATTATATTTAATAGATGAAATATTTAATCATGCTTTAATTTTACTATATATTATATATTTAAAGAATGTAATTTTTAATATTGTTGGAAAGCCAACTTTACTTAATATATTAATTATACTATTTATTAAATATAAGTTACAATTACCATGAATAATTTTTAAAATATTATACCTATTAGATTAGATATAAAAAATATAAGACACGTTCTAACAACAAAATGAGAATCAAAAGGATTCATCAATGTTATTATTTGACTAAATAACATTTTTTCTTCTTTTTTTCAAAGAATATTGCTTCTTTTTAATTATTTTTATTTGTTAAATTAGATTTATATGTTTCTAATTAGATTCATCTATCCATAACACTTTTCATGTTTTGTAGCATTTATGTATACTCACATTGAATTATGTACATTTATGAGAAAAAAAATTCAAAATATACTAAAGTGATATTAATGAAATAAAGAAATAGTAAATTCCCAATTATAAATGTATCTGTGTCCCCAAAATTTTATTTTCAAAAGAAATCATACAAAAAAAATTCAATCTTGAATGTATTCGTTTTACAATTTTATTTCTTAAAGAATCAAAGACAAGTTTCGGTTTTTCCCTTTTTGCTGTTACCTGTTTTTTAAGGTACAACAAGCCAGATGGAATGCATATCTTTAAGCAAAAGGCATAAAGAATCTATGTGTTTTTGGTACAATCCATTGGCTTGAAAGAGACTACTTGTGCTTCTAGATCAAACCCAATCAAGTAATTTGATTGCACAAAGTTACCATAAATCCCCACATCACTGCTAGTGTTGGTGAACCCCAAACAAAAAACACCATCTTTTGGCGAAATGAAGCTTTGAATTGGCTCCAATGTTACATCTCCACCTTCAAAATGAGCAGTTAAAGTAGGTCCATCAAGATTATTCTTTCTCTGATAGCAAAGTTGAGAACCCAATTCAGGATCATCCACAAGAGGTGTCATAGCAACCTGGTTCCTCACTTCAGCCACCACTCGATCATACAGTTCTGTTGGTAAGATAGTTGGAGGTGTTCCTGAATCAAGGAACATGTTACCTTTCTCAACAATTTCTGAAGAACCATTATAATGCAGATACTTGTTTCCCACACTAATTCCTAGTAAGGTCACAAAATAAGGAGTCTTATCTTGCTTTGCAACCAAAGGTGTAGAAACCACTCCTTCCTCTGACACTTCACTCCCTTTGCCAAAACTCATTTTGCTATAAACATTCACATCAGTGTGGAAAGGGACCAAGCATTGTGAAAACCTTTTGCCTCCAAAGGAAGAACCCATTTGAGAAATGAATGACACTGGCCCTCCTCCTAGGCCTATGATCCCCATCTCATGATCATTGAAACCACCCGTGTTGTTGTGCCCACAACCAAATACGATGCCTTTAATGGGAATTCTTGCCCCTGTGGTTGAGGTGAGTGTGACTGTTTCTTGTGCCAAAACGCCTTGTGTAATGGAAGCAGATGCGTAGGCATAGGTGTAGTTGCACTGCTTCTGAGGAGAACACACGCCCGTGTCGAGTTCATGACACAGGTTTGAGTCGCATGATATGTTGCTATACGAGGAGGATTTTTGAGGATGAAACATGGGATTAAGTTGCTTATAGCAGTTGTTGCATGGGACACACTGGGTCCATATGAGATCACTGCCAGTGTCTGCAATACCGTAGATTTTGAATGGTGGAGTTCCAACCTCGAGCTCCATGAGATAATGACCAAGGTAAGCACTTGTTGGGGATCTTGGAGTTTCTGACATGGCTGATAAACCTCTTAGACGTTGAGGGAAGACACGGGGAGAGGTTTTTCGAATGAGATTAATGCTGAATCCCACATCAGCGTTGGCTTCAATGGCTGAGACATATAAAGCAAGAAACTCAAGACAAATGAACGTAGCTACACGGAGTGGATGAAACAATGTGGGACAATAAGCCATTGTTAATGAAGAACAGAAGATGATTGATGAAGAATTTTTGTGAATCAGAATGATTAGTTTATATAAGTGTGCACTTGTCAATGTTATGGTTGCCTTGTCGTTGTGTTAGGTTAGATTTTATTATTTCCATTATTATATTTAATGTAATAAAATTATGAAAATAGTATTTAATAATTACTCAAATATATTTCCTCCTATTCCTTTTTAAGAGGGTTTTTCTTTTACAATATTTGTTTCTACTTGTTTATTATCAAATAGAAGTGAGTAAGCCAAAACTCTTACTTTTAGATAAACTACCCAGATAATTATAGGCATAAATTAATTAATAATTATATTTATAACTATAAATGGAAATTAATTATATATATCCTAAAATAATGTTTTTTCATGTTGATAAATGTTACTTAACATTATCATATTCATTACTTCTCCATTTAAATTCCATTTTTTATCTATAAAACAACTTTATCATACTTAATTATAGTAATTAAGATTATCATAATAAAAATATTTTGATTACATTAATCAATTAAATCATAAAGTAATAAATAAATTTTAATTTTATATAATAGGATAATCTATTTATTACTTTTTATGATTATGACAACTTTTTCTTTGTCATTACGTTTTTTATAGTTGACATGTTATTCATTCTTTTATTAAATTAGTATTTAATGTAATAATATTATAAACATAGGTTCCGTATATATAAAAAAAAAAATCATTATTATTATTATTAATATTGGTTGACACATTCCTCATTGTTCAGAATCTGATCTTAATTATTTCAGTTAGAATTTATCAACCAAATAAGTGACAAAAACGACCCATGCGACGTCGTTTGTATCTCCTTCTGGGCTTCAGCCCAATTAAGGTAATTGGATCCCATTCTGGGCTTCAGGCCCGTGCCTTCCGGTCCAATAAAAAATCCATGTTTTTGAAATCAACAGTGTATTTTTTTGTTTTAATTTTAAAATAATTTAAACATAATTTTTAATCATATATTAATTACTTTATAAGATATAATTAGAAAATTTATCTGATTAAAATATTATTAATAAATTCTGAATAATTAGCGTTTGGCATTTCTTATGCCCAGTAACCAATCTACAGCGTACAAATTCGCGAAACGTGCTTTTGTTTTCTCATGTTCAACGGGATTTGTCTCTCTCACGTACCATTCACGATTACACGTGACACGACACGAATCATACACACCTTAGATCTACATTTAAAATTTAGAAAAAGAATTTTATTTTCATAGTTGTATTAGAATGTAAAATTTAAATGTACAAAAAATAATTTAAAAACTTGAGAAAAAAAAAATAATAGATGAAGACAAGATAAGACACGTAAATATTGGAAAAAAAACGCGAAAGGATAAATTGAACTTTGAGATGAGAATATTCGATTATTCCTTTCAACGTTCCGTGTTTGAGACGCGTTATTCCTTTCTAAACGCAAGAGAAATGAATAATACTAAATATTCTAATATGTATTTTTGAATATAAATATAGATATAAAAAAATAATTCACTTAAAAATAGTTTTAAAATCATGGCTTTTGATTTCTCTGTTTCAAAAATCTCTAATTTTTGTTCAATTCCTAATATTATATATGCTTTATTTTATTTTAATTATTTTATACCCCTAACATATTGATTCAAAGTACCATGAAGAAAAAAAAAATTAATCAATTGAGATATAAGAAAAAAAACTATATATATATATAATGAGGATTTGAAAAAAATTATGGAATTTATGAAATTTGAGGTCAAAATTAGTGATTCAGCAAAATAAATAAATAAATTATGAGATATATATCAATTATAAGATCTTGTTTATTTATATATTATATACGATACATCTATAAGAAATTTTTTAAAAAATTATAACATATTATTTTAATTTAAATAATATGAGTTAATTTTATGGTTGAAAATTTAGAATTTAGAAATAATTATATAATTTTTTTTATCCACGATTACAATGAATTCAAATATTCAATCTATCATTATTTTTTTTTACCGATTAATAGATTGATTTCTGCAATCCAATTCATATTGTCACTTGTAATTTCAAATAAATAATTAATATAGTAATTAATTTTAACAATACTATTGTAATATTATTAATTCTCGAATATATATTTTCTATTAAAATAGTTTATATGTAAATAATTTACATATAAATTTGCTTAATTAGAAAAAAAAAAATCTCATACATTTATAGATTTTATTGCACTTAATTTTGTTAATTAAAGTTAAAATATTCATTCAATTTTAAATTAAAAACTGCAAAACAGATATTTATAAGCAATCATATCGTATAGAAAATACAAACTTTGTTTTTAAGAAACATTTCGTATGTGTATGTAAACTATTCTAGTTAAGATAAAATTAAGATTTTTATCTTCAAAATAAGATATCCACAAAATAAAACTTTTAGTAGAAATTAATAAATAAAAAAAAAAACAGGTGATTACGAACATATATAAATTTAGTTGTTTGTACCACAGTTTGTATTGAATTTGTATTTAGTTCTCTATATTTTAAATATTTTTAAATTTAAACTAAAATGTATTATTATTGGAATATTATTTTAAAATAAAAAACAAATATATAATTAAATAATAATAATATAATCTAATTATATGTATAATATTATTATATAAATAATTTTTTAATAAATTTAAAAAATTAAAAATAATAAATAATAAAAATAATGTATATTTAATAATAATAATATATTTATCTATTTAAGAATAATAAATAAAATAAAATAATATTTTATTATATTCTAAAATTATTCTGTAAAATTTTTATTATTAATAAAATTATTAAATTTAAATTCAACATGTTATATTCAAGTTAAGAATATTTAAGTATTAAAAAGATGTTACATTAACGAGTTAAAAAGTAAAATTTAACTATTCTAATAATTATGAAATATTTTAAACTAATTTTTCACGAGTTCAAAAAATGGTAAATAAAATCGGCACGTGTTTCTTGAGTCTTATTTTATTTTTTTTACAGCTGGAAGTTTATTTTATCCTGCATAAATAATATTTAAACTTTTTATTATTCACATGCACTATCCATAAAAAAATAAATTAAGATTCAACACATGCAAGAACATTTGACCCAACAAGAGTTCAACACTAAAAATGGATTGAACATAAAGTTAGTTATATAAGAAAGCATAAATTTTGAAAAAAATATAATTTAAGACAATTTTAGTTTTACTAATTATATTTTTGGCTCTATAAAAGAAAAATAAGAAAAATAGACACGTGCAAGCGTGCGTGCGTGTTGTATTAAAAAAATAAATAACGGCGTTGGGGAGGAAATGAACGGTGTTATGTTATGCGTACGTGTTAGGTACGAATATGGAACGGCATTGGTACCATTTTTCTTGTGTGTCTACCCTTTTATTATTATTATTTTATTATCATTATTATTATATTATTTTATTTTGTGTATAAATACATGCAACTCAACCACCACTTCAAAACACAAACGAAGCAGAAGCTACTATTACACACACCGTTTCTCTCTCTTCCACACACACTGCGTGCTTTTCCTTTCTCTCTCTTCGTTGTTCTCATTGTATGGCCGCCAATTCGAGTAGCCGAGGGATCACCGCCTTGGGGAAGCGCGTCGCCGACCGGATCTGGACCTCCAAATCCCCCTCACCTCCTTCCACTTCCAGGTACCTTTCCCTCAATTCTCTTTTCATTTCATGCTTAATTGCAATCATTATTAGGTAATTTTGTTCTCCAATTGATTATATCATGCTTCCTCTTTAGTTGATAGTTAGAAAGAAAACCTTAAACTGTGTGACTTCAATTTATGAACAATTTTTGTGATCTGAGTTGTGGATGCTGTCAAGTTTGCTTTGATTATTGATTATTGATTATTGATTAGTCGTTCCGTTGCCTCAACTGTCTTTTGCAAGTAATCCGTGAATCTTTGGGAGATCGCCTTGTCATTTTCTAATATTCTCATGTCTTTTTATTATTCTCTTTTCCTTTTTTATGGACTGAAAATTAAGAATACATATTGTTCTAGAAATCTCTCGATTAAGCGCCTATTTTGTACTCCGTGTATATACATAATTTCCCCTCTTTTTGCTGGAAATAATTTATGTAGGCGACTCTGCAAAGAATAATCCGTTTGGAGACTGTTACTTTCTTGTCCCTATCTTTGGAAATGCTTTTACCCAATCACCCCTTCCACTTTTTCTTTCCACTTTTTTTCTCATAATCTTTCCCATTCCTTATCTGGTTCCCCTCTGACCTTTTTTGGGTGACATCATAAAGTAGTGTAGCTGGCCTTCTGGGTTTGTGTGCTGCCAATTTGTATAAAATAATAATAAAAATATATTTTAATGGAATGTCTATATCTCCGTCCATCTTGGATTGTCCTGTACCGAGATGATCTATCTTCCTTCTTCTTGTTGATTCAGTTGGCGCCTCCGTACCTGGATAAAGATCCTTCTTTAATAATTTTTTTTTTTGATTAATTCTTTTGTTTCAAGTTTCCCCTTCTGGGACACTCGGCATAATTTAAAACGAATAAAAGTGAAAGGCATCTTCATCCTTGGTCGCTATTATCTTTTATCTTTCTGGATGTGTACGAAACGGATGATTTGACAACGGAAAATATCTAGTCATTGGTTGGAGTTGGAGGCCAAAGACAAAGAAAAGAAAAGTGGATGGGTATAATTGTTTTCCAACTCATCCTCCTCGACTCGATCCACCCACCATGTCCCTTTCCGTGATTGTTTGTACCCTGGGAAACTATCGAGTTCCTTCTTTTCACTTTTCAACATCTTGCCAACTTTTCATTATTATTTCTGTTGTAAGTATATTTGAATGCTTTAAAAAAAATATCTACAATCTATGAAATATGAATTGTACTTTTCATCTACCCGTTAGGGTGAAGGTCGCGTTCAACATGTGGTTAATAAGAAATTAATTACCTTTAATTTTTAAATGAACTATGCTTGCAATTGGCTTAATTAACAGCCTATCCTAATTAAATCATCATG
Source organism: Macrotyloma uniflorum (assembly GCA_016859785.1). Classification (NCBI taxonomy): domain Eukaryota; kingdom Viridiplantae; phylum Streptophyta; class Magnoliopsida; order Fabales; family Fabaceae; genus Macrotyloma; species Macrotyloma uniflorum. Next base: position 1,036,447 of record BDMB01000002.1, read on the forward strand.
ATGATAATTGTTGTTTAGTTAGATATTTTGGTCTAATATAGTTTAATGTAACTTGCATGGAAAATATATCGACGTGGAACATACACATAACGATAAGATAAGGCTAGTTTTTGGGTGGTGGGCCCCACTTTTTTAATTATTGTTAATTGATGATGGAAAATTGGAAAGGAACCTGGGTTGTTTCTATCTGGCCAGAAACTTTTTATTTTAGTCTAAAGACCTTTCTATCCGTACTTAAATTTTCTCAGTATGTTCTTAAGATTGAAAACCTATGGTTTCATCATTCTGTAATTTTTTAGTCATTATATTACTTGTATGGCTCTATATTTTGTGAATTTTATTTTCTTTCTTATTCGGGGCCTTTTCGATTAAGTTATGGTATGGAAATGGGTTTATCTGATGTTTTTTTTAATTTCTGTGGTATTTGTACCTCCAAGTGTTGATGTGTCCACACTGTCACCCTTATTTATACTCACATATATTTCGACACACGCATAATTTTTATGTTTTGTTTTTTCGATTCAATGGTTAATATTTGCTATTTAAAAGTGATACTTATTCTGATATGCAATCACTATTAGGAATCCAAATAAAAGAACATTGAGCTTTTTCCTTTTTTTTTTTTTTAGAACTTTGTTTAAACACAGATTCGTGCAATTAAGCAATTATGTAGCAGCATAATGTCCGTGCGTAGTGCAAATAGCTACTATTTGCTAATGTGAAGTCACACTTCCCGTTTACCAGATTGAACAAATAAAATTAACAGTACCGGTCTTAGCTGTACTTTTCAGCATACAGATCAGACGCGAGTTCCGTGCTTCAATAAATTTATGTTTACTTTTTTTAATCATATTATGGTATTGGACTGACTGCTAAAAACTATTATTATTAGTGTTATTATTGTCTTATCAACCTGTCCAAGTTCTAAACTTGGGGTTGAATAATCTATTTATTTAAATGTGTGATGGTTATCAAGTATTTTTTATTATGATTTCCTTGTTTCGAACCTATAGTTATTGGAAGTGTTTTTTTTTTGTCTTACTTTTTTCTACTTACATAACAACGTGTAAAATTTATGAGATTTATTTTCTTTATTATTCACTGAGTCTTTTTTAAATACATTTTTTTAATATTAATTTTTTTTGTTTAAAGTTAATAAGTTATTTTCCTTCTTTGTTATGTTTTACAGTATATTATAGTAACTAAATTAGTTTTTAAATTTAAATTTTTGGTCGTTAATTTAGTTTGTAAATTATAAAAGTTGAAAGTTTTGTTTGGAGGGATGAATGGGGGTTGAAGAAGAAAAGGAAGAAAAGGAAGAAGAAGAAGGCGTGGAAAATGCGTAACGAATAGATTAATTGAGTCGGTTGGTGGTCCAAATCTGAATAAGCTGATATATACCCATCACGTGCTTTCCTACTTTTTTATGTTAACACCTAACCACCACGCATGGCATTAGTGCCACGTGCGTCATCGATATAATCTCTTTGTCCATAGACTGTCTCTTTTATTTTATGCACTACTGTTTCAATACTATTCCCATTTTAACCATTTCTTCTATTAAACATTTCTAATATTTTTGCACTTACATTCTGTTTAACATGTATTCAAGTATTTACTTAAAATGAGTGTTATATTGATATTGATATTGTTGGAATTCATGGAAGCAGGAAGGCAGGAGGAAGAGCAGCATACAGCAGCAGCAGCAGCAGCTCTGTGTACGACAAGAACCCTGATGATCAGATCCACTCTGGACCTGTTCCAGACGATGTGATCCACGCCACGCAGTCCGGCAAGTATTGGGCCCCGCATCCACAGACTGGGGTGTTTGGGCCTCCCGGCGACCACCTTGCTTCTCCTCCGAACTCCACTGGCGGCGGAGAACGCCCCTTTCACTCTGATGTGCTGGAGGAGAAGGCCTGGTTTCGCCCCACCAGTCTCGAGGACTTGGAGAAGCCTCACAGCCTTCCTTGATTACCACCTACAAAACAACCAACCAAGGAATCAAGTATTATATTATTAATAGGAATTAAATAAAGTGAGAGAGATAAACACTGGTCAGTAGTAGTGACGAAGTGGAAGTTGTGTGTGTGAGGTGTGGTTGGTTCCTCCATTTCTTCTCTCTCCATCCATCTTGAGTGAGTCATGTACCACGTTATACTTCACCCTCTATCTTTCTTTTTCTTTCCATGCAACTTTAATATCACACTTATCCTTCTACTTATCAATATCTCATACTTCTCATCTTTTCTTTTCTTTTCATCCCATCAATATCTTTAAGGATTTACATAACTAATCTTACTAATAAATCTTTTTTTTTTCCTTTTTTTGTAATCCTACTACTTTAATTCTCATTTATAAGAATAAAAGAAATTGATCTTATTTTTAAAATGTTTTTCTTGTAAAATAAAAGAGAAGTTGTTATGATAGCATAATCAAATATCAGACATTAACTAAAATTAGGATATTTTAGAAGAAGAAAAAGTATAATTAAAATTAATCGAACTTTATTTATATTAAAATTTGATTTTTTTCTCCTAAAAATAGAAAATGAAGTAATATAACAATAATTTTTTTCATGGATAAAATATTTATGTGTTGTTTTATAAATGGAAGATAACATAAAAATTATATCTTAGAAAGAATATTAAGAGACAAATAAATTTTAATAGATTAATTATTTTTTAATTTATGTAAATTCATATATGGCGATAATATTGTATTCCTTTGGAAGATAAAAACATGTTATCTTTCTATAATAAATTTAATGAATATAAACTTTTAAGTGTAAAAACTTTGTATAGTAAATGCTTCATACAATATTATTAATATAATTTTATTGAGACTATGATTATAATAGATATAATCTTGCTATGACTATAATTCTTGTTTATAAACTAGACCTAGGGTGTAAAATTTACCTTAAACCTTATAACTAATATATAAGAAAAAACCTAAAAACTTTTAATCCATTTAATCTCTCGTGATTTACAAATGCGAAAGGGAAGATATTGATTTGTTTGGTTTCATGTGTTTTTGTTTGATTGAGGAGAAAAACATATATTGTTACACTAAAAAACACATTGAAGACTTTGATAATTGTTTTAATCATAAAAATCATTATATATTTTTTATAATTTTAAATTAGTTAAATCATTTACCAATTTTTATTTTTTTTTCCATTTTCTTATTTCTATTCCCTCAACTCAAATAATTTCATTTTTATTTTATTAATCTTCTTTTCTTTAATTTTTCACTCTTTAATCCAAATAAAACATAAGACACTATAGTCATAACTTAAAAAAAAGTTAGTCTAAAGTTATTTAAAAAATGTTTTTTTTTCTTAATTTATCTACAAAATATATTTATAACTTAGTTTATATCAAAATATATTTAACTCAACATCGAAAGAAAATGTTTTCAACTTTATCTAGAGTAATTTAATTAGATTTCAGTTAGAGTTATTTCACTTCAATTTTAGTCAGAGCATCTTTAAATTAATTTTACCCGAGACATGACTTAATTTTGATAAAAATATTTTCAACGCAATCTTTATTACAAAAATTTATTGGGTTTTGATAAACTATCTTTATTTTGACTATGACACTTTAGTTACGACTTTGAGTTTAGATCGGCCAATTTGTTTTTAGACTGAAAAATAAGTTTTAGTGTTCAAAAACTTTTTATAGAAAAATGTTAAGACTAAGATCTCATTTTAAAGAGGAAGAATGCTACCAATGAACATGTTATGTATACGAATAAGATATAACAGATTTTTACATATTACTTTTTTTGGTTTACATGTCTTAAAAAATAGGCTTAGTGAAAGAGAATATAAACCTAACACTGCCTCATATCTGTGGAAGGTTGAATCTAACCATCTTTCCTATTTTGATTTCTAAAGTATTACAAGTGGCATCCCACGACAACAATGTTTCCTCAAACCTCCCATGTCATCTATCAATTTCTACCAACTCTGCTGTCATGCGAGTTGACACCACAACCCCAACCACAGAAATTAACAACTTTAAATTTTCCAATTTTCCATTCTGTAAATTTTTTCATATAAAAAAGTTACTAATACAGATAGGGTGTAAATAAGTTAAGGTGCCTCCACCACAATTTTTTTACCATTCTTTTTTTCAATTATAATATTAATATAGATTATTTAATCGTCAAAAATAATTATTAACATTATGGAAACCTTAAATGCTTAACATACTCTCTTTTATTGATTAAACTTAATTTAAAACTACAAAATCACTGTATAAAATCATTAAATAAATAGTAAAACTCACAACATTTTGTACAATCAATAAAAGTGTATGTTCAAAACATGTGTTAAGAAATATAGTCCTAAAATTTCGCACATCCTTGTTCATGGTAGCAAGCATCTTTAAGAAGATAAACTACTAATAATCAGAGTCAAACACATTCCAACTTCAATGTACCCGGATTAATAATAACTGAGATTTATTTAGTTTAGATCTGAATCCCAAATTTAAAACTAAGAATCAACTACTAGTTTCATTGGATTTTCATGCTCTGACGGTTTGTCCAAAGTCCAAACCAGCGGAACCCGCAATTATAGCAGCTGAATATGGTTGCAGTAGTAGAAAGGTACATGGCTTTTCCAAAGCATATAATATCTCAAGTAATCTCTAACATAGTATTCTGTAGTCATCACAATAAATTCAACTGTTCATCAGCCTGCTGTTCTCCTTTTATATTAGAAAATTATATTCAATTATTCATACGAGAAGAGAAAAGTAAACTGTAAAAGATATGATCTGATTCGTGACATGAAGAGAAAAGTAGAAGACAGAGAAAAAATGAGGTGAAAGAAAGACAGAGGTAGAGTAAGTCTATTATTGTTGTTTATACTATGGCACCTTCAATATTGACAAGTAAAACCAGCCATGAAACGAATTCATCTCATGATGGTAACATGGCAACTGAGCAACATTAATTAAGACAACGCTATAGTTCAACTGTAACGCCTCAAAACTAATCAAACAACTGAGTGGCACCAGCATTAGGCATGAAACTTGAGTGAATCTTCCAAGTTTAATGCTTGCTTCTTTCTTTGTCATCATCGTCCAAGTCTTCATTCAAGTGCTGACGGGGTTGTAAAGGCCTCTGTGAATCTTCCCAACCTCCAATATCCCTTGATTGTTCTTGGGCATGTGGAAGGTTCTTCTTTTCTTTCTTGCTTCCCTTAATCACAATTCAGAACAATTGCAATCCACGTTAGAGAAAAATACACAACTTATTACAAAATGGTTACTGATATGTTCACAGGAAAGAGCACCTCCTCAGACATTTCTTGATGCTGATTCAAATGACTTTTCTTCCTATTATTTGATGATAGCTGATCTGCGACATTCCTGAATAGTTGAAACCCCTGAATATCTCCATTTCTAATACTTGCTTCCAGCTGCAATGTTACTTATTCTATCAATACGAAAACAACATGAGCTACAACATGGTTGGTATAGGTCAAGCTACTGGCACTAGATATTTTCAAGTCTAGTCAAGTTATAAAAAAGGTTTGCGACCACAATTTCAGCCGCGATGACAAATGTCAAGGTTTTGAGGCTCTCAGACCATATTGCAATCAAAATTGGGACCAATAGGCCATAATTCCCGCAATATAAGGGATTGCGATGAAATAGCAACTGAAATTTAAAGCCTTGAGTCTAATCATTGAGCTCTTGGGAAGTTTTAGCTGGGGTCTGTTGGGCAACACTTTTTGCTTAATCAAGGTTAAAAAAAAAAAAACAAGGAAACTGCAACACTTGTAACTGGCATGGCGTGGGAAATGTACATATAAGAAAAGCCTAATGAGCTTGAACCTGAATGTGAACGATGCAGAATAAAATGCTCGCAATAGGCAGCCAACTTTCTTCAGGCGACAATGATAGATTTGACCTGATGAAGCACAGTATCATATCATTCTCAAATACAAGTCAAACCTCGCATAGGAGTAATACATTACTAATCAAATGCTCCTTGGGGGATACTAATTGTTCTTTGGCCATGCATCAAGTGAATAATACAAATATCCTGTTAGGATAAGAAGATAAAATGAATTTAACTTTCTGCATAAACCAAATCAACTTATCATCTCAATTAATTTTACCTTGTTATTGTTCTTTTTCAAGAGATAAGTTAAACCACACAGGACCAAAGACTAAATGATTATGCCTAGAAAGACATGTTCAACGTTCTAATTAAGCATTGAGATTGAAATTGTTAATAACAGATAAAGTTGTGCAGTGTAACGAAAAGAAGTACTAGTTACAAGGAAAAAGGCGTGGCGTGTTAGTAAGTTGAGAAAGGAACCTGAGATAAGGAGCCAAATAAACAAGTGCGTAGACAGCATAACGTCGTTTGCCAGTATCGAGCCACGCGAAAACCCAACTCTGAAAAAATTTAAGATTGTAAAGGAAGTGTGACAGATAACGTAAAATGAAAGACTTTGGAAAGAAGAGTGCATACTAGCCAATTGAAATAAGGGATGAAACTGAGAATCCCCATGACGGCGAGCCTTGCGTCGGTTGTGGTGACGGCGGAATCAGCGTCATCGTCGTCTTCCGAGGAAGCAGAGACGGGAAGAAGCAGAGAGGTGAACATGCAAGCGCCGATTGCGGCGGCAAAGGGGGCATCGTCGGTGAAGAGTGCGGTGCAGGTGTGGTTGTTGTTGTTCCTGAAATTGGAAATGGGTGGGTAGGGTTTGAGTGGAATTGCATGAGAAGGGTGTCTGAGAAAAGGGTGGATTTTGAGAGAAGGGTATGAGTGAAGGATGGTGGAAGAAATCATGGTCTTTGATGATTCAAAAAGTGAAGAGATGGTGAAGAGGGTGAAGAAGAAGAACGTTGCTTTTGGTGTCATGAATTTCACTATCCCCCATTCTAATAAATTATAAATTAATTGATAAAAAATTATTTTTATTTACTTGTATAATATTAATAAAAACTATTTTTAATTACTTATATAAAAAAATAATTTTAAATATTTTGTAGTCATTAAAAATAATGAAAAAAGAAATTAGATCAAGATAACCAAAAGTCTTATATATATATATAAAGAAAAAAGAAAGAAAATCGAAGGCCCACCCAGAAACGCAAAGCTTGAAGTGTGTAACACGCGGGAGTGAAGAAATTTGTCTGTGTCTCTTTAACACAAAGATTTGGGTTTTCTCATTTCTACGAGATAACGCACTTTTTTTGTAGTTCTATCGATTGCTTCTATTTCTGAACGTTCCAAGGTAAACCTAATCTTTTTTTCTTTGTCTATGATTCATCCCTTCTCTGATTACCAATGTCTGTATTTAGTCAGAATGAACATTCGGTCAGATCTGATTTTGCCCAATTCTATGCTTTCGCTTTCGCTTTCAAACCTTTTTTCAAATCACAATCAAAACTCTGCTTGCAATGTTTCTTCACTGCTGCGGTGCTACAAGACTGCCGTGATAAATAATGGGGCGCTTTCTTTTTTTTCTTTTCTCGAAGATAATTTAAATTTAAATTTCAGCTGGGTTGATGGTAAATTTCATTTTTAATCAATTGGATGCGATCAAGCTGGGATTTATTGGTTTCACGCTGTCTTATTCAATTTTTGTTGATAAAATGCTTTTAGAGGAATTATTGGAGAAATTTGATTGATTGGTTGGTTTTTGTAGAAGCGATATGAAGAACCAACATGGTTATGTGCCACCTGCGTACATACCTTTGGGGCAGTCAGATTCGGAGGCAGTGGATGTCTCTCCGCTTCAGAGCAATGAACAACGTCCTGGTAGCAATGGATCAAACCAAATGCAGGCTCAGTGGTCTTCTGGAATCTGTGCTTGTTGCGATGATATGCAGAGTTGTATGCTACTTCCTTACCCTGTGACCTCATTTAATACAAAGGTGCCTCTTGATTATGTTTAAGGAAATTTGGTTGTGTGCGTGTTCCTTTGATCCTCATCATGATAAGTATCTTGTATTTTAAATGTTACTGAATTCATTGGGTGGATATCTTAACAATAAAATAAAAATGGAACTGTCTCTGTCACCCAGAGGTAATAAGTTGGAGTTGTGCAATCTGCCTCTTGCAGATACTACAAAAGGTTGCTTCCTGTAACTTGCACATAGCAGGAGCTTCATAGCACCACGTTACTCTTTTTCTTTATGACAAAACAAAAAGGATCTCAGCTGTTCTGTAACATAGTTCCAATTTCAAAATTCTGGTTTTAGGTTTTAACTTTATGTGATATTCATTTTTGTTATACCCTCCCCAGGCCTCACTTGGTGAGAGGTTCGTGCACATGATTTCCCTTTGTTCTACTTGGTATCGGTGCTCTGAATGTGGAAATATATCTTTATTTTGTGATGAAACCCCTTTCTGTAAAAGCGTATGGTATCCTTTCTAGAAAACCCTGAGAGTATTATTTTAGGCTACGTTATTATGCTTTTATTTCTATCAATATTGGAATATTTTTTATGTTATTTTCTTAGGTGTGTCACTTGAACTACTATCAACGTAGTACAGCTTAAACTGTTGAAAATTTTGACTAAAGGTAGAAAACATAACAATAGGAATTTTGAAGGAGGTTGAAGGCCGTATTTTGATGCAATAATAAGGAAATAAGTTACACTTGGTTGATGACACATGATCTTAATTTTTTTGGTGTATTGTGAAAGATAGAAGTTTAATACTATTGTTGCTTTGCTTCTGATGATGCTAACGAGCTTGAGGGATTATATCACGGAAATCTTAGCAACCAACTGAGAAATTAAGAACAACAGCAGTGGAAACAATGGGGATCACGATGAAAAAGCTCTTAATTTTTTCTCTGGCAACATGTTAGCCTTTATATTGTGTTTGTTGTCTTGCCCACATTATACATTATAATTATGTGAACTTTTAACTCATTGAACTTATTTATGGTCGGTGACTGGAAAAATCTTTTAATGACTTTTTTTCTAATTCACACCAGTAATGTACACCAACAATAAGAGCGAATGGAATAAACAAAATTCACCAATATTTAGCACCTTAATTAGTGAAAGAATTTTTCCTAGTGAAGAGCTTGTAGGTTCAAATACTCATTCGAGTATTAAACTTACGTTTTGTCCTTTCATGATAATGTTATTTATCATCTAAATTGATTGGCTGCAAACATTTATCACCTGTGCAGGTTTTATAGGCTGTCTTTGCCCTTGCTTTCTCTTTGGGAAGAATGCGGAATTTCTGGGCTCCGGAACTTTCCTGGGATCATGTGTTACGCACTTTATATTATGGAGTGTGGTTAATACAGCCTGCTGCTTATTAACTGATGGCTTGTTTTTGGGTTTACCGGGATGCCTTGTTTCATGTTATGCCTGTGGCTACCGCAAGGCCTTAAGATCAAAGTATAATTTGCCGGTAATGCTATTACAACTATGCTTTACATGAACTCTTATAACATTATTTTCCTTCTATTTTCCATTATTGTAGTGTTTCAAACTTTTGACAATTCTCTGCAGCCTCAGGGCCTGGAATACAAGTTTTTTATTTAGCTATTGCATAGTTGTTTTTTGAAGAGACTGGTTAATGAAATATTAAGTGGTTCTTAACAGCAGTAAAGTCAGTTTGCGAAGCACAAAACTCCAGCTTCAGGCTCTCAGTTTTCTAATGGATAAAAGAACTTTACTGATGTGCTAGTAGGGAAAGAGCAAGAAATCCCCCCGCCCAAACATAATTAGAGATAGGGAATTCAAAATGCATCTAATACTTAGATGATATAAAAATGAAAGAAAAGAGATGTTTATTTTCACCAAGGGAAGATTTTTGCCTCGTGGAAGATCTATAAGGCAGATTGAAGGATGTTATGCCTCAAGTTCATGTGTCCGTGTTTCTGATTAAGGAATCAGTTATTTAGGAGATAAATCAAATATACTTTTTCGGCTTGCTATTTATTCATATTTTAGAGTACTCGCAGATTGTGAAGCTGCAGTTTTTTATTTTAAGGAAGCCAGGTTTCTCTTAAAATGCTTCTGGTAAAACACCCCTAAATGGATTTTCACGTCAACAGATTTGAGTTTTTAACTGAATTGCCCAATCCAAAATTTTGGATGTCTCAAAACAAATGCAATGATGATTCTATGCTATAATCATGTTCTTACCTTATGTAGGAAGCACCCTGTGGAGATTTTGTTACCCATTTTTGCTGTCATCCCTGTGCCATTTGCCAAGAGTACCGTGAGATACGCGAAAGATCTGGGGATAGTGAATCCACAAACTTGAAGCTAGCTGTAGTTACTGCTCCACCAATGCAGACAATGCAGCCTGATTCCAAGCAGTGATGCTTCAGCCGTTCACCGCTGCAACATGACCGTGTATGATCTGTAGTGTTGAAACTTGACTGAGGCCTGAAGTTCATTCAAAATTAATGTAGTTATACTATACTGCTGATAATCGCGCTTTCTCAGTTTTACCTTTTAATTCTCTTCTAGGAAACTAGAGGAATATCATATAGCCAGTTGTACATGAAAATTTAGTGCGTTTGATGTTTAGTTACATTACTTTTTTTAGTGTCATCTTTACCCTTTTTACTCCTTGAAAGACAAGTGAAACAGCATATGCCATGGCTTTAATTTGTTAATATCGTGATCATTGCCACTCTCCTGGATCTCGGTTTATGGTTTAGAATTTAGATTTACATTATTCACAATTGCTATGCCTTTCAGTGGGTAAGTTAATGAAAGGTTGCCGCTGTATAACTTTTTTCTAATTGAGATTCAAGAAATTCCCCAAACCATAGTTTGCCTTATAATGCAATCCGCCAGACCAAAATTTCATCGGTTCAGTAAACATGCATTGAAACATGTTAACAGTGGAAATTGCTGTGGAAAATACTTTACACAAACAAGTTACAAGTGAAATTATTTTTCTACACTATTTTTTCCCTCTCTTCTATCTACATTATTTACAGTATTAGTATTAAAACATTTATGATTACAAAATAAAAGGTTAAAATTAATAATAAACAACATTTCACTATTTATATAAATTTATAATAAATATTTTATTGTTGTCTATACACGTTATAATTGATAGATGATTGAAAAATCTATTTTTTTTGTTCATTTTTCTTATTCTTTTGTATGTTTTTTTTTCTACTTTTTAGCATTATTTTTCATGCTCATTTAATTTTATATCTATTTGCGTATTTTTCTCACCCTTTTATATAATTTTTTGGTCCATTTCCTTGCTCATTTATATATTTGTTTTACGCATTTTGAATGTGTTTTCCTTCTATTTTCTCAGTCATTTGCGTGAGTTTTTTTTTTTTTAAATAATTTCCCCATTTTTTTTTATTTTACTGTATGCATATATTTTCCACTCATTTTTTATTATGTGTTTCCATCCATTTGATTTTTTTTTTCCTGTTTACATTTTTCTACTCATTTGAATATTTTTTTCAGATTTTTTTAGCTTATTTTCAGGATTTTTCTGCATCTCATTTTTGCTCATTGACCTTAATTTTTTTTCTCGCGCGATATGATTATAAAAAAAAATTATATTTTGATAATATTTTCAATGTAGTGCTTATTACACTGTAGTCATTAAGATTAAGATTCAACAAGCAATCGTTTATAAAATAGACGGTTACACCCAGAAATGTACAACACGTAAAAGTCTGTGTTTTAGTAATTTTACAATACCTACATTTGTTTTTATCCATTACAATATTTACACTTGAACATCAGAAAGGAACAAATATGCCGATATGTTGCTGAGATCTATAATGTTCTAAGAAATAAATTAAGAAGACATCAATCTATTATGATATTTACGAGATTATTCAGTCAAAAACTTAGAATAATCACTCTCTGTAATTTATTCCGTCCTTACAAATATAATGAATCAAGAAAAGTTTTTAGATGCTTTCCAATTTTATCTTCATGTTCAACATATCTATGAACTCAGCAAGCAGCCAACTGTCTCCTCCTTACAATTGCATTGATTGCTCACTAGAATTTTTGTGCTTCCCCAACTAAAGAAACTACACTCAAAGGATCCACCATGCAGTTTGATCTAGCTGAAGAATGCAGGTGGTACTTTACCAATAGTCATTACTAGAGCATGTTGCATAGTTGAAGTGGTAAAAGCGGTTTGAATCTCTCACAACAATCTTCTTCGAAAGAAAATAGATATGATGCTAATTCCATGAAGTTGTGGCATTCCACACACATACGAGTATTCTTCATTATTTTAATGACATTCCCACCACAAGGCGAAGTTACTTCATTCATTATGGCAAATGCCAATGCCATCTTCTCATTTTGATGAAGCAACTGATCTTCTTTGTGCTCCACTTCGGTGTCATATAAAGCTAAGCTAAGCTCAGGCACCTAACCCATCTCTTTCAATTTTCCAATCAATATCCCAAACTGGCTTAATATGGCTCCTTAGTGTGGTTGACGTTGACCACCAGAGCCAAATTCACGAACCTGCTTCCAAATCTAAACCCAGCTTAATCCTGGTTCTTTTCTCACTTCATGGTTACTCATTTCCTTCCTAATCAAACAAGCTTCTGTAAAACTACCGCCAGAGGAATATATGTTTGACATTTGCACATATCCCAATGAATTGTTTGGTTCTAACTCTTTGAATTTATCAGCTGCTAATTTGGCTACGCGAGTCTCACCATGCTTCCGGCAAGATCCAAGTAATGAACTCCAAATCACAGAATCAGGTTTCATTGGCATTTTACGTATCAACTTCTCAGCCTCAACTATCTTTCCAGCTCGTCCATAAAGGTCAACCATGCAGGAATAGTGGTCTAGTTGAGGAATAATGCAGTGATCATCAGACATAGAGTTAAACAATTTTACTCCTTCATCAACAAGTCCAACGTGACTGCAAGCTGAGAGTAGTGCAACGAAGGTAGCTGAATCAGGACAGACATCCATTCGCTGGAAGAGCTCCAGTGCATCTTTAGCTTTACCATGTATGGCATAAGACTTGAGCATTGAATTCCAAGAAACCAAATCCCGGCTACCCATTTCATCAAATACTTGTTCAGACAGAGCTAACGAGCCACACCTTGCATAAGCATGTATCAAGGCATTACAAAGAACAGTATCTTCCTGAAACCCTTTTTTAATTACTTGTGAGTGAACAGCCATGGCATGTTGCTCAGTCACAAAATATGCACAAACTTTCAAGGCAATTGAGAATGTATGCCAGTCTGGCAAATAATTTTGACGATGAAGTTGACAAAAAAGGAGGAAAGCCTGCTCAGGATCCCGTTCTGCAAACACAGAAATAAGAGCAGTCCATGACACAATATCCAGTTGGCTACTTGTATCAAGAAAGATCCTATAGCAGTCAGAAACGTTTCCTCCAAGATTTGCATAGGATTTTATCAATGCGGTTACCACTTCAATTTCAGTAATAAGACCGCTTTTAACAGTCAGACAGTGCAATTGAAAACATTTCCTGAGATGTACGTTAATGTCATCCAAAGCACCGCATTCGTTCAGTGAAGAAAAGACGCTAAGCAGCGTGGCACGATCAAACCCAATTCCATTGCAGTACATATGTGTAAACAGGTGAATGGCCTTGTCCCCAAGTCCACGAAGTTGAAAACCTGCAATCATTGAATTCCAAGATATAAGATTTCGGAACTCCATTGACTTGAACATGGTCCATGCATCATCCCCTGTCTCATCATAACCTCCGCTGGAACCAGAGTGCTTGCTATACATTGCAATAAGAGCATTTGCAACATATACATTGGCATCTAAAGAAATTTTCAAAGCAACTGCATGTACCTGCATGCCACATTCAATGTCATGCCCCTCACACGCGCTAAGCAAACTTGCAAAAGCAAATTCGTTGGGGCGAAAGTGGGCCAGCAAGCCAGAGAAGAGAGAGAAACACTCTCTGATTAGGCTAGATTGGGCATACCCCGAAATGAGAACAGTCCAAGAAACAATATTTCTGCGTGACATTTGATCAAACAAATACCGGGCATAGGCTAAGTGTCCGCACTTGCAGTACATGTTTAGGATGTGATTGGTGAGAAAGAGGTCATTTTGAAGTGTGGGTTCTTTGTGAAGCATGTAATGGTGCAGAGCCATGCCATGTTGGAGGCACTTTTTCTGAGCACAAGCATGGAACAGAGAGGCATAGGTTTGAAGGGACAGAGAAGAGTGGGTGTAAAGAAGTGAAATAGCTTCTTCAATGTGGCCTTGTGTGGAAAGAGCACGTATCTTTCCATCAATTTTAGTGGCTATGGTTTCTGGTTCTGCACTTGAATTACAAAGATTCCGCAACAGACAACGTTTGAAAAACTCATAACGCACGAGCTTTCTGGAGCATAACATCAATGCAGAGAAGTTGCTTGCACAAACAAGAACCATCGTGCCTTGTTTTGCATAGTTTGTTGTTTTGCTAATAACCTTTTGGTGAATTCTTGTCAATTTCACTCATTTCTTAAACCATTTTTTTTCTTAGAACTTATCTTCCTTAATTTATTGTAAATGAAACCAGTTTGAAAAATCAATTAGTAACTAATTAAAATTATTTTATTTTTTATTTAGTTAATTGTTGCAATGGTCAACAAATTTTTAAATTTTGATCCTTTTAATAACAATGTCAAATGAAACACCTTTTAAATTTTAGTTTGCCATCACGTAAATGAGTAACCTTTTTTTTTTTTTTTTAAACTATGCAAGCCATAACTTGACAAATATGTGTGGTTGAAGCACAAAAGTGAATCATTTCTCTCATACCAAAATATCTGTGTTCCGGGATAACAAAGACTGATAGAAGTCGTTCTAAAACTGTCATTCAGTTCTTCTACACATTTTCGCTTCTTCTCCAATCTTTCGCATTTCCCATAACAACTCCAACGATAAATGCTGCATTTTACAAAACCTGAATGAATGTAAAGTATATCATACCTGACTGAGCTGAGTAAGTTGCAATTGCAACAGAGACATCACCTGAACTGAACAAACATGTCTGTCTCAGTCTCAGTCTCAGTCTCAGGTTCTCAAGTACTTAGTTTTCCCTCAATTCCACGACCACATTCGAACCCTCCACCCAAACCCGCCGCACTTCCTTCCTCTTCTTCACCTTCAACCACTTCCCATGACACTGACACCGATTCCTCTTCAGAAGCCAACGGCGTTAAGACCGTCAAGTTCATCTACTCCAGAGCTTCTCCTTCAATCAGATGGCCCCACCTCAAACTTTCCGAAACCTACACTTCCACGCACACCCAATTACCTCAAGACGATATTTTTCCTGCCAAAACTCCACCTTTCGACACACCAGAGGAACCCCCAGAACCGGGTCGCGTTGTTGTAAACGACGACGAGGCCCAAGAAGCTTTAGGGAGACGCAGCAAGACGAGGGTGAAAAAGATGAACAAGTTAGCGCTGAAAAGGGACAAGAATTGGAGGGAAAGAGTGAAGTACTTAACGGACACGATTCTGGCGTTGAAGTCGGAGGAGTTTGTGGCGGATGTGTTGGAAGAACGCAGAGTTCAGATGACACCAACCGATTTCTGCTTTGTGGTCAAATGGGTGGGTCAGCAGAACTGGCAACGTGCGCTTGAACTCTACGAGTGCTTGAATTTGCGGCACTGGTATGCACCCAATGCGAGAATGGTTGCAACCATCTTGGGTGTGTTGGGAAAGGCCAATCGAGAAGCACTTGCTGTTGAAATCTTCACGAGGGCTGAGTCAAGTGTAGGGGACACGGTTCAAGTGTACAATGCCATGATGGGTGTGTATGCGCGCAGTGGTCGCTTCAATAAGGTAAAGGAGCTGCTTGATTTAATGCGTGAAAGAGGGTGTGTGCCTGATCTTGTGAGTTTCAATACTTTGATTAATGCAAGGATGAAGAGTGGTGCAATGGAGCCTAATTTGGCTCTTCAGCTTTTGAATGAAGTGAGGAGGTCCGGAATTAGGCCGGATATAATAACATACAATACCCTTATAAGTGCTTGTTCAAGGGAATCCAATTTGGAGGAAGCCATCGCGGTTTTCAGCGATATGGAGTCTCACCGGTGTCAGCCTGACCTGTGGACTTACAATGCTATGATTTCGGTGTGTGGTAGATGCGGGCGTCCCCGGAAAGCTGAGGAGCTGTTTAAAGAATTAGAGTCTAAAGGGTTTCTCCCAGATGCTGTGACTTATAATTCTTTGTTGTATGCTTTTTCTAGAGAAGGGAATACAGAAAAGGTGAGGAATATTTGTGAAGAGATGGTGAAGAGGGGATTTGGCAAGGACGAGATGACTTACAATACTATCATACACATGTATGGGAAGCAAGGCCGGCATGATCAGGCATTGCAGCTTTATAGAGACATGAAGTCTTTCGGTAGGAATCCTGATGCGGTAACGTATACTGTTTTGATAGATTCACTTGGGAAAGCAAGTAAGGTTGAGGAAGCTGCAAATGTGATGTCAGAAATGCTGGATGCGGGAGTGAAGCCCACTCTGCACACTTATAGTGCTTTAATTTGTGCTTATACGAAGGCGGGAAAGCGAGAAGAGGCTGAAGAGACTTTTAATTGCATGCGTAGGTCTGGGATTAAAGCTGATCATCTAGCCTACTCAGTTATGTTGGATTTCTTTTTGAGATTCAACGAGATGAAAAAGGCTATGGGGCTGTATCATGAAATGATTCGCGAAGGATTCACGCCAGATAATGGTCTCTATGAGGTCATGATGCATGCTCTTGCGAAGGAAAACATGTGGGATGTTGTTGACAGAATTATTGGAGATATGCAAGAACAAAGTGGTATGAATCCACAAATTATCTCATCTGTTCTTGTCAAAGGGGGGTGTTATGATCATGCTGCTAAAATGTTGAGAGTTGCCATCAGCAATGGCTATGAATTGGATCATGAAATCTTTTTGTCTATCATGAGTTCTTATAGCTCATCTGCTAGATATTCAGAAGCATGTGAACTTGTTGAATTCTTGAGAGAACGTGCTCCAGATGATATTCAAATGATCACTGAAGCACACATCATTATACTATGCAAGGCTAAAAAGTTCGATGCAGCCTTGGAGGAATATAGAAGTAAAGGAGGACTTGGTTCATTTAGAAGTTGTATCATGTATGAATCTCTTATTCAGGAAGCTATACAGAATGAACTCTTCGATGTAGCTTCTCAGATTTTCTCTGACATGAGATTCAATGGTGTTGAGCCATCTGAATGTCTGTATCAAGCTATGGTGTCTGTCTACTGTAGAATGGGCTTACCTGAGACAGCCCACCATTTGCTGTATCATGCAGAGAAAAACGGTATTATATTTGATAATAATGTATCTGTTTACATTGATATCATTGAAACGTATGGGAAGTTGAAGATATGGCAAAAGGCAGAAAGCTTGGTGGGGAGTCTCAGGCAAAGATGTTCAAAAATGGATAGGAAGGTGTGGAATGCTCTAATACATGCTTATGCATTCAGTGGTTGTTACGAACGAGCTAGAGCTATTTTTAACACAATGATGAGAGATGGCCCTTCTCCAACTGTAGATTCCGTAAATGGTCTATTACAGGCTTTAATTGTTGATAGGAGACTGAATGAGCTTTATGTGGTAATCCAGGAAGTGCAAGACATGGGATTAAAGATTAGTAAAAGTTCTATTCTTTTGACACTTGAAGCATTTGCTCAGGCAGGAAACTTATTTGAGGTACAGAAAATATACAATGGAATGAAGGCTGCTGGTTATTTTCCTACCATGCATCTTTATAGAATTATGCTTAGATTGCTGTGCAAATGCAAAAGAGTACGGGATGTAGAAACCATGTTATGTGAGATGGAAGAGGCAGGCTTTAAGCCTGATCTTCAAATTTGCAATTATGTACTTAAATTATATTTAGGTATTAATGATTTTAAAAGCATGGGTATCATTTACCAGAAGATTCAAGATGCTGATCTTAAACCAGATGAAGAAACTTATAATACATTAATTATAATGTACTGCAGAGACTGTAGACCAGAAGAAGGTTTTTCATTGATGAATAAAATGAGAAGCCTTGGTCTGGAACCTAAGCTAGACACGTACAGAAGCCTGATCACTGCATTTGGTAAGCAACGCATGTATGAACAGGCAGAGGAACTTTTTGAAGAGCTTAGATCAGATGGTTATAAACTGGACCGTACTTTTTATCATTTAATGATGAAAATGTATAGAACTTCTGGGGATCATCTGAAAGCTGAAAATCTACTGGCCATGATGAAAGAATCAGGGATAGAGCCCACGGTTTCCACAATGCATTTGCTTATGGTTTCTTACGGCGCATCTGGGCAGCCTGAGGAAGCTGAGAATGTCCTTAAGAACTTGAGAACAACTGGAGTGGTTCTGGATACTCTACCTTATAGTTCTGTTATTGATGCATATCTCAAAAAAGGGGATTTTAAAGGTGGAATTGAAAAACTAACAACGATGAAGGAAGAAGGCATAGAACCAGACCATCGAATATGGACGTGCTTTATCAGAGCTGCAAGCTTGTCTAAGGGAGCAGATGAAGCCATTATTCTTTTAAATGCACTCCAAAGTTCTGGATTTGATCTACCAATCAGGTACTGATTGGTTATTAAATTATTATTTTATTCTAAAAGATCAGTTTTTATAGTCATTAAGTGGACGCACAAATTTACTCTTTCATATTTGTCTAGTTAATAATGTATAGTAATTGTTCTATAGGCTTCTTAAAGAAAAATCTGAGTCACTAGTTTCAGAAGTTGACCAATGTCTGGAGAGACTAGAACCTGTGGAAGATAATGCAGCCTTTAACCTTGTGAATGCGTTGATGGATCTCTTGTGGGCATTTGAACTCAGGGCCACTGCATCATGGATTTTCCAATTGGCCATCAAGAGAAGCATTTATCGCCATGATATTTTTAGGTAGGTATTTATTATAGGTACTTCTGCATAATTCTTAGCTGCGATACACGTTGGAAAAAGTTGTGAACTGCTGAGTAAGGTTGCTTACTGCTTCTATCAATCAATTGCAGAGTTGCTGATAAGGACTGGGGAGCTGATTTTAGAAAACTATCTGCTGGTTCCGCTCTTGTTGGTCTTACTTTATGGCTTGACCACATGCAGGTGACTTCTCTTTCCCTTTTTAGTTGCTTTCAAAATTGCTTATGGTCGTTCACTTAAGGTTCACTAGTTTTTTTTTTTACTATTTTAAGATGATAGGTTCTCAATATCAAGGTAACCAATGACAATGTTTTCTATGTAATTTAACATTGCTTAGGACATCCGAAGATACAGACAGATATAAGAGGTTTTAGAAATTTTTTCCTTTTTACCTCCATAACTCAAACCGGATACCTTATTGAGCGCTTGAGGTCATATGTACTCTTTCCAGCTGGAGTTCATCTCATTAGTCCTTCTGTGTCACACTTTATCACAAAGAATCCAATCAAGCCAAAATTATGCTTAGAGTTTCAAAATAATTAGAACATGTTGCTAGAATCTCTTCAGCTCATGAATTTGTTTAGATAGTCTTTCATGGAAGTTGACATTAAAATTGCTTGCTATATAAAATCAAAATTCCATACTAGAGTATGGAATTTTGACCTTTTACTGACCTAATCTTGTTCTATACATTTTATATTAACATTGGGATGTTGGTTTCAATGCAGGATGCCTCCTTGCAGGGCTATCCAGAGTCACCAAAATCAGTTGTACTTATAACAGGAACAGCAGAGTATAACATGGTATCCCTTGATAACACAATGAAGGCATGTCTTTGGGAAATGGGATCGCCTTTCCTTCCTTGCAAGACGCGACAAGGAGTCCTTGTAGCCAAGGCTCACTCCCTCAGGATGTGGTTAAAAGAATCACCATTTTGCTTAGATCTGGAGTTAAAAGATGCCCCAAATCTCCCAAAGTTAAATTCAATGCGGCTTATTGATGGATGCTTGATAAGGCGTGGCCTTGTTCCAGCATTCGAGGAAATTACTGAGAAACTGGAAATAGTGAGTCCCAAGAAATTTTCCAAATTGGCTTTATTACCTGATGATCAGAGAAGTAAAACCATTCAGGCTTATACTGAAGGAAGGAAGGAGAAATTGGAAAAAAGAAAGAAAATTGTTGACCCCCAACGGCTGAAGAAGATCATGAAGATCAGGAAGCTTAAGAGAAGGAAATATTTTCGGGAAGCATCCATTCCAAATGCAATTGGGAAACAAAGAACTTTCAAACCAATTGGTACCGAACGACTATCATAATGTAATGCCAAACTCTGCATTTTGCAAGCTCACATTGTACAGATAGCAATCTGCCTGACACAAACATGAACTGTAGACAAAAAAAAGAAAAAATTGTTGTGACATGTCATTTCTGTTCCATCACCCAAATGTTCATTCAATTGTATGGCCCCATATAAAGTTCCTAAACCAGAGGCATTGATTCCTATCTCTGGGTTTGTGACGTGAATGAAGTCATATTCATTGATCACGAATTCAGAAATTCATTCATAGGAATGAGATTTCTATGAAAATGATTCAGTTGAGAATGAAAACATCCCAATGCTATATCTCACCTATGCGTTTATTATAGATGTTGTTCTTCCAATAATTCTCAAGTTTATATTTTAATAAATAATAAAGGGCTCAAATATAATTTTAATCATTAAAAAAATGAATTTAATTTTAGTTTTTGTAAAATATTTTGGATAAATATGAAGATTTGATATCTCTACATAAATTTTAAGATAAATATTATTTATTTATGAAGGAACAAAAAGATAATGATTTCAAATTTTATTATAATGACTGAAATCAAAATTTATTTATTTTATAAGAATTTGATTTATAGAATTCCCATTATAGTATAAACTTTTCATTAAACGAAGAAAGGAGTTTAAATATTAAATTATTCATTAAAAAAACTTTAGAAAGATACTCTTCAACATATTCTTTTAACCAATTTTTTATTGTTGACAGAAATTTTATAAAAATTATTTCTTATTTAATATATTTTTTTAATTTTGTAATTTTTAATAATTTTATTAACAAAAATAAAGTGCGTATTCTATTAGGTTTTTTATGGTTTTGAATTGGGCCCCTAAACCCAAACTCAACTAGTCCAAATTGATTTTGATTCTGATGAGCGAACTTTGAAAGAATAGATAGCTTACCAAACTTCCCCTTTCCAAGACACAGAAAAAGCACCGAATCCACCCATGGCAGATGGATTAGATTGCACCGCTTAAACTTTGATCTGAAGCCATTTGTTTCAGATAATTCCTTCGTCGTGTTCGGGTTTGAGGTAATCAGTAAAACTATCTAATTGAGGAAAAAAATATTTGTCTACGAAGTATTTGATAAAATGCGTAACATGGATTTGAATCCTAAATAGGGTTTTTTGGTTGTTATTCTGATATTGCAAAGGATTGAGATTTTCATACAGCTTATCTATTCTATAAGCGTGCCAATCTGATGTAATCAAATGTGAACTAACTTACCGGCATCGTTGTTTTTGATGAACAGAATCTACCGAGAAAACTTGTATATTTTTGGAGAACACAAAATGCAATGGGAAGCTCCAATGTTCAAAGGCTTTCTGGGATGCAGAAACAAGTACTTAGTCTTTTCAGAGGATTTCTGCGTGCAGCACGTTCCAAATCGGAGGAAGAACGGCGGAAGATAGAGTCAATTGTATCGGAAGAGTTTCGGCGTAATGCAAAGAATGTAGATCGGAAAAATTTTCTCTACATTGAGTACCTGCTTCGCCGTGGCAACAAACAGCTTGATCAGCTTAGGAACCCTGATACCACTGGTCTATGTTCATTGCAACTTCATTTCTCCAAAAATAATTACAGTGACCCTTCAAATAAGGATTAAAAATGCTTGTATTATTACTGTTATGGTTATGATGCGCGAGAGATTCTCAATTAATTAGTCCAAAACAATAGATGATTCATTTGAATGAGTACTTATCTCCATATTCATACATACATAACATATTTATTTTATCTATTTAGGTATCTATAGATATACTTTACCTATTTTTTTTCTTTCTTTTGATGTTATTTTTTTGTAGCCATATAATTGACGTTGATGTGCACATTAGATAGTTTATTATAAAAAATTTCTGCGGATCAAAACACAGGTTCATATCATACACACATTTTCATTTGAATCCTAATTTCAATCAAATAATACAAAGTCTGTTTATTTTGTTAAAAAAAATGTATTGACGGGTTTTCTTATGTATGGATCCATTTTTTAATGAACCCAACCGAGGTCTAAGATTGGTCAAGTATTGTTTTTCTACTCAAAATAATAATTCGTATTGTATTGAAAACATAATTTCATGTATTTTGGCTTTCATTGAAGCTACTTTTAGTAGTTTTTTGTATTCACACTAACATGAGTTATAATTTTTGTTTTCATACATGACTTTTTAGATTAGAAATAACTTTTTCTTACTCATTCCCTGCACATACAATCAACTCAATCCAAATGTTAAAAAAAAAAAGCACGACCCCCCGTTAATTTAGTGATTTCACGTCCAAAATCAAATTTAGATTACTAGCATTTAAATAACACGTCAAAATTCTAATATCTACTTTCAAACAGAAAATTACATTACATCGTTTATTTTTAATCGATTCTGTTAAAGAATGTTAATTAAAAATTAATTCCACAAATACATATATAAAGAGAAACTTTGATTTTGAAGAAATTGTAACATCAGAGCATTCGGGACTATTACAATTATACTTTCATGTTCCATGTTCAATAACGTAAAGCAGTACAGATTACAGGAAAATCAAAAGCAGGATACACCGAAAGGGGCCATAAAATTAGAACATATGCTAATACTAGAACTTAGTTAACATAAAAGACATTATCGAGGAGCACCATAAACCTGGGTGGAGTCATATTGGGGATAGGCAGCAGGCTGTGGTGACAATGTCTTGCCATAAGCAGCGGGAGCACTTGCTGGCACAGCCCCATAACCTGCCGATTGTGTGTTAGACTGTTCATAACCAGTTTGAGTTGGAGTGGGTTGAGCATAACCTGGTTGCCCACTTGGTTGGGTTGTACTATATGCTGGTGCAGCACCACTGCTATAACCAGGATCTTGGGGTGCTTGGTAGCCATACACTGCATTGTTGGGAGCCTGCTGCTCAGGGTAACTTGGCTGTGAAGATGGGTATGATCCATAACCAGTGGGACCAACCTGTGCATAACTGGCTGCAGGCTGGGCAGCAGGCTGGGCAGCTGGCTGACCATAACTGGGTTGTGGCTGGGTATAAGGTGCACCAGATGCAGGCTGCGGGTGACTATAGCCATCTGCAGCTGGTGCAGACCCATAACTAGGATATGCTGTTTGTGATGGCCCAGATACTGCATATGGGTATGGTTGTTGTGTTGGCACATTCGTGCCATACGACTGGGTAGGAGCAGAACCTTGATATGGCATTTCGCCAGGTTGAGTAGGTCTAGGGTGACCATATGATTGTTGTGGCTGTCCCTGTGATGGCATGCCATACAGCGGAGGCTTGCCATACTGCTGCGGTGCAGGGTAATTAGGTTGAGCACCAGTCTGAGGGTAGGTCGTTTGAGAATTTACATGTCCTGCATAGGGATGTTGAGTAGGAACACGATTTTCATACTTCGACTCTTCATATCCCTGTCCATAACCTTGTTGAGGAAGTCCTGCCTGAGAATAAGCTGTTTGATGACCATAATCCTGGCCTTGGGGCTGTCCATAGTTGTAACTCACCTGAGTTGGGGCTGGACCCATAGAAGGTAGAGGTGAAGGACCAGTACCGTGTGGTGGGGCTGAATTAGGAAGCTGTGTGGATGGTGGAGCATCAGATAGATGACCCCCTTGTCCCCCATAATACTCATAACCACCATTGTGTGGGGGTGGGGCTTGAAAGCTGTGTTGAGGCCTTTGTTCCCAACCAGAACCAAAGCTGCTTCTTGGAGCCATATGTTGAGGATAGTTTCCATATGGAGGAGCATAAGGTTGATTATGAGAAGGATATGGCCCACGATGCTGGTAATCATAAGCTGTTGGGTGGCCAAAATGAGAACCCCTCTGACCCCATTGGGGTGGGCCACCAGATCCACGGGGTGGCCGATAGGCCTGCTGGCCAAAGCCACCGGATGATGGTCTGATGGGCTATTCAACCAAAACACAAGATGAAGTAAGCAAACAAGAAAATTTTCTTAATCAGAATGATATCATACACAGCTAAACCAAAAGCAACTTCTAAGACCTACTTTTGAGATAACATATAAAAGCCATGATAAGTCAAATTCAAAGGTAAAAGGATGTGCTACCCAACCAAAAAGGGATTAAAGTAAAAAATTTAAAATGTGCTTGGCTTTAAGTCAACGGAATTACATCTATATCATTGAATAATTATATAAATGGCACGTGGACTGTCATCAGAATTTTCTAGTTCTATAACTGAAACTGGATGGGAACTAACAAGAATAGCATGCAGCAGGTTGTAAATATAATGTAATATCCATAGTATGTCATATCATCAGGCGCTCAACAAATGGCACGCAGACTAAGTCACCATGATATAACTGAAACTGGATGGGAACTAACAATAGTATGCAGCAGGTTGTAAATATAATGCAATATCCATAGCATGTCAATCATCAGGTGCTCGACTACAGTAGGTAATCTAGTATACACTATACAAATAAAATCACACCAAATGCTTGATGTTATCACGGGGATAAAAGATCTCACCTCAGCAAACAAGGTAGGGAAAAGGAAGGAGCCTGACAATGACAAAGCAAAACTCATAATGCTCTATGAGCTAATTTCAATCTATCAATTCAACAACTAGCCAGAGCTAGCCAATCTTACAAGAGGTGACACATTGATGTTTAACTTCTGCCTCTTAACAACATATCAATGTGTTCTATAAAAAATGCTAACAGATTAAGGTGACAACTGAAAACAAGAAATACTAGGTTGATATTAAAGGGGCAAATAAATATATTAAATATGTAGATGTTGCCCATAATCACTAATTGATCATGAAAGGTTAAGACAAGAATAGCCAAAAGGCAATGAAAATGCATGTTTGTTATATGCTGAGGATCAAACACAACAGCCTCCCAATATGTTATGAAGATCCACAAATACACACTAAGTTTTCAATATTCAAAATCTATGTTTAAATCAACAAACATGATCAACTAGGTTTCCTTGCCCTTCTATACTTACAAAACCAATGTAATTTTCATCCAACATGCTATGCTAGTACTTTAAACTACAACTATCATTAGGTCAAATATATTATAGAAGCATGTAAATGAACACGATATACAGGCATTGACCCCTGGACATATGACTATATTAATTGCAATATCCCCAACCTCAATACACACCATATGACATGAATTGCTTATTAAATATTTCTGAGTATAGAACTAGAAAAAGACAAAGGAATACAACTCCAACACAGTTAAAATCATCAGACCCCATGACTTCACCAGGTATGACTTTCCTTCCAAAAGGTCTCATGCAAATCACAAAGCAGCTCTATTTGAGCACCAAGGCCAGCACAACATATTCTTACGGAATCATGATTTTTAAGTCTTGAAGCAATCTTACCAACCATTAAACATCCTGCAATCTGAGGTTTTAATGCCAGCCACCTCTCTTCAGTGGATGAAAGTGAAAATGTTGTCTATGCTACATCAAGAAAGCAATGCTGACCCCAGGGAAAAGGCAATAGCCAAATCTGCATTTTTAAAGCCAACCAATTCGAAATTGGCACCTTCAAGAAAAATAAATCATTGCAACTGACATCTTGGTTTACATATACGATCTTCCTAGAAGATTTAATTGACCTTGGCATGGATTATTGATCAATTTCCAAACTCACGAACACGGTTTCAGGTGATCAATCTCACTTCTATGGCAGTAATAGATACAATACTTCCATAAATGGATCATACAGTCATTGAATACATGGGATACTTCCTTGAACACAATCAAGATTTCTATTACTTTCACAATACAATTGTGGGGCAGCACTAAACTAAACCCAAATGAAAAAAGCACAAAATTATTAAGATTTTGTCTAGATCTGTATTTTATACATGCACACTATATGGAAAATGTCTAGATTCCGATTTACAAAGATACTTACATACAACTAATCACTTTGGTATTTATATATTTTATTTTGCATAAAGTTTCAAATGAAGTAATAAATAGACCTCATAATTACAAAGGAAAATTTAAATCAGTCCAACAAAAGTTTGCAAGCAATGTCTGGTGGTATTACCCAATAACTCAAAAGCAAAAGAGACATAAACCTCACATTCCAATTCAAAGAAAAGAAGAAATAGAAGTTGGCACAAATATGGTCCAGGATGCAGAATACAGAATAACCAAGACTACCCACAAGTCATTAAAATTACTGCAATTTGTTCAGCCAAATTCAACACATAGATATTAACAAAAAAATCACCATACAAAAAATATGACAATAAATCATCAACAATGCAGAATAATGAGAATTAATGTAAGAACTATACTAAAAGCCATGTATGGTCAAACAAACCTGATTCATGACTTCCTTTATCAATTCTTGTGCAATATCAATTTGCCTCTTATCACCAGTAACTTGAACAGTTCTTTCTTTAGAATCATCCCCTTCTGGAAGATGTTGAGGTATCAACTAAAACATGAAAAAAAAGAATCTCATCAAAATTCACAAGCTAAATTCAGAAGAGGAGCATGAAGAGATTACAAAATTGCACAACACTCTTATTGAAGGGGACAATAATCAACAAATACTCATAAATTGAACAAACTCAAAGAAGCTAAATTTTGTAACAGTTATGAGCCTCAAATGGTGTGTCAAACTCAACAAAAGTTACAATTTACTATGCATAGAAACAAAATCAAGACTATTTGATGTTGATCTGCATGGCAGAACTGCTTATCCTGTAGTTTTCAATCCCAGACAGTGACACAGAGCAGCCACACCCAGAAACTGCTAGGACAGCAGAGGATAGTTAATGTACCAAAGATTTTAATTTCAAGTTAAATAATTCAGTCAACATATACATGAAGGCTAAAAGATAAGGAAGCATTGCCTAAGATCAAAGACATTCATAATAATACTAAAAAATAGGTGTCCAGCTAAACACACAAGTCAGTAACAACAAACCATCATGCAATAAAATAAGTTCAAGTTTCTAGGCTTAAAATAAACTCGATACACAAGAAACATCCTTCTTAAAAACAGTATGCATTTAGATGACATTTAGACCATACATTCCATGATATTGATGATCAATGTTTAGGCAAGGACCCATACTGATCTTGGCATGAAAAACTACAATTGAATTCAAGTATAAAACTATCATATAGCTCAGAAAAGACAATAGCATCGAATAATTGAATTTAAAATAATTACAAGTGTGATAAGCAAGTACTTTCTCTTACATATTGATATGCTAATGGGTTGGTCACCATTGGTTTCCTTTTACATAAAATAGGCAACAATTCACATTTCATAGATCTATTCATCAGTTTAGAATGACATGTATTTCTAAAACAAGAATGATTTCCAGATAAACAAGAAATCAGGAAGCACTCTGTTATTATATTCTAAATCATGCATCTCAAAGAATAAAATTAGTCAAATTTTTAAGCTTTGATACAGAGCTCAATATTAGCAGGTTAATTCTTCACCAATTTAGATATCCTCTTAACTACACAGTTTACGTACAAAAAGGTTCAAAGGCAAACGATAACAACTACCTGGATCCGTGCCCCAGATTTGGTCTGCAGACTTTTAATTGTTTCCCCACCTCTCCCTATAATTAATCCAACCTGCATAAAAAGAAACACATACTCAAGGTTACATACATTAACATAAAACACGAATAATGATTATTTAAAAATACAATACAAATATAGATATTATTAGTCTATCACCTTTTCATTTGGAACTTGTATCTGAATTTGTTCAGATCCAACAGTAGCTTGGGCAGGAGAGAGGCCTCGTGCTACAAGTGAAGGTGATCCCCCAGCATCAGCCTGCCAAATATAAAAATGAAACAACAAAGTGTAAGAATAAACGCAAGAAAGAAGAACAAGAGCGAGATGAAGAATGGATATGATATCAAACCTCTGCAATCACAGCATTCATTAGTTTTTCTGCCTTATCAATACTTTCCAAACTTCCTATCAATTCCACAGACCTTGTTGCACAGTGAGGATCAGCATCAGCATCCCTTGTGATCTGAATCTTCGCGCCTGAATTATACTGTAGGTATCGTATAGTATCTCCAGCCTTCCCAATAAGTACACCAACCTACGCATAAATAAAAATATTAAATAAAATCAGTTGAAAGACTGCTCCAAATCCAAGACACAGATTCAATTATAGATTAGAAAATAAGACATCTTCAAGAGAGGATATAACAGATATGCACGCAATTGAATTCATCACTAGTAGCTAAAAGGATTTGAAGAAAGCATAACGAAATTTTAGAAAGTAATCCTTAACCAATCAAAATAGAAAGACTGCGATCAGTATAGGACCGAGAACCATATCAGAGAAACCCCATAACCAAAACAAGTTGTATAAAGGAGGAAAATGGTAGTCCAATGAGGAAATGGACCATTAGTGGATCAATCTTCATTGCCATTGACAATAATAATTTTGAAATGAAAGGACATTACAATTTATGGATCAGTAGCAATGATGAACAAGGTAGAGCCTAAGTATCAACAATAGAAGCAGACCAAGAAAAAGTCGGTGAAACTTCAAAAGCACCGTGATGATATATCAACACCGAAAATATTGTTAAATCAATGATTAATTCCTTATTGAAATTGCCAACTGGATCAACTAAATAAAGGGGAGGAAACAGAGAGACTATGGGTTTTTTTTCTACATTCAAATCAAAATAGTACAGAGCATAAATATAACATAATGTAGGGTTAATTAACTCTTTAGTCCCCATAAGATAGGGGTATTTTCGTCCCTACCTTATTTTTTGTTTGATTTTCGTGTCCCACCATCATATGACACGTAAGCAAAAGTGAACCTCTATGATGACTTATCAAAAGTGTCACATCAATATATGACATCATCACGAGCGAAATCAAATAGGGATATATTTATACGGACCGAAATACAAAAAAAGTATCTTACTTGGGGGGACAAAAATAGAAAATAATGTTTTAAGTAGAGTTAAAATTATATTTAGTAGGCTATAGTGAATATTTTATGACTAGCTGCATTCTCTAGAACCCATTAACAATAGGAAAAACCCAATACCCCACTATGCACATGTAGATACTTGTACTAGTAAATCAAAGGGTGTAATTAGCATGGGTGCATAGGTCATAACCCTTAAATTAGAACCAGCGAGAGGCAGTGACACTAAAAAAATGATATATTTTAGTAGAGGAAAAATTATATTTAATTAACTATTGTGAATTTTCAATAATAGTCATCATTATCATTATTGAATAAGAAAAAATTTGTAAATTATGTTAATGTTAAAAATGACTTATTTAGCAATTTTTCAAACGAATAACTGGAACCAGCACAAATATGCCTAATGTTTCCAACAGTCATAAATCTATCTGAAAATAATTCAAGTAAGAAAGATAGCTTGAAGCCGAGATGCAGTTTTTTTAAATTAAATTGTCATAATATCAAGGCCTCCTAAAAGGGGGAGTATTGTACAAAATAAATATTGATGTTAATCATATTTATCTTTATCAATTTAGTTATCCTTATCTATCAATCAATTTTAGTGTTACACTAAAAATGTATTTAAGTATTCGTAAATAAATTATTTTTGGTTTTTAGACCTTATTAATATTTCACTTTCAATTCAAGTCCCTGACAATATTTCATTTTTAATTTTATTTCCTAAAAATATATCATATTTTTTATTTTAATTCCCACAAATAAGGTACTTTTTTATATTGGTCCTTGATGACATTATATGATGACGTGAAACTATTGATGATGTTAGCATTACTAAAGTGGTTATTCTGCTTATGTATCATGTGATCATAACATCATGATGACATCACTTTTAGGTTTAGGAACGTTAATGGCAAATAAGAAGGACAAAAACCAAGCAAAACGTAAAATTGAAACTAAAAGCAAAACACTCTATTATGAAGTAATTATGTCAAATATATACATGTGTGTGTATAATGTAATACAAAAGAAATGAGTTTTACATAATATAATGTGTATTACTGTGTTATCGATATCGGATAACGGAAAATATCAGAAGGTCAAATACCCGATATGAAAATATATTAGACATTATAACAGGTTATGACAGAAGCATGGCAGACAAATATAAATAATAATAAATATATAAAAAATACAATAAATGCTCTTAAATTTTTAATTATCAGTGGTGGTAACGGCGGCAGCGGCGACAACAGTAGTGGCTAAGGCAACAATAATGGACATCAGGAAGTAGGTTAGGTTTTGTTACTCTAGGTTAGGTTCTTTTTTTATTTTGGATTTAAGTTATTTTCTTGGGTCTGTAAAAAAAATACCTAATGGGTCAGCCCAATAAAGTTTTTTACCCTAATTTTAAAATTAGGTCTTCTTTCTCCACTTCTCTCTTCTTCTCTCGCGGCCGCCGTCAGTCCTTCTTCCTCCCGCCGCCGCTCCTCACTTTCTCCCTTAGATGCCGCTCCTCACTTTCTACCTTAGACGTCACTCCTCACTTTCTCCCTTATATGCCGCTCCTCACTTTCTCCCTTATATGCCGCTCCTCACTTTCTCCCTTATACGCCGTTGGCCCCGTGATTTGTGCCTCCAACGCCATGGGACGCAATACCGCAACACGGAAAGCGGCCGCCATGCACCGCCTTATAAAATCTGATTTGCCACCGCCTTCCCATGGCGGCCAGCGAAAAAACTACCACCGCCTTCCGCCATGACGGTGTCATGATGGATATTTAACAACACTGGTATTACAAACGAAGTGGGCTCAATTCAACTCTAAAAGTTGGCTAGAAATGCGAGGATTCGCAAGTCTTATAACGAATCTTCTAGCCATGTTCTTAACGAACATGACCTAAGATACACCCCATGCCCAAACTGAGCATTTGAAGTGAAAATTTGACAAATTAAACAGTAGCCCAACAATAATAGATAGTGTTGAGGCTTGTTACAGTCTTAGAAATGGATTAAACCCAAAAACTAGTTCAACTCAGTCCAACATGGTTCCCCTGTTTCCTCTGTTATCCCAAACCAATCTTGTCCATTCATTGGCCATTAATGAGTAAAAACACCCTCAAACAAACACAATAATGATTGTTTCAACTCCAAGAGGAAACAAGTGGTAGTGCTCAAGTACTGATGCACATTTTGACTGACATTTTCAAAATGAGTCCCAATTCTAACAATACATTAGAGCCAATATAACATACAAGCACATATCCAACACATAACTGTTAATAGCACCATACAGAAAAGTAAAACTACAAACCATGGCAAAGAGGAAATTTCTCAATTGCATTGTGTGCTTCAAAGATAAATGTTCAGTGTGTGAACCCACAAAATCCAATATTGATACAAACATGTAACAAACTTGAGCCAAATAACATGCATCCAAGAGAATTGAAATACCTTATTGTTAGGAACCTCAATTTTTCGTGTTGTTATCTCAGCCTCAGATGTGGGTTGCTTTTGTTCAGAAGAAGCATCTTGCTGAAAAAAGTACAAGAAATACATAGAAGATAAATAATATTTTAAAACAAAATAAACATAGGAAGAACAAATTTGGTGTTCAAAATATCTAGGAATCCACAATAAATTATTCTTCCCAAACACTTATTAGATCATCAAAACTCAGCATCATAATCAACACCTTAATAGCAGTTTCAACAGTACTGGGTTGCTTATCTCCAGCAGAAGTATCTTGCTCAGATGATTCTTTAGACGCTTCTTGAGTTTCTTTAGAAGGCTCCTCTGCACTTTCATGTCCACAGTCCTCAACAGGAAGTTCTTTCGCATCAGCTGGCTCGCTATTCTCACCAGATGTTTGTTGATCAGCAGTTGCCTCTGAAGGATCTTTGGTTATAGTTTGATCAAGATCGGGAGTAAC
This sequence comes from Macrotyloma uniflorum, assembly GCA_016859785.1. Taxonomy (NCBI): domain Eukaryota; kingdom Viridiplantae; phylum Streptophyta; class Magnoliopsida; order Fabales; family Fabaceae; genus Macrotyloma; species Macrotyloma uniflorum. Next base: position 1,068,569 of record BDMB01000002.1, read on the forward strand.
ATCCTCCACAGCCGATCTTTCCCCAGTTTCTTTTGCTTGCTCAGAAACTTGCTCATCTTGATGCCCATTTGTATCAGCTGTTGACACCAAAACCAGAGCAATATTAACACAGAAGTCCCTTACAATAAAAAGTTCCATGAGGAGTGCTAGCAACACACTCTTTCTAAACCACACCCTATTTCTGGCTGAAATGTATTGGGAATCACAAATTGCGAGTAAGATTCGTTAAAGAGAAAGAGTGTAACCCACACAAGTCCATGATACCCAATAAATTCAAGCCAATAAGGCATTTGAAAGGGTGTGGCGCTAGCATGCATCACAGTATCATTACAATATCAAACCATTCCTCCTCATTCTTTCTCCTTCAGACCTGAATCCTATACCATCCTCAACGATTTACATACTAACAATATTGTAATGAACGGAATGGATTATTACGGCCATTGCAGAACACAGATAGTTGAATTGCAAAACAAATTGACAATTACAGTACCGGGGCCATCCCTCTGGTCGTCGAGGCGGGGACGCTTGTTCTCGGTCTCTCCGGGAACTGCCGCATCAGCGGTCTCGGTGTCGGAGTTGGCATTAGATTCGGTGGTTTCGGGTTGCAGATCTTCAAGTTTGCGCTTGTGATCAGAGGGCACGGGGCTGGCAGCCGGTGCCGCAACTTCTTCCTCCGCCATAAGCTGTGAAAGAGAACCGCGCGAGCGGGAGTGAGTGGAGAGAGAGAGAGAGAGAGAGAGAGAGAGAGAGAGAGGGAAATGAGTTGGATCGAGAGAAATGGATATTTGTTGTGTCACTGCCACTCGCTGGTTCTGATTTTAGGGTTACGACCTACGCACCCGTGCTAGTCACACCCTTGGCTTTAGTACTACTACTACCTACCTCTCTCTCTCTAGTGGGCTATTGGGCTTTTCCTACTGTTAATGGGGTCCAGACAATGCAACATTTTTTACGGGCTCTTGTATTTACTACCCTTTTTCTTATTACACTCGACCTTTTTGCTGAAGAACTATGTTAAACTTTGATTATGTTATCTCATAAATGAGTGAAAATCAATGAAAATTCTGTTAATAATTCAAATAATTCAAGTTTGGCTAGTTATCATCATTCAATCTTATAATTTTTTATGAATTGAATAAATATTTTCATAAAAAAATATTGGTAATATATTGGTAAGAATGTTCCTGTAAGAAAACAAAAACAATAGAAATAAAAAAGAAAACTTTGACAGTGAAAGGAAAGTTAAAGCGCAAGTTCTGGTTGGATTCTGCGAGAGTTTGATTGAAACTTGGAGATCGACAAAGTAAAAGGGAGAGTTATGGATTCTTCTTCTCACATGGCTTCGCTTCCCGAAGATGTGACGGACGAGCATTTACAACAGCAAACTCAACCCGCTTCTGTTTTCGCTTCCGTTCCTCATCGCCCACCAACTAAGTAAGCTTCTGCGATCTTCTTCTTCTTCTCACCTCTTCACTTCTCAACTGATCGTTATCCTCATCTGCATGTAAACGACGGCGTTTACCATCGCTTTTCATTTTAACCGTCGTTTATTGTAGGAGTTCTTCAGAAAAATACGCACCTTTAGATTGGTCCCTGTATTTTGACAAAGAAGACGATGTTGCAGTTCCCGAATCGAATGATGTTAGTCTGCGTAATTGAAATCATCTTCTCCTCTGTTACTGCTTCCTTTAATCCTTTTAGATTAATCTTCTTCTGACATTTTTCCCCATTTATTCAGGTATTTCATGTTTACACGGCAGGAACTGAGGGGCCCGTTGTGTTCTGTCTACACGGTGGTGGTTATTCTGGGTACGATTGGTGCTCATGTATCTCTTAATTTAGAATTATTATTCATGGCCCATGAAGTATTGTCGGAATTTACCGTCGCCTTCCTCTAAATTTCCACTTGAAACCGTTCGTAATAGAGTGTGCTAAATTTTTGGTTAATATTTTTAATTTCTTGATCTTGAAGGAAAACTAAATGTTCACACATTGTCTAAGTCTCATTCAATGGACTGCATTATGCATTAATGTTCTGTAATTTGTTATATCTAAAGTCTCTAGATGTTAGATAGAACACATGAATTCAAAAACATGTCATTTATCTACATTTTATTTTCAAATTATTCATAAGTTTGCAACCTGATGAGAGTCTTCACATTATATTTCATGACAGGCTTTCATTTGCTGTCTCAGCTAGTAAAATTAAGGAGAAAGCTAGGGTAGTTGCTATGGACTTGAGAGGTCATGGGAAATCAACGACAGAAAATGATATCGACTTATCTGTTGAGGTAAAAAGTAGTAAATGACTAAACTGGATATCTTACTACCTATGTACTTGTAGAGGTGATCATCTTCTTGTGCAGACTATGTGCAATGATGTATTGGCTGTTATCAAGGAGTTATATGGCAATTCTCCTCCAGCAATTATTCTTGTTGGTCACAGGTGATTCTTTTTCTTAAATTAATTTCTTGTATTATTGTTAATAAATAGCCTGCTTGGAATTTCATATATGAAGACAATTGTCAGAGGCATCAGTTAATAATGTTCCACTTTTTTACTCTTTTATCTTTGTTAAGCTTTTTAGTCTCTAGAAGTAACATTGGATTCTTTTCCAGCTTAAATGTGCCGAAAAATATATTTAAATATATCTATATAAGTCAACTTTGATTTTTTTTTTTTCTATCACTGCCTTCATTAGATGATGATATGATATCACTCTTGTTAACCTTTTGTAAGTTGAAGTATTTTTTCCTTATAATTTAAGGGGGAGAAAATTCAGGGTCTTTTAAGGTCATTTTGATTCCTACTTCTCCTTTTCGTTCTTAGTATCAACTCCAAACACCCAAGAACACACCTTCCAAGAACCTAAACTTAAAAGTAATTTTTATGCTTAAAAAATTATAGAATTATGAAACAGCTATAACTTCAATTTGAAGTAGCTTTTAAGCTCTAAATAAACCAAGTCATATGTTTACCTAAGTTGATAAAAAGAAGAATCTTATATGCTTTGTTCAATACTTGAAAGCCATTAGTCAAAGGTTAAAACATTTTTCCCTAATATTTGTTACCTGCCTCTTCACCAGAGCTTCACCACATCTGACTAGAGTTAGCATCCTTCAATCATTATGTATTGTGCCTCATAACTCATAAGCATAATGCATTTGCCGTAAAACTGTAATGTAAGTCATGACTGTGCAAATGTTTTTATTTCGTTGTATGTGAGGTGAGCTTCAGTTCAATGCAAGGATATTCTGTATAACTGCAAGGTATTACTGCTTTGAATTCACATCTGTATTTACCCTTGCAGATATTTGTGTTTCTTTTTCTATTTTTGTCTGTGTTTGCACCAGTTGTCTATATTTTTCTGTTATTTTCTTCTCTGAATTGTATTCCTATGGAAATATTTGGTGTACTGAACCTGACCAGTTTTCTACTTGTATAAATTACATTTAACTTTGTTCTATATTATTATTAATGGTTGTTGATCAAAATTTGCGTCATTATTAAAGCATGGGAGGATCAATTGCTGTGCATGTTGCTGCAAGAAGATCACTGTCCACCTTGGCTGGGTTGGTTGTTGTGGATGTTGTAGAGGTCGGTTTCTTTCTACAGTTAATTACCGTATTGTGTTCCATGATTACTTATTCATCATGGCAACAAAAATGTTGATTGTCTCGAGAATTTCAGGGAACAGCAATGGCTTCACTCATTCATATGCAGAAAATTCTCTCAAACAGGATGCAACATTTTTCAAGCATTGAAAAAGCTGTGAGTTCTTGCTCTATACCTTCTTTCATTTGTGTTTCGAGTTTTGTGTTACTGGTTGTGTCAACTGTTTCTGGTTTATTTTCTTTTTTTGTCATTTATTAAAACAGTCTTTACAAATTTCTTTTTGAATGTCATCCTAATCCTAATTTATCATACTCTTGAATATTGGGTTCTGTATTAAAAATTCCCTTGAAATTGATATTTGAAACTTCGAATTTTTTTGTTGAAATATGTAACAAAATTATAATATAATCATTACTGGAAATTATCAACTTTTTAAATTGAGACAACTAATTTACTACCTTTATGACAAGGTAGTTACTAGTTAGTGCACAAGGTGCATGGGTGCAAGAACCAATAACACCAAAAGCGTTCAATCAAAGGAAGGTCTTGAACTATAAAAAAAAGTATGACAGAGAATGAGTACCTTTCGGCTGCTGTTGTACATACCAAGTGGTTTACTTTGTTGTGGGCTTAAATGTAATTTTGGCTCCCCTATTTTGTTTAATCCACAATTTTGGTCTCTCCATTTTTCAATTTTAAAATAGAGATTTGGTCCTATTTAGAAAATCCTCGATTCTGGTTCAATCCTTAATTTTGTATGTGTTTTATATCTTTTATTATGGTTCAATTGAATCCTAGACCTAACATATTCATTTAAGGTTTCGTAAAAAAAAAAATTAATTAAAATTAAGAAAGACAGAAAATAAATGTAGACAAAATTGAATATTGGTCTAAAATTGTGGAATTTTTCAAATAGGGGGACCAAATATCTCTATTTTAAAATGGGAGGGCTTGAATTGCAACTTGAACAAAGTAGAGGGACCAAAGTTGTATTTAAGCATTTATTTTATTTTATCTGCCCTTCCATTCACTGGCCAATGGCATACCATAAGTGCAAAAACATCAATATGACTGTGTTAATGTACCTGCATAAGCTCTAGGTTTAAGTGAAGGTTCACTGTTGTTTCATTTATTCTGGTGAATTTTGAATTGAGTTGAAATTGCTTCTTTTCAGATTGAATGGAGTGTCAAGGGGGGTTCTCTAAGAAATATTGATTCTGCTCGTGTATCCATCCCTGCCACATTAAAATATGATGAGTCAAAGAAATGGTGGGTTGTAGTGCTTCTCTTAGCTTTTCATAACATTGATAGAATAATTCAAAAATATAATGTTTTTCACATGTTCTTTATCCATTCTAAACATCTGATTACATATCCTTTTGTTTTTAGTTTTATGCCTGATTAGTATGACGTTGATTCGATATTGCAGTTATCTTTACCGAACTGAGCTGGAAAAGACTGAACAATATTGGAAAGGCTGGTATGTTTTATCTTAATTTTTTCATGCCGGCTGTTCACACTAGTTGCAAATTCTATATATGAATGAAACCGATGACTTTCTATGTGTTCTAACTTCCAAGCAAGAGGTAGATTGTTTGGGGCTTCACTTGTGATTGTTGTTGGATAATTGCCTCGTATTTCTTTTACGTGGATTTTGGTTATGGGTCTTTATGCAGACACAATCACATAAAACAATGACTATTGGCTCCTTTCTTTCCACAATTTTTCCTCAATTTCTTTTTTGGTTTAAGAATTTTATGATGATATACTTGTAATGCAGAACAAGATTACTTGATTCTAAACAAAGAGAACTAGGCTAAATTTTCATCAAATTGAAAGTAAATTTTATGGTATCTTTGACATCCCTTTAAGCAGTTAATATTTTTTTTACAGGTATGAAGGACTTTCAGATAAATTTTTGTCATCTCCTGTTCCAAAGCTGTTGTTATTAGCAGGAACAGATAGATTGGACAGGTCACTCTTTTTGAATTATTTTAACTTTTGGTGGTACATTATGCTTGATTTGTTGGTTCTCAGTGAAAACTTCTTTTGTAGCCGCCTGCTAATTTCAATAGTTAAAATAGAATTTAAAACAGTTGTATGCTAATCTTAACCAACTTTATGTATTAGTGGTGTTCATAACTATATGTTGCAAGTAGCATCATAGCAGATTGTGATCAGAGATTAGCTCAATTTTTTAGTTGCTTTCATTCATAGCTATACATCTCTGACTATAGTCTATGTTAGCTATGTTCGACTTTAAGAGAGAGTGAGGAAAAGGTGGGAGAGCAAAAATGACAATGCTAAGTTGGTTTTGAGGCCTCAGAACAGAAGAAAGATATGAGGAGATATTGTTGTGACACCAATTGAGGAAAATATAACAGAAAATTGGTAAGGTGATTTGGACATGTTCAAAGGTCATTAAAAAGCACTAGTGAGGAGAGGAGATTGCATGATTTTGACTTCTAAGAAAAGGGAGGGAGGGAGACCTAAGAACGACATGGGGGTGAGTTGTTAAGAGAGATCCCATGTTGAATAATATCTCTAAAAATTTGGTCTTCTATCTAGTGGAATGACAATGTGTAATCCATGTAGCTGACCCATTTTGTGGGGTAAAACTTTTGTTGTTGTTGGTTCATTAATAGCTATAACTCAAATGCATAATCAGGTAAGTTGACTAAATATCTTTGAAGACTTCTTTTTTTCTTGCAAAAAGTTCGATGAAGGAATTGGAATTAAGTAATTCTTGGTTTATTGATTGTCATTCACTAGTACCATCAGAAAATGTGTCCCACACTCTTTTTGTTCCTTTGTTACAGTATGTAATTGTAGCATTTATAAGCATAATCCTGATTCATATTAAAATTCACCGCAATAAGCAAATATGATCTAGGTTTTTTGAAATTAAATTTACATCATCCTGGTATGCATCATTAAGCGGATTGTAAGATTATTTATTTTAGATGAATAAGAAGGATTTTTATAATTTAATATGAAGGTGATAATATATAATTGGGATACTAATATGAACTTTTTACACAAACAAATCGAGCATAAATTAAATAGCATTGTATATTGTGTCATTTTGTTTCTCCCATTCTTTCTCTCTCAAAGTTGTGAGAAAACAGAATTGTTCAAGTGGAGTTTTGATATTTTCTTGGAATTATTCCTGTAACAGGTCTCTCACAATTGGTCAAATGCAAGGGAAGTTTCAAATGGTAGTTGTAAGGCATACAGGGCATGCTATTCAGGTCTGTACCATGTCTCTTTCTCCATTCGTTCTGCTGTTTCTGGTTTTATTCGCTAATTTGTAATTTAACAACTTCTGGCCTAATATTTTTAGGAAGATGTACCTGATGAATTTGCCACTCTGATTGTCAACTTCATTTCTCGGAACCGAATAGGCCCTAATGGAATTGAGGTATTTCTCTTGCTGATTGTTTTACAACTGTCCTGGAGATTGCACTAATACTATTGTCACATTTATGAGAGGGTTTTGTCCCTTTAATAAGAATGTTTTTACTTTGACTTTATTATGAGGACTTCTGTAGAGTTTCTATGTCAGCAACCTTCTATTTCAAACGGGCACTTCAATTGGGAGCATCAACCTCAACTTGGTTGAAAGTGGAGGTTTTTTGTCCCAAGGGGGTGGGGGAGGTGGGCTGGTAGGGTATATTGGAGGGAAAATTAATAAAAAACCTAAGTTGCTACAAGAGTCAGATTGGGCACATAGGCCATTGAAGTTTCAGAAATCAAAAGCAAAGACATTAGGCATCTAGTATGTATGCTGCGGTTGCCTTCTTAGAGGGTATGGGTGTACCTCAACTCCCAATCATTTTTTCTCCAGCGTATGATTCTTGTCAGTATTCTGCCTTAGGTGGCCCAAGGACAACTGATTGATCAAACAAATAGCAACTTGTTAGTCAATATCAATAATGATTTGTTGTGCGCATGATTCCCCATAAAATATCCAAGTTCAGCTAAAAGAGCTGTCTCATGGCTAATATGCTGAGTAAATCCTATCAGCCACTCCCATTTTCATCCCTCAGCAGCTCCACAACTACCTTCGCCAGGATTTCCTCAAGAAACCTCATTTGATCCATTTTACATCAATACTCGTGCAATTTGTCGTAATTATATTATTTTCAGTTTCACTAGCATTTTGAGTGGTATCAATGTAAAATTTAACATTGGTTTGTTTAAGAAATCTTTCATCTACCATATGTCTGCATGAGTTGTGAGTGTAAAAAAATCCTTTCATTTTTAATTTGCATGAAAGCTATAAATATACGATAGGTAAAATTACTCCAAATCCAAGACTGCAGATTGTCCGAGAGAAATTATTCTTATGGGATGCTAATCAACAAATCTGAACTCTGGAAGCTATTGGGTACTCACAAGTTATGTGCAGTTGTTTTGGCAACCTCTAAACAGAGGAGTTTTGGGTTGTCTCCTCTACCCCAATAGTTTCTCAAATCCTTAAGAAGGCTGTTGTGGGAAGTGAGTGAGAAGAACATTTTAATCCTTTTATCAACCCTTCCAACTCCAAATTAGATCCAAATTCTTACTATTCTGCCTCCAGTAAGAAACATGTATGTACTTTTTCAGCCATGAAACAGCGTTCAGGGGAATCTTTTCTCCCTATTCTTTTTGCAGCCAGAGGCAAGAGGGCACATACATACTGGAGATATGCCAAGGAAGGGCAATTGGAGACTTTTGATTATGTCCCACTCCCCTTGGCAGTAGTGCTTTCCTTCATCCCATTTGGTGAAAGATAAGCATGCAAATAATAGACAAAGCAAATACTTGAATTATCTGGTAGAAAGTTAGACATCCTTCAGTTCAGGTCCTCTTATAGTTAGATTTAACACAAACTACCCGTCCGTACTTGAAAGTAGATTTAGTTGTGAACAATGTATCTTTGACAATGTGCTGTACTCCTTTGTTTGCATCTGATATCTCTTTCAAGTTTTGAAATCATGAGCATCAAAAACCTGCATTCATTAAGGTATAAGGACTATAATTATCAGCATCAAGAACATACACACGTTTTGAAGGATGATTTGTTGTTAAGGTACAGCTCTATACAGTTTATTTGTTACATGATGAGTTACTGAAGAAGCTAACTAAAAGGGTATATTGTAGGATAGTTGGTTTATCCTAAATTTAGTAATTTTTCTTTCCAACAATGTTAGAGATTACACTTTGCCTATATCAAGGACAAAATTTTAATTTGCAATTCATTAAAATGCTTTTATCAATAATTTTGATAAATTAGAAATTAAAATTCGTTGTACAAGAAATACTACTATTTTAGATTTCATTTGATTGCCACAATACTTGGAATTTGGTTTGTATGATTCTTGATAAAATTATTTTTGCAGATACCTGGCCTTCGCAAGCCAGCCTTTTCAAAACCTTGAATCCGGTGTTAGGTAAACCAAGAATGACCACTACTGCAAGATGATGATGGATTTCTTACTTTCACATTAATATAATTATGTATACCTTTACGTTGGTGGAGGAGGAGGGTAGTGAAGCGATTATACGTCTCAGTCAGGTGATTATCAAATGTAATGAGCACTCAGCAGTGGGGAAGATGAGGTTGGGCATAGATTTGTGCACTTAGCTAAGCGAAGTTAGTGTCTCCATCAATATTATCTATCCTTAGTAAATGTTATGCTTACGGGAAAGATACGTTGATGCAACATGTTGTGATTGTAGATTTTTATGTTCTCTCTTTATCCATTCTATATATCACAATAATAAAGATTATAGGAAATTTTGACATTTTTTTTGCTATAAACTGTAAACCTTTTCTTTAACCTCTCCTCTCTTTTTTTTTTCTTTCAATATATTTTTATAAACGAACACTATAACATTTTCACCTTCCAGCTAACTAATAATATACATTTTCTATATTGTCACTGCAATGCGTATTGAAATTTCAAAGATACCAATTAAATCTTTGAACAATAATTACCCTATTCATCAAACTATGCTTTCAACTTCACGAAAATCGCATTTTTAACCTTGTTAAAATGATAAAGTATCCAAATATTATTTTAGGTGACTTTTGGGCCTCTACAATTTCTTATATTAAACAGAGAAAGAAATCTGGTTTTTACTGTTTGCCGACAAAAGTATCAAATTCTTGCTGATGGACGTGTTTGCATTTAATCTCCAATAGTGAGAAGTATGTTCTAAAAAAAAGAGTAAGCAAGAGAAAAAAACACCATACATGCATATGATAGATTATAAGAACAGAGTTCAACGAATCAATCACTTTATATGGTAGAGTAAATAATTTCAGCCATTGATAGAAAAAAGGATGATTAATATTATGTAAATATGTATAATAAATTATAAATATATTAAAATTGATTTTTCATTAATAATTTAAATTAGTTACTTATCCTCCATTAACTAAATCCAATTTAAAAATTGCTTCCAACTTTTTTCAGTACCAATAGAAAAAAAAAAATTGAAAAACCATTAAAACCTTTTAACCTTGTTGAAACGACAAAAATTAGAACCTTGTTGGTCTTTGCCTACGTATTGGCAATACTTTTAATACACACAAAAACATTATTATATGGCTTACCATTACAGAACCCAGAAAAATAGGAAAATGTTAGTTTTTCAACTTGCGTAAATGATACGAATAGATATCAATAAAGAATTTTTTTACGAAAAAACAGTTTATAAATTCAATTTTAAAATTTATAAAATATGTCCTCCATGCTTTTGAAAACCAATATTAGTTTAATAATTCCTTAATTTCATGATAATAGTGTTATTTTATAAATCATATTTTTATTAAGGATTTACACATTTATTAAAAATAAGAATTTAAAAAATAATAATAAAAGTGTAGTGATTGTAAAATGCGGGGAGGTTGTAAGTTTCACCACGCAAATCACATGCCAAACTTGACTTTGGCCTCAAGCTAACGCTACCAGTGACCAAGAAAATGGAAAAAAAAAATAAAAATAAAAAACGGAGCGCTATAAACCGTCCACGTCACGAAAAAAGTTAGGGCTGGCTTAAGAGTCCCGTGGCGACCGCGTTCCAAATTTCACACCGTGCCGCTTCACTCCCTCATATATAAATAGACACATGCATTGCGTTGCATGTCTTCTGAATACTTTCATTCCTTTCTACTTTTCCGCAAAACTCTTCGATTCCGCAAACCTATTCGCCTTCCTCTGAATGGCGTCGTTCGATCAGGCTCCTCCCGGCGATGTCAAGTCCGGCGACAAAATCTTCAGGACTAAGTGCGCTCAGTGCCACACCGTCGAAAAAGGTGCCGGTCACAAACAAGGTCTGCAGTCTTTTATCCTTCATTATTTCTCCTTATTAATGCGTTTTTCGAACACGCTTTTAATTTCTCCTTTTACGTATCATTATTGTTTCGATCTCTGTCTGTTCTGTTTAATGTAAGCGTAATAAGCCGTAGATCTGGAAATCGAGTTGTAGATTTATTTCTTAGTTAGTTCCTTTCTTTTCACGCGTTATGTGATTTGTGCTGTACTCTGTAATTATTATTGTGCCTTGTTGATGTGTGTATTATTTGTTTCTTGTGAATTATGTGTCAATAAATATTCGGTTTGATTCTTCTCGACTTCTTGGCGTAATTTTGGTTTGGTTCTGGACACTTTGTTGGAACCGTGCAGAGGCAATCTGCGCTTGAAATTTGAATGCTCGTTGGCGAGTAGCGGCATCAGGTCTATAATAATTAAGAACGTTGTGTAATTCTATTGGATCTTCAATTGAAAAGTAATTATTCGTGTTTTGTTGAAGCTAATGATTGAGTGCTCCTTGATTCTCTATAATTCGCCCTTGTTGTTGTAGAAATATGAGGGAAATATGTCCGAAGCTTAGGAATTGAAGATGAATCCTCGTATTGTTTTTTACTTGTTCGTTGGTGTGATAATGATTGGACAGATAGAATTATTCTTTCCTGACGCACAATCCAAAGTTGGTTTGGAATGAGTGAATCTTGTCAATTTATGAATTTAATGGCGATTAGAACAAGTCGCTGAGACATTTAAGATTGAATATTTGTTTTGGTTTACAATTGCCAAGAGAAAACATGTATTTTGGTTCGAGAAATTGATTCGACGGGAACTTTGTAACCTTAGGCATACAAATAAAAAATTTCCCCTGTTCATGCTGTAACTTTATGACCAAATTTGATTTCGATGGTAGCCTAGGCTAGGACCTTTACATGATTTACTCTTGTAGTTTTTAAAATAAAAGGAGAATGAAAATAATTTGCAGGGCCAAAATTGTTGATATTGATTTCCAGTTTCAGTATTTGTGAATTCTCCTTATTAAACAATCTGATCATTGTCATTAATTTATACATTGCTTCCCCGGAACTCATCTGATGACAATCTATTACCAGTTATATAACCTCGTATCGTTATTTATTATAATATTTTACCTTTTGACAATCTCAGGTCCCAATCTGAATGGATTGTTTGGAAGGCAATCAGGCACTACCCCCGGATATTCCTACTCTTCAGCTAACAAGAATATGGCTGTGACTTGGGAAGAAAAGACACTATACGATTACTTGCTTAACCCCAAAAAGGTACAACAAAAACTAGTGTTTCTCTAAAGATATCTTTTAAATTAAGTGTATCAATTTTATTTTTAATATAAAATTACATACTATTAATTGTTAATTCAAACTTTCTATATTTATAAACGTGCAAAGAATTTTGACACATCATATCATTTTAACGGTTGTTTCAAACAATTTATTTCTATAATTTAATTCCTAATTTCAAAAGTTTTGTATCTTTGATTCTTATATTATAAAATAAAATCAAAATTATTATACTACGTTCTTTCTTAATTATTTGACAATACGATATTTTTCTTCTTTAATATATCTTTTAATTTATTCTTTTTAAATTATACCTAAATTTAAAGATACATGTACAATGCATTATGCATTGAGAGCTTGATAATGTATGCTAGAAGTTACTTTTAATTTGCGGCCTTTCCTCATTTATATTTTGAATCCTTTTCTCTGAATAAATTGTAAATAACAATCATCGTACAGGCTCTCTAATTTTCATTATGGGATTTAATATCTTCTACAGTATTGAATTTGTTCTCTAGTAATCCATAATATTGCATAGTGACATTGGAAAAAAAATTTCCCCCACCATATTATGGTCACTGACACGCCTGTTGTGTTGGGTTCTTGTGCAGTATATTCCAGGGACTAAGATGGTATTTCCTGGTCTCAAGAAGCCACAGGAACGTGCTGATCTTATTGCATATCTGAAAGAATCCACTGCACAGTGATTATACATTTTCGAACATTCAATTTTGCAGTGTTTTTCAAAGTTCTGGAGATTTAATTTTCGGAATTTTAGTTCTGCCATGCAGGAAGTGCCGTATCTTTGGCAAATAATGTAGGCTACATTGGTCTGCAATGCTATTTTGTTCATTTTGCATTGCTTCTACAGAAGCAGCCGAGCATTGGCTGGTGTAACAAATTATCTATTGAAAATTGAAACATTCTTATAATCAGCATTTGATTTAATTGGAACCACAGCTCATTATTGTGCTTAGCTGAATTCTTTAATTTTTTAATGTTTTACTTTGATTTGCTTAGCTGCATATGGTTCCCGGAGCGGGTAATGACATTCGATCATAAGATTAAGTCGATTTGGAGAGATTTTGGCTAGATCTTCTTGAATATATTTAATCTTCTGTCACATTCTTAAATTTTATATTTTCAACTGCAAGGCATAAGGCTCTCAGTTCGATAGAACTTGATCAGAAATAAATTAGAAACTAATTTTTATTTTCCCGAGAAATTTGCAATTTTTCGAGGGACCTGAATTCAACTCCTTTGAAGAAGTTCTTCGTCTATTTGTCCTCAAGGTGGAATCAATTGTTGATTCCCAACTATTTTGACATTTTGGTAATTTCAAAAGCACTTAAACCTCTCGTTGAATTCCTTGTAGCAATTGGCCTTCAGCCTTATTGGCTCTGAAATCAACTAGTAAACTTATTGAGTTGATTGTAGTAGTTAACTTACCTCTTAATCTTGGAGGCACTGTAATTGGTGTTGATCTAATATTATGGCCAAGCCTCTACCCCGACCAATGGTTAGGTTTTATACTTGCCAAACAGAGGAGATATGCCTCCAATCAACAGCTTACGATCTTTTATTCTGTTTGTGAATGGTAAAGCTGTTTTGAACTATAATTGTATCCCTATTTTTCACGGGATAGCTAGCCCCTCAAATGTCAAAAAAGAAAAAAGGAATACGTTTGAGAATAGGTTGTGTATAAAGGAATGTGGAGAAGTGTGGTGAGGTGAGCCAGTTGATCGATGGGGGTAAAAAGAGGAGTTACTTTTAAAAAAGGGAGCGACTAAATGTTATTGGGCTACATGTGTTTATCACCACAATTCATGACAACATCATCTTCCTCCCAAGTGTTTGTCCCCTCCCACATACACACACATATTGGACATAATTAAATGTTATTAATCTTTTTAACATAAGAAATTTAAATATATATTAATTATAATTGATTGAAACTATTATAATAATCAAGTGATAATCGTGAACCATTTAATAAGTTTACAGTTATGTTGTTCCAGTATTTTAAATGTTGTGCAACTTTAATGTGTTTGACATTTTTTTTAGAATAATACATGAGTTTAACGAAAATCGTATATTGGTAAATTATTTTATATCTTCTGGTAAATTATATTAAATTATATATTTAGTTAAAAACTGTTTAAGCATCATAGCAAAGTTTATATTTTAATTATTATTTGAAAAGTTCTATACTAAACAATTATATACTAAAAGACCTCCTATGAGTAGCAGTATAGTTTTGCATGAATTACTTTATTTGTAAGTAGAAATATTTCATAAACGTGTTGTGTCATGCGTGGAGGTGGCACACTCTAGTCATACAGAGGTAGTTAATGTTATTAATTATTCAAAAGGAAAAAAAAAGCACCTTTTTTTAATTTCAAAAGTGGCGTTGGTTAGAAGTTAGAAAGTAGAAATGAGATAACGTTAGAGTCAAATGTGAATGGTAAATAGTGGTAGGTCCTCATAGATTTGGCCGGCTTACGAAGACGATTACCGTATTATTATATTCATTCATTCTTCTCCTCTTTATCTCCATTTTTGTACAAACACCCTTCTTCTTTAATTCCTCACATTACACATTTCAACCATCCACCTTTTCCTTCCCCTTCAAAAACAAAACAGACATACTCTCTATTACATTCACCATACAACTCACCTTTTCGTGTCTCAGATGAAAAACAACAAGCTTGAAAAACACATCAATTTTTACAAAATTCTTACTAATGCACTGCATTAACTTGTACGAAGACTGCTATGGCAATTAAACGAAGCAAGACTATATATTAATGAATAAGCAAGTGGATGATTAAGAAGAATATACACAAATTATAAATCAATTAATCTAGGAGAAACAAAAGGGTAAGGAAATACGCAATTGACAAAATTAAATAATCCTATTGCTTCATTGAATCAGTCTCACTAAAACGACATGATTCTTTAATCATACATAAACAAATATAATGCCCTAAATAAAGGGTTCATTTGATTCTCAATCACTAACTGTTACTCAATGAATCACATATTTTCAGGAGAGTCCCATAAGGATTCATGATGCATTTCTTCCCATCCACTCAACTCCATAGCATAATCATCATCATCACAAGACATCATCATCATAGAGTACTCATCACCAAACCCAAACCTAAGTGTCTCTGCCATTTGCATCATCCACATCTTTGGTGAGTCCAATGGAAACTCATTGATAGCTTGAATTTGTGTAGCTGAAAGTCCCACTCTCACAGGAACCACACCACCGTTATTATTGTTACTACTTTCATTCATACATATTTCATTATGTGACATTGTTGGTGACCTAGTGAACCTCAATGCCGCTTGCTGTGCTGCCACCTGTACATCCTCGGGTTTGGAGCTA
Organism: Macrotyloma uniflorum; assembly: GCA_016859785.1. Classification (NCBI taxonomy): domain Eukaryota; kingdom Viridiplantae; phylum Streptophyta; class Magnoliopsida; order Fabales; family Fabaceae; genus Macrotyloma; species Macrotyloma uniflorum. The sequence continues at coordinate 1,084,199 of BDMB01000002.1, forward strand.
GCAGGACGTGGCAGTGTCTCCGCCAATTCTGGAAAATTCAGCCTGGCGGCGCGTCCTCTGAGGTGCAACGCTGCCACGTCATAGGCTGCTGCCGCCATCTCCGGTGACTCATAGCTCCCTAACCATATTCTGCTTTTCTTCCCCGGCTCACGAATCTCCGACACCCATTTGCCCCATTTTCGTTGTCGAACACCACGATACGATGTTGCTGTTTTTGATGTTGTTGGGGCCACGACACATTGTTGCATGGTGCTTGTTGGTTCTTGATCCATGAATCAAAGGTTTTGTTTTTCTTGTTTCTAGTAAATTGTTTGGTGCTTATTTGATTGGTGAGAGCGTTTGAGAGTGTTTGAGAGTGAAGATATATATATACATATATATGTGTGTGATGTGATGATATATATTGTAAGGTTGAGAAGAGGTAAGGTTCGTCGTAGTTACACGTAAGTGGGGAACATGCTGTCAGTGAGAGAGCAATGGGGCACGTTTACTGCTACTTCTTCTTCTTCAACTTCTACCCTTTTATTTCTGCATTATTGAATCTATGTGATGTCACAACAACACTTGGATTACTTTAATCTCAATACTATGTTCATGCCATTAATTAAATAAACATTCCTTATTTGATTTCCCATGTGTTGTGTTTAATTTCTTCTTCTGGTTTTTAAAAAAGTTTTATCTTGTAGTCCAAGCTTGTTGGTGAGTGTAAATGAAGGTAGGAGCTACTTGGCATAAAAGAAAAAGAAAGTGAAATGAAACTAAACACAAAAGTAATTAAGGTGCGTTTTTAGTGAATGTATTGTATAAGTGAATGAAACTTTGCACATTTTAATGTAATAAATGTTACATTTTCAGTGTGAAATTAGTAAATTATATTTCAAATTTGAGGAGTTATGAATGATAAGTTTTTCTTTCCATAAAAGGGATACAAAAAATGATTATGTTTGTTCACTAAAGTAAATGGCGGTGCTGGTGCTCTACTTATTTACCTACCACCAAACCCACATGCATGGTGGTTATGTTTATGCTTTAAATTTCTTCTTCTAGAATGAATATATATATATATATATATATATATATAATATGTATGTATATATATATATAATATGTATGTATATATTTTCACTGCCAAGTTAGTCAATTGCTGAATTAGTATTTGCAGATAAATCATCCACTGTCAACAATAATAACAGCTGTTAAAACTCTTTTTCAAGACTTGGAGATAAATTTTGTAGTTGTATTAGATTCTTTTTCTTTCCCACTAAATAACATTAAAGCATAAAATATGAGAAAAGGAAATGTATGGTGGATAATGAAGAAATTTTGAATATAAGAAAGCATAAACAGAAAACGTGGGTCCAAAATTATTAAAAAGAAAAGCAGATAAAAGAATAAGACAAGGACACGGACAGGCTTTGTTGAAGAGAACAGTACCTCATTGAAACACGCGTTTATGTCATAAATTATGGATATTAATTAGAATATGAAGCTTCAATAAGATGAAAATCACAATATGCAAATTAAATATTTTGGCATATAAAGAATTTGGATTAAGAGCTTTTCAACTTTTCTTCATTTACCCTTTTATCTCTTTATATGACTTTTCAATATTTAGTTATTATATTAGTTTTTCTAGTCATCTATAACTTTATCACATGTTACATGGAAGTGCCATGTGAACACTTTCATTAATGTAAAAGTAATCAAGATTTGTTAGAGAGACTTTTGTTTTATTTTTCATTTCAGAGATTAAAACAAGAACATATATACTTAGAATTTTGAAAAATATGAGTGTGAAGTTATTTCTGCAAAATGCAGAAACATCATGTTAGATTTCATTAGTAGAAAAACAACATAGAAAAGTATTTAGTAATGAATTATAAGCTAAACATAAGATACTAAACATTAGAACATGATACCATCTTGAACAAAAATCTTAAGATTCAAAGTTTTGAGATTTGAACTCCAAACAAATCTTAATTAAAAAATAGTGAAAAGGGGTTGCTGAACTGAAGTGACGGTGTGTACGCGTAGGTACGGTTTGAGACGGTGACTCTGCTATGGTCTTCTGCTATTATATCATATCTTTACAATACAAACTTTTCTTTGTCATTGCACAAAATTGTACTTTCAAAGCATGGAAATGGAATTGCATGGACCATTCTTCCATCCACATCCAGCTGTTAACCTTTTCCAAAACCACTCTTTCAATTCACTCTCTCATGCCATTCAATCACGTGTTTGCATTTTATTTTAGTTTAATTGGCTACACAACTACAACCAAACTCAAGTTTACATCAGATTGCATTCTTGTCATACACCAGTAACCACTCATCAACACTGTTGAATGAACATGTTTCTTTTCAGTTTCTTGAACCTAGTTTTCTTGCATGGTTGAAGAAACTGACTTTTTTTTTATTGAAAGTTAAGGTTTTTTGAATTTGTAGTGGTTAATTTAGTAACATATAGAAAGCCCAAAATCATTCAGGCTTTTGAATTGATAGCCCAAACTTTCCTGAGTTGGACGCTCTCAGGGCCTGGTCCAGAGTAAACTACTTGCTTTCCAATTGCTCACACTGTAACAGTAATAAAACACACTAATATTAACAAAGTCAATGTTATACCCTTGGTTATTTTAATCCACATTCACAAATTGATGATTAGAGAACGTGTGAGGCACAAGAAGCTTTTAGTTTTTCCAAAAAATATGAAGTTGAGAATATTTGTTTTTCATGTTTTGGTTTATGTTTCAAATTATGTAGCAGTAAGAGTTAAACATCTTCAACAACATTATCATAATATTTCTTAATTCTGATTCTGGTTGGAAGTGCATCAGACATTATTGCATGTTTCTGGTTTATGCTTTCTGAACTTGTGCAAAGGAGAAACTCCACCTAGAATCCTAAAACCTTAACCCTTTTGGCTTCTTTTTGTCGTGCACTATACTTTTCTTCAGAAAGTACTTCTTCCATGGTTCCATCAGATAAGATATGAAAGTCAATTTGTTTAGTCTTGTTGAGTACATATGTCAACCACAAAAATATAAAGAAGATTCTATCTTTGCAAACCTTCATCACAGTCACAGAAATCAAGCATCCATTATTTGTATACAATAGACATTTATAGGATGTTCAATTCCCATAGAATATATCTTTTTGGGCCAGGATGTTGGCTTTTAAGTGTGATCAGATCAGAGTATAGTCTGTCCAATGTGTTGAATATGTTTGTAAGTATAAAGATATTATTCTTCTGAAAAAACTAGACTCGCGTTGAATTTTGAGAATAATGCTTAACCCTGTTGTTCATCTCAGATAAACCCATGTTGATGATGGGGTCTTGTTTTGGTTGGGTCTGAGAAAAATCATTACACATATTGAAAGTAGAATGCTTTATATAGTACAAAAATACGTACAAAGCAAGTTGTCCTTTCTGGTTGATTATATGAAAGTTGAAAGACATTGAAAGAAAGGTTATGTTCTTGAAAGAAAGGTTGTGTTCTTGAAAGAAAGGTTATGTTATGATCGCAATGTCAATGGCCTCGACGCGCAGTAAGAAAAAGTTGCAGGGTAAGTGATGGAAAGAGACAAGCTTGATGAGGTGAAGTGAGACGACATTACCAAAGTTTCATTTTTTATTTATATTTTTCTGTTTCATATTATTTGTCATTTCTTAATTTAGTATTTTCTTAAGTAATGTTTATTATTTTAAATGAAACATAAGATGCGATAAAGATAATACTAAATTTATTAACAATTTTTTTATCTTAAATTAAGGGTTTGTTAAGTAATTAGAATATTATAAGAATATAATGAAGTTTAATTTTATCAACATTAAAAAATATATATAATAATAATAATGATAATGAAAATAATATTAATAATAAAATGATAATAATAATGATTATGGTAATAATAATAATTATTGTAATATTAATAACGATAATTTGAAATTAATAATAATAGTAATTAGAATTATTATGACAATATCAATATAAATATTAATTATTATTATTATTATAATTTAAAAATAACACTAATAATGATTATGATAGATTTTGATGATACTATTCAAATTATAAAAATATAATAATTACTGTAAAGATAAAAATTGTAGTAATATTCACAATTATAGTCATAATGAAAATAATGATAATAACGAGAAAACATAATAAGAGGAAGATGAGGTGAAATTTTTTTATTTTATATAATTAATTTATTATTTAATTTTCTTCTTATAATATAAAAAAATTACATTAACAAAATAATATAAATAAATAAATCACATTTTATTAACACATAAGATAATATATAGAAAAAAAATATTTTGATATTATATTTTCTATGTCCATCAATTTAATTTATTTTCTATACTTTTAAATAATATTATAATTATTAAAATATTAAAAAATATAACTTAATAGAATCTATTTTCTCTAATTATTAAAAGACAGAAGAGAGAAATCAATCACACACATTGGGTCCAAATTAATTTTTCAAACAAAAGTCATATAAATATAATGTATTCTTTTAGAGTTAGCCTTTGACCTACTGAATAATGAATATAGTTTTGGTGGTTATTTTAGGAGCAGAATTTGTGTGGTAATTAAGAGGAAGAAGAAGATTCAGAAGAAGAAGATGCAGAGGAAGAAGAAGAAGACAAGGTTTTATCCCGACACCGCCATTTCCAACACTGGGTCCCACAAGATCCTACCGATTACCTTAATACGACCACCGTCGAGTGGTTCCTTGTCGAATCAAAATTGGTCAAAAGTTAAATAATGTTCTTTTCTATCCCTCATTAATTCATGCTCAGTGTTGAACATTTTTTTAACTCTTTCGTGTTGCATTGCAGCTGTTTCCCTCCCTTTCAATTATATTTCTTCTTAGTCCTCATGGATAATCTTTTTTATTTCATTTTTTACTTCTCAAATCTTTATTCAACTCTCTTATCTACCTACCAAAATATATATGATTATACACTTATTAAGGAGAATTATAAAGTTTAAATTTTCTTTTTTTACCTAATTTTTAGAATAAATTAAATACTATCATTATAATTTATATGATATTAAAATTAGGATAATAAATTCGTATATATAAACTAAATAATTTGTTAACATATTATTATAATTATAATATTAAGTTAATAAAATTATTTGATTAAATTGAGTTAGTTATTAATATATTATATTATTTTATATTATTTAAGAATTTAAAGAATTGTAGAAATTAATAAAATTATTAAGTTTATATTAAATTATCTATTAAAAATATAAAATTACTGTTGGAAAATTTCACATTGACTAAAAATGAGGTCAACCTATGATATATAAGTGAGGTGTAAACCTCAGTTTTGAGGGTGAGTTAGACCCAATAATTACTTTCTTTAACATGGTATCAGAACCAGGTTAATAGATTATGATCCCCTTCTACATGGTTGGAGGAGCCTTGACAATCCCACATTGACTAAAAATGAGGCCAACCTATGGTACCTATGGTATATAAATGAGGTGTAAACCTCACCTGAACCGGTTTTGAGGGTGAGTTAGATCCATAATCACTTTCTTTAACAATTACTATGGTTAGTAAAATTATTAAATATATATTTTATCATAACTTAAGTTATGAAACTTTTTTACTATAATAAAAAAATGTATATATTTTACCTTTTAAATCGTTTTTTAAACCGTTTTTTAATAAAAAGAAATTTATCCTTAATTTATATATTAGAATTATATTTTATGAATCTTCCCAACCATACATTCTGTCTAAGCATTGTATTTATATTAAAGAAAGAATTATAGAAATTTGTCAAAAATGAAATGAGATGAATTATTATCCTAAAAAAATAAAAATAATAGTTTAATTGATTAGGATGATGTAGATGAAATTGTTATACTCATGTCTCTTGAACTGAATATTGGAGATTCCATGTAGGACCCTTTCATTGGGGTTCTACTTTTGCCATTAGATTTATAAAATATTTGAATAATACTAAGGAATGTTTAAGAATCTTTGGTTAAAGATAATTTATAGTTTCACACTATTGTTAATTGCAGAGCATTTATTGTCGGTGGAACAAAAGTTTCTTCTTTTAAATTTGACTCCATTCTTAGATTAATATTGCTTTCACACCTTCTTATAACTACGAGGTTTTTAACATTATTTTAAAATTTTTTCTTCTGAAAAATGTTTATAAGTTAAGAGTTTAATCTCTAAAATGTTCTTGTTTACAGTTTCTAAAAATAATCATCTTCGGAAAATCACCACCAATTGGAAGTGGGTTGAAAATCTTGGTTTGGTGAGTGGCAAGTTAACATGTTAACCTATCAAAAATTTAAAAAGAAAAATGTTAATTATTATTTTATAAAATTAATTCAAATAGACAAATTTAGATAAATAATCTAAATTACATCAATAATCTAGTTTAAATTCTACTTAAATATCAATAATTTATTAATATTAGAAAATTAAATTTACAAAATAAGCTAACAGCAATAATAAATAAATAAATATATATATATATATATATATATATATATTTTAAAAACATTAAGAACTCTAAATTTAAATAGCTAATACAATTATAATTTTTTTAAAAAAATGAAGTAGTATTTATTATTTATCTATGAAATATTTTTTACAAAATTTCTTTTATAAAAAAATTTTAATTATTTATTAAATATTTTTCACTTATGAAAATTTTGTATAAATTTATTTGTAAAAAATTTTATTAATAACAAATTTTTCACGAATTTATTTATAAAATTTTTTTATAAATTTTTTGTAAAAAATAATTTTTTATTTATAAATTTATAATAATAAAAAATTTATAATATATTTATAAAAAAATTATATTTTTTATTAATTTTAAGTATTATTTGTTTAATAAAAAATATAATTTTTTTAAATGTCAATGACTTCCTGCATTATCATACTAGATGAATTAGATTTTTTTTTAATTAACAAGAAAATTTGTAAAATTTCGAGAACATAATTCTAAACAAACAATTATTATTTAAGTACAAAGGTTTAAAAATCAAACATTTATCTTAACAAAGCAAAGATTAAGTGGATCCAAGATTTAGCATCGAAAATAAAAAGTGAATCGAACGTAAGATTGGGGAATCCTTGGAATCAACAACTCCTTTGACGGTTAAAACATCGATCTCAACTCTATTAATTCTTGAGTTGACTAAACCCAGAATTTGGAATGAAGGAGTCAAACAAAAATCCCTTGAAATTTAACGCGGAATTCGTATATGTATATATGTATATATATATATATATATTGGTGAAAAGGAAGTGTGTATTAATAATTTATTGCAGAAGATTGTTGAAGCTTAGCATGATCCAGCTGTTCCCAAACTCTTGCAGTTGCAGCCACCAGCACCAGCAGCACCATCAGCATCATCATCATAATGGTCTTGATTTGCTTCTTACGCATGAACATGCCCACTAATCATATGACAAAATTATACTTCTTCTTTTCTATCTAATCTAAGTTTTCATCGACACTTGTTCAACATCTTCGTTTTTCACTTCTGTTATCTCACTGGAACCCTCTCTTTCATCTTCTTTCACCTTCAACAGTTACCACTATCAACCCCCACTAATTCTACCTTTTATTCTCCCACATGCCCTAAAAACCTTTTTTTTTATATTTCTACACGTACGGGAGCCAGAATTTCTCAATATTGTTGAATAAAGAGAATTAAATTAAAATATATTAAGTAAATATAAATTTATTTAATAAATTAATTTATGAAAATAAATTAAATCTAAAGTCGAATCTAAATTATTATCAAACTACTCTATTAAATTGTTATCAAACAACTCATTAATATATAGATTTATGTTAGAGAATTAAAATATTTAAAAAATTTCAACATAAAAAATATGTTGAAAATATAAAAATAAAAGTTAAATTAAAAATAATATTAAATTAAAATAAATAAAACTAAATTAAAATATATTAAGTAAACGTAAACTTATCATAAACTAACAAAATATAACTAACTAAGTCGATAACTTTTTGAAGATTAAGCCATATAATAATAAAGATAAAATATTGACATAAATTAATATGATTTCTATTAATTAATATGATTAAATTATTAAATAATAAAGATAAAAATATATTGACATAAATGAAAGGTAGGATTCTAATTTCTGATCTTCTATACAAATATTCTCAATTCTTTACATCTTTCTCATAGTCACTACATGTGGCATCACATTTTCACAAGAAAATTTCAAAATCATATAAACCTTTTTTGAAAAAATGTTAACAAAAATGATATTTATAAACTATACGATGACTTAACTATATATATATATATATATATATATATATATACGGTTCATGAAATATGGTAATTTGTTGTAGTCCACTAAATTGAGTGGGTTTATTGAGTTTCATTTGAGTTTGATCATAATATCCACAATCTTAAAAGTCACTCATAGAAACCAACAACACACAACCTGAGTAGTTGTTTCAGGTTTTGGTCTTGTTTTTGTTTTTTCAAATAAAATCGATACACATGTACATGCTCCACTTTATATGGATGAGGAGAAACAAAATCTAACGCGCTTTTTTCACATTAACGTATGTGAAAGTTACGTGTGTTCGGACAATTCTTAATGGATAACAACAATACCATAAGATCTTTCTCCATTTTCTTCTTTAGTTTAAACCCTTTCTTCAAAAACTACAACTTAATTGGAACTAATTACTAAAAACAATTTAACGAATTGTAAGATTTTAGGGTAAACCCTAAACCCTAAACTTATTATATAATTAATTGTAAGATTAACATTTTATACATAATGAAATAGTTATGAACTTGTATATAGTTATCTTAAAGATGAATATAATTTTAAATGGTAGAGAATAGAATACTCCCTGGAGAAGGAGTAGAATCTTTAGCAGCTAGAAAAGAGAAGCATATATATATATATATATATATATATATATATATATATATTTATTTATTTGGACTTTGAATGAGTCAATCTGACATATCTATTAAGGCCATGAGTCATGAGTGTTTTCTTTTGGTTTCCTGGTTTCACGTGGGAGAGATATTGGGTAGAACCCACCTTTACAAATTATATCACTAATTCAACACTACATTGACACCAAACCCTGATTAGGTGAAGTTTAGGGATAAAAAAAATAGTTAAATACAAAAGTTATGAAATCACCTTCTTATCAGCTTATACTAGGTCAATTTACTGCTCTTTAATACCAGGAACCCTGTTCTTGTCTAGCTGCCAACCATAAAAACACAACAGAAAAAAAAGGTACAAAATAGTATCTTCCACCTTTTTATCCACAATCATTTACACTTATACATTTATATAATGTTCACATAATTTATCAACTACCATTGCACCTACCTATATATATATATATAGTACACTATATTACACTATCTATGAAGAGATAATCTGAAAGTTTTAGATGGGAAGTGTTACTATCAATGTCAATTCTAAAGTTTTTATCTGCTAGAAAATGCAGACACCCGTGGACAGACACGGGTGAGTGCAGAGATAAACTAAAAGCAGATGATCCAACTGTTGTGAACATAACAGAAAATAATACAAAATATATGTATCTACATTTAAATATATATATATATACATGGCATGCTGATATAAGATTTTCCAAAACCTTGTATAAGGTTCTACGAATTTGGAATTGTGGTTGGAAAAAACCATTGCCACCTAAGTTCTGAAAACGCGTCCTAAACAGTCACTCTTGTAACTTAATCCATTTCTTTATTTGGTCTCCATCAATTCTGCGCCAATCCAATCCTTAAAATTTCAACTTCAAAAAGTTTACAGAGAAACACATGGCAGACCCTCTTTAGCTCCCATCTGCCCAATTTCACTTTCCAAACTTCACAGAAACAAATACTAACAAAAATCTTCACCAGTGCCCAATTTCCCATTCCCTTAATTTAAGTACCACTTCACCAACACAGATTCATCATTCATAAAGCAAAAAGTATCACCCATCCAATCAAAACCAAAATAAAATAAAAAAACATAGACATAGATATTGTTGGAAAACAAAGGGCATAGTGAAGCAGCTACGAGGAAGCTCACCAACATCAACATGTTCGTGTTGCTTCCACGTTTCACATCCACATCTATAAATACCAACGACAATGTTCCGCACATTACTACTACCGCCACCACCACCAACACCTACCTACTACGATATACAACATTGACATAAAAAAGTTTTGATTAAAGTAAAAAATTATTCAAATTTCAAAGTGAGTGCATTGATTTGCATGGACATGCCATCTTCAAGTTCAACCCATGTTGGTGCTGCTTCTTCTGCATACAGAGGAGTCCGCAAGAGAAAGTGGGGCAAGTGGGTCTCCGAAATCCGCGAGCCAGGAACCAAGACCCGAATCTGGCTCGGCAGTTTCGAGACGCCGGAGATGGCCGCCGCCGCGTACGACGTGGCCGCGTTGCATTTCAGGGGCCGCGACGCCAGGCTCAACTTCCCCGAGCTCGCGAGCACGCTGCCGCGTCCCGTGAGCAACAATGCTGACCACATACGCATGGCGGCGCACGAGGCGGCCCTGAGGCTCCGGACCAACCCCGCCGCTCCGGAGACTGACAGCGGAGGTGGTTCCTCGACGGCGGCGCCGCTGACCGTGAGACTCTCCCCCACTCAGATTCAGGCGATCAACGACTCGCCCATGGACTCGCCTCAGACGTGGATGCAAATGCCGGACACTTTCATGATTCATGATCAATCCATGATTTTCGCAAATGGGTATGCTTTTGACGACAACGAGTGGGAGGATATGCAGAATGATTCTCTTTGGGATCCTTAGATACATACATACATACATATTCACACGTTATACCAATACTGAAGAATATACTATATACTATATACTATATACCAGTATTTGCTATTAGTTAATTGTGGTTATGTTACGTTACGTAACATTACATTACATTACATTGATTACGTATATCATGTGACTAATCAATTTATTAAGGTGAGGTGACAACAATGGTGACACTGACGCCAAGTCTGTCTCTCCACTTGACTAGTTCTAGGTTTTGAAATAAGAGCCGGTAGAGGAACATGTCAATATGCCATTGTTTCCTATTTCTTTTTGTTCTTCCTTCCAGGGATGAATTAAGGAGCAGTGAGATTTGATCTGATTTGGTTATTTGGGTGTACCTAGACTAGCTTCTGGAGATGAATTGAGAAGGAGTAGCAAAAAGTTCCATTCCATTTGTATGAGGAGATGCCATTTGTGTTGTGTGGTATACACTTTGGAGGGTCCCAATAGATATTAGTGTAAGTATTTATTGTGGGGCAGATTTGTTTAATTACAGATTTTTCATATAGTAGTGGGTGGGATTTCTTTTGTGTATCAGATGGGCCACGAACTCTGTTTATTGGCTGTGTTTTATAGGCTGTGGAAGAGTGTGGTGTGGTTTCTTTTATTATATCAGTAAACAAATTCACCTAATGTATTGGAAATCCATTTGTCAAGCTCATGAAGAAGTTCAACCATGTTTTCTTTTCTTTTCTTTTCTTTTTCCCCATTATGATTTCTTCTAAGATTAATCCAACTTCTTCTTCTTCTTCTTCTTCTTCTTCTTCTTCTTCATTGCTTTTGCTTTTGCTTTTGATAACATTCTTTATTTGTTTGTACCATCCAAAAAGACAAGAGTAGAAGATGTTGCAGTCCAAGCTTTTTACTTTCACGGGCTTTTTCTTTTGGGCTTTTCATTTTTCAATCAGTTGGGCTTCTGTATACATGGGTTGCCCCAAACCCAAAAAAAGTATATAAAAGGTTTGTGGTATTAGATAATCTATCTATAGAATCCGTGGTCCTCGTACTTCTCACTTGTTGAGGTAGTTGGTGTTCTGTGTTATGTCAGTTAATAGTTAATGCCACGAGATTGGAAGCAAGAAAAGTTGAGGAAGTGTGAAGAAGAGTAATCGATTTTGATTGTAGAGAAGTGTCTCTGCAAAATGTTTATCATCGGTTCCCTTTCCTTCACTTCTTCCACTTCCACTTGGTTGTCTTTGAACTCAGCCTCACCTTTGTTTCCCTCTTCTTCATATTCGTCCATCAAAATCGTTACAAGCTTGTCGCCTTTGAACTTAGTTGACGCCTCGTTTGCTCTTCCAGAACAACTTGGAAAGAAAAGAAGAAGAAAATGGAGAGCCCTTGATGGAAGTGGCGAGAAGCAGCAATCAGTTACCGTGGCATCACCAGCTACCAAAAGTTTTGATGATGATAACGTTGTTCTTGACTCAGCTTCATCTGTGGTGAGGAATTTCTATGGAGGAATCAATGCGCATGACGTGGATTCTGTTCAGTATCTTATCGCCGAGAATTGTGTGTATGAAGATCTTGTCTTTCCTCGACCCTTTGTGGGTCGTAAGGTAATTTACACCATCTTCCTCTGACAAAACCAGAAATCAATTGGAAGACAAGTTTTCTTGATGAATATTTATCTTCCTGTTAATAATTTCAGTACTCATTAAGTATAAAAAAACATCAATAATATTTTGAAAATATATAAAATACAATCTCTTTGTTTTAGTAATTCAGAGAATATAGATGTAGAATGATAAAGATTTCAGACTTTCAGTTTGTTTTCCCTTCCTTCTGCTAAGATTGGGAAGGAAATCATATAGGGAATAACATTCATGATAGTTTAAGACACATAAAATGCAAGAAGAGCAAGATAAATGGAAAAATGATTGTTATCTTTGTTTTATGTGAATCAACTTTCTACTCATTTGTATGCCTAGCTTTAATTTTCTGTTATATTTGCAGACTTATGCAGTGATTTCTTTGGTACCATCTTAATGGCTTACAGCTATTATACTTATCATCTACACAAAGTTGTTTCTATAATTTCATAAGGTTCCTTGAGGTCACCTCGAGCAATTCTATTTGTATAACAATTGTGCAAGATTTTGTTTACGAGAAAAGTAGGGAAAATAGAGATAAATATGGGTAAAGGGACATGGCATGATGTAATGAAGAGAAATTGAGAGAGAAAAAGTATTGTAGAAAGTGTTTGTAAGAATAATATATCTCATTAGTTTCAGCTTTAATTATTATGCAGGAAATTCTTGAGTTCTTCAGAAAATTCACTAATTCTACCAGCAAAGATCTGCAGTTTGTTATTGATGATTTGTCTACCGAGGACTCCTCATCCGTTGGGGTGATATGGCATTTAGGTGCATTACACAAATTCTATTGTTCTTTTTTACTTTTTAATGTGTTTTCAGATTATAAAAAGTGTATTTGGAAATGGCTGCAGAATGGAAGGGAAAACCTTTTCCCTTTAGCAAAGGGTGCAGTTTTTATCGTCTAGAGGTGATCAATGGCAAAAGACAAATAACGTGAGTGATACTGTCTTTCCTGTACATTAACTGGATGAAGCTATTTTGAAGTATAAGATTTGATTTTTGTATTATATGCATTGGTCTTATACTTATCATCAACACTATTTGCTGATTAAACTCTTAATATCACAATTCGAATAGCTTGCAACATTTTCAATAGGATCTTTGACTATTTATAAGTTCATTAATTTTCTATTTTACAGTAGCAATTCACAGATAAATCTTAAATTTTGTGAAAACAGATATGGGCGAGATACTGTTGAACCTACAATCAAGCCTGGGGATGCAACTTTGGTACGTGAATTTGACTCTCTCATGGGGATTGGGATGGATAAAGAAAAGAAAGAATGAATAGAGAGAAAAGGGAAAAACAGAAAAGAAAAACAAGATAAAAGACTAGTGCTGTTACAGATTAAGAACTAAGTGTTTTTTTTTCTTTTTCTTAACACTAGAATCAGATTGATTTTATTGTTGTCACATGTGGTGCAGGGATGAACAAGTCATTTAACTGCCAAAAGTAAATAATCTAACAGGAGCCAGAAATAATTGCAAAAATCAAACAAAATCTTTTCTCAAAACCCTTTATCTTCTTATGAAAATCACTAATTTTACATCTCTTACATCTGTACAATAACATTGTCTGTGCAGTGTGCACTTTTGGCATTTAATCTTAAACTTCCCATCTATATCAGTTCAGAATAGGCCTTAAATTTACAGAAAATTTAGAAAAATAAAATAAAATCATTGATTGTATATGGATGTATGTGGATGAGTGTTTTTATTTACTGACTTAGTTTGGTTTTCTTGAAAAATAATTTATATGCAGACAGTGATAAGGGGTGTGACATGGCTTCTGCAGCAATTTCCTCAGTTGGCAAAGTGGTTATAGTGAAAAATTCTACAATTTCTCTCCTTTCTCCTTACACAATTGTTATTTTGATTTCATCTTAGAGTGGTTGGATTGTATAGCATATAAAACATCCCACAATAGATGAAAGTATTGTATATATATAGCATAACATGCTGTTTCTAAGAGAAATTCTATGTTGTACTCTTGTAAGTTTGAAGTTTAGGAATAGTTAATTTTTAGAAATCTAGGATCTCTAGAACGTGAAGAAAATGTAAGAAATAAGAGATAGCAGGATGAGTGCACTGCATGAGGATTAATGCAGAACAAATCATTGATTTGTTCATCTTCATTCCTTTTATCATCAGAAGATCTTTCTCTCAACCTTTATTATTCTTATTATCTTTCTCTTTAGAATCACTCACTTTCTCAGTAACAAATTTGGCTTTATCTTGTGAATTTGCATTTATGCTTGTATTTTTATAACACTTCTCCTTAAAAGTATTTTCTAAAATATTAAAATTTGAATTCTAGAATTCAAGAAAAAAAAAAATTAGACACCAATCATCTTTTAAGTTACTAAGTTTTTGTTATACGCTAGATTTTAATTTTACATTATATCTTTGTTGTTTCTTAAATTAAATTTTTTAATTATTATTGATAAAATACTTGTTTTTTTGGAAAGTATTTTCTACACTAGAGAACTAATATATATATATATTTTTTTTTTAGAGCAACATTAATGCACATCAAATGTGTAAAATTTTACTACTGATGACATTAAATATCACATCAATAATATTAAATCCAAAATTCTATTAAATCATGGAAAAAATTATTATTATTACATAGTGTTTTTTGGAATAATAATTTTTTAACATTTTAAAAAAGTAGTTTTCAAAATAATAATTTTTTCATTACTTACAGAAAATACTTTTTGGAAATGGGTATATGAAGAAAAAAAAAATATAATAGAAGTATTCTAGTAAATTAGAAGGTGTAAATAACAATAGTCAAAGCAAGATTAATGTTTACAAACATTCTTGCACAGCGGGTCCAGGCCCATTTAGGAGAATCCAATTGGACCAGCTAGCGAAATTGGTGTCATAGAAAACAAAACAATCTAGTTAGTTAGGGTTCCTTTGTCTGAAAACGAACAATTTTGTACCCAAAACGGCACTGCTTTTAGGGTTTATATATATTTATACAAAATTGAGGGGTTTTCGTTTTCATTTCATTTCACAATGGGATTCTGGGGTTAGTCATCTTTTTCCTCCTTCTCTCTTTATTCTCCTTCTTGAAGTTCTAAATGCACAAACATTCAACTTTTCACTTGTCATTCTGAAATATGCATTTTGACTACTCATTTTCTTCTGTTTCTTCTACTCCTTGCTTATTCATTCTCAGTTCTTTTCTCTGTTTTTTCTTTTACCCTTTACGTTTTATTTTTGAGCTCAGGAATTGAAGTTAAACCTGGAAAACCGTATCCTTATCATTCTGATAATGTGCGAGGGAAGCTTCACATTACTCAGGTTCTTCACTCATCTTTGCACTCTTGATAATCTTTCTTGACTTTATTATATCTTCATCCAGGTTAAGAATGAATAATCAGTATGGGTTTTTCTGTCAGTATAACATATGTATTCAAATGTAATTATATACTGTTTGAATGCAATGGCACTCAAGGAGTCTGAAGTCTGTTCATATTTTTTTATTTGGATATAAAATGTCCTGGTGAGTATTGACTACTTTTTTTTTTCTTTTCTTCTTGTCATAAAATTTCAGGCTACTCTAGGCACCGGCACATCCACAGAGAAAAGCATTATTCAGTGCTCTTCTGGACACAAAAGTCCAGTTTTCTTGTGTTCACTGCTACCAAATAAGATTGAGTCATGCCCTTTGAATCTTGAGTTTGACATTGATGACTTAGTTGCATTTTCAGTGATTGGTTCACGAAGCATCCACCTTTCTGGTTTTTTTTCGGCTGATGATGGGGATGAGCTTAAGGATGACTATGAATAGTATCCTGCTGAAGAAATTTCATTTGTTGACCTATTTGCATTGCAATTTAAGTTTTGTTTGTGTAGTTGTGACTAAGACATGATGCTTGGTGTAACCTTTTTTTTTTTTAATATCTTCTTGATTTTCCTACTACATGGTGAAAGTGATTCATGGGGAGAAGATATTGAAGGAACTGAGACAGATGAATCATCTGAATATGATAGTGAAGAGGGATATGGTGATGACTTTATTGTTGATAGTGATATTGACATGTACCCGTCTTCTCCAGTCCCAAATAGTGGAGGTATTTTTGTTATATTATAAACTTTACTTGAGGCTATGAAATGATTATATGCATTTTCTGCTCTTTTCTTATGTTTTTTTTTTCTTTTTGTCATGTAGTTTTCTAACTGATGTTTATGTGTTAAATTTCTAATAGAATAAGATATGAAATTTTATTAAATACTCAAATTCTATGACTATGTTCTTCCTGAAAAAAATCTAGAACTGTCCGAGTAAATTTGCATCTGATTGTGGACATGCAGATACATTGTTGTATAATGGTAGATAATAGATATGCTATGAAATCCATTCATACATTTCTCACTTTCATTATAATAAGTTTTATCATTACATTATTTTTTCATACATATTAGCAGCAATCATTCTTTTGTGCATCTGCTCATTTTACATTCATGCATTCCTTGTGCTCAATGTTGTTAAATAGCCACTAGTGCCATTGCCTTGCGGAATTTCTTGAATCCACAATTGCAACTCTTTTTGCTGTGGCCATTCTGATTGTTGTGGTTATGGCATGTGTCCTGCTTCCTCTTGTCATTTTTTACAAGTCTTCTATAATTGATATATCTCATATATTTCAACTTTTATGTGATATGCCTGCGATGCTAACTGCTTGATGATATGGTGGATTATTGACTTTCTGTCATTTTCCACAATGTGCAATTTGTTAACATTGTGCTTGAGTGTAGGGAAGAAACTAGAAAATGTAAGGAAAAAAAGTAAATGGATTTTTATCTTCAGTTTGGAGAAGGATATTGACATTATATTCAGATAGATGAGAATGTGAGTTATAAGTCATAGGGTTGATTGTGCATACGTTACCCTTGATAAGATCAAAAGTTGAGTTCTTATAATTCAGAACTCTATAAAGCTCTCAACAGAAAGCTTAATTTTTATTCAAAATTCTCATATATCCATTGTATTATAAATAAACCTATTTATATGCTAAATTCACTTACTTCTCTAGAAATCATAATAATGCCCACTAAATTTCCAATTAATTCTCACTATATAGTCTTCAATGTCCACTAGTAATTAACTCTCACTATGTAGTCTTTTAGCATCCATTAACAATTAACTTCCGCTGGTGTTTTCTTTAATTCCCACTATAATGACCAGTACTTCCTACCAAGAGAACATCAACCATCACCTTTTCTTGTGTTAATTCCACTAACTTATATCACACAGCCTCTGCTTCTGCGTCATAGTTAGCAAGATTTTTCTATTCTGTAAATCATATGTGTTTTATTCCCCCCTTTTGTTTCAGTTGTAATTGAGGAAATATTGGATGATGATAAATATGAAAATGGAGATGATCAAAATAAGCAATTAAAGAAAAAGAAACAAGTAGCTAAGTCCAAAGTGAAAGACAGCAAAAGTTTAGAGCTTGCAATTGTTGCAAAGGGTGAGACTCACCTTGTGGAAAGTGAGGATGAAGATGGCTTTCCAATTTCCACTGCGGAGAAAGATGTGTCTGTCTCTCAGAAGGAAGATACAAAAATGAAAGGAGAACAAGCACATAAAAAAACTGAGAAAGGCAAAAAGAAGGAAAAAGAGGATGATCATTCTGCTAGAGTTAAACGGAAAGTTGATAGTGATGAAGATGAGCCACGGGATGGGTGAGAAAGATTTACCAGTTTAATTATTCTCTAGAATCAATTTCTATCTGATTTTTGCCTGACCCAACCTATTATTTGTTAATCTATATTTGTGCTGGCTGTTTTGTGCTAAAATCTTTCTGGCAATGAAATGGTTTCAGGAAAAAGAAGAAGAAAAGAAGCAAGTTGAAGGAACGTATTAAAGAGGAAACTGCCGATATATCTGGCAATAGCAATGAGACAAATGTAACTCCCGCAGTTGAAAAGCATCCTGAGGAGGTTGAAACTACAACCAACAAGAGTGATGTTTCTCATGCAAAGGATAAAAATGACGAGTGAGAACTTTCATCTAACTAGAATATCAGTTTCATGCCACAGGGCATTTTGTGTTGCTGGCCTGGATGGTTAATTTAAATATTACATTTATATTTAATTTTCTAATCTTGATATTGATATTATAATCTCAAATTTCGTCTGATGACTAAATCCTCAGAACATCTGGTCAACCAAACTACATATTCTATTAGAAATTCCATATTACCACCTTTAGTAAAGTGGAATTCAACGATATAAGATGTCAAATTGTTAGGTCTTGTTTGATTTTGTAACGTACTCTGTTCCTTCGGAGTAATTTACCTTTTCTTTTGTTTGCTTGAGATATTGAAGCTTGGAAATTTAGGAGGGTGGGTTTCCTTCCCTCTCTGTTGCACTCTTAGGGTTATGTACTGTTTGATAACTGTTTGCTTTTGTGGTATTTGTTGCCAGGGTCCGTGCTGAGAAAAAAAAGAGAAGGAAAAAGAATAAAAAGACCAAAGAAACTGAAGGGGAAGCTGCTGCAGATCAAATTACTTCAACTGCTGAAAAGCAGAATTTGTCCTCCACCGCAGAGAAAAAGGGGAAGAAACAAACTGAAACCAAGCCATCTCAAGTGAGAACTTTTCCAAACGGATTGGTTATAGAGGAGCTCCTTATGGGTAAACCTGATGGCAAAAGAGCTGCTCCTGGAAAAAAGGTTTTTTGACACTTCACATCTACAGATTTTTTGACGATTGAATTTACATAGTTTATCGAAGAATATTTCTCTTTTAAGCTATATTTTTAATGTGATTGCTTTTAACAGGAACTTATTGCTTGATTACAGGTCAGTGTTAAATATATTGGCAAGCTGCAAAAGGATGGGAAAATATTTGACTCAAATGTGGGAAGAGCACCCTTCAAATTTCGCCTGGGTATGTAATGTGCTGATGTGTTGAATTTGCTGTGATTTTCTTTCCATATATGTTTCACGATTCTTTTGTATATGCAGGTGTAGGACAAGTCATCAAAGGGTGGGAGGTTGGGGTCAATGGTAATATATAATAATAGTAAGATTTTATGCTGTCTACTGTCTAGTGTTATTCTTTATACTAATTGTAGTTTTCTATTGTTTTCGACAGGGATGAGGATTGGGGACAAAAGAAGGATAACAATTCCACCTTCTATGGGGTATGAAATTCCCAGTTTTATCTTTTATTTGTTGAATTTTATTTCTCTATATTGAGCTGTGTAGTTCGTGAGAAAGTAAAGTACATTCACCTTTGTTTTGAAATTAAAAGATTTCGTAAACTTGATTAAAAGCATCAGTATTTTCACTTTTTGCTTTCTTATTCTACGCACTTTAAAGGAGCTACTTGGTGTAATCAAATTACATTTGTCGTGTGGGATCTCTCATATTGCCACTGTTGTTTATGACAAGTGTTTTGTTTTGTTGCGCAGATACGCTGACAAGCGCGCTGGGACTATACCACCAAATTCGTGGCTTGTATTTGATGTGGAGTTGGTTGATGTTGATCGCTAATTTCCAACTCTTCCGGACCAAAAGTCCCTGCATCCTGTTTCTATCCCTCATTGTTTTGTGTGGGAGAATGTTAACCTCACATTTACCATTTTTGGTTCGAAGTGGGTCGTCTTGAAACCAAATTAGAGAAGTTTTGTAGGAAATTTTGGATTGGATTAGGGAATTCACAGCTTTACGAGTATAAAATACAAATACGTGTTTGTTTTCATCATCAATGTTAATCGTTTTTGAGTGTGGGTTCATTTTGAGTGTACTATTACATTTTTTAATAAACTTTCATTCAATTTTTAATAAATTGATTGATTTAATTTTCTGTGTTGAAAAACTCAACAATTAAACAATCAATAGGTAATTTTTTTTTCAAATTCTAAGTTTTCATAAATTTTTTTGTAAGTTTTCATATTTTTTTAATATTCGGATTAAGCAGCAGTGGGAATTTTAAATAAAATAATTAACAGGGATTAAATGTTTGATTTAGCAGTTAATGATTGAGATGTTAAATTGACTTAATAAAAATTAAAGAAACTTATGTTAATCAGAGTAAAGTAGGAAGTATAATTTTGTACTTGATTTCACATAAGTTGACTATTATTTCACGTAGTATCTAATTTTCCTCTTTGCCTAAGAAATAATTACTGTCTTTCTTACAGGATCAATTATTAATTACTGTCATTTGTACGGATAAAATTATTGATTAAAATTTAATTTTGATGATTTAAAATTATCCTTTAAAGTAATTATTATTAAAATCAATAAATTTTAATTACATAACAATCTATATATAAATAAAGCTGCTCGACCAAATATGTTGACTTGTCATTTAACTGGAATAATGCAGAAGGGTAGCTGGTAAATATGAATTGTCTGGCACTGAGACCCTATCTGCTAAAGTAAAATGGCCATTCGAAAACAACTCTTGATAGTTAGTGTGCAGAGTTCAATTTTTCTGCTTCATCTGACACCTGCAGCAAGTTTCTGTTTAGTAGGTAAACAATCTGCTCCTGGTTAAAACTGTAATATCAATCTATAAATAAAATATATTTCAACTTCTCAGTATACATTCCCTACAATATTCATCTCCTCAAAATCTTCCTCGGATGAAACAAACTCCTCACTACGTACATAACCAGCATCTTTCATTAGCTCATTCAATCCATCCATCAAAGGGTAAATCTCATATGCATGAGGATTGGAAGTGTCCCCCACCAAAAAGGGTGAAAACTCAGTGCCGACATCAACCCAAGCACAACCAGGAGCCTTTCTCACACCCAAATTCCTCATGTAAGTCCTCACCTCTGCTAGTTTGCTCCAACGACCAGCGGCAGCATACATGTTGGCAATCAACACATAATAACCTGAATGATCAGGCTGCATTTCCAGCAATTTTCCAGCAGCCCATTCTCCCATCATTGTGTTTCCATGGATTCGACAAGCCCCTATGAGAGTAGCCCACATTGCAGATGTTGGCTTGTATGGCATCCCTGTGATAACCTCCTTTGCTTTGTTTAGAAGACCAGCCCTCCCAAAGAGATCAGCCATGCATGCATAGTGCTCAAGGCGTGGAACTATCCCATAAACATCTATCATCCTTTTAAAGAGAAATTGACCCTGGGCTACTAGACCAGAATGACTACAAGCTGTTAGGACTGCAACCATAGTTACTAGATCTGGCTTTATCTCCAACTTGCACATCTGTTCAAATAGTTTTAGAGCTGTTTCTCCATCACCCTTCATGCCATATCCCAATATCATAGAAGTGTATGTAACTTCATCTCTTGTGCTCAATGAATCAAACACTTTTCTGGCTTCTAAAACTTTGCCAGACCTTGCATACATGTCCACCAGGGCATTCCACAATAATAAATAGTCCTTAAACTCTTCACGCTTCATAATGTAGCAGTGAAACTCTTTGCCATGCTGCAGATTCGCTATGCGAGCACAGAGGGGAAGAACGCTTGCAATGGTCACATAATTAGGTTCAACACCCTTCCGTAACATTTCTCTAAAAAGGAAGGAGACTTCCTCGGTTCGATCCACGTGTGCATATCCAGAAAGTATGGCATTCCAAGATATCAAACCTTTCTCTTCCATTTTGTGAAACAGCATAAATGCATGCCCAAGATCTCTACACCTGGAATACATAGTAATCAATGCATTTTTCACATTATCAAACGCATCAATGCAAGTTCGTACCGCATGACCGTGAATCTCCTTTCCCAATTTAAGGGCTCCAATGTGGGAACACGCATTTAATCCAACCACCACAGCCACAGCATCCAGATGAACGGATGTTCTCATCTGGGAAATCAGCGTAAGTGCCCCTCTGAAATTGCCCGAATGCAAGCACCCTCCAGCAATGGTGTTCCATATAATCACATTCATTTCAACACCCTCCTCTTGCATGCTTCCAAACAGCTGAAACGCTTCATTCCACATACCCCTAGAGGCATAACAACTGATTATAGCGTTCCAAGAAACAGAATCTCTAATTGGCATATTATCAAACAAGTGACGCGCAACCTCCAGTTTCCCAAACTTACCATACATGGAAACCAAAGCATTGTGCACAAACAAGCACCGCTTCACGGAGCTAGCCTCAATAGACTTGTGTACCTCCACCCCAGTATTGATATCCAACGATTCCCCACAAGCCTTGAGAACAGATGGATAAGTGTATTCATCCGGTTCAATCTGCTTATTCAACATTTTCTTATACACAGAAAGAGCCTGCCCAAAGAACCCATTTTTAACATACGACGAGATAAGCATATTCCAATGCAAAGGGTCCAAAGTCCTAGAACTCTCAGTGACAAATTGGGCATCAGCAAGGAGATTAACATTTGTGTAAAAACTAATAAGCCTTGAAACCAACATAAGATTTTGATGAAATCCCAGTGAGATGATATGAGCGTGAAGCTGCTTACCCAGTGACAATGACTTAAAATCGGTGCAAGCAAAGAGAAGAGAGCTAATGGGGTGTAAGAGAAGGTGGGAAGAAGAAGAAGAAGAAGAAACATGGTGCTGTATTTGAAGGAAGGTTTTGAAAGCATTTGGTAGGTGGCCATGGGTCACATAGTCCTTGAGAGATGCAATGAGAACACCAACCATAGATGCATCACTACACAAGATGGGATTTTGAAGTGGTTTTTGGGGGGTTTGTTTCCATGAACTAGGGATGCACTTCTGAAGACGAGACAAGAAGAGGTGTGTGGGGATAGAAGGGAATGGGGAATGTGGCATAAACTAATAACAATGTCTGCGTTATGATCATGGCAAATACGAAGAACCAACCACATGTCTTCCCCAACATTCCAAGGCTTTGCTTTGCTTTCGTAACTTCTCCAACATCAAATAACGTGGGACTTCTCCGACACTGAATTAAGAAATGAATGGTCCAGAACAACCAAAATCAACACAAATTTTTCTACAGTTTCATCATATAGGGTTAAATATTATATTAAGTTTTTGTAAACATTATTTTGTTTTATTTTAATTTTCGTTTTCTAGATTTATGACTTTTTTACGGGTATATTTAGACATGAATAATAAAATAAAAACATTTAATTAAAATAATTACGTTAACAACGATATTTTGAATAAATATAATTAGATTTAGAAGTGTAAAGAAGTAAAGAGCGCGTTTTAGGAGCCGACCGCGACAGAAGAGAAAGAGAGAGGCTGTCTATTCGCGCCCCTCTCTATTTCTCCGCCAACGGCATCACAGCGTTTTCCGCTGTCTCCCTCCGCCGCTTTCATTTCCTTTCCGTGATCTGCATTTTCCGTTCTCTTCAGATGCAGCTTTTCTCCCATTCTTCGCCCTGCTGCACCGCCGCCGCGCCGGCGGCTAACTTGTCGGACCGGAAGACGAGATTTGTCTCTCCGTCATGGAGGAATTGCAAGGTCACATCTCCAATTCTTCGTCTCTCCGAGGTGCATTTCTTAACTTTATAGTTTCTTCGATACTTTCAATGCCTTGCAAATTTAGCATACGTCATTGTCGCATTTAAGCTTCGAATCAGTTATTTCAATACTTGAGCGGCGCAGCTGCTATTTTACTGCTGAATTTGATTATAATTTGTATGAACTTTGCGAAGCAAATACGTTGACTCTAATGTTGCCGTTTGAGCTTTGTATTTAGTTGCGCAACTTTTAGCTATCTATATTCGTGTTACGTTCATTGCGTTGAGTCGTTGACCCTGCGTAACTCACATGTTATGTATGGATTGTTTTTTATGTAGAATGACAAATTCAATGTGTCACGGTTAGCTCTTAGCCACTCTAGACGGACAGTTAAAGACCGGACCATATCAATGGCATTAGTGGGCAACACTGTTGGACCAAAGGGGGAGGTGGCCACCTCGTCTAGCATCTTGGTAATCTGAATCCTCATTCCATGCGATTTGTGGTTAATTTATTTTCTTTAATCGCTTGTTTACACTTGGCACTGTAAAAAGAGGAGAAGTTGTTGTATTTTCTTAGTTGAAGAGTAAGCCAACTATGAAGTTTGTTTAGTGTGTTTAGTAGACAGATAATAAAAAAATAAAGAGAAGTTCTAAATTATGATGGCAAAATGTATTTAATGTTTTCCTCTTCAAAAAAGTAGTATCAAATTTATCCTTTATTATAACTGAGATTTTTGTGTGTCCGTGTCTGCAGGCATATGATTTGATTCAGGGGGCACTTGTAAGTATTATTTATTTCTTGCGTCTCCATTTCATCTAACAGGATTTTGTTTTCATTTCTCAGAGATTTAATCTTCTCACTTTTTAGATTCATATTTCAATCCATTTGGGTGTTTATGTGTGTGCAGGAGTGGCTGTGTTCATTTTAGAATTCATATCGTGTTTAGTTTTCTTTGTTGATAATGCAAGATATTCCCACATTATGTCACTCATGCGACGTAGGATTAGGCTTAACAAAAGTTTATGTTTTTAGTTGGGCCGATTTATGCCATTAGACATGGATTATATGAAACTTATTTGTTATGCAAAAAGGTTTTTTTTTCAAGGGAAGATATTTTTGGAGAAACTAAACTATCTTTTCCCAAATGAAATCATCTATCCAGTCCTTGAAAGAAGATCTCACTTTTCGTTTGATTTTACCTCATTTTGAAATGTAACTATAAAACTATTGTCTGCAATAGTTCAATCATATTAAATCTAATAGTGACAGAAATCATTACAAAGCCTTATCCCACAGGGTGGGATAGGCTTAAGTAGGTGTTTGGAAGAGTTTATAGGGATCTAGTTTGACTCATTAAGGTAGCTTTTGACTCCCATAAATTTTTTGTGTATCTATCAAAATAAGCTCACTTTAACCTATTAGTTTCATGGCTAAATTTATGGCATAAGCCCTCTTGAGATAAGAGCTCATAAATAAATGCTTAATTAAGTTGTTGACCCAAACACTCCTTTAGCCTTTGTTTGGATTAGAGAGTTAATTTGAGGGAGTGGAAAAAGAAAGAAATAAAGAGAAAGAGAGTAGAAGAAAGTAAGATTTTTTGGATTAAGAGAAAGAGAGTAAAAATAAGTGAAAAGTGAAATAAAATTGATTTATTTTTAAGAATTTTATTTATTATTTTAATATTACTTTTTAATTATTTATTATTACTTTAATATTATTTCAAAATTATTATTATAATAAAATAAATTTTAAATTTATTTATTTTTAATAATTTTATTTATTATTTTTAATTATTATTTTAACATTTTCTTTTAATGTTTTGAAACTATTATAACTTTCTTCGTATTTTTAAGAAGAAAGTATTGTTTATCGAAAAGTGTGAACCATTACATAATTATACTAGCGGCTTTCCACTTCCTTCCACCTTCACTTTCTTTCCGCACCTTGATACAAACAAGGCCTTAATGATATTTAGCACTACGGATATGGAACAAAAAGTTGTTGACCATACAAATCCATTAGTTATTTACCAACATTTTTAAAAGGCTTCTTAACAAAATAAATTTGAAACTGTATGAGGATATTTGGATTAAGTTTGTAAAGTGACATTGGATAGTTTCAAACCTCGGGTAATTTCATAAGTTAATGAATCTCATTAATATGCTGTTATGTAATACTATGAAAGACATAATTTCCTATACAGGTGAGATGGAGTTCTGTTATGGACAGATCTTTACCTGATCCACCAACAGCTGTTTTTCTGCATGGGATCCTTGGTTGCAGGAAAAACTGGGGTGCGTGATACTGTATACATTTTTGTTTTTTACTAGCCTTTGGTGATATAATTTTTATGCATGCCTGAATTATTTCTATATATTGTGCATCATTATCATGTGGCAACAGTGATTGATTGCCCTTGATCAAACCACTTTTCTTTCTACATGCTCTCAAAACTGAACAATAATTTTAGAGTAGCTTTGATTGTGGTTCGAGATCTGTATATTTATAGTTATTAGTTACTATGTAACTGAGTGTTTCAAAGCCCCTATTTGTTCAGGTGAAAATGAAATAACATTTTACCCTTTTTTCTTTGGAGTTTCAATAATTTCAGTAGTTAATGATTCTTTTTGTTCCATATTCCTTTAGTTTCATTACCATTTTTCTTGCTGTTGATTAAAATGTTAACTGTTAAATGCACATATGTCTAGTTTTGTTATGGTGTATTAATTCATCAGAAAGATATTGTAGTATTGCATGAAAGTAGAGACTAAAATAAGAAAAATTGAGTTCCCTAAAACATGATAAATTTAAGCTTTTTGTGGAATTTATTGTGGGTTATGACTTATAGTGTGCTTTGTAGGATTTCTTTGTTGGTGGACATTCTTGCTATTGCAGAGTTGGTCCTTGGTTGATTATTTATTCTGTGAGGTTTTTTAAGTTTTCCTGATGTATAAAAATAAACTAAATTTAACTTATTCATCCTTTTTTAAATCAAAAGGAGTCTTGTTGGGTGAAAGAGCGGAAGTCTAAGCCAATTGACATATACGTATAAATATATCATCTGGTAGTTAATTGCTAGCATCCTTATGTGGTTTTGTTAAGGAAATAATTGTACTATATTCATCGAACCATAAATGAGTCACTTACCCTTGGCTTGCTTATTATATAAAACCAAATCTTTAATTTTGTGTTTGCATTTTTCTTTTTGTTTTAGTTTTCATGTGGTTTCTGATATTTAGCTTAGATATTTTATATTTGCAAATAAGTATCTCTAGTTCCCAGGAAAATATAATGAGAAAGAATGCATCGTTAGTTTCATAACTTGCTGCTGAAAGAATGATATTGCAGGAACTTTTGCTAGGAGATTGGCTCAAGAGTTTCCTACATGGCAGGTATTTTAACTTTACATTTTTATGCTAAGTTGTGTTAGGTATTATTTGCCATGTAAATATTTATATTTATACTAGTCATGACTCATGAATTTAAAACATCGTTAAAAGATTTTATTTAAAGTGGATGACGCAACACTTTCTTGTTTATGGATTGTGTGATGAGTTTGGATCAAATTATTTGACTCTGATTAGATAATATTTTGTTTTTTGGTATCGTAAATTTTGATTGTAGAGGAATTAATTTTGGATTTACATAAACCTGGATCTTGTTTTTTTCTTTTTGTTTGATTGACAGTTTCTTTTAGTAGACCTGCGATGTCACGGTGATTCAGCATCAATCAAGAAGAGAGGTCCCCACACTGTTGCATCTGCTGCTATTGATGTTTTGAAACTGGTGCGCTTTCTTTAACATGTTTCCTTAATCATTATCATATTTATGTGGTGGGTGTGCTAAAGAATGGGACAGGGTCTGTATCATTTTCACTCCACCCATTCCTAATGAAATTTTAACCCTGGTTCTACTGCATGGAATACCCAGTTTTCAACCATTTTGGTTTCCTCTTAGGGACTTGCACCCCACCTTGACCCTTCCTTTGTCTTTCATGATTTACCATCTCTCTCTAGTTTGGGTGAATTCGTCAAATATTTATTGGCTTTACCTTTACCACTCTAGTTACGGTATCTGTAGTTGGTTTTTATAGAAGTGGCGCTCTTGAATAAGCAAGCAGTGCAATTTCTGTTACAAAAAGAGCTCGAGTAAATAGAATTTTTGCTATAGCCTTTATGTGTTGATACCAACTAGTATCATATAGTTGAGTGAAAGCTAGATATGCGTTGCATTCTGGTTAATTTTAATTTCAATTTATTGTCCTTTTTTTAATGAATGCTAAATGATATCAATTTGTGGGAATTAAAATCCCTTGTGATTTTATTAAAATGAAACATTTTTTCTGTTTATAGAATATTTTACTTTTGATAGAAAACCTTGGAATGTTTAAAATTTAGGTCAAACTTCCTTGTTGATTATATTTATTCTGTTCTGTACACATGAAATTTATTTTTCCTTTCTTGTAATGATTTCCTCTTTGTTCTTGTGGATAGGTTCGAGATCTAAGAATAACACCTCGTGTGCTAGTTGGTCATAGCTTTGGGGGGAAAGGTTAGTTACTGATCGTTTTAAGTTAATTTTAAGTGCCTTTTTTCAGTAGCCATTTTTTCATACGTTCTTCCATTTTTCAGTTGTTTTGAGCATGGTGGACCAAGCTGCAAAGCCTCTTGCTCGGCCAGTGAGAGTAAGTCCAAATTCCATTGCTGTTTGCTTTTACTGGATGAAGGATTAGCTTTAAACTGTTTTGATCTTTGTGTTAAAAATATGCAACATGTTGGTTTGATCCTTTTTTGTGTGTTTTTAAATTTCGTGCATACTATAAGACTTAACAAGGCTTTAAGGATGAAAATATGGATAATGGAGGATGTCTTAATCATGCTGACACTCTATAATATATGCATGAGATTCAGATGACGGTAAAAATTTTGCATGGTACCAAAGGAGAAACTCCTATCATGATAAGAATTTATTCTGCATGGAATACTTTCTTTTACTATGACAATAAATGAACTTAAATCTGTACCCAAAAATTGTCTGTCTCTATGTATTATACTATTCATGAAGATGTACAGATGGAGATTCTTTTTATAATAAATTGTCTGGTAGGATAAAATGCATAAGAAAATGCGTATTATAAGTATCGAATTTAGAGGATGATTTGAGGTTAAAAGTGTGAACAGCCAACACAGTAGGTAATTATACCCTATAGAGATTCAGTTACCAGAGGAACTAATCATCAATTGTATAATTTGTAATAACTAATACTACTCATTAGAGATGTGCTGCTAATCATTTAATTACAACAGTCCCCCACAGCTATTGAGCTCCCAGCTTGTTACAAATGAATCCAGCCATACAGTGGCCAACACAGCTAAATCTGGCCAAATAGGCCGGAAGAGTTAAGTTGCAAATGTTTTTAATAAGTCCAAATATAAGGCCAAACAGAAGCAATGAGGTGAACAAAAGTCTGTAGAGCACCAAATTCAAACAGAAAATCGCTTGCAGGGAATACACAGCAACCAGCCTCCTGGAGTGCAGAACCAATACACAGTTGAAGTCTGTTGAAATCTATGCCACAATAGTGGCACAAGTGGACTGAAAAGTTCTGTCCAAAGAAAGAGAACACCAGTAATGGAGTAAGCGCAACTAGTTTATGTAGCATGTGAGAATTGAAACAATGGCAGTACTTCCCTGGAATTCTGTTAGAGTGTGGTAGAAGCTAGAGGTTGGTCATTGGTGCAGTTGACAGTCTGAAAAAACATCTATGATTAAGGATCAGTGGGAGGCAAGGTTGGAAAAGTTTGACAAGATAGCTGGAAGAATATGATGGTTGGAAAAAGCATCACACTTGCATTACATGTCCTTCTGCAAGGGAAAATGAGCAGAGGAAAGATGTATGCATGGGGGGTGCATGCAAATGGCAGAGATGATGAGTCTTTGTGTTGGGGGAAGGCGATTCTTCCAGTCAGAGGTAGTCAGCAGGAAATGAAGATGCCAGAAAAGTTGCTAGGTGTAGATGAAGGTGCCAGAAGTTACTCCTCAGTGCTTACTGGGTGTCTCATATTTAGACATTAAGGAGTTCTCAAAATAATATTGATTTATGTGTGAGATTCATTTTCTGATTCGACCTTTGAATGTCCTGGAAATGGAATATATATTAAAGACTTTAAAAAGCTCAACTAGATAACAAATTAAGACTATTAAAAAATCAGTAGGGAGGAAAAGTCAGAGTTGACAAAGATTTTAACTATGGTTTCTGTTTTTTGTTCGTCTGTATTTATGTATGCGTGCTTCTCAACTGTTTCATACTTGTTTCTATGCTATTTGAAGGCTTGGGTTCTCGATGCAACTCCTGGAAAAGTTCGAGCAGGTGGAGATGGAGAAGATCATCCAGCAGAACTCATATCCTTTCTAAGCACACTGCCAAAGGAGGTAGATCTATAATCAATTTTTTTTATCCCCTTCAATTAATATCCTTTTTGAAAAAACAAATGTAATAGTGATGTTAATTTGATACAATGTGTTGCTCTTGTTTTGATTCCTCAACTTCAAGGAGTGGTTGTTGAGTTTGATCTGAATTCCTGTTTTGATAATTATTGAGTTTCCTATTCCTATTTGATTATTAAATTCAAAGTTTTAATTGTAATTAATACTAAGATACTGAGTTGTATGGAATATTTGTTTCTAATTGGGAACTAGGAAATTCATAAGGATTTTATTAAGGAGGCTTCTATCAATCAAATTCTTGGGGGTTATATAGATATCATATTTGTACTAGGGTTTAGGGAATAATTAGAGATACGAGAATAAGGATGAGTGTGAGAAAGATTGTGTTGTGAGGTCACATGTCCTCACAGGGTTTAATGGATTCGTAGTGAAAGTGGTGAGCTAGTTATGGGATCTAGGAGATAGAGAGTGCTAAAATTAATATCCTGTGACCTTGT
Organism: Macrotyloma uniflorum; assembly: GCA_016859785.1. Lineage (NCBI taxonomy): Eukaryota > Viridiplantae > Streptophyta > Magnoliopsida > Fabales > Fabaceae > Macrotyloma > Macrotyloma uniflorum. The sequence goes on from BDMB01000002.1 coordinate 1,115,042, forward strand.
TTTGATAGTAGATTTAATCTCTTCTCATCATGTTAAGCTGTGTGTGAGTTTGTGACACTTTTATTTAATTCGCATGATTTATTGAAAGTTAAATAATTTAAATAAGGGGATATGGTATTCCCCCAGCATTTGTAGCTTTGACACGGTACTATCAAATAAAAGAGAACTAGGGATAGGTAACAAAGGAAAGTATAGGAGTATATAGAGGTGGGGAGGGGAGGAAAAATAGAGGGAATTGTGGGAATAAAGCTGGCCACTATTATAATTACTATGCAAATTAACTTTTATTATTAACATTTTCTGCGCTTTTGATTATCATCTCAGTAACATAATAACTATCTTCGTTTACTCTTTAGCTTCTTTTATATGAATAAATTGACAGAATGGTTTTTCTTTTTGTTCTATATTGTGACCAATCCTTTTATTTTTCTATGATAATTTCCTCAAGGAAGGTCTCTACAAAGCGGGACGTTGTCCGAGCTCTTATACAACAAGGATTTTCGAATGATGTGGCACAGGTACATAACTATGGCATACTTTGATATTGATTGCTGTTCAATTTTTGTGTAATACTTGCTTTACAGTGTAAGAAATTTTGGGTTTATTGATAGTATACAGTTTTAGAAATTTCTTGTTTATAATAGGTGTCAGAAATTTCGTGTTTAGTGATAGTTGGATAGCGTATGCTTTTTCTTGATTCAATGATGGTATAAATAAGGTCATTATTGGTGAAGCTGATACCCAGGAAAGTATTTGGTCACTATCCAGTTTACTCCTCGACCCTTAAGGCTTTCACTGTCATTTTATGCTATCGTAAAAATTATAGAATGCATGATTCATGGTAAAGTATAGTGCCCTGAAGGCATTCGTTAAATTCTATATTGAAAAGTTTATAAAATTGGCATCAAGTGATGGAAGATGTTTATAAAATTGCCACAAATTATGACGATCTTTAACAGTCTACACATAGCCTGTAGATGTTAATTGAGTTAGAAAATCAGTCCAACTGTAGAACTAATCAGTAAATGATGAACATATCTATATTAAATATTCATAGATGAACACTAGGGTTTTACTCCTTTAGGAAAGCTCAGTTTGATTGTCTATCTGAATTGTCATACATCTATAATTGTTTCTAAAGACGATTGGTTAAACAAAATATCAAGAGCTTTGTTGTCTTGATGAATAAGTTGGATGTTACAAAAACAACATAGTTCACGTTAAAATAAATAAAGATCGAAACAATAAATATTTTGGCCATTGTTGTCCTTCTATTAATTTTTTATTTTTTTTCTTCTGTTCTTCATGTAGTGGGTTGTGACTAACCTGCGACCTTCCCGCTCTTCTGGTTCGCAATCATCAAACTTCTCATGGGTGTTTGACCTAAGCGGAATTGCAGAAATGTATCATTCCTATGAAGAAACAAATTTGTGGTACCTACTGTGATCTATGATGACAATGCTAGCTATAATATATTGATCAATCGGCATAACTTCTTTGGTTGAGATGTGTTCCTTCCTGCCTTGAGTATGAATTAGAATGATAGTGTCAGGTCCTATATCAGTATGATTGTTAATTTTATATTTTTTTGTATTTCTGAAGAAATAATGCCCTGGTTAGTGTATTTACTGATGCCAGGATTAATGATGTGTGCAATCGCATTTAATTTTGAACTTAATCTCTCCATACGGAAGATTGTGTGGAACCAATAATGCTTTATGCTTCTGTTCGTAGGAAAATTGTTGAAGATGTACCTCGTGGGGTGCATATGAACTTTTTGAAAGCAGAAAGAAGCTTGCATAGATGGGCTCTTGAAGATCTTCGGCGGATCCATGCAGCTGAAGAGCTTGCTGCTGAGGAAGGAGGTGGAGTTGAAATGCACGTCCTTGAAGATGCTGGCCATTGGGTATGTTATGACATACGGTTATTATTTTTAGAGCATGATCTCCTCCCATACGTGTCTCTCACCTTACAAGATTATGCTATCTTCCAAAATATTTTCAATAGAGCATCCTAGAATTAGGAAATAGTTAGGGCCGGTGATTTTATTCATTATTAAATATTGATATTAATGTTAGGTTCTAACATGACAACTTGCGCGATACATGTAAAAATTGATAAAATGAACTCTCAAAAAGTGAGGGGTTGACACTTTTTAGTAATTTGGCAAATCCTTCAGACTCGTAAACCAAGATGAAAATGTGTATGTGATGCATAAATTTATTTTGATCCAAATATTATATTCTCTCCCCAAAAGGACAGGTATGTACTTGGATAATTTTCCAAATGTTGTGAAGTGTTTGCTCGCTTACCATTCAAAAAGTGAGAGGAATTCGTTTAGAGCATCATGTATTGTTAGAGATGGGAGAATGGAATTACTTGCACATTTTTAGTGATTTAAGTAGCGGTTAGATTCTTCCATTATTCGGCACTCTGTTGTTTGTTATACTAAGTTTTGGAATTGTTTAATGTGGTTACATTAAATGATGGAATGAGGATGAATTGTCATTTGGAACTTGTTTGTGACACCATTTAAGAGAAGATTGATTTACTTTGTCCATGAACAGGTGCATGCTGATAATCCGGAAGGACTCTTCAGGATATTGTCATCATCTTTCCAGGGAGGCAAGACCTGAGTTTACAAATCTGTCCTCGTTTGATTTCTATTTATTCGTGAGTAGATGGTTGGTTGCCTTCAAAGTTTGATGCTTTTCCTTCTTCCAATAATTTTTTTTGTCTAGCTATCCCTTTTGTATATGATATTTATTTTTTCTACTTAGATCTCTTGTACATCACTGTAATATATATATTTTTTCTATCGTTACTCTATTCACTAAATCTCTTGCTCCGAAGTTTGATGTCCTTGATCTTCGAGTAGCGTTGATGTCTAAACTAAATGTACACGACCATTACTTTAGTTGCTTTGTCTGCAGGTAATTCTCCACTACTTGAGTATGTTTAGAAATTTAAATTTGAGATAAATTTCTTCTTTAAATTTAAAAATAGTCTTTTTAATCCTTAATATAAAAAAAATGTCAGTCCTTTTATACAATTTTTTTATATATATATTTCAATGCAGTAAAAATAACAGAGATTACAATATATTTTTAAATTAAATGAATTAAAATAAATAAATTTAAGAGACTAAAAAATGTTAAATCAATGAGATATTTAAATACTAGTATCATAATAATGTTCATTTTATATAACTGACTGTTTTAATTAATAAATACTTCTAAAATATATTATAATCAAAATTCATAATAAAATAATGATTTTAATATATAAATATATTTGAGATTTATGATAAAAAAATATATTATAATATTATTTTTAATTATTAACAGTTTTTTTTAGTGATAAGAAATTTTTGTAAAAGAAATGTTCTAAAGTCTTTGTTATTAGATAAGAAGATTAATAACAATGTACTTTTAAACATATATCTTTTCTATACATTTTCTATAGTTAGTTTAAAAGTACTAAATCGTGATTTAAATTTATTAAATAAAATTCGACATTTTATAGCTAAAACTAAAGTGAAGTTTATAAACTTTGTAATTTTTAATAAATGTCAGCTATTTGGGGTGAACACAGGTAAGATTTATAAGTATTTCATTGTTTTGCAGATATCATGGGGTAGAATGAATGACTGCTTGCTGCTTCTTTCTTCAGCTTATATATTTCTTCATCCTGCTGAGGTACCCATCTTCAGATTTTTGGGATTTTAGCAGCAACAATTGTGGTTATTTGGTAGCAACTTCTCACAACACAGCACAACAGATTGTGACAAAACAGAGAGAGCAATTTAAAACCTTGGCAATGCCAGCCAAAGATCATAACAACTTTTGGACGAAAACGTGTAATAGAGTCCTCTTATCTTTTCATGCCCTTCTGCTAAACCATTTTTCTTGGTGATATTTGCCTGCATTGTGGTCCTCTTAATTATTAGACCATGATGAGCACTGCCATTGGTGTCGCAGACATAGTATAGTGGCCCTTTCCGATGCCATCTATCACCACAGTGCCTCTGCCCCAGTTGTTGGTCAAACAAATCCTGTCATATTTGAATTCATAAACGCTTTGCTATCTCCTACCATAATTTCCCCAAACCTCCCTACCAAAATCACAGTCACCAACACACACGAAGCATAGTTTCTTGGCTTTCTTCATTTTGATGTCCCCCACCAAACCATATCTTTCTTTAACTTAATTAACACAAATATTTAATGCCATAATTCATGGGAGTGTGGAACTTCCATGCAAAGCACAAGTTTTTCCCAAGTCATTAGCGTGATTCATTTATAAGATCCCGCGCCATGATTGTCGGCTTCGTCTTGTTTGCTACTTTGGTGACTGATCATGCTGTTCATGTATGTCAACACAAGACCACATTCTACGAACCATCAATAATAGCACCACTTCTACTGTGATGCAAATCATTTTCCCTTATAAACACTATGTTTTTCATGCCTTCAACCAATTAATGATGTTAGCATTTTAAATTTCATTAATATATAAAAACAGTGCTAATAATATAACATTATCTAATACATTCTTGGTTGAAATTTATCAAAAATACAATTTTTTAAAACCTAATTACAGGATTTTATGTCTAAACTAATAATTTTTAATATTTTAAATGATGTTAGAGAGTATATTTGTTTTTGTCGTACATATATATTTTTATTTTATGTCTGAAATTTCATAATAATAATAATAATATTATATGATTTTTTGGCGTGACCTTATCCTAAAAAAAATAGAGAAAGAAAGAAAAAAGAAATGAAAGGATAGTTGTGGTGCTTAATCCATTTTTGCAAGTTGCAAGGAACGCATGCAGGTGACGTGGCATCTCCAAACTCACTTTTTATTTACCCAAACCCAACCCCTCAAACGCAACACAACACTGCACGAATTTCTCACTCTCATTCTCTCTTTCGATTCCACGCTTCTCTCCTTCCTTCCGCTCAACGGCGTTTTTCACTGTGGCCACCGGTAACCTCTCTCTCTTCTCCGCGCGCAATCTCTAATTCTCTCTTATTATGATTCTTATTATAGGTTCAATTTTCCGAACGCTGATTTAACTAGCTTTATAAGTAACCTCAATTTCTTTGTTCAATGTGTGATAATGTAATTGTATTGTGATAATACCGAGTTTTGAACTAGGATGCGTTGATTGTTGAAACTGAATTCTAAACTGCAGCTAGGTTTCATTTCGTTAAGATCCACCTAATGTTCAAACTAAATAGTGTATGTTAATGTTAGGATTTAGGTGATGATAGCGTCTTCGATTTAATTATTAGCGAAAGAATGATAGTCTTGATTACTACGCACTCTAGGGTTTGGTTTGAAGTTCCTCAACCCGAAACTATAGCCGGTATAATTTTTAGCACTCTTACCACGTGCTTTACACACTCTAGATGACTTAGATTGGTGGCCTTTTCTAATCCTGCTTTTCTCAGTTCCCATTTTAGATGAGCTTCTCAACAAACACATGTAGGACAAAAAACAAGGATGTAAAACAAATCAAACTTTTGGCTTAAGTTGAAACCAACTCATTCGTCTCAATTATTTTAGAAACACTCGTCGAATTTTTCCTAAGTTGAAATGCATAACTTGATTAGAACTTGTTGGAGAAGTTTGATTGACTTTATATTCCTATTTCTTTTTAAAAGTGTTTGTCAAGAAGTTTATTCGAGTTTGAATATTAATTTTTTATTATTTCGGTCCTCTTTTTTTAATTCCTGAAGATTTTTTTAATCTCCCCTCATTATGTCTTGTGTTCTCTTCATTTCTGTTATTTCTTAATCTAGCATTTCCATGTTCAAAGAGATTATGTACTCAATTTGTTTTACATACTTTGTCATTGAATTGTTTTGGATAATTCTGATTTGAAGATGCAGGCTGTTACCATTTATTTTTAATAAAAATTAATAATATTAAAAATAATAATTTTATAGACATAACTTCTCTGATATGAAAAATTCATTATTCTTGGTTTTCAGTGTGAACCTTTTCAGTTTGTGGACACGCTTTAATGTACAGAAACAGCAATATTGTGGCTAGGATTTTTGATCGTCAAATTTGCACTCCTGCTCCTGGCACTAGTGTAATTTCTTCTCACTACCAGTTATATTTATGATTGTTTTTTTCTTAAAATTGTTACAAGTGTTGTCTTCTTCAGCCGCTTTTTTGTTTTTTATCTCGCTCGGTGTAGGATAATTGATGCAAACAAATTATGTTTAGCTACTTGAGTTTTTTAAGTACTTCAAAAACGGGGATTGTTCCTTCTAGTTTTTTTGGAGGAGGGAATGTTAAGAAGAAATTGTTTGTGAACATCCCCGGTGAACTTTCAAAAACATGAGTGAGGGAAGATAAATAAGGTTTTTCTTTGTTACATTTTTATATTTTGAGAGGTTGGACAGTTTATTTGATTCTAGTTGAATTAGTTAGTGTATAACCTGATGTTTTTAAAGTGGAAGCTTTAAATGCAATATATATATATATATATATATATATATATATATAAATATGGTGTCCCATTTTGGAAAATCTGCTTTCACTTTATCAGATGGACAAACTAGCTTAGTGGGAAATTTATGAATTTGTGGTCTTGTTCCTCTGTTGAAGGAACCTGAATTGAATTTAATTTTTGCAGGTGTAATTTAATTCTTGCAGGTTCATCATGCTCGGAGATTCTATGAAAATTTGGTACCGAGTTACACAGTTTATGAGGTTGAGTGCCCAGACCATTCATTCCGTAAATTCACCGATGATGGACAATACCTTATAAGTTTCAGCAGAAATCATCAGGAGTTGATCGTTTATAGGCCTAGATGGCTTTCTTTTTCATGCAAAGATGAAGATTGTGATGAACATGATTTGCCATCTAGAGCCAAAATATTTGACAGTTTTTTCACCCAATTGTATTGTGTGCCACTTGCTTCCTGCAATGAACTTATATGTAAAGATTTCTTTCTTTACATGGAGACTAAGCAATTTGGACTGTTTGCTACTTCCACCGCCCAAATTCATGATGCACCTGCTGTTGGAGGAGCTGTTCTTGGTGTTCCTTCAATTGAGAAGATAACATTCCACCTCTTGAGGTTCTTACTCATCATTCTTTATATTTTTTTTTTTTCTGATCTTCAAAATAACAACACGAATCATTCTCTGATCACTCTGGATTTATATGTTTTTCCCCATTTCTCTGACCTATTCAATTAGACTGGAAGATGGCGAGATCTTGGACAAGAAGGTCTTTTGTAATGACTTTGTTAATTTAACCCATAATACGGGTGTCTTCTTGTATGATGACCTATTGGCAATTGTATCACTTCGCTATCAAACTATACACATTCTTCAAATTAGAGATGCTGACTTTGTTTATGTACGCGCTATTGGGGAATTCTGCCGCGAAGATGATGAGCTTTTTCTCAATTCAAATGCTCAGGTCCGTAAGCTTTTGGTATTGACTTTATTGGAATGTGTTTTGTTGCGCATGCCATTACATAGATTGATATGGTTTTGTTGAACATTTATTTCTAATTAAACATTCTTTCAAGATTTTGTGTCTGCTCAGTTGGTGGAACTGGGACATGCAACAAGAGTGCATGGGTTCAAACTTCACAATTCACTCCGCCCCCGTTTTCCATTCCCTTACCCTCTCCCTCCCCCTTGGGGCTTTCCATGAGCCTCCCCAAGGCTTTGCCTCGACAGTGGGTCCTCCCTTGAGCTAAAAAGAAAATCTTTTAAGGATACTTATACAATTCAAGGGCAAGCCTTGGCACGGCAATAAGGTTGTTTGCTTATGACTTAGAGGTCTTGGGGTCAAATCCTAGAAGCAATCTCTGCTTGGAGGGTTAAGGTTGCACACTTTTACCCTCCCTAGATACAACTCTGGGTGAGAGCCCTTGTCCTTGTACACTGGGCTATCCTTTAATGCTTTTACAGTTCATTTTTTAAAATTACTGGGATTGGTAACATCATTGGAATGCTTTTCATTTCTGTTTGTGGTTCAAGTTAATAATTTTGTGATCATCTTTAATTGTCACTACATCCCAATCATCCTTTATCAATTTTGAAGCATTTCAAGCTCAGTATTGATAATTCTGATGGTTTTGTAACATATTTAAAAAACTAAACTCACAAAAATGAAGGCCAATCACCAATCATTCTGACAGGGCATGGCATTGTCTGACAAAAATAAACAGCATCATATGCCTGGGGTCCACATTGAAAATCACGTGCATCAAGGCCAGCCTAATCTGGGGAGTTCTTTCCTAAGTGGTATAAAACAGCGATTGCTTTCATTCATATTCCAGGGACTATGGAATGAAGAAAGAGATGATACCTTGGTTGGTCTTCTAAATTTACTTGTTATTGCTGTACAGTATTCTCTTTCAGTTTTTTATGACTTTTATTCTATGCTTAACGTGTTCAGTTCTTATATTATATTGGAATGTTATAAAAACCTAGCCGATTTCATGATATTGGTCCTTTCCTTTTTTACACCCTCTCCTAAGCTGAATTTTTTTTTTCCTTTTGTTCTTCACAGCAATTGTTTTAATATCTCATGTCTTATATGCTGTCACTTACCTTTGAACTTTGTTTGTTCCTCTACATCCACATTTCTCTGTCTTCATCACAGGCATATACATGTGCGGTGATTGTTGAATTGTAGTCCAACACAGTCATTGTTATACATACACAAGCACACACACTTTTTGCATTAATTTAAAAGGATAAATTACAATAAAGGAATTTTTGGTAAAAATATTTCCATTTTAAGAATAATTAACTACACAACCAGTTAATCATGTTCAAAGAATGGTACTGAATAATAACCTATTGACTTGATTAACCACTTGTATGCTTAATGATTCCTGGACTATAAACACTTCTACTATTCCTTCGCTGTAATTTTCCGTTGTCTGCATTCCCACATATCCCATCATTATTAGGAATTCGACAAGCATGGGTATGCATATGGAAAAGGAATTATTCTAAAATCTGAAATATCAGGCCTATGTGTTCTTCTTGTATGGGTGTGTAAACAAACATATATGTACCTTTTTAAATGTTTACCCCTTCCATTTTTCCTAATTACTGTTTTGTAATTTTTGCTGTTTTTATTTTCTGTGTTCCTAGGTTGTGGGTGTACACCACATTGGCTGTTGTGCATATATGACCTAGCTCTGTATCTTTCCAATTCATTTTTTTAATATGTAAAAATTAATTTTTTATTATTTCCCCCCTATCTACCAGCGGATTCAAGGACTTAGGAAGAAATTTTACTTCCACTTTCAAGATTACGTTGATTTGATTATCTGGAAGGTAGGGTCTTTGACACATTTTATGCATCTTAAATGACTTTGTCACAGTTTTATCATCTCAAGAACATTTGACTAATGGATTAAACCTTTATGTTTTTTCACCTGTGCATACCATAAGGTATGTAACATTTACATCTATTCAATTCATGGGCAGGTACAATTCTTGGACCGACATCATTTGCTGATCAAGTTTGGTAGCGTAGATGGAGAGGGTGAGCTCTCTGTGTCTTTTTCTTTTAACTCTTTATATTCTTACTGTACCATCCACAGTCCCTAAGAAAAGAAAAATTCTTCTAAGAATCTGAGGAGTAGGCCAACAAAGCCAAAATATAAAATCAAAATGGTATAGCATATGTTGTTTTCTTTAGCTTGCGTATGTGGCCGTCCTACTTCCAAGTGGAGTCCTGGCTTTACTGTAGGAGTCTCCTCCACACTATAGAGAGATATTTGGTTGAAACCAGGGTCAACCTATCTGGTTGAAAACTATTAGTGTCAAGGATTAATGCTTAAATCTTGATGCTGATAACTAAAATGGTAATTTTCTTTTAATTTGCCCCCTCAAAGCATAGTTTCACCACCCTATTACTGAAATTGAATTTAGTTATCAGACCGGGTTAGCAAGGATGGAAGTCTTGATCACTAGGTCATAGAGATCTCATGCAATCATACCATGTTAGGGAAGTTTATCAGTTAAGTGGCTCCAAGAATGATTTTTGATATCTTACAATTTGGTACAGATAGTAAAAAAATGGGCCACAGGGCTCATGTTTAGGTCTTTATCTGATTAAACATCCCAGAAAATTTCAACGTGGAAATTTGAGTGAAATCATTATGCTCTCTATTAAAGTAATACGACAAATGTGTTAATCTTTCATGCTTTCAAGCCTCAGGTGTCACGAAATGCTGATCACCACCCAGCTTTTGTTGCTGTATATAAGATGGATACGACTGAAATCATATCATTTTATCAGGTAAATTTGTTTTTCATCGTAGTTCTATTTTCTTCTTGGGTTCTATGTGTTTTCTCTGACTCAGTTTTACATCTTATCAGAATTCAGCAGATGATCTTTACCTGTTGTTTGAGCAATTCTGTGACCACTTCCATGCAGCATCAAGGAATTCAATGTATATGAATTTCATATCTTCTCATTCAAACAATATCCATGCACGGGAACAGCTACGGAGCATAAAAGATAAGGCTAGCAATCCTTCACAGGTAGTGAGTTGTTATTGGTTGTATCCTACTAATCACTCACCTCCTCTGTCCCTCCCTCCCTGGATAAACCGAAAGACAATGTACCTCATGTACTAATGAGTTTTGTATATATATTTTGATTGTTTTGCAGTTTGTGAAGAAGATGCTTGCGTCTTTGCCTTTCAGCTGTCAGTCTCAGAGTCCTTCCCCTTATTTTGACCAATCTCTTTTTCGGTTTGATGACAAGGTTACTATAGATGTTTGCTAGCTTCTCTATTTTCCATGCAGTGGCCAGATTTTTTTTAATTAAATTTTATATCTGGGACAAAGTTGGGTATATACTTGTGAAAGTGGATTTCCATCTGTTCGATAAGCAGTAATAAATAATATTTTGGTTGGAATGGGGGATAACATTGAGCTCCTCCTTTGGAGACGGGCTATAACATTAATTGGAATTATTGCTTAGGGCCTGTCTTTTTATCCTGTTGGGAGGTATCATACCGAATGCCCATTTTTTCAATGTTGTGGCATTTAGATACGTAAAAGGAAATTTGAAGCTGAGTTTCTTTTGTTGGATGTGGCAGCAACCTTTGCAACACTGATATTGACACCTGGTATATTAAAAGGGATATAGTTATTGGAATATAGATTCTAGAGGCTGATTACTGGTGTAAAAGTAAAGATTCCATTCCAAAAGAGGGGTGACTGGAGGTGTAGGATTTTACTTTGAATTACTTTTGTTTTGCAAGAAGGATTCTCTACGGTTAATTTATGTGGGAAAAAGGGGATTGGAGGGAGTGGGTGGAGGGAAGAAAATTTGACTTGCTTGTTGTTGCGCCATAGGGGGTTGCTTGTATACACACATTAAAGACACGCACATACACAATTATCTGCAAGATTTGCTAAATAATGAATGAAAAAAATTCTCAGTCGTTAATTAACTTCTATTTCTCCCCTTTATAATCCACTTAAAATTTATGTTTTTTCACTTGTGTACTTTTAATCCTTTCCCATCATTGCAGCTGATTTCTGCAACTGATCGACATAGGCAGTCAACTGACCATCCAATCAAGTTCATTTTAAGGAGGTTTCCAGGTTCGCTCAAATTTAAGATCAAACCAGGTGCACTTTTTCTCCTTTTCAAGCTTATTTGCTTTCTAAATTTAAAAATGAAAAGGTTCCTTCATTTTCGAAAGTAAAATGAGGGATGGGATGTGGGTTTTCTAATATGGAGGAAGCGTGATAGAGTGAAATGGATGGGGTAATTGTTTACGAGAAGAATCATCAAGTTATCCACTCAACTTTCATCTGTTTTCTGAACATGAATATAACAAAATCTTTTTCATGCTTAAAAATTTATTGTTTAGGTCCTGAAGCTGGTAGTATGGATGGTCGTGCAAAAAAGATTTCTTCGTTCCTTTTTCATCCAATTTTGCCCCTTGCCCTCTCCGTTCAACAGACTTTGTTCTTGCAGCCTTCAGTTGTAAATATCCACTTTCGAAGATGAGCTTAGAATTATAGATTAAAAAAAAAAAATGAGTGTAGATTTACTTCCCTTCCACTGCCTAATCAAGAGGATGTATATTCAGTCGGTACTTCCAAAATGTATTTCAGTCAGATTCTAATTATTGCTGTGACAGTAAACGTACTTTTAAATTTTGGTCATTTGATTTTGAAGTTTAACGGCTATCTGATATCAGAAATATAGCTTTACACTCTCACTCAATTCCGGTTATGATTCTTAAGAAAGTTATTTTAGTAGTTTACAATCTCAATATTCATAATTTATGATTTGATGATATCATTATATATTCTATTCTCGTAATTTTTTTTCTAAAATGTTAAACTAGTTTTATCACATGGATTTTTTATTTGCCTATACGCTCGTTTAACTTTTCGATTAGACATGTTTTAACGATTATATTGCCTTAATATGAATTGTTAATATCAATTATATCTAATATTCGTTAAAATGATTTCACAATTATTAATTAAAAACACCATTCTAATTTAATTATTTGCATTTTGGTGCACAGAATAATTATTGGAGTATAAATTTTATGTGAATAATCACAAAAAAGGGTGACAAACGTTGCGCGCGAGTTGAAATCAAGTTCTCATTTAATTAGGTTATATTTACTTAGATTCAGTTTGAGTTTATCAATTTTATTAGAAGAGTTATAGAAAAAGAAAGGGCTGTTTTAGCATATGAGAGAGAATGTCTGCTTTCATAAAGGTTCCTATTTTAGCTTTCGTACATAACCCATCATATGAACAGAATATTTGAACAATGCGAAAGCAAGGTGGATCGTTTCCATAGGTGGTCTATAATTTATAGTATATTTTATTTAATTTTTTAGATTTAATTATTTATTAATATTTTAACTTTTCAACACATGTTAACATTATCACTTGAATCACATAATTCATATAAAATAAATAATAGGTTACAATTTCAAAAACTTCTTCAAAAATCCTGTGTCACGGATTAAATTAGTTATTTAGTCAAAAAAATTGAGTGTGAATGTTTTGGTGATTAAACACTAGGCCTCGAATATATATTGATGAATCAACGAGGACAATTACAAAAAGTAACTGCATAACAATATATAATCTATTGCTAGGCGAATATAACATCATAAGCTTGGACCTAAAGCAAAGGACACTGACTTGGGAATGATCTATAATGATACATTGCTCCACTGGGGGCATCAACTCCTACTACTAAAGAGGTCTCTAAGATCAAAATTTAGCATTGGAATTGAATATTTTTCTCAAATTCAGGTGACCACCACAGGTGTAGGAGCTCCTGAAATTCTGATGTAAGATTGACTTGAATGTTGAAGGGGATATGTGGTATGTGTACCAAAGGATTCATTATTGTATGTTTGATTGAACCCTGACCACTTCATTTGCATGAAACTACTCTTCCTCCACGGACCCATGTGCATTTTCTTCTCCTTCATTGATTTCTTTGCAGCATTGCACAGCACTCGAACAATCGCAGTTAAGTACTCCGGTTTTCCAATATAAAATTCAGGCAAACAGGACACAAGTTTCTGATATTTTTCACCTGCTTTTGCAATCTGAAACTGCTCCCTCAATTCCAATTCTATCAGAAAATGGATCTGCTTCCCTGTTGAGGTGTTTGCTATTACCTCAATACATTCATGACACCCTAACACATACAACATCTCAAATTAACTCAATAACCTCTGTTTCAAAACAACATTAAATTTTGGTATATAAATTATTACATTTACCTCCTGGAAACTTTTTTGTGGTTCCCCATTTTGAAATACAAAGGTTTGTAGTGAATCCTCTGTCTCGGAGCTCAGTAACTACTTGTCTTCTCAAACAGGTGGTGCAATCCAAAGAGTTGTTAGGCTTAAAACAGCTGCAAAAATCCGAACCTTTCACTTCTTCTATGATTCGACCAACCTCACGTCTCAATTTTGACCCACTCAGATGGTACCGCTCCAAAATTTCCTAAACACAAATTAAATCATTAGCCAAATTCAAAATACTTAGTAAAATAATCACATATTTAAAAACCCTCTATAAAATTAGCAAAATTAAGCAGTTATTTCTCCAGAAATTTTAGTGAAGATTTAGTTTTCAACTTTTCAAACATCAAGTAATTTTTCAATTATCAGATATTTTTTTAGTTATCAACTAAATTTTCAACCAGCTATGTCAAATAAATATTCCTATATATTAATTTAAAAAAATCATGTTAAACTAAATAAATATCTTAAAGGAATATTCGAATACTTTAAGTATCAAACAATTGGTGTAATATAATTTTATTTAGATGAAAGGATAAATATATAAGAATATTATATTTTTTATTTCTGTAGAAGAATATTATTATATCTTGAATCTCCATATACACACAAAATATGAATTTATGGGAGGTTTCATGAATGACCAGAATTAAGATATGATGTGCAACTTTAGCAAGTTTGTCACTGATCACGACCACAAAAACTAAGCAGAAAAGAAAATATCAATTTATCATTTAGTTTTTGTCAACAATCCTTCAAATAAAAAGATACAAATCAACACCAATCTTCTCAAAAATCAGAAAAAAAAAAAAAACAATCATTTCTCTCTGTTACTCGTTTTAAGAGATTAATTTATGCAACAAAGTAACCTACTCAGCTAAAACCAGACCAATCAAATAGCTAATCAGAATGAATATCTGGGTTGATAATGCAGATTGAAAACAAATCCATTCCATGTTATATACTGTATCCTTAAATCAACCATGTGTGAAAATAAAATCAATTGGCCAGAAGGGTATTTGGTTCTATCTCATTTAGCTTTGATTAAACAGCAATTAAACCAGATAAAGTTTCATGAACGAATATTGAAAAATGAAGAGTATGTATATAGAATGTACCTTAAGCAGTGCAACCTGAGATTCCCAATACGAAGTCCTATCGCGTGAGTCATTAGAATCGCAGTTGTTTTCCCACCACAGATCCTCTTCCTCCTCATGCAGCTCTGATTCACTGGAATAATTGGAATCGAAATGATAACATTGTTCATCAATGAACATAGACACTTTTTCTTCCAGGCTATCCATGCTGGCCCTTGATTCACTCTTCAACAACACCAGAGATTATTAACACCACCTTTAATTTCTATCTCGTTCCTGTGCAATAACAAATGAAAGGACAGTGTTTTATTAAGTCGGTGGAAGAAGAGATCATAAAAAAACAATTCTCTTCTTACAACAAAATCAACTTCTTGTGGATGTATTTATAGGCACAGGGTTTGCCATATGATATTATTCTATAGATGCATGTGGCCGTGTGTATATGCTACCATCAAAATAATGGACATGCATGATGTTAGGTACTGTTACCATCCTATTTCTGTTTCTTATTAATGCTTAATTCTCCATCATCATTTTTCAGAAAGACTAATTCTAGCTATATATCCAAGACAAACTTATCCACCCATATCTTACCAAAATGTCTCTTCAAATAAGGAAATTTCATAACCACAATAATGTTTCTCACCATAATTAAATGATTTAATGATTTGTCAGTAGTTACTCTATACCAGACTTTAACATGTTGGTGTTAAATTTGTATTAAATGAAAAAAAAAAGCTTGAACTTGTAATTAGTGGTTGATTTCTCAGTTGTTTCTTCTGATATACATTATTCTATTTTCTTGGTTTGTTTCTTCTGATATAAATTATTCTAATTTCTTGGTTTGTTTCCAACAGTATTTAATTAGAGAAGAAAATATCTTGGAAATTTATCTTTGATTAAAGTATATGATTGTGATTGAGGGCTCTGCATCAATGTCAAACTAGGTACCACAATTGAATGTGTGGTGTAGCAGTAGGAAGTCATCATCAGCAACCAATCACAAACCAAAATATCTGTTCTATATTTCTACACCAATCTCAACTTTAGGACCACTCTACTATTTCGGAACTCCAAAATAAGGCTAACATACACATTCTAGTTATATATTTTACACCTCCATTGAAAATAGAAAACAAAAATGATAAAATGCCCTGAAATATTGTTTTCCCTTATCTAGGTCATTATCAATGAATTAAATAAAAATCTCATTTTTCTTCAAAGACTTTTAACATTTGGGTGGAGATTGATTCAAGCAATAAATATATTTTCTCCTTGGATTTGCAAGTTAGAATTATGCATGTATGTAGGAAAGCAAATAAGTGTGGTGATATTTGTTTATATCACCTACTTTCTTTATTGTAATCTTCTTTTTGACCTAGGTCAATTGAATTCCCAAAAAAAAAAAAAAATTAGGTTAGTCTCTTTGAGTCAAGTTAATTTAAAAAAGATAAACTTCTCTTGCCAATTATTTTTAATTTTAAAAAAATTTACTTGAGATCCTATTTTAAGGTAAATATCAAGAATATAAAGTTCATTTAGAGCTTTTGATTTTGGTCCAATGAACACTAAAACACAATTAAAGGGGAAAAGGAAATTCTAAATATCCATGGGCCAAAATTGAAAGGCCCAATGACCCATTGATGGGTACTCATTGGGTCCTTTTGGACTTCATTCCAAATCAAATACCAATCCATAATTGTTTTACCAAGTAGTTAAGTATTTGCATCATGCACTATTTTTAATATTTGAGATTTATTAAAAATTAAAAAATTAAAAAAAAACTGAACATAAACTTTTTTAACCTTTTAATAAATTTAAAATAATAATATTAAACATTATAGAATTATTTATTGGTATATTTAGTTCATTTAAAATAAGATTTATTTTTCTATACAAAATAATTTATTAAAAATAAAATAAAAATATTTTTTTTAACCATAAAGATAAATATTATAAATTTTCCTTTACATTAATATTTTAAAAATCATAATTTATATATAAAAAAATCAGTAATTTTTATTTGAAATACTGTAATAATATTTTGGTTTATTGAGATTAGTGAGGGAAAAGAGATGTGGCAAATAAACTAAGTTAATTATCCTCATCTTCTTCTGTGGATGGAAATGCAAGGGATGCAGATGCACCACCTTCACTTTCTCTCTCAAACTTCAACACCATTCGCACCCAAACTCCATGGCCACCAACCCTTTCTCTCTTTCATCCTACAAAACCCACATTCTCCGTCTTCCCACCCCTCCCAAACCGCCCCTTCTCTACCGCCGCCACTCTACTCCCAACTCTCTGCCCCATTACCGTTACCGTTACCGTTGCCCCTCTTACGCGCCGCCACTCACATGTAAAGCGGCCCAAGTTTCTGTAGCCGAAGAGTCATCGGCGTCCGGTGACAACTGGGTTCCGGTGGTGCCACTGGCGGCGCTGCCGAAGGGGGAGCGTCGCGTGATCATTCAGGACGGGGAGACCATATTGCTGCTGTGGTATAAAGATCAAGTTTTTGCCATTGAGAATCGGTCCCCTGCTGAAGGCGCCTACACTGAAGGCTTGCTCAATGCGAAGCTCACCCAGGTCTCCTTCACTTCCTAATGTATGCAAATTTCGTTATTTATCATTATTATTAGATTCAAAGGGGTTCATGAATTGGAGTATAAAGGTATTGTAGAGGTGTGGTATTAATGATATCTTCTATGAGCATGTTGCAAGTGGAAATTATGCTGTGTCCCCAAATTCATTGATCAAACTTATATTTTCAGTTTTTTTTATCTGCTTTCCCATTCTCCCTCGGAAAGAGGAAAATATTAGCAGCATGAACTTGGGATAAAAAACAAAGATTTTATTTTATAAACTATTGACTTGGTCCTTGTAATTACCCTGTATATCAAGTTGTTTTAGTTATTATGCGAGAAAAGTTTTAGTCTTTATAGGACAAAACTATAAGTTTTAGTACTTACACGTGGATGAAAGTTAATCTATGAAGTTCGAATACTTCAAAAATGGAAAAGTAGTTCCCATGTCAGATACCGTCGAATATTTCTAAGTTATGGTTTGGATACTACCGAACGGTATCCAGAAAGTTTGATTATTCTTACTTATGTTATGAGAAAAATCAAAGTATATATTTTTTCATTCATTCTTTGAAGAGAACCAAAATGGATTTAAAAAGGACTGAATATTAGGTTTATAGACATTCCAATCTTTCGACCTTTGTCTAGAAAAGTTGAAGGCTTAAATTATGAGCCAAGGTTGTGCAACATTAGTGGAGATATGATGGTGTTGAGCTTCTCGAACTATAGAGTTCTTTCTTGATGAACTAAACTTAGAAGTTATTTTGTTTGTTTTTGCTTTGGATGATGGTAACAGCATCTCCGATGCAAGGGTCTTAAATTTAAGACTTAGGTCTTATAAGAAACTGTTCAGAGACTAAAAATGATAGTTTCATCATACAGGGTGTAAATCTTAAACTGATGATAATTATAGGGAACAAATGAATAATAGTTTAACCTTTTTAAACTTACACTACTTGCTACTTGTAAATTGGGATACGAATTCCCTGCCCTGGCAGCATGATGTTGAGATAGTTCTTTTTGTGTTTCCAGTGTCTTGTGTTATTTTTATTTATTTTTTGGTGAATAAAAATTCTCTTTTAGCATTATGCTGAATCAATTGGCTATTGACTTAACTGGTTAATGATTTACCATATTTGAAAATCCTACGATGAATGGGTTCGTTAGACTTGCTTGACTGATAATGGGATGATCTTTTACAATTCCTTTCCTTATGCAGGATGGGTGCATAGTTTGTCCATCAACTGATAGCACATTTGATCTGCAAACAGGAGATATCAAAGAATGGTATCCAAAAAATCCTGTTCTGAGAGTTCTCACACCGGCTTTGCGGAAACTCTTTACCTATCCTGTGAAGACAGATGAACAGAATATTTATATCGGCCTGAGAGGTGGTAAATCTGATGCTTCAGCTGAAATCGTCTTTAGTGGGAAGGCTCAACCTGGTGTAACAGCAACTGATGTCAATGTTGAAGAGGTAACAACTATAACACACTGATAATTAATTTAGACCAATGCTATTACATTACATAGCTACCCTTTTGACTTATCTACTTGCTGTATGACATGGTTAGGTGAGAATGGTTGTTGATGAGGATCAAGAGGGATTTGGTTTTACTGGGAAGAACGAAATAATAAACGGGAGAGCAGCTGTTATTGGTTTCCTCCTGTTGTTGGATTTTGAGCTTTTAACAGGCAAGGGTCTTTTAAAGGGAACAGGTTTCTTGGACTTCTTATACTCCGTCTCTAATGCTTTCAATTAGACATCATCTGTGTTATTTCAGCTATGAAAATATTCATCTGATCTTCACCAGGATAACATGTCCTGTTATCACATTTCCATTTTGTATGTCCTGTATCTAATATTGTATATCGTGAGTTTAGTAGATCTTGGTAAATGTACAAGCTTTTGTTTTGTGTTTTGATGTTACTCTCTGTATACCATACACATTTTTATAGTTCATATTTGACATTGACATTCCAAAATTTGGTCTTCTCTCTTTTTTTAATGTCTTTCTTCAATTAGGACGCTCAACCACGGCATTC
The DNA here is from genome assembly GCA_016859785.1 of Macrotyloma uniflorum. Lineage (NCBI taxonomy): Eukaryota > Viridiplantae > Streptophyta > Magnoliopsida > Fabales > Fabaceae > Macrotyloma > Macrotyloma uniflorum. Next base: position 1,134,584 of record BDMB01000002.1, read on the forward strand.
CTTCTCATGAGGTAGTTGATATCAAGTGCTTGTTTTGTTTGTGATAGGGATAGAATATAAAATAACTCATGTTTTTTTACCCAACTGTGTAAGCTTTTGGACTGATGGATTTGATTCACCAATGTTCTTTGAGAATCCTTTTTTTTCACCTTTAATTACCAAACGACTATCTCATTTTGAATTCAGACGTTCTTAAAATAAAGGGTCCTTAGAATTTGATCCTTGTCATTCCCATTCTTTGAAGTAAAAAGTTGAATTTTAAGCCCAAGCTAAGTTAGTCTTTGCATTATTCACGCTTAAAGCCCAAGAAAAGAACTCTTGTAACAGTTCTGTTACATCAGAGGTAATATTTAACCATTCATGAACCTTTGTTTAACAGTATAAGTTTCTTAGATAGTTGTTCATCATCGTTTGGAACTCAAGTGGACAATTGGAGGAGTTTCCACCTTGAAGAAAACCAATTCCAGATTATAAAACCAATTCCTAGTGAAAAAGAAAATGAAGTTCCAGCTATATGAAAAATATACTTATATAAGTTTTTCTAAACAGTGTTAATTTTCTTAATCAAACAAATGGTACCATGTGTTGGAAGAAAGGTGATGTTTTTAAGAAAGGATTCTAGCAACATATGTTTTTAACATTACATTTTGAATTACACTGTAATATGATATAATATGAAAAGGTTAAGACACAGTTTGTGATTCCTAATCATAATCAGAAAAGGATAAATGTGCACTTTTTGCATTCACTGAAACGCGTAATGTGGTTGATGGTTCAGATATTTTGTTGTTAGATGTGGTTTTGATTAGTTTTGGAAACCAGCTTGAAGTAGTCAACCATTATTCTCTTAACACAACTGTGCCTAGTTGTAGGGAGGGAGTGTCACTCTCTTCATGCACCAATCATAATATTTTCTTCTTTTCTACCTTTTTTTAATGAAAACCGACATCATACATCATTTTTTCAGAATCAATCTGCGTGTGTGAATGCAATTCTTATAATTTTTAAAATTTATTTTCAATATAAAAAATATATGTATTTAGTTAATTAATGTAAAGAACTTATTTGGAGGCATTTCCTATTTATTGTGCTAAAAGTGAGAATATGAAAAGTAAACACGCAATCAAAACGATTTCTGGGTTGTGTATTTAATATATTATTAAAAATATAAAAAAAATATTATTTTTAAATTTAATTCAATTCTTTTAAAATTCAGAAGTCATATTTTTACTGTTCCAGTTTTAATAACATTATAATATTCCTTGAACTATAGTATGTCGACACGTGATAATATGTGAGACAAATCATTCTTCTTCTTTTTTCCACAACCCATTTAATTTGTATTATTAAATATGATTGAGTCATGTTTATTGTATAAAAAAAAGAACAAGACGAAGTCTTCTGAAGATTTGAACACATTCAATTCGCATGTCATTACATCAAATTTATCTCATGACATCACCTGTGACATAATCTCATATCTCATCCACGCGCTAATCCTCACACGCGCTCAGTTCGCCCTCAAATTCTGCCTCACGTGCTTGTGTGCATTTCAGTCCTCTAAATGCGCGTGGGTTTCGTTTAATAAAATCTGAAAGCAATTTATTTGAAATTCCACCTCTCATAATCTTTTCGACAAGTGGATGACTCCTTTTCAATAAAAAAAATTATTAACTGGTCAATAACAAATATATTAAATTTTCCATATTAATCAAGAAAAAAAAGCTATAAATTACAATGTTTTTTTTAAAATATTAAATATAATATATATGTGTGTTTATTAATAAATAGCGAAAAATAATTTAAAAGTATAATGTTAATTTTATTATATTGATACAAAAATTTAATTAATTATTTTTATTGGTCTATATAACTTTTATATTAAAAAAAGAAAAAAGAGAATATTTCTTATTAAATTCAATAAATAATAAAAGTAGCCAAATACCTTATCCCATTCTTGTTTTGAAAATAAAACATCAAGTTGGGAAGACTTTAATTAAATACATGCACAGACTTTTTTATATTATTGGTTCTTGCAAATGAAGATCTTTAACTTTACTTTGACCTTTGAAAATTTTGACTTTCCATTATTCCACCAACCTCTCACTATATTGCTTCTTTCAAATTCAATCTCTGACTCTTAAATTCTTCAACCCCATATAAAATCACACCCTCCTCACCCTCTTCTCTCACAATATTCAACAAACTCAATACGATTTTTTTACAATAATCTCAGTTACCCAAATGAGTCGGAGTTCATCTCTGCATGCAACAAGTCCAAGCAGGGAAAACAAGTTTAAGGGTGTTCGCCGTCGCAAATGGGGCAAGTGGGTGTCGGAGATTCGTGTTCCGGGCACGCAAGAGCGTCTCTGGCTGGGAACCTACGCCACGCCGGAGGCTGCGGCGGTCGCGCATGACGTCGCCGTCTACTGTCTGAGGAGGCCTTCTTCGTTGGACAAACTTAACCTCCCCGAAACCTTGGCTTCTTACAATGTTCAGCTGAGGGACATGTCTCCGAGGTCTGTTCAGAAGGTGGCTTCCGATGTTGCCATGGATGTTGACGCCAGAAACATTTTTGCAGGAAAAGCTTCAACTGGGGTGGCACAAAGTTACGAGGGTGAGAAGAGAATCGAGGAGAGGAATGATGTTGTTGGAGCAGATGGTGATCATTCTGATGAGTTTTGGTGGGATGGTTTGGAGGGTGATAATTCTGGGACTTGGCAAGGAAGTGGTGAAGTTTGTACAGAAAGGGATGCCTTGAACATTTCCATTGAAGATTATCTTTAGGTGGTGAAATCAAGTAGAACTTTCCCTGGCCGTGAGAAACAAAATGGAAGAAGAAGAAGAAGAAGAAATAATCTTCACGTGGTCAAGGTTTGAACTATAGTGATCCTTTTTTGACTTTGATGTGTATAGCAGATAGTTACACTTACAAACAAATTAAAAGTAGTTAATTACTCTCGGTGTTTCTTCTTGTTAACATGTCAGAAATCAAACAGCTTTTCAGCTGATGTAATTTGCGCTGTCTTTTTAAAGCAAAGAAAAATGAAACAAAAAGGAATAGAAAACAAAGCTTGTCGACTCAAAAATGAAATTGGTCAATTTGACTCTTTCACACCTGCATTTTTGCACGTTCTTGATTACTTGGTAAACCACTAAAGCTTCTGCCTTTTTACCTTCTTCTTTTTACCACATACCAGTAACTTTTCAACTTATAAATAAGGTAAAGATTTTAATTTTCGACATAAACAGGTATTTTAATTTTCGGGTAGTATTTATAAATTTAAGTAGAGATAAAATTTGTGTAACTATTTAAGGAGTGAAAAGTTGCTGTCATCAGCTGGCATTTTTGTCGAATAGCTGGAGGGCACACCACGGAGCACCGAGATAGAAGAATCCTACGCTTCATGTATGCTGAACGAAATCAAATACTCCGATAAGAAAAAGTCAACATAAACTTATAAGAGGATATCTGATGAAAAGACTTTACAGATTTTTAAATTGAAATCAATTTTCTTTTTTATTAAAATCGATTTAGTTAATACGTTTAGTTTCTTTAAATTAAAAATGATTTCTTATATAAAAAATTATTTTTAAATTACTTTCATTAAAAATATTCTAATATTTTAAAGTCAATATTCCTTCTTAAGTATCTAAACTCTTCATTTATCATTCAGTTTTGAACTTACAAAAAGGAAATTTAGCTTCTGCATAAATGAAAACTTTTCATAGTAGTGAATTAAGTATGAGTATAGATTTTATCTTTTATAATATATAAAATCTCAAAGAAAATTAGAATGTAAGTCGAAAGTTATAAAACATAGATAATCTAAAAAAAAATTACATTTGTATTTATTTTTGGTTAAGATTTATAAAATTTATTTAAACTGAAAACACTTTGATTAGCCTGTGTCATTCTTGAATTCTTATTCACATATTTCGCTGTCCCTGACAATAAATGTTTGTGTCCTTGCCTGTACTCTCTCTCGACACTGCTTGTGTTTGTCTCAAAGATGTTACCTTTTGTTGTACAAATCATTCTGGTCCTTTTCATGATTTGGGACATGTTTTCACTAGTTCTTGAACTTAGTCACAATAATAAAGAAAGATGCATACACGTCAATTTTCCAGTGAAAGAGATCAATCGTTGTCATAAGAGATTACATTAGAATAAACCCTCGAGTGGGTATTTCAAAGATTAAAAGTTCACATCTTAATCCTCTGAACATTTTTATCACTAGACTAATCTTTTAATAATTTGACAGTTTTCTTCTTTTTGAAAAACTAATTCAATAACAAAAACCTGAAGGTTTAATTAAGGAGTTTATACTAATCCATTTCATAAATCTACTCAAACTTCTAGTTGAGAAAAGATAGGTGGTGCATTGGACTTGGCACAGCATCTTATCTTTTTGTTACAACATTACATAAATGTCTGTCTATCAAACTAGTAGACAGATTTTATTTTATGTATAAACGAAAATCACAACCTGATAGCACAACACATTGAGAAACAACACATTCCAATTTCAGAATTATTTTGCTTTATAAATTGCTACTTTTCTTCTTAGTCAAGCTTCCCAAGGCCTTTGCCTTCTCCCTCAGAACAAATTTCTGTGTCTTGCCAGTTGATGTCTTTGGCAGATCAGTAAACACCACAGTTCGAGGAGCCATATAATGAGGCAAACGATTCCGACAAAATTGGATTATCTCCTCTGCTGTAGCAGTGTAGCCCTCCTTGAGTTTGACAAATGCACAAGGTGTCTCTCCCCAATGATCATCAGGTCTACCAACAACACCTGCATCAAAAACTGCTGGATGACCAAAAATCACTCCTTCTAACTCAATTGTGCTAATATTTTCTCCCCCAGAGATGATGATGTCCTTTGACCGATCCTTAAGTTCTATGTATCCATCAGGATGCTTTACTGCCAAATCCCCACTCCGAAACCATCCACCTTTAAATGCTTCTTGTGTTGCTTTCAAATCTTTCAGATATCCATTCATGACAGTGTTGCCCCTGAACATCACCTCACCAATTGTTTTTGCATCAGCTGGTACACTCTTCATTGTTTGAGGATCTTTAATATCCAGATCTTCCAGTCCAACATGGGCCACTCCTTGACGGGCCTTGAGTTTTGCTTGTTCATCTCGAGACAGATTGTTCCATTCTGGTTTCCCTACGCAGATTGTCCCTGGACCATACGTTTCTGTCAAACCATAGGTATGAGTCACAAGAAATCCTAGCTCTTCCATCCTAAAGATCACATCCGGCGGAGGTGGTGCACCACCTGTGATCACTTCCACCTTTCCGGGAAGTGGCTTCCGGACTTTAGGTGGTGAATTGATTATCATGTTTAAAACTGTTGGTGCACCTCCCATGTGCGTAACCTTGTGCCTGAAAATATTGTCAAATATCCCTTCAGCAGTTACACTTCTTTGGCAGACATTTGTGCCACCCTGAACAGCAACACCCCAAGGGAGGCACCAACCATTGCAATGAAACATGGGAACATTCCACAGATACACCGGCATAGACTTCATCGAGTTAAGCAGAATAGTAGCCAGAGAATTAAGATAGGCACCTCTGTGACTGTAGATAACACCCTTGGGGTTTGATGTAGTTCCAGAAGTGTAATTGAGTGAGATTGGATCCCATTCATCTTTCGGCCTCCTCACCTCGAATCCAAGGTTCCCTCTAGCTATAAGATCCTCGTATATCAAGGTTCCAGGAGGGGATAAATTGTTGCTAGCATGGGGAGGTGATGGTTGACCACACTCCAAAATTAAGATCAAACGGGGAAGGTTTGTGGTGGTTTTTGACAGGATCTGAAGTGCCCCTTGAGCAATATCAAGTAATTGATAATCAACAAAAAAAAGTTTAGCCTCAGAATGTTTTAGCAACACTGCAACCATTGCAGAATCGTGACGTGTATTTAGGGTGCAGAGAACAGCCCCTGACATGGGAACAGCAAAATGCAGCTCATACATAGATGGAACATTAGGGGCCAATACAGCAACCTGATCGAACACAAACAAGCCCAAAAAATCCAAATTAGATCTCTGAGCAAAACGTTCCACTAAAAGCAAACGAGTCAGAGTAAACAAAAAACAAATGGAACAAACCAAAACATAAAAAAGTTTGACTTTTTATCCAATCGAAGGATGAGTGCAGGAGTAATCCGAAGGGTGAAGAAGAAAAGAGTGAAATTGATGAAAAGGGACAAACCACATCGCGGGGAGAAAGACCAACACCGAGTTGAGAAATGGCAGAAGCAAGTTTGATGCAGCGTTGGTGGGTCTGTTGCCAAGTGTAGGTAACGTCGTCGAAGACTATAGAAACTCTGTGGCGGTAAACGATGGCGGCGCGCTCCAAGAAGGTGATAGGAGTGAGCGGAACGTAGTTGGCAGAGCAGCGAATACTTCCTTCCATCTTTGTCTTCCTTTTTCTTTCACTGAAACTGAAAGCCTATAAATATGGAAAGAAACAAGTTGGTACTAATCCTCGTACGTTCTCTGCTACCAGGTTAGGTTTATGGATCAATCAAAACACGACACTTTTTTTACTCGATTTATCATCTCATCTTCATTACACACTGCTCAAATACCATTCAATCTGCAACAATAACCAGTTACTAATTTCAATCATTTACAATCTATTTGTTTCTACTACTAATTTATTCAATTTATTGTACACCACATATGAAAAAAAAGAACATGTTCATCTTTTTGTGTTTAAAGAAGAGATTTTTCTTTAAAAAATAAGAATAAAGATGAAAAAAATTACTTAGAGGATAAGATTGAAGAGAGAGAACACTGATAGAATCTTATATATTATAATATCCTTTGTTATTGATTATAAGTCCTATAATTGATTATGATAACTTTTTTAAATAATAATAAATAAATAATAGTAAAATAATAAATAAATAATAGTAAAATAATAAATAAAACTATTAATAATATTTTTTTATTAATAATAAAAAAAATTATTTTACATTCTTTTTATTTTTATTTTTTTTCTTTAATTTAAATAACTTCATTTATATTTTTCTTTCTTTTCATTTTTTTTTCTTTTCTACTCTTTCGTATCTATTTTAATCTCTTAAGTATTAATCATACTTAAATACTTCATCAAAAATCAGGAAATAAAAATAAATAAATGAAAAAAATTAATAAAAAAACTATGTTATTTGAATTAGTTAAAAAAGATAGTTTGTAAGTGTATATGATTTATTTGATAAAAATAAAACATGTTTTTTATTTTTTTATAAAAAATGCCGATTCAGAGAGTACAAATTAGGCGCCATAAATATTATAAAACATCAATCATGGAAATACCATCATATTGTCCACATTAATTATACTTTAGAAATAACTCAATATTTAACCCTTCTAATTTTACTTTTAAAAAAAAAATATTTTAAAAAATACATAATAATTAAATAATATAACATAAATTAAATTTTTTTACACAAAATAATTAAATAATACAAGTTATATAAAGTGAGTAAGAAAAAATGGTTACACATTTTCTTTTTCCTTCTAAAGCTAAAACGTTACGGAAACCGTTACATCGTTTAGCATGTTTTGTCTTCTCGACCCACCATTTCATCATTAAACATATTTAATTGGATTTGATGGAAGACAAAGTTGTTGTGGTTGTGTGATCAACTGCCGCTGTCTTGTTCTTATCTTTTCTCAAACACAGTCAGACACCACAACGAATCAATAGGATCCCCCTACAAACAGAATAAATAATTAAAAATTACTAACAAATAAAATAAAAATAAGATTCTTTTAGTATAAAAAAATGGTAAATTAAAAAAGATGTGATATAATAAGAAGCAAAAAATAAAATAAAATAAAAAATATTTTATAAATATCTGTTAAGAATCAATGTATTACTTAAATATAGAAAAATGATATTTTTTATACAATTATTTGATAACTTTATTATAATAATAATAATAATAATAATAATAATTTTTTAATAAGAAAAAAAATGATATTAGTATTATCAGGACCTAAATATTTTTTAAAACTAGATCTTCTTAATTGTTTCTATGATGATTTTTAGGTGGTTATATTTATTATTATTAAATATATTCTAACATTTTATCATTGTAACGTGACTCTTTTCTAAATATTATTATCATTATTATTAATAAGTGTAAAGATTATTAAAACAGGTTGTACTAAAGGAAGAAAAACCTTTTCAAAATCTTGGAGATTACACTAATTATTTTTAGATTGTTTATATAGACCCAGTCAAACTTTGAAGTTGAAATAATTGAGGTTTTATTACATAACAAGTGTCTATTGGTGCAAATAGACACATTTTATTGGACATAGAAATGAAAACACAAAACATAACACTGGATTCAAACTTGAGAGTATATAAAATGGAGTTTATAAGCGGCTAAAGTTCATCTTATTCAAGCTTCCCATGGCCTTTGCCTTCTCCCTCAGAACATATTTCTGTGTCTTCCCAGTTGAAGTTTTGGGCAGATCAGAAAACACCACAGTTCGAGGAGCCTTAAAAGGAGGCAAATGATTCTCACAAAACTGTATTATCTCCTTTTCTGTGGCACTGCAACCCTCCTTCAGCTTCACAAATGCACAAGCTGTCTCTCCCAAGTAATCATCAGGTCTCCCAACAACAGCAGCTTCATAAACTGCTTCCAACTCAATTGTGCTGATATTCTCTCCCCCACAATTGATTATGTCCTTTGAACGATCCTTAAGCTCTATGTATCCATCAGGGTGCTTCACTCCCAGGTCACCACTCCTAAACCATCCTCCTTTAAAGGCATCTCTTGTTGCCTTCAAGTCCTTCAGATATCCACTCATCACAGTGTTCCCCCTGAACATCACCTCACCAATGGTTTTTCCATCAGCTGGTACACTCTTCATTGTGTGAGGATCCTTGATATCAAGATCTTCCAACCCAACATGCCGCACTCCTTGACGGGTCTTCAGCTTTGCTCTTGCATTGCGAGACAGATTGTCCCATTCTGGTTTCCATGTGTTGGTTGCTCCTGGACCATGAGCTTCTGTGGAACCATATGCATGAGTCACAACAAATCCTAGTTCCTCCATCTTGAAAAGCACATCCGGCGGTGGCGGTGCACCGCCGGTCATCACTGCCACCTTTCCTGGAAGTGGCTTCCGGACTTCGGGAGGGGACTTTGTTATCATGTTCAAAATTGTTGGTGCACCTCCCATGTGGGTAACATTGTGTCTGGAAATATTCTCAAATATCCCTTCAGCAGTGACATTTCTGAGGCAGATATTTGTGCCACCCTGAGCAGCAATACTCCAAGGAATGCACCAACCATTGCAATGAAACATAGGAACGCACCATAGATACACTGGTTGTGACATCATCTCGTTAAGAATAACAGAAACCAAGGCATTAAGGTAAACACCTCTGTGGCTATAGATCACACTCTTGGGGTTTGCTGTTGTTCCAGAAGTGTAACTGATTGAGATTGGATCCAATTCATCCCTTGGCCTCCTCACCTCGAGTTCAGGGTTCCCTTTGGCTACAAGATCCTCGTATACCAAGGTTCCGGGAGGTGGTGGAGGGTGATCATTATCCAAAATTAAGACCAAACGGGGAAGGTTGGTGGTAGTTTTGGACAGGATTTGAATTGCTCCTTGAGCAATACGAAGAGATTGATGATCAACAAAAAGAAGTTTAGCCTCAGATTGTTTGAGGAACAATGAAACCATGTGAGAATCGTGAAGAGTATTTAGCGTGCAGAGAACTGCACCAGCCATGGGAACACCGAAGTGTAGTTCATACGTAGCTGGAACGTTTGGAGCCAACACAGCAACCTGTACAAATAATCATCCTTCATTATTTTCTTATCAAAATAATTCTAATTAACATAAAGAGATATTTAAAAAAATTAATTAAAAAAAATAGGAGGCCAATTACATTATTATAGTTATGAAAAATATAAAGGGAGAAAAAATTGAAGAAGAAAAATAAAAGAAAAATTAAATTAAGGATTTGAAAAACAAAATTTTGAAAAAAGTTAAGAACAAAATATGAAACTAGAAGAAATGATATTAGTGATGAATGAAGAAAACAAACCACGTCGCGGGGCGAAACACCGAGACCGAGTTGGGAAATGGCAGAAGCAAGTTTGATGCAGCGTTGGTGGGTCTGTTGCCACGTGTAGGTAATGTCACCGTACACCACAGAAATTCTGTCCCGGTAAACGACGGTAGCGCGTTCCAAGAAGCTGATTGGAGTGAGAGGAACGTAGTTTGCGGAGCACCGGATACTTCCCTCCATTCACTTCTTTACTGATTTAAAACTGAAAACTGAAAGTGAAATATATGATGCTCGTTAATACATACATATATATATATATATAAATAAATAAATAAATCAAAAGATTCATTTATATAATTTATTTATTATATAATGATTAAAATAAATTACTGTGTTAAATTATTTGATTAAAAAATAATTAATAGTAAAGATTAGAACTAATTTTCTTAGGTTTATTTTAAAATAAATAATTATATATATATATACAACAAATACAAAAAATATTACCTGGAATTAATGCATAGTCAATTTCTAATTCATTATGCTTATTATTTTTATTTTTGTTATCCACACAATCAATATTATTCATGTTGAATATGGTTTTTGCTTTTTATTTTTTAGTATTTACTTGACTTTTTGTATACATGAATCTATAGTCATTACTAAATCAAATTAATATGGTAAAACTTTATACTTTTTTATGAGGATATACTATGAATTTAATAAATATCAGTTTCATTTAATATTTTATATTTTGATTATATGTATTAGATACATTAAATTTTTCATCTTTTAGTAATATTTTTTGAAACATGCTACTAGTCAAATAATAGATATGTGAGTGTATGTAATGAATTTTTTGCTATAAAGAATACTATATTTCTTAAATAACCGGTGCATTTTTATTACAATGGAATGTTTGTAACTTTTATCATATATCTTCACAAATTATAATAAAAAAAAATATAATTTATTTTACTTAATCATTTTTATGATTATATTAGATGTATTATTTTTTCAATATTAAAATTCTAAGTCAAATATCGCTAGTCAAATAATAAAATAAGTGTATGTATCTTGAATATTTTAAAAAATATTATATGTCTTTCATAACTGACCATTTTTTACATTAAAATATTTCTAACTCTCATTGCCTTATCTTATTCTTACAAATTACAACACACATAAAGTTAATACATTTTTTTTTAGATTTCATTTTTAAATACTTTATATTTTTATTATATATTATGTATATTAGCCTTTTCTAATTTTTTAGATTTAAAAAATAAAATAAATAAAATAAGTGTATGTGTCAGGAATCTTTAAAAAATAAAATTCTTTGATAAGTGATATATATATATATATATATATATATTTATTAATACAATATTTATGAATAAATACATACATTTACTATGTAAAAATGACATTTACATTAAATTATAAACTATTATTTATTATATGTTTATCTATTTTTATAATATTTACTACCAGAGCCTTGTTAAATATTATGTGATTGATTGATAGTATAAATATTTTTATATAGACAGCAAATATGTGTTAAATTGTTTAATTAAATTGTACAAAAATGTAACATGATTCAATGCAATAATAATTTTTTTATTATTTAAAATAATGTGTTCATAAAGTATATTTTAAAATAGAAAATAGAAGTATTCATTAATATATATACATATATATATATATAGTTTATCTGTTAATTTTTTCTTAAAAATACATTACATTTGATGAATTTAACAATTTACCTTATTTTTTATTTTTCTTTTTATATTTTTGTCTTAAAAGTATTTCACGTCATGGAAAGTATTCAACAAAATATAAAGCATACACATCTATATTAAATTAACAAGATTCCATCCATACATTTAAATAATCTCAATATACAACCCCATAATATAATAGAAAGATAGGGAACACAATACAACATAAAGACTCTACCAACCACGAGCTGGTCATACTCTAATCTAAACCTATAAACTATTTCCTTGAGTTCAACGCATGGATGCTCCTCCTCTGGTGTAGGTGGACTTGGAAAAGTGAGAAAATCACAAGGTTCCTCCTCTGGAAGCCATGCTTCTATAAAAAAAGACTGAGAAATCTACACTCAATCATACAATGTGATAAATAGAAGCACAAACACCATCAATATCCTCATGCAATAACAGAAATCAAGGGGACAGATTATGCCAGAGTATATACATCGAGAAGTTAATTCGGTCAATTTAAAGATTCAACCATACACATTCAATGAAATCAGATTATATTTCACCAGTATTATTTGGCTATGGCAATCCAATGCACATGCATGTAGCTAGTGACTTTCTTTACTTTATGGTGTTCACAACTTATATTTGAGCAATCAACTAATTGTGTTCCCTACCATGATAAATCATGTTAACAAGACCCTCTTGGTCCAAGAAGGTCGAATATAAGGAAACCAGAAAGCATTTGAAAAGACACTAAATCATGCAATGGCATTTGAACCAATACCTCGATTAACTCGTCATCTAAGAAACTCCTCAGACTGCCCAAGCAGTTGACTGGCAACTATTTTGGATTGATATCACACCTGGACAGAATTGCCTGGAGTGCGTCCACTCCATCAGATCCCTTGGTGATACCAGCTTCATGCTTGGCTCATCCCTCCACATTCGACTACCTTATCCTAGAGCCACTTGGCACCTAATTTCTGAAATCACACAACCTCCATTGACGCACACATGTATGTCGCTTACAAAAAGACACCTAACATATTCCACAACTTATCGACTAACCAGATGTAACAAGATGACAACAATCAAACCCCACACATCACCTATCTACCCCTCTTAATATTCGCATTTGCCACCTGCACAGGGTACACTCCAGTTCACCATTATCATTTTTTCCCTTGCCGTGCCCGAACAAATACGGACAGCAAACTTTTTACTTCCCTCTTGGCCTTTTTGTGTATCCCTTGTTGGCTGATGATTCAGCCATTGTGTTTTACCATTAGTTTGAAAGAGAAACTTTTTTGCTAATGCGAGTATAGTGTGTAAAATGCACCTCCAAAAATTAGAAAAAGAAGAACGTTGAAAATGTCTAATAGAAAATATAAAAAAGTTCCACTCTCGTAACTGTGTATTCTAATTTATAAAATAGGAATAATTATGACAACACAAATGCACCCACATAGGTAGAGACTAAAGAAACACGAGTTAACTTCTTTACCTGTTTGATTTTTAAGCCAATGAAAAAAAGTACCAACTCTCATTATAATCAATGCCCATCCATTAAACCAGCTGCCGCAACAGCAGGCGTCTGCATAATGGTCTTCAGCAGAGACATGAAAGGTTTCGATCTCCAATAGTACTATAGCCCCTAAAAGACAACATATCCTGCAAGAATAGACTCCTCAAGCTGTAACACTATTAATTTCAAGTCTCTGCTTCCTTGATCGTATGGCAGTAATTTCTTTATCATACAGAGACCGAAGTGCTCCACGAAAATTTTCGAAGGGCCTAAACTTCATACTACCTTGCATCTGGAGCATGTCATTCAGACAAACATCAATCTCCAGTTTAATAAGCAACTGATAAGTTGGTTTTCCACTGGTAGTTATAAATGCACTGTCATGAGAATTACTAAGGATCTTCCAGTAGAATTTAAGAAATTAAGAACAGTGAAACTAACCATTATTAACTTGGTGATAGTTTCAGACCATAATCAGAGCTCCCCTTTGTAGAAATCATCAAGGTCTCCGCAAAGGTGGTTGGTTGCAACGATCATCATGATGAGACCTATTTCTTGAGTTAATTGCGTAGCAAAAAATGATTATTGTTCATTTTGTTGAATGATTTGCGCATCATTCTTGCACACATTCCTGCTATAACCGGGATCCTTACGGACCCGGTTATCACTCATCAGATCTCTTACAACACGTGCATCATCCCATCTTCCCAAAGAAGAATACATGTTGGCAAGAAGCACATAAGAGGCAGAATTTTGTGGGTCCAGTCGATAGAGTTCCTGAGCAGCTCTTTTTGCTAAGCTTAAGTTAGCATGAATTCGGCATGAGCTTAGCACAACCTCCCATACAACAGCGTCATCTTTATACGGCATGGTATCTAGAAAGACTTCTACTGCATGGAATCGCCCTGCTCGGCTCAGACAATCTATGATGCAAGTATAATGGTCCAACTTTGGCACCACTTCAAATTTTCGCAGCATGGCATTAAATATTTCAAGTCCTTCATCAACCAAAGACGAGTGGCTACAAGCAGTTAAAACAGCAACAAAAGTAATATCATCAGGTTTCTCACCAGATGAAATCATGTCATTATAAAGGCATAGAGCACTGTGGCCATCTCCATTTTGTGCATAACCGTGTATCATTTCATTCCATGTAACAGTATTTTTACTGGGCATCACATCAAAAAAACATCTGGCCCCATGTACATCCCCACATTTACAATACATTTCTATCAGAGAACTCCCCACAAATATGTCATCTAGAAAACCATCTTTTATGATCTGGGCATGAAATAGTTGACCTTGAAATAAGGAAGAAAGTTTTGCGCAAGAGCTCACTATGGTAGCAAAAGAAAACTCAGAAGGAAAGAAGCCAAGTTGTCGCATTTGTTTGAAGAAAGACAAGGAATCTTGTTCAAGAGCATTGATTGAGAACCCTGCTAACATTGAGTTCCAACATACAATATCTGGTTCAGGCAGTTTACTGAACACATGCTTAGACAACTCCATTTTCCCACATTTCGCGTACACATTAATAAGGCTACTGGCAACATAGACATCATCATAAAATCCAAACTTTTGAGATGCAGCATGAACCTCTTTTCCAGCCTCAAGAAGTCCCAATTCGGCACATGAACTGAGAATAATTGCCAAAGTAGTCCGATCAGGATGTTGGCATTGAAACTGCATTTTTCTAAACAGTTCAACTGCCTCTCTATGATCTGAATTCTGATTATAGCCTGAGAGTATAGCATTCCATGAAGTCAAATTTGGGCATGTCATGCAGTCAAATATTTGACGTCCGGTTCTAACGTCCCCAGACTTGACACACGCAGTCAGCATATTAATATAAGTAACATCATCTGGTTCATATCCATCACACTGCATTCTCTGAAGATACTCTGCAGCTTTCTCACTGTTACATCTGCTCCCATACCCAGCTATCATTATATTCCAAGAAACAACACTGTGCTGATTCAAATTAACGAAAACCGTCTCAGCACTGTCCATATCCCCAATTTTCGCATACATATCAAGCAAAGAGTTGCATAAATGGAGGTCTCTCTCAAATCCCAGTTTAATTGATAGTGTATGCATTTGTTTTCCATGTGCATTACTTGAGAGACCATGACAGAGATCAATATCCCTTTCCCCTTTTGCGCAGACACCCAATATGCTGGACAAGGAGACAGAATCAACAGGAACCCCTTTTCTCAACATGAGTCTAAACAATTCCAAAGCTTCCTTGACTTGATTTGTCTGAGCTAATCCCCCCATCATGGTAGTGAAAGTAACTTCATTAGGCTCAGGAATGTCCCTAAAAACACGAAGCGCATCCACATTAAGCCCACACTTAGCATACATGCACAAAAGAGTATTAACGACATATATATTGCTTTCAAGACCAACCTTGATCACAACCCCGTGATTTCTCCTGCCACAGTCCGCATCCAACAAAGTACCACAAGCACTAAAAACGGTAGCGAACGTTATATGGGAGGGCTTAACTCTATCCAGCATCATCGAATCGTAGGTATCCAGTGCCTGGCGTTCATAGCCACACCGCACCATGGTGCTGATTAAGGTGTTCAGTGAAACGGTGTTCCTCTCAGGCATTTGCAGGAACAGACGGCACGCGTGTTGCAAGTTGCGGATTTTGCAATAAGCAGCCAAAATGGCGTTCCAGGAAAAGATGTTTTTGTGAGGTATATTGTCGAACACGTGGTTGGCAGAGGCAACTTCATCGCACTTTGAATAGAATTCGATGAAGTGGTTGGAGAGAAAGGTGTCGGAGAAAAGGCGGAGACGGAAAAGTCGAGCATGAAGAACCTTGCCGGCTAAAAGATCTTTGTTGGTGATGCAGAGTTGCACTAGATTTGCCAAATTCAAACTCTTGCTTTTCTCCATCACAACGCCACGTCCAAGGTGGTTCTTTTCTGTTTGTTTGGTGCAATAAATCTACGCTCGTGCATGTTTTTGCTTCCAAAAAAAAAAAACACTTTATAAATAAATTGTTATTTTAACATTAAGGGTTATAATGTCACAAAATAATGTTCACCAATATACATAAAAAATAACACTAGTAAAAAAATTAGTGTAAATTCAGTTCAAAATATTTTTCGTGATGTTTTAATAAATTAATTATATAGTTAATATTTTAAAAAAATTAATTAAAACTATTATTTTTAGGCATGCAAAATGAGTTTTTAAACTTTAAAAACTATAGATCATATATTCAAATGACCTTTATTAGATAAATACATCAAACTTGAACTTTAAATTCAAGAATTAAATTATGGTCAGATCTATTCTTACTAAGCATGATTTTTTTTTTATAATTCTTAGTGACTGAGAATGAATAATTTTTTTTACAAAGTTTAGAATAAAAATATATTTAAATATTAAAATTAACAAGTAGTGTTAATGATGTTTTTCTATTTTTTTTATTTAAGTCACAACTTGTTATATATATAATGGGTCTTTTAAGTTTTATAATAAACAATCTTAAAAATCAAATTTTGAAAAATAATATTCATAACACAATTATTTTAGTTTAAAATATATGTGGAATTGATCTTTTAACTCCATTGTAATCCTTACTTAAACAAGAAAAAAAAAAAACTTACATGAAACAAAATCTAAACAAAAGAATAAAAATATATTTAAACTTTAGATTTTATTAAGGTTAATTCGGTGTAAACATTGGTTTAATTGTGTTTGTGAAATTAAAGATCTTGTTACTTGATGTGTAAGAAAAGAGAGATTCCAGTGAAGAAGATGAACAGTGGGTGATTCGCATTTCTCGCACACACCCGCAAATCTCTCATCTCTGTTTCTTTCCCTCCAACCATTTTTCCCAAAATCAAATAAACTCTTTTTTCTTTTTTCAAATTTCCCTTAATGTCCCTCCCTCCCTTCAACCTCCAGCTTTTCCTCTGTACACAACATAACAACAATCAAAAACATTTTCTTTTTGCTTCCATTTCAACAAAGAAGCAAGAAAATTTTCCTGCATTGTTGTTGTTGTTGTTGTACCCTTTTGTTTTCATTGCAGGAATTTGAGCTCTTTTCCTTCATTCTTTTTCATCAACCTCCTTTTCATTTGAATTATCAACCCTCTGATTTGGGAATCCCTTCCTTGCTTGTTCTTCCGTGTCTATACATTTCCTGTTCATATATTCACTTAGAGTGCTTGATTTTCAAAATCTTAAGCCATTTGGTATTCGAGTCCTTGTTAAAGATTCTGCAATCTGGGAATCTGGAGATGTAAAGCAATGAATTTTGAAATCCACTGCTATGAATTCTTCTGACGCGGGAAAGAAGTCGATAGACACATTGCAACATTAATTTCTTTGGTGGATTTTCCACTGGCATGTTCGTCTTCGTTCTCAATAATAAAGGGTACCCAATACAAGTTTTCACGGTAAATGGCTACTTAATTAAAGGAATTAGAAGTGTGGGAGCTTCCGGGTTCCCAAGAAAAAACAAGTGTACCCAGTTTCTTAACAAAAATAACAAGTTTCACAAAGAGGTAGTGATTTATTGATAGTTTGGAGCAACAAAGCAACACCCCTTTTGTAAGAATATGGGGTGCATCTGCTCAAAAGACTCCTCAAACAAAGACAAAGTTGAGGAATATGAGAAAGAAAAAAAAGAAGAGCCGAACAAGACTTCAGTACAACTGGTTGCTCCTTCTGTCTCAACTACACAGTTAGATAGTAGTAGCATGGATGGTCCGGTCCCCCGAATGGTTAATTCATCATCACAAGCGATTCCAGGGACTGTTAAAGTGGCATCAGAGGATAAAAGCAACAACTTAGATGCCAAAAAAAGCCAGCACCAGAGGTGCATGATGAGTGGTGGTGTAGATGAAAGAATGCCGATGATGAGAAGAATACTTAGCGTGCAACATGTTGCAGGAAAGCATGTTGATTCCGGATGGCCATTGTGGTTATCTTCAGTGGCAGCAGAAGCCATCAAAGGGTGGGTGCCTCGACGGGCAGACTCTTTTGAAAAATTAGACCAAGTTAGTTTCAAAATATCACTTCTTTATGCCACCCCTTTTGTTTCAAAATGTTCCAACTAATTAACATGCAAGTGAATGCTGTATGTGCAGATTGGGCAAGGGGCTTATAGCAGTGTGCATAAAGCTCGTGACCTTGAGACTGGTAAAATAGTGGCTTTGAAGAAGGTTCGCTTTTCAAGTGCAGATGTGGAAAGTGTTCGGTTCATGGCAAGGGAAATCTATATTTTGCGTCAACTTGACCATCCTAATGTCATGAAGCTCGAGGGTCTTGTCACTTCAAGAACGTCCACCAGTTTGTACCTTGTTTTTGAATACATGGAGCATGACCTTGCTGGGCTAGCAACTGGACATGGCTTGAAGTTAACTGAGCCACAGGTACACGCCCTGCATGTTAACTGTATATAGTTACTATTTTGCAACCAAATTCTAAGGAGTTAATAGTAAATTAATTACCTTGAGCGGATTCTGGTCACAGACAGCTTTGCTTTCTTTTTTAAATCAGTGAGAGTTAAGGTGCATTCTAGTCAAACAATAAATTGAAGTCAAGTTAAGGAAAAGAAGTGTGGATGTATTAATTTATAGCTAAACTGGTTATTGACAGAATGGTAAATAAGTAGAAAAGGAAGAAATTTGTAACTTGTTTAGCAAAATGAGTGGTAGTTTTTTTAGCTGTATGTTATTCAATTATTTATTTGTTGGCTTTGCAGATAAAATGTTATATGCAGCAACTGCTTCGTGGGCTTGAACATTGCCACAGTCGGGGCGTGCTGCACCGTGACATCAAGGGTTCAAATCTTCTGATTGACAACAATGGAAATCTTAAAATTGGAGATTTTGGTCTTGCAACAGTCTGTGATCCTAAAAAAAAGAAGCCATTGACTAGCCGTGTCGTGACCCTATGGTATAGGGCACCTGAGCTTTTGCTAGGTGCTACAGAGTATGGAGCTGCAATTGACATGTGGAGTGTTGGTTGCATTCTAGCTGAAATGCTAGTGGGGAAGCCGATCATGCCTGGAAGAACAGAGGTAATTTTCATGAATCAATATGATTAATGTCCTTCATAATTAGTAGTTATATTGAAACAGTGCTGTTTTTCTAAATTCTGTCTATTTTTTCATTTGATTTAACATTTTCTGACTACATGGTGTGGTGTGTGTTATTCTTCCTAATTTTACTCATTTTGAGCCTGTTTTTAAGTTTATATGTTCGAGTAAAATCAGAGTGTAAAAACTGTACAGATTACACTCTAAAGTCCCATTGTGGTAGAAGGTTCCCTAACCAAGTGAACAAAAGAGCACAATAGTTTCAGTTTTTGAATTTCTATTACTACTAAGCACAGACTAAGAATTGCCATAGAATTTTGAGAATGATTTACTATATGCAGGTGGAGCAAATGCACAAAATTTTTAAACTTTGTGGTTCGCCATCTGAAGACTATTGGCAGAAAACAAAATTTCCTCATGCAACAAGTTTTAAGCCACAACACCCTTACAACCGCAAAGTTTCAGAAACATTTAAAAATCTTTCTTCTCCGGCATTGGCTCTTGTTGATAAGCTCCTAACACTAGAACCAGAAGATCGAGGAACAGCAACTTCCGCACTCGAGAGTGAGGTAATGCTGTGAAGCCTTTTATTCTTTTTTTCAAACATTCTTTACATGGTAATTAATTTTGTTTTTATGCTGTTATATAAGTACTTTTAGTGCTCTATTTTTAATGAAAACATGTAACAGCTATTAAAAGCAACAAATATAACAGTGCATCAATGAAAGTAACTTGTATAATAACTTTGTGTTTTCATTGAAGACAGCATCAAAATTACATATGAAACTGTTAGTGTTGTCTTTTTAGAAGTAAACTTTCCTGAAATTGCAACTTTTCGGTTGTCATCACCATAAAAATTGTGAGTTTTACAATCGGAACTCTTAATTACTTTTCTGTGCCACTTAAAAAGCCTATTTAAAAGTTTTGAATTTATTTAAGAGCTCCAACTGTCTTTTTCCCCCCTTAAATTTCTTCATCTGAATATAGTTTTCAAACTGATGAAGTTCTATTTACAGCAACTGTTTTGGTTATCCTACTTACCATATTGCTGTTCATGTTGGATATTTTCCAGTTCTTCACTACAGATCCCTTACCTTGTGATCCCTCAAGTTTACCAAAGTTTCCACCAAGCAAGGAGTTTGATTTTAAGCGTCGAGAAAACGAAGCTTCAAAGTATTATAAGTTTTATTTCCCTAGATATTGATGGATTTATTTCATGTTATGTCACAGAAATACATAATTTACATCCTCCTCTCGTTAAATAGATTTGATGGTCGTAACCATTTTTTTCTCATTAGTCATTAGTACCATTTTCCTTGGTGGAAACATGGTAGAGCAAAAGATCTCCCAGCGAAGAAAAATATAAAAGTAACATAACTATATGATAACAATGACCAAACTCTATCATGGAGATACATGTGTTAGTGGAAGCCAAGACTGTTTCAAAACATTTGCATCCTATTCATGATTAACTTCAACGTTGTTTTGGTAGCATTTAATGCTGTGATTAGAAGTGCCATATTTACATTCATAGAATTTCTCCTTTATTTTTAATCAGGAAAAACCCTGAAGCTGTTAAAGGATGTGCACCAGCATCTGTTTTTAGGGGACCAGAAGATACCAAGGCACTGCGTTCACCGTTGTATAACCCTCAGGGAAATCTATCTATGCGGGTATGTTTATGTCCATGGTGATTAATCATTATTGACAATTTTATTCGATTCTGACGATCATGAGTACTTCAACATTGGCAGAGCAAACCAAAAAGTATAATGTCCCGTCATAAATACCAATTCCAGGAGGATGGGGAATCCAACAAGAAGGGTGAAGGAAACTGCGTAAGCATACACGGTTCTGCTTCAATGATGCGCAACAGTGTAGCAGAATCATCCTTAGTGAGTAAGAAACCAGAATCATCTTGGAAGAATCAGAAGTCTCATATGAATCATGCAACAGAAGATTTATGTAACTCTTCCGTTAAAAATGAACCAGACTCGTCTGCTGGTCAATCCGCCATGGTAAACATCAACCTACCTTTTCTTCATAATGCCATTTCTAGTTTGCAACCTTTTCAATAGTCACAGAACCTATCCATCTGATAGTGAAGTAGTAAGTACACAGACTCGACCAACATGTACTAAATATGATCCCTTAAGTAAGGTTTAAGGTTTGAGTATAGTGAATGTTAAAAACCTGAAAATTCCCCGATAGAAATTGAACAACGACAACATTTATTAACATAAAAGAAGTAACCATATACAATACATACATTAGGCAGATACAGTTTTTTTATCTATCTGTTGTGTTGTGATTTCAGGGTAATATGCCGAAGAAAAATAGGATACACTACTCTGGACCATTGATGCCTCAGAGTGGCAACATTGATGACATGCTTCGAGAGCATGAGAGATTAATGCAAGATGTTTTCCGTAGTGTCAAAAAGGCCAATTCATAAAACCATACCATTCTACTCAAAAGAGACTGCTTGCTATGTAAAATCATTAAGGAAAAGAAACTCGGTTGTTTCTAATGGCAAGAAGCCAAACATGTACCCTGCATTCTTAACGATTCATTATTGATGATGCAGAGGTATATTTTCATCACTCGTCTTCTTCATTGGTTGCGTCTTCAGCATAACCAATCATTTCTTTTTCCACCATAGTCAATGGAATCGATTACTAGAGAAGATATGTGAAGATAAAAACAAAAACCTTAAATTCTATTAATCAGCACGTTATACAATGTCACAATGTATGAATCAGTAGTGAAAGAGAGACTAAAAATTACACGCATGATATAATTTAAATAAAATATTGTTAAATGCTTCTAAAGTTGTAAATGTAACAAAATTTTGGGGATAATTGAACTCTCTAAACCACAATAGATGACCATATTACACTGTTTCTGATTTTTCCATTGGTCTTTTCAAACTATTTATTGGTCTTTCATATTTTCACACTTTAACTCTTATTTAAAATTAATCAACCTCTTTTTCAACTACAGTTAATTACAAAAAAAAAAACCCTTAATAATAAAAATAAAAGAAAGAAAGAAGCTTTATTTCTTAACAAATAAAGAAAAAGATTTTTTTTTTTAATTTTGACAGGAACAAGAATAAAAGGATTATTTTCTTTGGACAAAATTTAAGTTTAAGTTGAGGGAGTGAATTTTGAAATACTATAAAAATATAAATTTTTTTTTTTTGAAAGATAAATAAAAAGAAATGAGCATAGGTATAAATTAACCATAAAATAATTGATTTTGAGTTGAGATTTGAGACTTATACCCTAAACTAATAATAATGGGTTTGCCCTAAAACCCAAGCATTTGGAAGCAGAGGCAGTGGAGAAATGGATACGAGACTAGCAAACAGTTGGCGAATGCCTCTCAATGACAAGAAATTCATCGAAGCCGCTCTCCTTTCCGACCTCCGTGTCGACGGTCGCCGCCCCTCCGACCACCGCAAGCTCACCATCAAGCTGGCCAAGCAAGACGGCTCCGCGGAGGTCCATTTGGGCCACACCCACGTCATCACCTTCGTCACAGCTCAACTCGTTAAGCCCTACAAAGACAGGCCCAACGAGGGCTCCCTCTCTATCTTCACCGAGTTCTCTCCCATGGCTGATCCCTCCTTCGAACCCGGCCGCCCCACCGAGTCCGCCGTCGAGCTCGGCCGCGTCGTCGACCGCGGGCTGCGCGAAAGCCGTGCCATCGACACCGAATCGCTTTGTGTCCTCTCCGGCAAACTCGTCTGGGCCATTCGCGTCGATATCCACATTCTCGACAATGCCGGAAATCTCGTTGACGCCGCCAATATCGCCGCGCTGGCTTCTCTGTTGACGTTCCGCCGTCCGGAATGCTCGCTGGCCGGAGAAGACGGCCAGGAAGTGGTGGTGCATCCTCCCGAACAGCGCGATCCGATACCGTTGATTATACATCATCTTCCGGTTGCTGTTACGTTTGGATTTTTCAGCAATGAAAATCTCCTCGTACGGATTCCTTTTTCTCTTTCTGTCTTAGTTTGGTTTTGGAGTTTTTAGTTAGGGTTTAGGGTTTATGTGTGTAGGTGATAGATCCGACGAATGAAGAAGAGTGTGTGATGACGGGGCGCATGACTGCCACGCTTAATTCAAGCGGCGACGTTTGTGCGATTCAGAAGGCTGGGGGAGAAGGTGTCTCTCAGAGCGTTATCATGCGTTGCTTGAAACTTGCTCATGCTAAAGCTATTGATATTACAACTAAGATTAAGGATGCTGTGAGTTCTCTTTTCTTGCGTGCTATTGCTAAGCTTGTTTCATTGTCATATCAACTGTGTAGTTTATGTTGTTTGGTAATTGCTGTGTTTTGATTAGGTTGAAATACACAACAATGAAAGGGCCTTACGGAAGATTAAGAGGCACTCTTCGTCTGTTGCCATGGATGTATGTGGTGCTCCCGCTGGAATAGGGGAAAAACAAAATCAATTAGTTGGTGATGAGGATGGTAGCAGTTTGGACAAATTGAAGCTTAAAGAAGAGGACACTTTTATGGAATATGAAGCCACACCATCAGGACAAGAACATTGTAAGGATGGAGTCTCGAAGAATTTCAGCGGTGGTCCTTCAAGTTGGTATGATATCAGCTAGTTCAAGAGCTAATAGTTTTCTTTTTCATTGCTTTTTAGTTTTGAAATTTATTGATACTCTAGTTGTTTCTATTCCCGTTCATCTATTACTGCTAGGGACCTAGTGCAAATGCAGAGAACTTATCGGCGACTTGTATAAAAACAAAATGTAATTAGTAATTACTGTTACAAGTAAGGTGTAAAACAAAACTTGAAAGTTTATGTTTCATAGATTTGACCTATAGACTCAACTTGGAAGAGTTTATGTATTATAAAAATTATTTTAATGACATGTATACGTAACATAATACTCTTGGTACAACAATAATTCAACTCAATAATATAGCAATGTATCAAACCACAGCAATGAAGTGTGATAATTTTTCAGTGCTCAATAAGATCAAACTACGTACATGATTTATAAAAACCGAAGTTTCTAAGTGAAAACATTTCAAAAAGGAATTAATTTCTTCAAATAATTGACTCCTAGTACAACAATTATTTGGGGTCAATGAGACAATAATTATATTTGATATCAAACTTGCTGATTCTGTTCATGACTCAAAAGTGTATGAGTTGCACGAATTTAAAGAGTTCGACAACAAATTAAATTGCTTTCTCTCCATAGAATCATTAACTTGTAGGAGTTTACAAATAAACTTGAGAGTTTAAGAACCTTACCAGGTCATTTGAGATCCTTCCGTTCATAGTTTTCTCTATGTTAAGAAGAAAATAAGTATACTTATCTTTTTAAATTTAACAAAATTGCATTTTATATCTTGACACCATTGTTCCTTCACTTCCTTAGGGATCCCTATTCAGAGTGTGTCAATTCAGATCTTCTAAAAGCTTCTCTAGCTTCACGTGGTAATAGTTTCTCTTTCATCTTCAATTATGAAATTATTACTTATGTGACTTGTGATTGAATCAGTGGCTTTTTGTCTATGTATTCGTCATTTTCTTTTATTGCTTTTATTTAGGCCTTTTTCCTATGAGAATTCTTTATCGATTTCAAATTATAAGCTGGTGTCTGCATCAATTTACACCCGAGTATGTGGTCTAATGGTGTCTCCACTCATTAGAATAGCTGTATAATGTGCAGGACCATCAGTTCCTAGTAAACAAAAGGATTTAAGACATGAGACTAAGCCCAAGGAACCACCACAGGAAATTAAGACAGATTCTTCACCAATTGACAAGGCTCTAAGTGGTGGGCAGAGTAACGAAGGTAAGACTCTGAAGGATGCCGTCAAGCCCAACCATAGGAGGAAAAGAAAAGTATCTTCCAACAATAAAAATTAAATTAGTAAATGAGTTTTTGACTTACCAAGATTCACCTGCTAAGCTTGTGCTTGTATACCCGTTGAAACTGAGAAGTGAGTTCTTGTTCCCATTTTTGTTAGAAGAGAAGCAACAATTTCATGTTCTGGGAAAACGTCTGTTTAGGGCATTACAAATAGGAAATGTGCACATGCATTAGGTTGTCTGAACTTTAAAGTCTGTACTTCATTTTTGGTTTCCTCTTGTATGTGATAGATATAGGACGTTGTAAACATTAGATGGACAATGGAATCTCAAATATTTTTCCGTGATACTATTACTGAGATAATATTATATTTTATTGTAACTTTTTGGCACTTGAAGTTCCATCCCCCCAGCATTCTTTCATTACGCATGGTTGTTTGTTATTGCCTTTTAGTTTTTAGATCATATGAGGGTGTGAGATTGCTTAATATAAGATTACTACTGCTCGACCCTATCTGTCCAAAATTGCAAGATCCGTCATTTGGAAAATGCAACTGAGTATACCTTATTAAGTATACCTTATTTATAATTTTGCATGATATTAGACGTGTTTTTAGTGTTTATATTAAAAAAATTAAGAACTATAAACAAAAACATATGTGCTATATGATTATCCACCTTATTAGACCCTAGAGCTGGCTTACGAGAGTTGTTGATCATGCGAACTACCAAGCTTGTCATGTACTAATCCAACAATGATTGAGTATTTTATAGCTAATCCTATTGAGCTTTATTCAAGAAGACAATGGCATGCGTAACAGCAACTTAGATTGTGTTTTATATGATGGTCACTTCAACCGAATCTCAAACTTTGGATGTTCAAGATGGAGATATAAGTTTATATAGAAAGTCAGGTACAAGTCGTTTGTGATTTTTTAAACTAAAATTACAATATTATATCGATAATCAGTATTAACCTTTAATACTTTATTGGTAGGTTGTCGAACCTAGACAACAGTTTTAATTAGAAAGTAACACTAGAATATTATTATGCTTTGAGATGTCTGTTACTGAATCTTATACTAAAGCAAGAATTTCAAAAAGAATAATCAACTAAAAAAGAAAAAAGAAGTATTGGAAACTTGTCTGGTTATATAGGCATTAAATTTATAGAAAGAGAGAAAAGAATAACAACTGAGATCCTCTGCCGAAAAGAAGTAATAATTGTTAATTGCCCAGATGTTAAAATTAAGTGCACCACAGTATATGCTTTCTCTTGCTAATCTTGTAAACGTATAACAAGAAAAAACAAACTATTGAAGAACAAAGTAGTCCCCCGCAGTAAGAAACATATGCTCCCCAAGAACCACTTAGGAGGTTGTTCGATGGAGTTAACAACTTTCTGCAACAATGGAAGACAAGTGAATGTCCGAATTTTTACCCAAAACAAGAGAGAATGGATTTAATCTTCTTTCCACTACAAAATGCAATTATGTCTACATGACTTTGAGATAGGACATGAAGAGAAATCAGAAGATTAATATTATTGAAGACCCAAACATGTTGAAGGCAAAAAAGGTACAAAATATTCGGCCCAGCTTTCCCAAATAAAATTGGACTAGATATTTTTACCCAATCAACTACGGCCAATTACTTCTTCCAGAAAATGTTGTATATTCCGGAGCATTATGAAAAAAATATATTTTGAAATGAGAATTTCATAATATATAATTCAGAATTAAATTTTATCTTTCTGATAAAATTTATTATTACAAAATAAATTTTTTGAAATAATTTATAATTTATGCTAAAATATTCTTTCTGGAATGATTGAATTTTAATTTTCCAGAAAAATGAAGAAATCGAAGATTATTTAGCAGCACTTCTCAATTCCATCACAGGCAAACAAAGGAACGCGAAGTGTGAAGCATACATACACACCACATTGCTTTGGAAAATGTTTAAGCATTTAATTGTTTTCGAGAAGAACAGGTGTTTTGTTCATCAGTTAAAATATTAAGACAAAAACCATTATATTAGAATATGATATGGTTTTCTAAAAAGGTTTTTTTTTTATTTTTTAGTCACTCTTTCTTAAATAAATAAGTCGTAGAGTATATCTTTTTATAATAATATAATATATTTTTTAGAATATATAATTAAGAGATTCTTAATCCTCAAAAGGAACTATCAAAGAGAACTAGCAAAACGAATCACCAAAACGAACCAACCAAGAAAACCACCAAAAGAAACCCATTAAAGAGAACCACCAAAAGAAATTATCAAAAGGAACCACAAAAAAGAATTTCAAAAGTAAACCAACAAAGAAAACGCACCAAATTGTACAGCGGAACAAAACTTCTGGGTTGAATAACAAATGATGTCAAGACAAATTTTATTGTCTTACACAACTCTAATAACAAAACCTGACTCTGGATACCATGTTAGAATATTAAGACAAAAACAAGCATAAAATATAACATAATTTAGAAAAACTTTTTTTATTCTTTATCTTTTTTTTTAAATAGGTAATAAATTATATGATAAATTTTTCAGAAAATATATAATTAAGAAATTTTTAAATGTTAATTTATAAAAGATAATAAAATATATTCTTATTTAGCTGTTTAAACAGTATTCATCTGCAACAAATTCTCGATTTTGTAAAGTTGACAGATTTAAAGTTTATTTTCTAATTTTATATGCTTTGGCCAGTAAAGGTGTGTTTGGAAAATTGATATTTTTATTAAATATGTAAGAATACATTATCGAATGACAGTGTAGATTTTTTTACATCAATAATGCACTCGAATTAAATTCACGAAAGGTTGTATGCTACAGTAGTCCAATGATTCTCTAAGCAAAGACTAGCTGGAGTGCTGATGATCCGGGACCACACCCATTCTCTCTTCTCTACCAATTGAATTTCTGCCAACTGTCATAACAGATATTGTCAAAAATATAATAATAATGGCTGTACAACAACAACTTTGGCTTTTGATAGAATTTGAAAAAGAGGTTCATTATATCTGATATTGCTGCTCGATTTTGAAAAGCTTCATCAATTTTAGTGAAGATTAATAGATGTTAATTTCAAATCATACAATCAAATGCTAGCATTTACAGCAAATGGATTGAGCCAAAAAAAAGAAATTCTAGTTGGACTATATTAAAATATGATCTGTCATCAGAGAATTGTAAATCTCATTGAATTCAAGTTCTTACCCTACCATCTCTGAGCTCAAATATGACAGAACCTTTCGAAAATTGAATTGGTCTTGTAGGTGCCACCTGTGTCGTATCAGACTCAATCAAGACCATGCCACAATGCGTTATTTTTAACATTCAAATCAATGCAGTTATTCTACAAATTATTTTGGACTGCAATATTTACCTTTGAGTCACATTTAATGTTCAGGTCACCAAAGTTTACTTGGCCCTTCTTCAAATATGATACAGAATCTTCACCAGTGCAATCTACTTTCTCTTCTTGGAATCCTCTGAGTGTATGTGCCTCAACCAGTTTATTTCCTACATAGGGGAAACCACAGTCCTTCCACTTCCATGCCTTTTTGTCCATGTATCTAAGGTATACTTTCCCATCAGAACCAATAAAAAATAATTGATTGCCTTCAAAGCTTGGACCTGGTGAACCAACAAGTGTTACATCTCTATTGGGTGTTCCATGTTCCACCCAGTTCCATCCATACATTGAGCTCCATTGATACTCAACAAGGCCACCTTCTCTTGAAATCATGAAGAGAGAACCTGAGAGTGTTTTTAATGATGATCTTATAACTGTTCCAGGAGACTGTGATAGAACCAAATGCTGAGAATGGTAATGCTCATGCCACAAATCAGTCACTTTGTTATACTGATAAAGGCGCCCATTTCTTCCGATAACGAATACTATATTTTTTCTGAACAATTCCTGGTCTACTATACATGCAACCTTAGCAGCTGGAGGGTTTCTGCAATCTTTCCATTTCAACTTCTTCAAAGAAACCTGAGAAAAATTTGTATAATGTTTACTTCACCAATTATTGCATGTCTGGCTTTTGGTGTTGTAATTGATTCTGATGTCTGAGGAATTTATTCCCAAATAATGTTATCAATATATATATATGGTTGGCAAAAAAAATTTCAATTAAATATAAACTTAATTATTTTAAAAATCTATGCACTTATGTAATACTGCAGCAGGATCAATATTCTCATCTTGTTCTTCTATTCTTTAAGAGTTTACTTACCACCAACTTCATTAGTCTTCCAGTTTTGCTCACAAAGAAGAGTGTGTCTTCAGTTGTAACCTTCCTTTCTTGGCCTGGTAATCCATCCCAAGGTTGACCTCCAATAACATTTCTTCCTCTCCTCAGAGCAGTGCAATTCCTCCACGCTAACTCCTTGCCTCTTCTTTCTCTAAGGAACAGACTCCCATGTGTATCAACCATGAATAAGCTTCCATTATAGTTACTCAATATACCTTTCATAGGTGTAAAGCTCTCATGCCTCAGCCATATCCATGCACTCTCAATGCAAATGTATTCAAAAATCAGACCACCATCTGTTATTAAGAATAATGACTTCCCTACATCCATCAATCTCATGCGAAAGTTACTACTAATCCAGTTATCTGGCACATTGTATTCTTCTGAAGATTGAATCAGTCTACCACCTGAAGTACCTACTGATATATAATGATTCTGCGTTTGGCTTTGCTTTCTCCTACCTGTTACTGGACTTACTGATTCCTCTGACTCGTCTTTTATGCCAGTAAGACAGTTTCTGAGGCCACGTTCTTCTGTGCAATATTCTGCATTCCATCCTTCGCTCTCTGGCACATCTACTATTGACCAAACATATTTGGTTGATGATTTCCTTCGAATGTGTTGTGACTGAGATGGTGCTGAACTTTCACCACCTAGTCCTAGAGGATGTAATTCTGCAAGTCTTCCATCATCCAGTGGAAACAGTATTCTGCCAATGTACAATTGTAAGCCTGCTATACCTCTTGCTGCTTTTGCATGGAGAGGATGCAGGTGATTTTTCCATGCTCCTGGAAATTGATTATTTCAAACTGTTAAATTAATGGGCTTTAAAACTAATTTTTTTATTGATGTAATCATGTTTACTTATTTAAGTTAATTTGTTTCTCAGTGGTAATGTTTAATCATGAGTTTACTTTGATTTTGGACAGATTTGTAATCTAAATATAGTGGATACATGGTCTGTTACAACATGAATGAGTATAATGTTGCACTTTTACTTCTTATATATTTGGTCTTAAATATGATTGAGAGCATGGAATACACCATGGTTATGCACTTAATACAAATATTGCTCATTTCTCTTCTCCATTCTTCTATTTTCATGTTATGGTTATGTTTTATGTTTATATGACATCTCCCTCTCTATTTTTTCAATATGGAGAAGTTCGTCATGTGTAGTAAAAGCAAGGTAGACTATTCATATATAACAGAGCAAAAAATCAACCATGTAAAGTAAAATAGTTTTTGCATTATGAGATAAGATGACTGACCTAATTCTTTTGGAATTCGATATTCAAAGACATATCCGTATGATGTAGTGAAGAATAAAGAAATGGAGGATGTTTCAGCTGATTCATCTTGTAGAGCAGGTGTAATAGATGATAAATTTTGATCTTGGGGTCTACCATGAACTACCCATTTCCACTTCCTTTGATGCAATCTTCTCTCTACCAAAGTGCCTTCCTGTATGATCAACCAAGTATTTTTAAAGATGGTGTCCTCCTAGACAGATAGGAATAAATTCTTAAAAAGCAATTCTATCCATGTCCAAGCCAAGCTAAGCATGTAGAAGTGATTGCAAAAGCCATTGGATTTTTAAAATTTTCCAAATTTGATATAATGGTTCAGTTTTACATAGAATTCACCATATAATTTCTCCTTGGTCACTTTTTTCTTCCACCAAATTCCATTAGACTAATTATTTAAAGAGGGGTATTTTTGGCCACTGCATTAGTTTTGTTTTAATGGATTTCACAATTTTCTGATGTTTTTAAAAGAAGTCATGACACTTTTTTCTCAAATGATTTGAACGTTCGTAAAATACTTGTACACAACAGACCTTTGTTAAAAGGAACAGAGATTCGGAATGATCATCACTCAATCCAGGTAAACTGCATCCTTTAGATGGCATCAGAGGAGCAGCTTGTGATGTTTTTCCTTGCCATATGTGCCTCTTCCATGATGGTTTTGATTTTTTGTCATATTCGTAAAGATCTCCAGCAGAACTACAGCACCACATCATTTGTTACGTTTGTCATAATCATAAGATGAAGAGTGCTTTTGATTCTCACTAAAAAACATGACCTTAAAAGAGAGTAATAAATCATAATGCTTTCCGAGCTTTATATTTATCTAGTGTAACAATGCATTCTACTGTATTTTCCAATGCAACCTCAACTTCAAATTTTTGCATCCTTAAGCAATGTCTTTAAAGGCATGTCACTGATTAGCAGACCCTTTATCAAATATGAAATTGAAACAAAACGTGCCTCAAGCAACACATATATACACACACAAACCACCAACCTTATGGTATATACTACTTCTCTTGTTGAAGCAGCATCAGCTATTGTTGCTACATTTGCTCCAGCTGGTTGGCCATGATTTATCCATCTGTTCTATAATGTCAAGATTGAGGTGAAATTAGCAACACCTTAGACTCCATTGTTAAAGGATAAAGTTTAGGATTCAACGTCCTAGTTACTAATATTTTCACCAAACTTGAGTTTTACCTCGGGGGCTCAACGCAAGCAAGTTCTACCAGTGTTCCATTCTTTGTACAGAAATAGGCTCTCCTGCTCCACAATGCAACAACACAAAAGACGTCAAGAGATTATGCACTTTAGCAATGTTAGTGGTGTATATGTTTGATCTTAGGAATTAAACTTTCACTTACTGTCGATCAGGCGAAGCAACTCCAGACTTTATCAAAAGATTTTTCTCCGGATAAGTAGGTGTAAATTCAACCCAAACTGGTTCTGAACTTTCTCCATGTTGCACACGTATCTGCTAAGAAAAATCCATGAGACAAGAGTAATTGTTGCAGTTCCAATTTCCAACAACTTACAGAGGACCCCTTCATTTATCAGAGTTTACATTGCAATACTTATCCAAGAGTTTGAATCATAACATAATAGTCACCGTATAAGTGCCTAAATTACAAGACCAGCTATGCATAAAGTTGTTAGATTAAATTGCATGGTATTACTTACATGCATGTGTAACATGTATCTGAAAAAGGATAAATTATTGCATGGTCTGAAGTTTATTTTCATAAATTACAAAATGCAGTTACGAGATTGGCCATGACCACTTAGTTCCTCACTGCGTAACAATTTCTCAAAAGAGAGTTTATATGCTCAATGCTTGCTATGTCAGCCTTTAAGGTTTCATTGCACACACTGCAATTCATGAAAGCTAAGGAAAGAAATGAAGTTCTACAATTCATGTGGGCATTTAACATATGATGCATGGCATGTATCTTCAAACTGAACGGATGCTTTTAACCTGATATAATATCCCTGCTTCTGATAGAGCAAGAAT
This sequence comes from Macrotyloma uniflorum, assembly GCA_016859785.1. NCBI lineage: Eukaryota > Viridiplantae > Streptophyta > Magnoliopsida > Fabales > Fabaceae > Macrotyloma > Macrotyloma uniflorum. Next base: position 1,167,414 of record BDMB01000002.1, read on the forward strand.
CGTCTGATTTATGACAAAAACCGATATGGCACTTCCTGCTGATACAGGCAAGTCATGAGAGACAATGACCCACTCCATTCCATTCCAAAACCTCTCATAGATAGACCCACTTTCACCAGTGACCCACACAGATGTCTCGGATATTTCAGTCAGGGAAATTCTCTTTCTCTGGGGCAGAACCACATCCTCTGCTTCCATGTTACCACCCTTATTTTCAACACTTAAATTTTCTTCATCAAGTTTGTCTTCAAGCTCCAACACTTGTTGTGTGGTCTTCTTCTCCGTCTGAAGTATCGACCCCACTTTTCTACAGTCACTGTTAACACAAGAGAGCAGATCATAGGGCAGTTTTGCCTCAACCCATCTTTCAGTTTGTTCACTGAATACCCAAAACTTATCAGTTTTCTGCTCAAATCTTTGATTGCTTTGTTGGAAAATTTGATATGGACACCATGAAGCACAAACCACAACTACAAAGAAGCAGGTGAAAGACAAGAGTCCCCAGATGGCATATATCAAATGGAATATTGACATGGTGATGTTGTCATTGGAAGCCAAGCCAGACAAAGAGCAAAGATAAACCGAAACACTTAAAATATAAAGACTTGTATTGTAAGCTGCTCTAAGGACAAGTTCGGTTCTTTTTGAAGTACCTGTACTCCATATGGACCATGAGTTCAAAAGCTTCGAATATCATTATTATCTGCTCAAGACCAAACTTCATGGAAAGTACATGGTCCCCAAGACCAAGAGAATTTATTATTTAGGACGTGAATTTGAGAGGTGACCATGACCAGAACAGAAGAGAAAGGGAAGGTTTGTTAATGGTTGGACCATATAATAGTACTACAATACTAATATGGATTATGGACCGTATGGAAAGTGGTAGCAGTGGTTATTGATTCTTACAATTTAACTACTACCACCTCTACAATCACCACTAGATATCATAGTAGCACAACATATATACACATACATGGCCTCGGTTTCTCAGCTTTTGAGGTAATTATTGATATCAAATTAGTGGAACTGTCTTTCACCAGATGCTTTCATTACCAGCTCCCTTTTAAAATATCTCCTTTCCTATCAATTGTTTATACTTTTTTACAACTACAACCTTAAATTATTTCTTATTTCTTATATTTAATAATGAGCTTACATATATATATATATATATATATATATATATATTTATGTATATATTTATGTATATATACACGTTTACATATAAAATATACCATCAATATACATAATTTCTGTCTTCCTATTATATTGCATCTATTTCATATCTATACTATTTTTCTCTTCATTTTCTAGCTGTTAATTAACCAAATTAGACCCTTTCAACCTTTCTAGTCTCTCTAACCAAAAAAACTTAAAAACAAAGTTAGACAAAAGATAAATAAGGGAAAACAGATGATGAAGAAATGAAGAGAATATAAAGAGACTGAGGAACTGAAAAGAACTTGTGCTACTACTGCAAAAAAAATCAGGTCCCTTAACTAACTTTTTGGTGTACATCGATATCTTTTCTATCAAAATTTGAACTCAGACACTTTTTAATCAACTAAACAGATTTAAGATACTTTTTTAACCAACACATGCATTGATTTTTTGAAAGAAAGAATTTTTTTCAAGAAACAGTAAGGTTCCTGAGACACCCATAGACAGATACAGCTTTTATCTTTTCAAGAAACATTTATACTAGTACTGGTACTATTAATAATATACTTCAAACTTTGTGCCATGTATATTTTTATGATTATCTTGGATTACGTGCATCAATTTGAAGAAAAGTAATAAAACATTTGTTAAGATTCTTGATTCGGACCAAAAGTTGGTATGACTCAGAGGCTACTTTATGAATACTGTGATCAGTGGTTGTGTTTCCATTAATTGGTGTATCTCATGACATGCCTATCTATAAATAGTCTCCTCTCCTATGCTACTTTTGGACTCCATCAATATAAAGTCCTCAAAATATCATATCAGAATCAGCAGGGCATTTCTTAAAGCCACTCAAAAATGGCAGCTGAGCTCACATGCCACCAATTTTCTTTTGAACCAATTCGCCAAGAAATTGACATGGAACACAATACCATTCACACATCACCCTTCTACATTCTATTAGTGCCAAGAACTTTCTATGTTTTTCGACTCAGCCACAAAATTTCACAATTATTATATTGAAAGATTAAGGATTTCATTAAAAAAAACGTGCTAGTTGATCATCACAGAATCGTTATCGATCTCAATCATATGAAAATGGCATTTGGTGGTGATGTGGGAACTTATAGAAGACGACAAGACTGAGTTAGATTCCACTGGAAAAGAAAGCTAGAGTTTGATTCCAGCAACAGAGGGTTACATCAGAATTTCTAACGAGTGGACACCAATTTTCTTTTTCTTTTTCCTTTTCATTTCATCTTTTCAAAATGCCTTATTCTTTCAGATTGATTCAAGTCTCAGCCTTCTCTTATTGTTTTCAGAATTTTGTTTGAATTTTGCGTTTTTTCTTTTTAACCGAAGATAGTTTAATTGTAATAATTATGTATGTTTATAAATTTAAAAAAATATATTCAATTAAAAGTAATCATTTTAAAAAAATCTAAAAAATTATACTACAAGATTTTTCTCTTTTTTATTAATTAAATGAAAATAAAAAAGGAAACATTAGTTTTACTAGAAGAAAGTGAAATATATATATATATATATTGAGATTTGAAATGGTGAGGACAAAGAGTGTAACTCAACAATTGGGAGAGATGATTATGATGACAGCATTGCTGTTTCGTTACTGTCATGTCATCTGTTCTTCTTCTATGGATTTGCTAATTATTGCTTATGTTATGTAATTGATACTCACAATGATTATAAGAGGATTAAACAAATAATGGATTTGATGACTTTTTCAAAAATTATTCACCACCACATAATAATTGCATTTTTTTTACAATATATTAATTGCATCCTTAATGTGTAAGGAAGCAAATAATTGCAGGCTTAATGTGGAAGGAATCAAATTATTGTTTATAAATAAAAAGTCATAACATTCGAAACCCAAATATTTTTTATTGAAACATGTGTAGAAATTAAAATTATAATATTTTACCAAAACTTTTTTACTGTCATCCAAAATTATTTTTTTCATTTTGTCTTGTTAAACGAAAGTTTAAATTTTATCTCGTTAATTAGCGATTAAAGATAGATTATCACTTTAATAATTCATACAATTCTTACAAATAAAAATTCGATATAAATGTTGTTGCAAAATCAAATTGAATTTTGTTCACCCAAACAAATGAAATTCAATTACCTTTTCATGCTCCCAACACAAGGACGACAAAAGATTAGTTATTCTAGTGGGCCAGCCCAATAACCGTTATACTATTGGGCCCGACTTCAGTACAAGCCCAAATATGAATCGCAGCAAGCATGAGGAAATTTCAGGTCCAAGACCAAACATGAATCCTTCCATTTCGCAGATACAGTTGTTTGATTCCACCACATGTGCATGTGCGAAAGTAAACATAAAAGGGTCTTGTTTTTCTCAACCTCTTAACATGTTCTCTTCAATCAAAACACATTTCACTTGGTGTAACCATTTCATTTCAAAAGGGTTTGTAAATATTATTACCCGTGCAATAACAAGGCAATATAAAATATACGAGAATTTGAGGAACACCCGTTTGTGTTTAGCATGAACTCTCAAAAGTCCACTATCGTGGGAATTATACAAACTACCTACATATTTGTCATTCTAATATCCTCAAAATACAACAATATGACCTTAAGGTCCAATTTCCCAAACTCGATTCAACATTTAATCTACTCTAGAGCTACAAAACGTCAAAGAATGAATTGTCGGGGGAAGCAATTACCGAAAGTTGGCCATGAAACCTGTGTGTACCCGCACTTTTGATCCACTTTAATTAACTACTGAAGAAGTTAGGTCCTGCTCGAGACAGAAGCTCCTTGCCAGCATCCTTACCCATCTCAATCATATCTTCAACAGCGTATGGACCAACCCTGGATGTCTCTAGTACTGCACAGAGGAAATTGCAGGGAAGCTTAGAGAAAAGTTACTTGTGAAGGATTAGAATCTGTACAAAGTCAAATAACATAAACCTATAACAAGATGTTCATACCACGGGTTCCATCAGGGGAAGCAACCAATCCTCTAAATAAACAATTTCCATCCTCGTTTCTGCTTGCATATCCAGCAATTGGAGTTCGGCAAGACCCATCCAAAGTCTGAAGAAAGGCCCTTTCACTGACAACTGCTAGTCTTGTTTCTTCATGATTCAGCGAAGCAATGTATTCTGCCTGATGAAATCACTCAATCAAAGTCACAAATATTGAGAATCTAAAATGAGTCAAGAATGCAAGGTCCAATGTAAATATGTAATTAAATGCAATTATATTTAAATGCTTCAGATTCCTAATATAAATCAATCTTTTTTCTGATTTGAGAATGAATTTGTTGCAATTAAGTGTCTAATGATCCACACACATATGATCTTACACGATACTATTAACCTCCCCTACCCCTAAAACTCAGCAAGTCTGAATCGATTGTGCACTAAAGTTAATCACTTACCATTTTATTGTCGTTGCTTCTACAGGCTATTCCAATAGCACCTTGGGCAACAGCTGGAAGCATATCATCAATTGATAGGATTGAAGTTACATTTTCTGTCATACCTAAGCGCTTGAGTCCAGCTAATGCTAATAGTGTAGCTTGGACAACCCCATCACTGAGTTTTCTTAACCTTGTTTGGACATTGCCACGGAAATTTTCCTGCACCTGAGACATAAAATTCCAGAACAATTTATCAGTGATCTAGAAAATTAAAATTTCAGAAATGAGGTAGCACAAGAACAATTAAAAACATGGACAGAGAAAGGAAATGCTTCAAGACAAAAAAATGTCCATTTGAAATTGCAAGAGAATAAAGCCTACAACTTTCTAAGAAGGCTAAATTTTAAAGAAGACACAGACAATGCTCATAACCCTGGAGTAAGGCTCACAAGGATGATAGTCAGTTCTTCATAGCACAATCATAATTGTTAATCCATGCCAACAAGGTGTTAACTTGGGCATACTAATGATTATTATCTACTAAATTCAACAATCTACAAATGATTTCAATATGACATTATTACATTATTTTATCACAAATCACAATTCATATCTAACATCAGCTATAAAATATATATTATGATAGGAAGTGATACAAGTCCCTGTTACATACTTTCAGAAGCATTTTAAAAAACTGATATCTGTAACTATATATAAAGGAGATAAGAAATTTTGGTGTACACAAAAATGTTATCTATATAACTACACTCTTCAAACTACCCTTGCCCCTAATTGCATTATGCAAGCCACCCATTTCTATTATTTAACTATTTTTTTAAAATGTAGAGAGGCACAAAGTTTCTCTTTTCCTCTTTTCCACTAGTATGTACTAGGTTTCACCATATACAATGGTAACATGATCATTGCCAATTTGCTTTTCTATTTTATCTTAAGAATAGAGATTGAAACTTCAAATGACTTCTCATTAACCATAATATTCTCTTCTTTTTTTTTACGTTATATTGATATTGTATGTAATGACAACTTTGATAACATCCTGCAGTCAGAAAGGGAACTAGAAATCTTATACAGGGGATGTCCATTTAAGTCATCTGCCAGAGCTAATTTAGCAAAACAAATGTAGGAAACAACAATTTTCAATTTCAGGCTGTTAGATAATAATGAGTAAAAAAAGATTGCTAACTTACACTTAGAGATGGATATCTGTGGAGTATCTGAGACTTTCGTCGTAGTGAAGCAGTACCGATAACACTTCCAGGGGGCAGATCAGCTAAAGAAGTTGCACTCAAGGATATAAATGCATCTCTGACATCCTCACGTGGAAGGTTACAAGGCAAAATTGTTTTATCAGGTAAGTAAGTAGGAACATCCTTCATTGAATGGACAGCTATGTCGATTTCACTATTTAAGAGTGCCTCATCTATTTCTTTTGTGAACAAACCCTTCCCACCTATGTCTGCAAGTGGTTGTGAGAGGATCTTGTCACCTGTTGTCTTAATTATCACAATCTGAATAGCCCCCTCTTCAGCTAACTCTGGGTGCGATGCAATGAGTTTGTCTCTGGTCTCATGTGCTTGCGCTAGAGCTAGTGGACTGCTCTACACATGAAAAACATATAAAAATGACCCAATTTTGATGGTAGGAATATAAAAATCTTTGCTAAACCAAAAATGGAAGTATGAAATGACCATCCAGCTAGTAATAATTGAATAACTAACAAATAATCACAAATTTTCAATAGCAGAAGAGAAGAGCGATTAATTCCCCCCCTTATTCCCACGAATAATTACTTCTAACCTTAGTAGGTTAGATATCTCTATATTTTAAAAAGCGAGTAACAAATAAATAAATATGAACTTCCATATCAGAATAATAGACATCTTGCATTTTTTTCCCCAAATAATTATTACGTCTAGGCTCAACATCTTTAGAGTCTAAAAGAATGAAGTCAACTCAAGTCTACCTTATCAAGATTATTACAAACTTTGCATCTATCTATTGTGCCGTCAATCCTTTTCCTTGAAGAGAATAAAGCGTTCAAAGCTCTCTAATAATATCTATCGTTCAATTCCCTTAAGAACTATCACCACAACATCTAAAACCCCCACGAAAAACCTCCTTCTGAAAACACAAGCATCAAAGCACAGCAAAAAATAGAAATTTCCGCAATGGCATGAGGTATTTTATTTTAAAAAAGAGAACTAGATATGACACATCATCCACTCCATGGCATTGCACACTCGATTTCACCAATGGCATAACAACGACAAAATCATTAAATGGAGTGACGAGTTTAGTCCCAATTAAAATAATTTTTAAAACAAAAAAGTATCATCAAAGAGCGCAGGCAGGTGAAGTGTGGTGTAATTGTACAAGATCGGCGAATTAGAAGGAGAAAGCGTTAATTTGTGAACGGCCAAAAGAAAACAATGTTAACACATTTACATGACAACCCTTCAAAATATGGCGAACCCCAATTAGAATAGAGGGTTTACGATAAGGGAAAATGGTGAAAAAGAATACCTTCCTCTGGTACCAATTCTGATGAGAGCAACCTTAGTTTGTTGCTCAACGGCAATGGAAGCCTTGATGCGATGAAGTCTTGCGTGGCATTTCGGATATGGCAACGGCGAGGCGGCGCGTGGAAGGGGAGGGCACGCGCTATGGAGCGTGGAAGAAAGAGTATTCATGTCAAAGATAAGAGAAAGAGAAGAACAGCGAATAGTTGAGTTTGATGATAGAGTGTGATATGACATGTCCAACAACAAGATAAAGTTCATAGAGATTAATAAAAATTCATTTTCTTTTCGGAAATTACACGCATTGTTATTTTAATTTGCCTATGGTCGCTCTATAATAATATGTTCCAACAACCCTAGCAACATGGTTAAAGAATATATAAGTAATGTTTAAAACTGAGATTTTGCTAAACAAAACACTGATTAAAAAATATAAATATGTATATTATTCAAAAGAAAAGAAAATAAGAAAGAAATAAAACTAATTTATATTTAAAAAATGTTTATTTTATAAAATTTAAGTCTTATAAATTAAATAAATTTCAATTTCTAGATATAATAATTTAATATTAAAAAAAATTTAGAAAAAAATAATATGCATTATGAATATTTTATCATTATATTTGATTTAATTTATATAAAAATAATTATGTGTCTAATTCATTTTCAAAATCACTTCAGTAAAAAATGATTATGGATTTAATTTACCTTTAAAACTGATTCAATAAATGAATAAGTAAGGTAAATACCTTATAATTGAATCTAATTTACTTTCAAAACTAGTTGAGCACATGAGTTAGATACTTTACTTATATACTATAATTTAAATTTATTTTTAATCAAAATAAATTTTTCTAACAATTTCATATATTCAGTTGTTGTGTTACAAAGATTGCTTATAGAAGCCAAAGAACAACACTTTGTTGAAGTTTTTGGTGAATTTGGATTTGGCATGTATTACTCTCCAGAATTGGAAAAAGTTGAAAAGGAGAATGAAGTTGCAGGAAAACAGGTTAGTCTAATCATTCTGTTCTGCACCTCCAGAAGTAGAATGATCAGGGGGTAGAGGACTCTTCTATAAGATGAACACTACCTTCAAATATAGGAGATTTAGCTTCAATTTTCTGAGTTTCTAGATTTTCTTACCAAATAAAGTTCTTTATCCATCAATCTACTTTTTTTAATAGTTCGAATAAGCTATTTGTATACAAAAAAATTTGCATTTAATTATAAACTTTGAAGTCAAATATATATCGTAACAAAAGTTCAATTCCTAGTAAAAAAATAAAAAAATATCATATATCTAATTTTTATTACTTGTTCATATTATTTCTTGATTAAGTTTTCTTAATCCTAATTATATTATTAACGATTGTTTAATTATATAATTTATATTATACATAAATAATCATATTTGTAGATGAAAGATCAAGAATAGTACTTAAATCTGTTATAGATTTCACCAATACTTCATCAATTTCGATCAATTATGGATTTATCGAGATATTATCGTTTTTTTTACACATTTAATAGATTTATAATTGAATGTAATATGCTTTGAAAATGTGTTAAATGATATAGGTTAGATTAATTTTTATATATATATAAACATTTGATAACATTGTTTTAATAAAATAAAAATTAAAGATTAAAAACATGTCTTTGGTTGTATTAAATAAATTACATTAACATTCATTGATATTTCTTAAAATAGAATTTTTAATTTATTTTTACATTATATACACACCACTTGACAAGATCATTATAAGGATTATAAGGATGAAAAAAAAAAGGTAGAGAGATGTGAGTATAATATGAGAAAGTTCCATGAAATCTTAGTATAATTTACTCTAGTATATATTTTATAGATATTATTTAATAGTATTAAATGTCATCTTAATATTTTCTAAAGTGTAATTGACTTTATATATATATATATATATATATATATATATATAATATGTAAATTTTCATTTGAGTTTTTGTAATATTTTGTAAAGTTTTTCTTTTTTAAAAAAAATCAAATAAATGAAAAACTGTGTCATACTACGAAAAATATTTATTTATATCTTTATATAAATATGATATTAATAATAGTAAATTCTATATTAACATTTCTTCTCAAGTTTAATCATATATATTTCTAAAATATATTTTGTAATTTTTTTAAATTTTAATTAATAAACAAAATTGTGTCATGTATACAAAATGTTTTTATTTGCGTGTCTAAATTAAGCGGAGCATTTTTTTTATTCCCAATTTTAATTAATTTATTTCTTTATCAGTATACAGTTTTAATATATTTTGTTTTTTAAATATATGTTATAATTTAGTTTATAAAGACTTAAATAAACAACAAATTTAAGTCATACTAAATATGAAAAATGTATTTATAAGATGTTTATAATAATTATTAACGAAAAATAATCCACTTATTCAAAAAAATACACATAAAAAATATTTAGTTTTATCATTTATTTTTTTATTTCATAATCTAAAATAACAAATTTTCTTAATTATTGGATTAAAAAGATAAATAGTAAAAATGGAAGTGAATTTCTTATATTCTTCCTCATGATTAAATATTATTGATTTTAATATTTATTTTGTAATTTTAATATGGTTGAAGTTGAAGTAATTTCCATTAGATTAAAAATGCGATTCTTGTAGGATATATCTCATAATTCTCATTTCATTTTTATTCTTTAATTTTTAATTTACAAATAAAAAGTAAAAACTCATTTTTAACATTTTAAAAGAATAATTATTATTTTTATTAATGTTATTCACCATTATTTTAATATTTTATCTTCTATTAGTAATAGAAAGTATGTAAATCTTAATAATTATTATCAAGGTAAAATTTTTGTTAATTAAAAGACATTTAAGATAAATTTAGGAAATATTGAAAATAAAAAATATATATATAGATAAGGGTGTGCCCTAGATAAACCCCAAAGGAGTTACCATTGAGAGAGATAAAACACACATAAAAGGGTTCCCTCTCACTCACTTTCTCTTTCACACACTGAAACGTGCTCCAACTAATATCGAATTCAATTTTTACTCTCTTGTGTTCAGAAAGAAGCAGAGGCGGAGATGCAAGGTGGCGCAGCCGACGGAGAAGCCTTGGATTTCGAGCCCGAGGACGATGACTTGATGGACGAGGATGGCGCTCCCGACGCCGACGCTTCTCCGCCTCACCCTAAGCTCAAATCCGCCATCACCGCCGCCGCTTCCTCTCTCTCCGCTCCTAAGAAGACCAAGGGTCGCGGGTTCCGTCAGGACACCGACGCCAACCGCAACACTCGCCTTTCCGGCTCCGACTTCGACTCTCTCACCACCGAGGGCGGCCCGGGCCCTCAGAGATGTCAGTCTCCTCTCCCTCTTAGGGTTAGGGTTTTGCTTTTTTTTATTTAGTTTATTAATTTATAGTTTCTTTGTTCTAGCCATTGAAGGATGGATCATTCTCGTCACCGGCGTGCACGAGGAAGCGCAAGAGGATGATTTGCAGAACGCCTTTGGTGAATACGGGGAGATTAAGAACCTGCATTTGAATCTTGATCGACGCACTGGTTTTGTCAAAGTAACTCATTCTTCTTGTTTTCGTTTTTTGTTGCTATTGATTTATTGAGGGTGTTAGTCATTAGGAAAGTCCATGGGTTACTCATACTATCTAGTCACAGTCTGGTTATGTCAAGCCTTTTTTTTTTCTTCTTTTTAAACAGTCTTTATTAGCGATAAATATAAATGTACTTTTACATAAATTTGTGACTGCTTATTATAATTCGATCTTGACTCATGAAAAATATATGTATGGTTATAACCTAAGTGGTAAATGATAAATGTTTGATCTACATGGTGGGCATTGTTTGGTATCTGGCATTGTATTGTCAGTGTCCTGATTGCTGATCCATTTTGATGATTTAAGTCATTTGACTTTTGATGTGATTTTTCTTCAAGTTTGGTTCTTATTTTGCTTGTCGTGACTACTGGTTTGAATTTTGTTTCACCCAGTAGATAATTACTGGCTCAAAACTGATACTCTGTGGGAACAAATCTTTGTTAATATGTTTTTTCATTTATAGAAAAGGATTTGAAATTTGCTGTTCTCCATTAACCCCCCCTCCCAAATTGGTGTTGTGTTGCAATTATAAAGTTAATACCATCTTGATGTCTCTTCTTTGAAAGTGTGAAGGAAGAAAGATACAATTGTTTCTAACCATGTGTAGGGTATTATCATTTCTTCACAGTTTCTATTTCATTGTATCCCTGTTTACTTCTGTTCCTTCATTCAATTCTTTCATTTAATTAGAAAGACAAGTATCGTTTTTCAGATTCTTTGTAAATCATACGAAGGGTTTATTGACTTATCAAGATTTGCTGCCATGTGTGCTTTTATGTACATACAGCATTGATTATTTATTTTTTTAAATTAGTATTAGCAACGGCAAATTTTCTATCCTTCTTCCCATAACTTGTTTACCACATTTTTTATCTTTCTACTGGTATGAGTTTTGTCTCTCTTGGTGGTTAATTATTGGCCCAAAACTGATACATTGTGGAATTGTTGATAACATAATTCTCATTAATAGAAAAGGATTTGAAATTGGATGCCCCTCAATTATTTTTTTACAAAAATTGATATATAACATCTTGACGTCTTGAGTTTGAAAGAATGTGAATTTAGAAAGATCCATTTATTTCTACCCATGTATAGGTTATTGTTATTTCTTCACTGTTTCTATTATATTATACACTTGTACACCTCTGTCCGGACTAGTCCATTTTCTTAAAATGTGAGTCTCTTAGTGTAGATTATTATTAAGCATGGTTGGTTCTTCTAAAAACTAGTATTAGGAATGACGAATTTGCTATACTTTTTCCTATATATTTGTTTTCACATTTCTCTATCGGCAACTTGATCATTGGAAATTTTGGTTTCTGGACTAATGAATATTTTTTGTTTTAGGGTTATGCACTGATTGAATATGAGCGTGCTGAAGAAGCTCGGAATGCAATAGAGAATTTGAATGGATCTGAGCTTCTCACCCAAACCATTTATGTTGACTGGGCCTTCAGCAGTGGACCTATTAATGAGTCAATTAGAAGAAAGAATGCTAGGTATGATTTTATACATGTTTAATGATTAAAATCTTTTGACAGAATTTTGTTGTTTTGCAACATTGAAGTGCAGTGTTGGTCTTAGAGTTACTTTGTTTGGTTCCATTGTGGAATTGATTTTAGCCCAATGTGAACTCACTTCTTAAAAGTTTGTAAAGCATCTTAAAAAATGAAAATAAGAATTATTTTCCTGGACGGTGGATGAGTGTAAAACAATTTGTTTTCCAATTTTCAACTTGTTTACTACGATATGAAAAAAGGAAAGGTCCACATTTTAAGTGTGTTAAGCAGATTCTAACTCTGAGTTTCTTTCCTTTATGTGAACACCCTGTTGTATACTTTGAATTGTTTTTAAAACCACGGGTCAGAACTTTGGCTAGCTAGAACTTAGTCTTGTGGCTAAGGTTTTCTGTAATTGTATTCTAAAGTTTTTCAGTGTTAAGTATATGAATGTTTTTTTTAACTTTACTATTTTGCAGACCACCTCGCGAACGGCGTTCCAGGAGCCCCCGGAGGAGATATTGACATGTGTATTCAGTAAATGTTTGTGTTGTGTGTGGTCCCTTAAATGAGCAGTTTGGTTCTTTTGGTATGGCTGTGGAGGATTTTTCTGATACTTGTGCTTCCGTCAGGCAATACATATTTGATGCTGACGATCCTCATCTGATACATCCCTTGTGGAATGGTATAAACTTTTAGCTAGCTTATTATTATTGTGTATGCTGTTTAACATACAATTGTTTCATTGTAGTAACGTGTTTTGGACATGTTTTTCTTACATGTAACGTTATACTGTTGAGGAAACATAGGATCGAATTTCGTTTGCAGCTTGGTTCTGTTACATGTTGTTTCAGTTACATGTTAAAGTGTGTCTTACTGTCTTGCATTTTTTCCATTTTTTGGGTCATAAATCTTTTTATTTTTTATTTTTAATTTTTGAATGTATGGATGTTTGTCTCATATTTTTATTTAGCTGTCCTTGCATTTACATGAGTATTGGTATTTGTTACGTGTAAAGGGTTAATAAAGTTAAATGAGATATGCAACAGCTATATTTGGGTTTGGTGGGATTGGTGGATCTTTGTCGTTTTGTTATAACCCAGCGTGTGATTGATGCACACCTCTTTAATTGAACCAACTAGTCAATGCCTTGCTTCCTGCACTTGGTAAGTAAAATCCTAACTCTTCCCAATTATTAATTCTCTCAAATCGCTTCATGCCACCAATTGCACGTGTCACAACTCTTAACAAAATATATTTTTAATTAAAGTAAATGTTCCTTTTTAATTATCCCATAAGATTTTTATAAGTAAAAAGTAAGAAAAATTGAAATTATTCTTTTAATAAATTAAAATTAGTTTTTACATAAGTTTCACTTTAGTAGAAATAATATTTCATTAGATATTATTAACATCATTTCTGAATTAGATTAATTTCAGACAGGATTTGGAATAGTGATGGATCATGTTCATGAATAAAAATATAAGTCAAAAAACAGAAAAATTATAGAAGATGGAATGAAATAATTTTACTAATGTGGGCTAATAGTTTGAAGATTTTTTTATTATACAATTTGATTAGTTTACGAACTAGTTAATTAGTTTACGAACTAGTTAAGAGAGATGTAATAATTCATATATTAATTTGATAGTTATAAAAATGGGATGCTTTTATAAGAAAGTAAAGCAGAATAAAAAATAATAAAAAATAAAATAAATTGTCCAATTTATATATTCTAGTAGTAGTTCCATGAATCATGCACTCACTCTGCAAACATAGAGGAGGCAACAATGGGTTGTGGACAAAAATGTGAAGCTCAAACTAAAAAAAATGTTAAAATTGTTTTTCAAAATCCTATAATAAAGGTAATCGCAACCCTAGTTAAATCATAAAAATAAAATAAAAACACAAGAAAATAACTATCATATAAAATCAAAATCAACATAAAAAAAACAAAAAAAAAAAAAACAAGATAAAACGATGTTATTTTGTTCTTTTTGAAAAAATCCTTAACTGAATTATCCTTTAATATTTTTTTAAATTTTAAAATAATTTTTTCAATTTTGTTCAAATTCAAATAGTTCGTTTTAATCAAATAATGTATTATCATTTGATTTTATTCTATGCTTAATATACTGTTATTATTGTTAAGAAGATAAAAAAAATATTTTATTAAATCTGATTTAATTATAATTAAAATTTTAAATCATAAATCAATATCTTTATCGATTTAGTGTTTCATGTTATTTTAAAAACTTTATTTATGGGTAATCAATTTCTTACTAACGGTGAATTAATTTATTACTAATGGTTAATTAATTTACATAGTACTCTTTCTTAACTATTCTTTCATCTACAAAACTTAAATTAAGATATTCTTTAAAATATTAACTTTAACTTCACTTAAATAAAGGACTTATTTAATAGTATAATAATATTTCAATATTATTTTCCTATGAAATGTTGCTATTAACTTTTAATTTATTTGTGCAAAGAAACCAACTTTTGTCTTAAATGCAAGCAATTAGCATAAAGTAATTTTTGTTGAGGGAATAGTGATTGATAAATATTAAAGAAAAAAAATGCATAATAGCAACAAGGTGGGCCATTAATCCACCCCAATAAATAAAATAAAATAAAAAATTAATGCATCTAGAAAAGAAAAGAAAAAGGTGAGTTATAATAAGTTAACATTTTTTTAGTACAATGGCGTGTTAGCTATTACACGGTTGATAGGTTGTAACTTGCACCTTAAAACAACTTTTAAATTCTGACTAACTCCTAACTACACAATTTCAATCATCAGATGTACCTTAACTCCCATATTAAATAAATCGACATGTTTTTTTTTTTCCTTATTTGTGCACAATCATAACTTTTTATATTCCAAAATTTAAAAAATTATGGTCAATTTTGAAAACATAATTTTGGGAGAGGAAAAAAAGCATATTTGTTTTGCTGTTAATCTATTTCACGCATCAATTAGTTATTTTCTTAGAATAAATGAAAATATTTTTAGTTCTTGTTTGGGAATATTTGTTTAAGAAACAAACTATTTTCCAAAATACTTGCTCAAAAATCGCTAAGGTTATTATTATTTTCTAAACTAAACTAAATAAAATTTACAATGATAAATTTCTTTACTGTCTCCTTTGAATGTATGTGTATTTAAATTAATTTAATATATGTTTTTCTATTTTGCAGAACATTCTATGAAATGAGTATTTATTGGAAACATTTCTTTGAAATAAATAAATGAAAAAGTTGTTTTGTTTTTTGTTTTTTTTAAGAAATCCCTGAGGCATATTGTAACTTATGTTGTTGACGATTATCCATCCATTCTTGTTGTGGATCTGAGAAATCTACCGCTCTCACCCTCCGAAGATAGGAGAGAGATTACAGAGAGAGAGAGAGAGAGAGAGAGAGAGAGAGAGAGAGAGAGAGAGAGAGAGAGAGAGAGAGAGAGAGAGAGAGAGAGAGAGAGAGAGAGAGAGAGAGAGAGAGAGAGAGAGAGAGAGAGAGAGAGAGAGAGAGTGAGTGAGTGAGAGAGTGTGAGAGTGTGAGAGTGAGTCTGTTGTTCAACGTATGCTAAGACTCCAAAACCTACTGCTACTGCTAAGGTATGTGGTAACAGCCAACAACAACAAAAACATCTTTTTTTTTCTTCTTCTTCTTCTTCCTCAGACTTCACTAAGTTCTATCATTTCATTTCTTGTTTCCTCTCTTCCAACTTTCAAGGTTTCATTTCTGATGGGTTCATGCGAAGCCACAAATGTGGTCCTTTCCAAGATTAAAAATTTTGATCCTGAAAATGCTTCAAAAATCATGGGCTACCTTCTCATGAACCTTGAAGACTCTGAACTCATTCGTTTGGCTTATAGCCCCGACCCTGTGCTCCACACTCTCATTCTCAGGGTTAAGACCCACATGGGTCTGGCACTCTCCACTCCTTCTTCTCCTTCTCTTCCTCCTTCCCCTCTTAACCCCATAGCAAGACTCACTAGTTCCTCCACCAACCCGTTTTCCAGAGCAGGACCCACCAACGGTTTTGACTTCGCTAGAAACCCATCTTCACCTTCTTCTCACTCTCACGCTTGGAACTTTCCAAACAACAACCCCATTAGTCCAAAGTCCACTCCTTTACTCTCTTATGATAACATCCGAGCCCTCTCACCGCGTGTCAACGGTGATTGTGATTTTGTTGACGAGCAGCAGGTGAATGAGTACTTTCCCTTCCTCAATGAGTCCTCCAAGAACGAAGATTTGGTCGATCCACGCCTTGAATTGGGTGTTGGGGCTCAAAATTGGCACTCCGGAGACTCACATTTGCACAGGAGGAGTTACTCGGCTAGTGATGTTGGTTTTGGGTGTGAAGAAGCTGCACCTGGACTTGGATACAAACCGTGCCTTTACTTTGCCAGAGGGTTTTGTAAAAATGGCACCAATTGTAAGTTTCTTCATGGCGCTTTCACTGATTCACTGGATGCCACTGTTGGCTCTCCAAGTAAGCTTGAGGGGATGGAACAGCAGCGTGAAGATTTTGTTAGGTTCAAGGCCCCACAGCTTCAAAGAATGGGGTCTGGACCTTCTGCAGCCGCACGTGAGAAATACTATGAGTTTTTGATGCAGGAGTCCCAAAGGTTTAGCACAATTTGGAAGGAATCCTCTCTAGTTTTGTTTATTTTTGTTTTGCTTTTCTAGCTGTAAAGTGATGTTTAACTGTTGTACATTCTTGTGCTGCTTTTCAGGGCTGCAGCAGCAGCATTCATGATGGGGGAAGAATTCTGCAACTTTGGCTGGGATAGACCTGAAAGGAATGACTTTTTAGCCGCAATTTCTGGTGATAAACCCAACTCTGCCTCGCGACAGATTTACTTGACATTTCCTGCCGAAAGTACATTCAAAGATGAAGATGTCTCGGAGTACTTCAGGTAGAATATGCTGTAAACATATGCACAAATGCGTGCCATTGAAAAATGTGAAGTAGTGAAACATTATCGTGGCTAGCTTTATTAGTGCAGACGTGTAATGTGTCAGGTCTCTGTTGTTCTATTAACTATTCCAAGTTTTCCTCCGTTTTTGCTGTTGTGCACATCTTAAATATTTTTGCTTGTGCTCCTTAGTGTGTTTTTTGTTGGAAGTCCCAAAGGAGATGTATTTTGGTTGCCTCTGATCTTGATTTTAACTCGCTACTCATACTCGAGTAATGTTTGTGCAATTTGTGATCCTTGATTGATTTGTGTGTGCTAGGAGGGATTAAGAGTCTTTTGCTGGCCTGGCTCTTCAGTATTTTAGAGTGCCTAATTTAAACTCAGTATCATTGGTCATGATGTTACTGAATTTAGAATTTCATTTTCAAGTCATATGTGTAACATTTAGAGTTTGTCTTTTATAGGCGATAAACTATGCAGAGCATGATGTATGTCTCCCATGAGGAGACTGGGTTAATCCCATATTTTCAGGTATCACTTCAATGTGTTTTCCCTTAAAGATAAAATGGATCAGTTTCTCTTGTTAAGAAGCTTTGGCAAATAAGGAAGTTCATAGCTTGTAGTGATCACTTCTCACGAGTCATGATCAGTACCACAATGATGTGTATGCCTGTCTCGATCAACATTGTTGTGCAGTTTTTCAGCTTACCAATGACTATTGGTTTGTCAAAGGAAATAATCTACATCAGTAGTCAATCCATTCTAAATGAAACAATTTTCGAACATGCTAATTACTAATTAGTATGCGTTGTTGAAACTATAAATTTACATCTTTGGTTGGTGTAGTCTATGTTATGATGCTATACATGAAGTAATTCCCGTTTTTATGATTAAATTTAATTTTTAGTTTCATTGTATGAAATATCTGTCATAATTTGTTAGATTGTAATGTATCACACTGGTTTAAGAGAAAGCTTCAGAACTGTTTTTTTTAAACATGAGATTGAATTAAAGATTTAATGTCACGATCTAAAGTTATACAGTTGCTTGTGAATACTGAATAATATCCACCTGATGGTGCACACCATCCTAAGGTCTAAACGGGAACTTTTCTTTAAGCGAACTTTGGATTTAATGTAGAGATATCTTTTATGTGAAAGATATAGTTATTGATAAATGATAGAGAAGGATAGATGTAGGCATGTGTATAGTATAGGGTTTGAAACTGGCCAGAGAAAACTGCAGTTTAAAAACAGTGATATTTTTGTTCTATTATTTTAGATTAAGTGTCTCTGTAATGGTGTGGACTAACTTCTTAGTAATGATTGGAATTGTAATCTATAATTGACCTTAATTTGCGTATAAGTTAATATTTACAATTACATATAACAATAGTGGCTGTGCATGTAAGTTATAAGTGTCTTAGTCATGTTTGATGCACACATACATTGGGATCCAAATTGAGGGAGCTCATTGAATAACTACTTTGTTCCTTTGTAGCAAATTTGGACCTGTTCAAGATGTGAGAATTCCTTATCAGCAAAAGCGGATGTTTGGGTTTGTTACCTTTGTCTATCCAGAGACAGTGAGACAAATATTATCCAAAGGGAATCCTCATTTCATCTGTGATTCACGTGTACTTGTCAAGCCCTACAAGGAGAAGGGAAAAGTCCCTGACAAGTAAGTAGGCATCATGTTTTTACTCGGTTTATATCTTACTATTCCTAAATTTATACTATTTTGACTAATTTATGCAGGAGACAACAACATCAACAACAACAATTAGAGAGGGGAGATCTTGCACCATGTTTGAGCCCTTCTGGATTTGGCTCTAAAGAACCTTATGATTTCCATCTTGGTAATCAAATTTCTCATATTCACATTGTTAAAATCCTACCTCAACAAAACATATGGATCATATGGCCAATGTAGCACTTGTAAGGCTTAGATAATTTTCACCTTACAAGTTAGTTTTGGAGGGCTGAGTTAGGTCTCGTACTCTAAATTCTAAGATTATATATATCAGTGTCTATCGAAATTCCGCTATTGGGTCATCCTATTTGTCTATGTTCTATATGTTCAGTCCTAGATATTGGGATGTCTGTTAAGATCCAACATCAACTTGAGAATTGATATGTCGATAATGTAATCCTTATAACGCTAGTTTGTTGGATTGAGTTGTGCCCTAGGCTCAGATTTTAAGATGATGAGTTTTTCTAGACTTGTTATTGGGTTACCTGTATTTTTGTACGCTCTATAAATGTGTATTCCTAGGTGGGAGCGGGTGTTGTTATCGGACAACTCGCATTTGTCTATGATCTAGATGTTTACTATTGAGGTGAGAGGGTGTTTTGAGATTCTACCTCGACTTGGTATATAGTTCTTATACAAGGGTTGGACAATTCTTACTTTACATGCCGATTTTTGTAAGTTAAACCCTAAGTCCTAATTCAAGAGACATTTTTATTCTACTTAATTATTCGAGAGTTGCTATAAGCCTATATATGCTCCCTTTCCATTGATTTTCCCAAACCTTCCGAAAAATTTTTTGTACATTGGAGTCTCTCATGGTCATTTCATTTATTATTACCAACTTTGTTTTATGCAGGGGCAAGGATGTTATATAATCCGCATGATATCTTATTGAGAAGAAAAATTGAAGAGCAGGCTGAATTGCAGCAAGTCCTTGAACTTCAAGAAAGAAGGCTGAAGAACCTACAGCTTCCCGACTTCAAGAATAATCCTATTCACCATCACCAACGCAGCCTTTCTGTTGGTACTCCTTTGGTCTTGCCCCATCAACTCCATGGTCACATTAATGATGCAGGTCTTTCTCCTGATAGCATTAAAGGAGATATTGCAGGTTTGTCGATTGGTGGTAGCCTATGGCATAGTTCTAATGAACAAGGTTATAGACAGTTTACATCGCTGTTGTTTTAATTACAGGCTATGGTGGCAGCTTCACTTCTACCAATTCTTTAGGTATTGCATCTGAGCAGCAGCAGCAGCCGCAGAAACAAGTTGAGCTAGATGATTCTGAGAGCGGGAATATAAAGGATAGTGGAAATAACAAAAACGTGGATCTTAGTAATAGGTATGGGCATGCTTTGTTTTAGATCTTATTTCTGCATCTGGTGCAGCATTTTTGGGGGCGTTCCTCATTTTTAATCTGTCCTCCTTGACGATATGTGCATGTCATTTAAAATTTTCTGATATTGTGTTCTTTTATGATGCTTTCTTGGCCTTTGAGAAGTGTGGAGCAGGCCCTTCCTGATAGTCTCTTTGCTTCACCAACAAAAGCAGCTGGAGATTATCATGCTGACTTCTCTACATTGGCAGAGGTCAACGAGAGTGCTGCTTTTTCATCTAGCTCATCTTCTTATGACAAGCTAGAACCAACAACCTCCTCTAGCGACGTGGCTTCCCGTTAGTTTTCTTTACTATTCAAGGTACTGCTAATTGCTCTCTGATTGTCAGTTCCCTGCATAATAAATGTGCACGACAAAATTCTTCTGACAAGTTGACACTTTTCTTTGGCTCCTGTCTGTTCCTCAAGATTTCGATTGTAGGTAACAAGAATAGAAGTGGCCAGCTGGGGATAATTTTTATTAGGGTAAGTTTTTTGGTTTCCCTCTCCCTCTCTTGGAAAAATGGTTTGTTCTTAACAAGCAAACATCATCTCATGATTTTCTTATGGTCTGGTAATGATTTTTCTTTGGTTGCTGGTTTGTTTCTTTGCAGATTTATAGAAGCTTATAGAAGAATCTTCTAGATGTATAGCCAAATACACCTAGATCAGAAGATTAGATCCTCTAGAGAAGAATCAAATGAGATCACCACCATGATCAATACATACTACTAACAGCAGGCGATACATGTTGCATACTTGGACAGACATATTAGTTTATAAGACTAGTTTTTCTTTTCTTCCTTTCCTTTTCTGTTGTACTCCCATTCCCCTCCACATAATTATCTATAGATGTGTATGTTTCATCAGACTGAGGCAGAACAAAGTACTGTTGTTTTACTTTAGCTTAATGTATAAAACTTGCGCTACCATTTAGTTGCTATTTTCTACTGCTTCTATTTTCCATT
Organism: Macrotyloma uniflorum; assembly: GCA_016859785.1. Lineage (NCBI taxonomy): Eukaryota > Viridiplantae > Streptophyta > Magnoliopsida > Fabales > Fabaceae > Macrotyloma > Macrotyloma uniflorum. The sequence goes on from BDMB01000002.1 coordinate 1,188,686, forward strand.
TTTGCTCGGTTTGGGAGGAGTGCTACCTGTGCCCCTGACCGCAATTTAGTTCTCATTATTGGCTATCACTTACCATTAATGGTCGCTAGCTGAATCATCTACAAGATTTAACAACTGCTCCTGGAAGTCGCTTTCATTTCTTTAATACAATCGACCAGAAGAGGCCATTGTCTTTTTTTTTGTTTCCCTAGTACAATGAGATATATTTAAAACGTGTTTCCTTGTTGACAATACTACTCATTTACACCATAGCACATTACGATTTGTTTGAAGTCATATCAGATTATAAGTTAGTGCATCCTTTTAGACTAACCATAATCAGAACAATAACAGAACACTTATGCTACCAACTAATCATACTCAGGAAGAAAAGTGTACCTTTTTAGCAATGAACATAGTTCAGTCAGTTAACTTTTTGATAGAGTTAGTATACATATATATAGTCCCGGTTCATTATGGATGAGTTGGGAAAGTATTAAAAAAAGAAAGAGAGAAGTTGGAAATGGAAACAAATAGGATTTGTCTGGTATTGCGGAGTGGAAGGCCCACATGTGAGGTGTGGGGATAAGAAAGAGGGGGGGTTCACCTGTGCTGTCACATGGTGCTGACTGACATTGAACAAAATATTGTACAGGGAGCATTACACTCCTTTCACCATCAAACTCATTGAAATGTTTGTTTCTCAGTCTTTCAGTTTTATGGATGGCAGAGCCTGTTTGTCCTCGCATACCCTTAAATTATGGTAGTTTCTACGCTGTGCTCATTTTGTTTTAGCCTTGCATTGCAGCTTTTCTAAAAGCTTCTGCAACCCTTTCATGGGTTCAATTTTATTTTACAGCTTATTGGCCTAATCATCATCATCTTCATTTTCTTTTCTCTGCTGCAGTACAGAAAAGAAAAGGGAAATCACCCCCTGAAAACTAACTTGTAAAAATGTTACTCCCAGTGATGATTTTGATCTTGATTCCTTTGGTGGTCACATCATAAAAGTGTAAATATTAAGAGAAAAATAAGTTCTGCATTATCACTCACTCCATCACAAATAGGTATACAAATGTGGCTGTTCCAACTCATTTTAATCTTTTTAATACAAAATAATGTTAGATTTTCATTTAAATTGTTATTTTTAACTATAATCCATCACTTCTTTTTAACCATACCATTTTTTCTTTTATTAATTAATATATATTTTCTTACCTATTTCCAACTTAAAATCTTTAGGTCTGTAATTGGACTGGTTTAATGAGTTGAAACTCTAGAACTATTTCTTTATGCTTTATGTATATTCTAATAAAAAGTTATAAACATAGACGACCATTAATTATTACTTATAACAAATAATGGGTGAAGTAAAGTTCAACATTTCATCAATAATGTTATCTGTCCCAATTTTTTATGTAATACTTTGAAAGTAATCATATGGTACTTTTTAATGGTGTGTTGAGAAAAGAAACAAAGAAGAAATAAGTTAGGAAAAATAAATACATAAAAAAAATTGAATATTTAGTTATTTGGTAGAGTAAAAATACATAAGAAATAAAAAAAAGTATTTTAAAAATTGTGTAATTGGATTAATTTCATAAAAATAAGTAAAAAATATCAAATTAATTTTCTTCCTTTCCCTCTTTCTCCATTCTCCCAAGCAAAGAGACACCAAGATTTCAATTGTTTATGTAGTGGTTATGTATAACTATTCAGTATTGAACTTTGAGCCCCTCAATGTTTGAGTGAGGCTTTATCAAAATGTAGGGCCAAATAAATGTGAAAGTGTTTGATATCATGGCCCAAAAAATCTTTCTATCATTTCTGTACACATTATTGCTTAAAGTTTTCTAAAAAAATCAAATTGGAACAAAACAAAAATTATTTACAAGCATGGTCAAATGAAAAATTTCATTGTTTCATTCACATAAATAAATAGATAGTAAAATTGTAGATTAATGATTTCATGTCAAGATTCATGCATTTTATTCACACAAATAAATAGATAGTAAAATTGCACATGAGATATCTGTCTTTACCTAACCTAATTATATATTAATTACTTCTATGTCAAGCTTAAAACAATCACTTAAGGGTCAAATCATCAATGTTAAAAGTAAAGCTGCAATGATGACAGAATTGAAAGAATTCTAATTGAGTATGTTTGTGTTAAAAAACATCTCAACTTTAAGATTGGATGAAACATTACATTACATGAAAAACAAAAGAAGATGAGATGAGATGAAACTTGCTATTCATCATTTGATGGTGTAAATGATCTTACGAATTCAACGAGGGTAATATCAGATAGATTTTCACCAATTCTATTTAATCAACTTTTTATACAAAGATTCATCGTTAGATATTTAAGAAAGAGATTAATATAGGAAATTTTAATTAATAAGACTAAATCAATAATTATACAAGTAAATATTATTTCACTTTTTATCCAAAATATTAAGATTATGAATTTGTGTATTTTTATCCTTTATATAATATTTAATATTTTCATTTTTATTTAATATCAGATTTTAATTCATCTTAAATTCTAATAAATATAAAAAAAAATATAAAAAAAAAAAGAAAAAAATAAATATAGAAAGAATAAAATAACAGAGTTCAAAGTTTGAACTTTTCTGTCTTACAAACATTTACATCAAAATGGAGTTAAAAAGATACGAAATTAAAGCATCAAGTTTAAAATCATGTTTGCTATTTTGCAATTGTGAGTGACACAAGACCTAAAATTTGGTGTGTATTATTACAATATGATATGATGATGATAAAGGGTCCATGTGAATGATATTTGTTATGTCTTTGAGCTTTGAAATATTTAATATGCTCAATGGCATGAAAATTAAATCATATTTATCGGAAAAGCATAATGTAAAGTGAAAAAGGTAGAAACCAAAAAACTAAAAAGCAGCATAAAAAGGCGACAAACACGTGATAATATAATGAAAGTGCGAAAAAGAAGATTGAAGTACTCTTTTCTTCCACCACCTTTATTTCCTCCTCGACACTTCTTTAAAGTGCATCATACATTATAAAAGCTTTTAACATTACTTTTTTCAATTCAATTTTTTTTTTCATAAAGAAAAATTATTTCTCTCAAATATCATAAATAATTGCCCAACAACACTTTTTTAAGCAAAATCATTCCTTTATGGTTATTAATTTGCTAATCAAATATGAATATAACTTAAAAGAGATAATTCTATTTAAATCGAATAAAATTATTATGATTTCAATAATTCTATTAATATAGGTATATATTTATGGTTTTAGACAGGTTTTTTCATAACTTATATATTTTTTAATATTTTTAGTTTCATCTCTATACGTTTTTAGCATAAAAAAATGTTATCTTATGATTAAAAATTCTCATTTTATTTGTAAAACCATTTTTTAAGATTTTTTTATTTTTACATCAACTGTTATAAATTATTACTCTGTTTTACTAATTTTCAAAATCCGTTAAATTTTACTAATAAATTCACTTCTCATTACATATAGTTAATCCAAAGTCAATTTTAGGTTAACAGTTTTAAGATAACTATTATATTATTAGTAATTATTTCAAAAAATTTCTACTTTGGTCTTTTCACCTTCATCGTTACGGTTATGGTAGTTAGCAAAAATTTCTAATAACATTTTCCGTTTATTCTTTCTTGTCAATGATTGCCACCAAAACTCTTGAATTAAGGTAAAGGAGCGGAGTTAATCTTGCCTCCGATTTGACCCTCGCCGGAGCTCCGACGACCCATCCGTTGTGAGTTCCGATCCCCCTCTCCGACGATCCAGGCGCTATGGGACCATGCGATTCGCTTCGCCACTTTTCTATCGTTTCAAATTTGGACATGAAACTGTAATTGGGATCCCCAAAGAAGACGGTTTTTTGAAATGGAAAAGAAACTGAACCTGGGTCCGGAGGATATCACCAACTTGAAAATTGAAGAGAGCAAAGGCCAAAGAGATGATGGATTTGTGTTCACATCCAAACAACACAATTCTTCAGGATCATCATTCCCTGAGTTTAAGACACCACCACTCAAAACTAATATCTTCGGTGATGGTCGTGATAAATTCAAATTCATTGCAAAGAAGGAGCAAAGTGGCACCACTAGGATGAATAAAAGTATAGCAAAACAGAATTTTTCCACCCCTTTCCAGGGACATGACTTTATTTGGAAGGCAAATATGGATGTGTCACAAAAAAACTATGTGACATCCAATGAGTCATTTGGTTTTGGTGTGGATGGGATTGGCAAAACTACACCGATTCATCAGTGTTTGAATAAGAATGCAAATGAAGTTGTAGGTACAGAGACAGAGACAAAGGAGGATGGTTCAGAGTGTAAAGATTTAGATACTGATTGTGGTGATGATGATCCAAATGATGAAATTGAAAGTGGAAGCGTGAAGTCTGCGAATGATGAAGTGGACATAACAAATGATGGTGATGGCATGGCCCATGTTGGTTGTGATTCGGGTTCAAGAAATATGAGTGGGTTTGGGTTCACGTTTTCTGCTGAAGTGCAATCACGAAGCCAGAAACGCCATCCCAAAATGATAAATTGGGTAAAAGTTGATCATAGTTATCTTGATACTTACAACTCCATTTCTAATTCATTATCATCTGTGACTGGTTCTCCATTTTCTGGAACTTCCTCTCCTTTCACTCCAGAGCAAGGTCAGAAAGCTAAAGCATCTTCTCCTCATCCCAAAACAAGGAGTTCTAAGTTGAATGAGGTGCAAGGGATAACGGAGGAACTTGCTACCATTTCTGCTTCAACCATTGCGGCTGAAGAGGCCTGTGAAAAGTGGCGACTCAAGTTAGTGTGTATATATTATTTTAGTTTACTTACTACATTTGCAATCACTTGGTTATTATGTACATAGTTTTATAATACTTTTACCATATAGAAACTACATAATGGATTTAGAGTGAACACTCAGGAAAATGGGACTTCGATGATGCTAGCAAACAAAAAGTTTAAGTGGCTACTTTCATTTTGAAAGGATACTCATGATACTGGATATGCTTTGTGACAGAGGAAACCAAGCCTATAAAAATGGGAATTTGTCTGTGGCTGAGGATTGTTACACACAAGGAGTTAACTGTGCTAAAAAAGAAGAAGCATCTCAGAGATGTCGCAGGGCATTGATGCTTTGCTATAGCAACCGTGCTGCCACACGCCTGTCTCTTGGTAGAATGAGAGATGCGATAGAAGATTGTATGCTGGCTTCAGAAATTGATCCCAATTTCCTCAGGGTGCGACTTAGAGCCGCAAAGTAAGATCCCATTTTGATTCCAATCTTTGTAGATAGAGATTTAAGTTGTATGAAATTAATTTTAATTTCGGACAACGGAAGCATATGAATATAACATTTTAAAAGCAGTGTTTTCTTCTGTGAATCTAGGGTAGAAAACAGGTGGATTGTGATGGTATAGTTGATGGATAGTAATGGTGATTTTCAGGAAATAGGTGATTGGTGTCTGTTTGCATGCTGAGTAGTACCTCCGGGATTAATGATTTATGATGTTGTATTCGTTATTATAGGGTAAATTAAACTAGGGTTTTGACTATGCGAATATTAATGATGTCTGCCAAAGGAAATCATTAGATATGTGCAGGCATAGTAAAGGTCAAGAAACAGAAAAACAACCTAAGAAGAGGAAAACAAACCTAAGCTTCGAATGTAGGATTTTATTGCATCACACAATCTGTTTAAATAGGGCTCCCATGTCAAGGAGGGCTATATTCTTCCTACAACTTCTCTTTCATTGGTAAGCTATTAATAAGTACCTATGTAAGCTGTAATTAAGGCTTGGGGTAAAGCCATTACCTTGTAATAGAAAAATTATGTAGTTGATATATTCTTGGAAAGAGCAAAATCGAAAAGATACAAAATGGTTATATTTCTAAATAACATGCATAATGGTGTTGATACCTAGTTCTTGCATTCCAACCATTACATTGTAGATCGTATATTTTAGTTTTTGTAACCTTATGTTGGAGATGTTCTAGCTCTAGTGGAAAGTTTCATAAAATTTCGTGAGGACCTGGTTTAAATGTTCTCTTTAGATATTTCAAGTGGTGTCTTGTGCTGATTCGTTGTAGGATACGCATGTAGATGTGTTTAAGCACATCATTTTTGTCAACTAAAATGCTCAATATTAAGTAATCAAAATAGATGATATATCCCTGAGTTCGTTTCTTTTCATTATTTTTAAGTTGTTTCCTTGCTTTGGGGGAACTTGGAGATGCATCCAAGTATTCCAAGAGGTGTACGCAGTCTGGCACTGATGTTTCTGTAGATAAAAAAGTTGTCGCGGAAGCCTCTGATCTCTTTCAAAAGACACAGGTTTGACAGTTTATAGTTAATAGTGATTGTGGATGGCTTTGATCATTAGCTTTTCTTTTTCACCTCTCTTCCTGAACTGACAAGTATCTTTAATGGATGCCAGAAAGTATTGGAATTAATCAATCATTCTGATGAACTTTTGCAAAGCAGTACAGCTGTTGATGCAGAAAAGGCATTGGAACATATAAATGAGGCATTGGTGATAAGTTCATACTCTGAAAAATTGCTTGAAATGAAAGCAGAGGCTCTTTTTATGGTCTGCATTTCTGTCTTATAATATGCTGGCATTTTATTAAAACTGTCGAAGTCAGCTTTAAGCTGTTTGTGCAGTTGAGCCTGTGTTGGATAACTTTTGCTTTAAATATCAGCTATGTAGATATGAGGAAGTGATTCAGCTGTGTAATGAAACCTTTTGTTCTGCTGAGAAGAATTCATATCCTTTGGATGCTGATTGCAAAGTGACAGATCTGAAGAGTGCACAGCTTTCAAAAGGCTTCTATTTCAGGCTTTGGAGGTGCTCAATGATGCTTAAATCCTACTTTCACCTAGGAAAAATTGAAGAGGGTCTTTCTTTGCTAGAGGAACAAGAGGACAAGGTATCAGCCATAAACAAGTAAGTATTATTAACAAACAACTGATCCATTCACCCTCCTATGGCCTATCCTCGAAAGTACATTGAAAAGGAACGAAAAGATGGACATACATTGACGGTGATACCTATTTTTAATATGGACATCAGCTTTGATAATGTCTCTGCAGGAGTGGAAGCAAGGTTTTGGAGTCACTAATGCCACTAGCTGTAACTTTACGTGAGCTCCTGCATCATAAGGTTAGCTTATACTGCGGTTTGTGATATCTCTTTTTCATGATTTTTGTGTACCATCAATCATGTTTGGTTTACATGGAACTATGATAAGTTATAAGTGTCAGGGAAGTAATAAGATAACTTTTTGCTTCTCTGCTCTTCTCTAATACAGCTTTTTCCTTCTGTCAAAGGACACAAGAAATCATTTATAAGCTAGAATGCTAAATTGTTATCTTCAAAGCACTTTCCTCATTAGTTGATTTGTTTTGTCCTTTTGCTGTAACATGAAAAATTCTTGTAATGGGACTAGTGAAAATGTATTCAACTGTAGACTGCAGGGAATGAAGCATTTCAGGCAGGAAAGCATGAGGAAGCTGTCGAACATTATACAGCTGCTTTATCGAGTAATGTGGAGTCTCGCCCATTTACAGCTGTCTGCTTCGGTAACCGTGCAGCTGCATATAAAGGATTAGGTCAAATTACTGATGCCATAGCAGATTGCAATCTGGCTATAGCTCTTGATGGAAGATACCTGAAGGTTTTCTCTCTCAACTGAAACAAATTTTGTTTAGATCGGAGAATTGATATCACTTGGAGAGAGAAATTGACATAGGATGAAACTACCAAGGATTATTACATTGTACTAAAAACGAAAAGACCCTCACAAACTTGGTCATCTTTTATGGTATTGCTTTCTCATCAGTTATAACATTTGCTTTTCAAAAATTAAAGCTTCCTCAACCTTCCTGGTATACTGTAACATTTCACTTTTAGCATTTTTCAGATATTCGTCTTTTACAGGATACTGAATAACTTGTTTGGATTAGTGCTTCATCTTCACATTTGTTAAAATGATTTATGAGGATAATGTATTTATACTCTTCCAGGCACTTTCCAGGCGTGCAACTTTATATGAGATGATCAGAGATTATGACCAAGCAGCAAGCGATATAAGGAGAGTTCTCTCTCTTCTCGTTAAAGGACATGGGGATTATAGCAATCAGTATGCCATATCTGATAGATCAATCAACTACGCCCATGATTTGAAAAATAACCAAATTTGGCTTTCCGAAATAGAGGAGGAAGCCAAAAAGGGGATACCTCATGATGTGTATCTTATTTTGTAAGCTTTTTTACTAATAGTTAGCAGTTAATATCTTAATCAGTATAACCCCATTCTCTTTTATTGATTCAAAATTTTATGTTTGTAAGAATAGAAGTGCCAGAATTTTTGTACGTGTAAGGAAATCTTTCTTCATTATATCGAGAACTTCGGAGAATCAGAGTTTCATAAACTCAATGTCTAGGTTGATAAATTAAACAAGATTCATGTTAGGGTTTATCATCACTCTTTGTGCAAGTCATGTTTCTTGTGTAACAGAAATAGCATGCTGTCATTAGAAAGCCCTGTATGTTGTTAATTTATGCCGATATTATCAATCATTTAAGGCATCTGCTGATTGACATGGCAGAGGAGTTGAACATTCTGTTTCATCATCTGAAATCAAGAAGGCCTATCACAAAGCCGCACTTAGGCATCACCCTGACAAGGTTGTTTAATTAGTCTCTTCTCTTTGTTAATGCCTCATACATAAATCATTTTAACTTTTTTCATATTGTGTAGGCTGTCCAATCTTTGGCAAAAAGTGATAATGGAGATGATCAGATATGGAAGGATATTGTTGAAGAAGTATGCAAAGATGCAGATAGACTTTTCAAAATAATTGGAGAGGCATATGCAGTCTTGTCAGATCCTGCCAAGGTATTTTCATTCTATTACTGTATCGAACTTTTTTAGAGTATTTCTTCATTCTTCCTTTTTTTGCAGCGATCACAGTATGATTGTGAAGAAGAAATCAGAAATTCTCAAAAGAAACTCCAAGGAAAAAGCATGACTAGAAATAATGTCATGGATCAAACTGACAATAGGAGACACGGGAAAGAGGTTTGGAGATCATTTGGTAATCAGTCTTTCAAAGATTCTGAAACTGGCAGGTCAAATAGACAATAAGAAAACCTACTTTGAATTTTAGTCCATGGCTACAACCTGCATTGCAGTTTGTCTCGTTGAATGAGGTCAAACTTGGCATCTTTGCAGATTTGAGATTGAAACCAATGGTATTGCAGTTGGAGAAGCTCAGTGATTGGTTGTTGGGATTTCTTTGAGTTATTGGAAGAGTTTTTCTTTTGGCATGCAAAAGAGATCATGGTTGCTTTCTATTTTTTACTTTGTTTTTTTTTTTATTCTTTTCTGATGCCATCAATATGCGTGGATGACAACAAAAATTGTAAAGGAAGTCTGAAAATTTTTTCCTTTTTTGAGGTGTAAATATATTGTACTATCAGAAAGTTGATATATAATATACAGGAACAAACAACTACATCAAATTGTTTAATACCACATGGAAAGTTTTTAATGACCTGAATGTGTTACTGTTGGATCTATGCAAAGAATGTACATTTACATTTTCTCCGGAACTACGCGATTAAGTTTACTTCAAACCTTTGTTTCACTTGCAATTGAATTGATGTTTTCGAATGTCAAGATTAGAGAACCAATATATAATTTTTTTTATAATATATATTTGAATATACTGTATTTATTATTAGTTTATATTAATGTTCTTTTTACAATTGAGTTATCATCATACGTTTAAAAAAATTGTATAAATTCTTCCGTATAGTTATGAAAATAATAAATTTATTTATTTGATACTAATCTTAGTTTTACCATTTAGTTATTATAGACTTAAAAAGATTCAGTGTATAAATTTGTTGTGTTTATTATTTATTTGATATCAATCCTACTTTTACTATTGAGTTATCGGATATATAAATGATTAATATCTTCCAAATATTTATAAAATAATTAAACAAATTTATAATTTTTGTGTGAAGAGACACAACAAAGTATATGTTTTGTGCTTATAAATATATGAAGGGACCACAAGAAGTAGGTGTTGTCCAATTTATGAAAAATTGGAGAGATTTGTTAACCTATTTATAGATATTTAGGAAGGTAAACATTTTTGTGAAGAAACCAGAAAAAGAGTGTATATTTATGAACAAACCACAAAAGGTATTCGTTGTTTTATTTATTGAGGTTTAAGAAAGCTTGTTATTATCCTATTATAGAAGTTTAAGGTGAATGTTTTTATGAAAATAGAACACAAAAAGTAAGTGTTGTCTTATACAGAGAGAGATTCAGAAAGATGTGTTGCTAAGTATTTTTGTCCTATGGTAGATATTTTCTTCAACAACTTAGGCGAATGATTAAGTGAGTATCGATTTTAAAATAGACATGGAATTCTACTTAACTGAACAAAAAAAAAGTCAAATAACTTAAATAATATTTAGATTCACAATCTAGTGATTTTTTGTTTTGAATACTCCATTTTTTTCTTTAAATTGGTTATTTAATAAATTAATTTTTTTTGGTTAAGCTCCTAAATAAAATATTTTTATATTTATTTTAATTTAAATTAATATTTTTAAATCTTTCTTTTGTTTGATCCCTTAATATTTTTTATTATAATAATAAATATGTTTTGTGTCATATAATGACGTATTATATCAATACATATAATGAAAAAGATATAATATTGATATTTTTTAACATTCAAGGTGGTGTGTGAAATGTGACATAACTTAATGACATGTGAGCAATAGAACTGACAAAAGTTACAAAGGATCTCAACAAGAATGTTTAACTTATTAGGCACTCAATTTTACAGGAATAAAAATATTATTAAATGATACTCAACAAATATTGATCAAAGGACCAAAAATTTATTTAAATCAAGTTAAATTTATGTTGAATGGAGATTAACAAAGACAACTTAAATGCTAATTTGCCGTCTTCAACACTTAACATAATGCAATGAAACCCGTCACCTGCGTCATAGTTTAGCAAGTTGGTGAAATATTATTGTGTTCAGCAATGTTCTTGTTTAGCCATATAACACTCAATTTATCTTCGTAATCACAACATCTCTTACGCAATTTACTGAGTTGCTTGAAATTAAACAAAATTGCTTACCAGATTCTTCATCAAAACAAATAGTGCAATATATTACTTTAGCGAATTCCTTAAATAAACAACTTTTACTAATCCGTGCCAAAAAAATACATTTTTCAAACAAAATTTAACATGACTTAATTTACGTTAAGATTTCAACTTTTTAATTTTAACTTTCTATATTTTTTCTTTCCATATTAAAATTTCATATATATATATATATATATATATATACACACACATAACTTTTCCTTAATCATACATAGAATGCTCGAAATAGTATATTACCAGTAGAACTGTCATGTAAAACCAAAATCAATCTCTAGAATAAATGGCTCAATTGCCACGAGTCAATTTTTCAACATTAGGGTGTGATGGTTTGATTTTTCACATCCACCACCACTGCCCCCCCTCCATTATGTACTACTTGTATCTCCAACGATAATCTAAAATGGAAATCCCGAAAAAAGTTGAAAGCATCACAATCTAATCGCTTTACAAAGAACGCAATACTACAAGCCGTTGAACAATAAAAGTTGTCCACAAGAGCACAACTGCATCTATGGTGCTAAAAACGGCAAAAATGGCAGTAGAGAAATACAGCCAGGGACGACAAAAAGAGTCAGTGAACTTTTTCTTTCCAAATAAGATATAACACACCTGTCCAGGATATTTATCAAATATGCTAACAAAAAGAAATATATAAACAAAATTAAAAGAAAAAACAAAATTTAAAACCCATTAACCCATGAGAAGGGTCTCAATGGCTTCGAAGAAAAGTGATGACATTTCAGGGCTTGGAGACTTGATTGCACATTTGACGCCAGGGTTTCCAATCACTGTGGTAAGTTCAATTAAAAATGGTATCCCTCTAGGGAGTTTAGCTGAGAAGTAAAACACGTCCTGGTTAGCATTCTTGCGCTTTGCAATAAAGAACATGTTTGACCCAGCCAGTCGTTCCAGAGTTGCTTCTGCACTGCCAATCACAATGGCTGGGAAGTCCTTGGAAACCTCGTTTGAATCAGGAAGGGACCTCCATGTCTGCAGCACAGTTAACAATCAGATTCTCCATTTCTATATTAATAACAGAACTGACAACTATTTAAGGTTTCACATATGTACACGACCTTCTTTGTAACATAAATAACTATACTGACCAAATCAATGAAACTATGCAATAAAAATTGAAAATTTTATGCATCACAAGTCATAGAATTATGAATATCAAATCTACTGCAATTATGTCAAAGGATCAAACAAATGAGTAAAAGATATACCTCCAGAAAACTGGAACGTTCCATTCTACCATCCTCGGTAAAGAATACATGTAACGAGAATTTATCATTGAAATACCACACAGGTTGTTGATTGTTTTTCACAGCAACCTGTAAAAGTGAGCTAGGAGGACCTTGCGACATATTCTGGAATGTAACCATAGGGAGGTGTGTCCTAGCTGACATTCCAGGTTGCAGCTGTGGAACCTGCACAAACGTATAATCTATTAGAACATAGGTTGATAGAAATATTGAAATAAAAGCCAAATATGCAAATAACAAACCTGCAGGGGTCCAGCAGCTGCAAGACCAAATGTGTTCTTGTTAAATTGAATCATGAAGCCATCAAGAGGAACCTGAGTGTTGTTCTCAAACAACAAACTATAAAATATTTGACCATCTTGTCTAGTCAGTTGTGCACTAATTTGTAAACCCTGACCAGTTGAAGCAGGTAGTAAAATAGGTAGAGGAGGCCTGCAACCAAGACATGATTCAACAAGCAGAGTTAATTAAGGTGTCAAACCTCTCAGGATGTTGATGACCGGTTGAACTCATGTTACAGTATTTAAAATTTTTAATGCTTAATATATCAAAAAAACTTTGTTTAATCACAATTTCTATACGAAAAGCAACATTCAGTTAATCATACAATAAATTATATGCAATGCTTATAAAATACATAACCGATCAGACTAGATTGCAAAAAGAAATATGCTAATGATCCCAGATGCACTCACCCAGAAGGAGTAGCTGGCTGATCAACAGGAACAATAGAATTATCCATGCCCATCAAATCACCAAGTAAATCTGGCACAGGTGCAACAGATGGAAGTGAGGCTGGTGCACCTGTTGCAGATGCAGGTGCTGATTGCCTGGCAGTAGGTGGTGGTGATGCAAGACCATTAGCAGGATTTGCAGCTGACTCAGAAAACCCAGCTTCAGTTCCCTCAACATAGTCTTCGTCTTCTGTTCTCTGAGCTGAAGAAAGTACACGCGTTACAAAAGCATCTGGAGGCTTGTGATAGACAGAAGATAGCGTAGCAATATTAGCAAGAAGCTCATCAAGTAGAGAAGGTTCAAGTTGGTTTGAATCATCAGTTATCACAGGCTTCTCAGCTAACACAACATCCTTAGCAGCCTGAAGAAAACAGATTAGATACATCAAATGTACAGCTCCATACTGGTCCACAGAAATTAAGAAAAAATGTGTAACAAACCTATTATTTCAATTTGGTTAACAAACCACCAATTATGGCCACACCTAAGCTGTATACTAGTATGTTGCACAGAAAGATAGTACAAATTTAGCAGTCTACCATAAATAGTTAATGATTTTGGTGACTAAACAACCTTCAGCTGAATATGCAGCTCAACTATTGGCTTATTAATACATCATTGCAAACAAACTAGCTCGAATTCAAGTTCAAGAAATAAAACCTCAGGATCAGTTGAAAGGAGACGCCAATATATGTATGCACGATCTCGCAAATCAGGATTATCTGTCTCCACAGTGGCATTGTTCAAAACAACCTGTAAAGATACGGAATTGAGTGAAACTTCTCATACAAGTCTGAAGATCATACTTGATTAAAATCTTCTGTGCAGGAAAAAATTAAACAATACAAAAGGGAGGATTTTCGAGTCTTAACAAGACAACTAAAGATAGATTGGCAGATTTGTCTTCCAAAATCAATAAATTTTGGAATTTTTCCAAACATAATCTCAAATCTGCATTCTTTAATAACACAAAGAATCCTCTTTTCAAGGATATTTGAATTGAGAATCTGGATCAAAACCAGAAAAGCAAGCTCAAGGGTGGTTGCTCCAAGACAATAAGGGGTAGTTTGCCTGTCAATGTCATATTAGAATTAAGAATGAATTGGGCATATCTGAAACCCAAAAGCAAACTAAAAAGGCTAGCACAAGGCACTACACGGGGTTTAATTTGCCAAAACACTAAGCTAATGTGGGGTCTGAGCAAGGGACTTAAAAAATAATGTATAAATTGAAGACAAGTTATCCGTCTCTAAACATTTACAAAATTAAACTACAACACAAAGTCATAACACAGATACTTGTTGTGAACATTGCAGCAGAAAAATAATAAAGTTGCTAAAGGCAAGGAATACACACAATTATTCATTATATCTGACAATTGTTATTAAAATAAATTGCTTATATATGCCACCACTCGATAAAAGAAGGAAGAAGAATATATTAATACTTAGCACAAGAATACTCCAATATGAAATATATAAACATTTCATATAGTGGCATGTTAATCATCTCTATATGAAAACAAGCATTTTGAGGAACGACCTGAATCATCTGTTGTGGACCTTCAGTAGGCTTCTTAAGGAAAAGTTTGACAGTAGCGGTCAGCAATTGTAGTTGGACTTGTGCAGGTTCTTCCGGGAAACTTTCCAAGAAACTTTCAAGAAGTTCATCAGCATTGTCAATTCTTTCCGCATATTCTCCAATTATCCAGATCATTGACGCCTATCGACTCAGGAAAAGGTATGAATGTATAAGCAGACATGCTACATCATAATGCCAGTTACAAAGGAACTCAGAGAAACATGTACCTTTGCTTCTGGCTCATCCAAGGTGTCTAAGCTCTCACAAAGTGTAGCAATTATGGACTCATAACTGAAAAGCAGTACAAAGATTCAATCAATGTTTTAAAGTGTGATAGTAATCTCTGAATGTGTTATCTTCTCCCCAATAAATAAATGCAGATAATAAATATGTCATAATATTACGTGTTGGGATATCTTCTAAATATATCTTTGATAACAATGATTGCCTCTTGAACCACGTAATTTACTTTAATCTTGATCAACTCAAGCAAAACACTAATGCATCGCTCAGCAGCTCTCTCCAATTTGATGGCGCAACGACCAATTGCTCGAACAGCCTTTCTTACAAAATCCACATCAACTTCAGTAGCATACTCCTTAAATTCCAATAAAACCTGCAAACAGTAAGATAAAAAAATTTAAAAAGACAAGAAACTGAATTTTACATATTCAGCTAAATTGGCTCGACTAAATGGTAATGCAGCAATGCACCAAGTGCATGAAAGATATGTGAATCTCATAAATGTTTCACAGGACAAATTGCTTTCTCGATAAAAGAAGATATTTAGTTTACAGGAATAGAGAAACTACCAGGATAAGGTATCATCCAAAACATAAAGTATAAAATTGGTTGATGGCTCATATTGTGAGTCTCATCCATGTGAAAGGGTAACTGAATACCATATGTTTGGTAAGAAACATGTGAAGTGCTCACTACAACAACAGAATTCAACTCTGACCATGAAATAAATTTGGGATGGGGAGGAAAATTGGAACTGACAATAGTATTATACAATCAATACCTGGTCTATATTTCGGTCTGAAGCAAGTTTTATCATAATCTCTAACTTTTCCATTTTTACATAGATGGGATCATTGTACTTGCAGAAGAACACCTGCAGATACAATATACACTTCATAAGCAACCCATCATCCCAAATGTAATAGAAAATTTGTTCACTAATGCCCAAGGTGTGGTGGCACTAACAAGTTCAAACAATACAATATTCAAATCACTACCTTAATTTCATGAGCAAGAATTGTTGGTCTTCTTTGTACTATAAGATTGATATTTCGCAGTGCTACATATTGTATCTCAGGTTCTGCAGAGAGTAATGTCACAAGAGGAGGGGCCATCTTTTTGCACAGATTCCGAACCACATCAGTACTGGTGATGAGCTCCATTTGCAGAAGGATCATCTAATGATCAATATAAGTAGTAGTTAGTACACAATAAAACATTATCTCCAAAGTATCAAGAAAGCATGAGGTAACACTGTATAAAAGGACAAATCACCTTAACAGCTGATAGAACAACTGCACAATTGGCATGCTGTAAGCGAGGAGTGACTCTTTCTACTATGTTCTCAGCCTCACGAGCATCAGCTGCCTTGTATCTAGAAAGAGCATCTAATATGAAAACTTGACCCCATCTAGCACGTGAAACAAAAGTAAGTGTTGTTAGGTTAACGAACCAACACGTGATCATAGAAGAACGACAAAAGGCCAAGATGACAAATAAAAAAATAACCACACAATAAATCATAAAGGAAGAGGAGTCTCGTTAAAACTGGATTCAGTATTGTTTCCAGATTTAATTACGTTAGCAAATATACAACAAACTTACTCTGTACATTCATTTAAAGCAGTTAGGAGCTTTGACAGCGTGTGACTAGAGATCTCAAAAATAGGTCTACTATTGTTTTCTTGAATTTCAGCAAGTGCTGCCACAGCATTAGCAACAACCATTGGATTATTATCAGATATCAAATCCTTCAGAGATTCCAAAAAACCCCTATCCTCAACTAACTCAGCATTTATGTCATAAAGTTTGGCAACACAAATAGCTGCTGTCTTACGAACATATGGATCGTCATCCTGTCAAAATATATCATAAACAAAATAAGAGTTAGAACTAGGAACAAACAAGAAGAAACAAACTTTGGCATTGTTGCGATCCAGAGGAATTTTAAATATAATAATGGATATATGTAAGTTGTAACACTACCTTCAAGCATCTTTGAAGGGGATCACACAGATATTCAGTTATTTTATCAACACGAATGCAGCCCATTGTCCGTACAGCTAAGGCACGGATCAAAGGATTTGGATCTTGTGAATCCTGTCAGCATTTTATAATTGAAAGGAGAGAAAAATGCATCATTACAACTTCAGAATAAATTCCATCAGGGAAAGTAAGAGAAGAATATTCAATTCAAGAGTACAAATATACTATCAAGCTTTATTTTCAGATATGCATCTCCTTGGTAAACCGACATTCTCAACCAGTGTTTATGGATTTGGGATGAATTTCATAAAGTCAGATGTTAAAAAATTGGTATAACAAGATGATGTGGAGAGAAAGAACATATAGTAAAAAAGAACATACAGTCAAGAAAACCCAAAATGCCAAGAAATAAACATCGATGAAGGATAAGAAAAGAAATAATAAACAACAAAGCATGAGGAAATAGCACAGCCATTCCAGTTTTTACCTTAACAAATGTATTCACAGCAAGAATTGCTAGGTCAGGCTGGCTCTTTGCATAATTTATCAGATATAAGTAGACTAACTTTTTGAGCTCCAAATTTTCTGTTTGCATGCAATTCACCACATCAGTGAACAATGATGAGACATCCTTCCCAACAGTCATTGCTGCAATAACTTTTTTTACAGCATCTTTTCTTTTGTCCTGCAAGACATGTAGCCAAGAAGTAAGACAACGAAGTCCAACTTAAATTGGTGATAAGTCGTCACCATACGATCAGTGCTTAGATTGAAGAAAATAAAAGATTACAGAAGAGGCACCAAAGTAATACTATATCTAAATTGCCTTAAAATGTGGCAATAGGGGATCAAATATTGAACTATATAAGCAAGAGGGAGAAATAAAAAAATGAAAAGAGAATGCAGCAAATATAACAATGATGAATTAAACAAGGGCACATATTAAGTGCGTGTCTAGTAACACAGTAGGGGCATAATTTTTTGCGTCAACAGTGAAGCCATTTGGTATAACTTCCACATATAATCTAAAAAGAAAATGTGGATAATAGTGTGTTGCAAATACTGTTTCAAAAACTCTAAACAATATAGGATTAGGAATTAATGCTTTAGAAAAAAAAGATTGAGGTAGCACCAATCGCAAACAATTGGTACAACTTTGCCTTAGGTGGTTTGAGCATGTGAGGAGAAGACCTGTAGAAGTCCTAGTAAGAAGAGCATATCAAATACAGATTGGTCCTATTGGCAGAGGTAGAGAAGACCGAGAAAAGCTATAGGCAAAAGCAAAACAATGATGAAAGATTAAATGGTCAACGATTTTTCAATAAACATGATAGAAATTTACGACATCCTTGAATTCACGTAGCCAACAGACTAATCTCAACTAGTGAAAATAAGGCTTGGTTATTGCTGTTGTCATCAGATATGCTAACTGGAAAATTCCCTAAAATAAAAAATGAAAAAATAGTCTATTCTTTTTTCAGATTTCTTCTCTACGTTCAAAATCCCTATATTGTATATTGGAGTCCTAAACTTCAGCTGTCAATGAATGGATGTTTCGTATCCATAGATCAGCGAGTGAATATTGAAAAGATAAATCGAGTGAGTGATTAGTCGATCAATTTTTGTATAAATTGTCCAGTCATAGAGACGTATGATATTCAAGCAAAATTGCGCGGCGAAGACGGAATAATAAGAATCAGATCCAGAAACGACGATGAAATAGAAGCAGAAACGGAAAGGGGAAAGATGAAAAGGAAGGAACCTTGTACTGAGAATTGAGCTCTTCTTTGAGCTCAGGGATTTCACCCTTCTTGGTGGTGGAGAAGTACTTGGAATCGTTCCTACTCATCTTCCCTTCTTCTGCGTGTGACCACTATTCTTCTTCCGCTACCAATTTCTGATTCCGAACGCTTGCCTTGACCGGGAGGAGGAGGGAGAACACACAGAACGGTGTCGTAGCGACTCTTTTCCCTTTAACGGGGGAGGAGGACAAGTAACATTCTCCTTCTGACAATCGTAAACTAACAACTGTTTTTCCTACATTACGACTATTTTTAATTTAATTCATTTAAAATTCAAAAACAAATATTTTTTAAAACTATAATACAATAAATTAAAAAATATATATAATAAAACAGCTAAAATTAAGTTTTAAATCTTTAATGTAAGCGAAGAATTATAATACTTCCCCAAATTTTAGTTTTAGTATTAGAAATTTAAAAAATTCCTTATACCACACTTTTTTTAAGGTAAAAGAATATTAAACTTGGGTTTGGAATATCGATCGAATTCACTAGAAAAAAATTATTCATTTTAAGATAGAGTTATTGTAATATATAAAAATTAAATTGTTGACATTGTAAATGATTATATGTTTTCAATACTTTCTGATTAATTATATCTAGATTAATATGTATGTAAGTAGGAAAAAAAATTCTAATACTACTTTTAATATGATTCTATGAAATAAATTTATTTATTTTTTACTCACATTAGTTTAATTTTAATTTATACATTTATCATATTTTTTTAATGTTGGATATTTTTATTTTTAAATCTTTCAACTACTTTCTCATAATAATATTATAAATATGTCACGTCTTCATTTCATAATTATTACATATTGTATTTTTTTCATATTTATTATATTATTTATTATAACGACCCGATTAGATGTTTATCGGTAAAATTTGGGTTAAATTCGTAGGAAGAGTAAAAATATATAAATAAATAAAAATATTTTTTTAAATTCTAAAATATCTCTCAATTTAAAAAAAAAATCAAATTTTCAAAAAATTTCTTTCTATAAAAGAAAAAATTAAATTAATTATACTATAATAAAATTTTATTTTGAATAAATTTTAATTTTTTTAATTTTTAAACTATTTTTATGAAAATACTTATGTCAAAATTTTATATTTAATTTAATAATATTTTTTTTAATTCATAATAATATACAAAATTTTATGTTTAGAATCATAAAATATTTTTTATCCATTTTAATTGGGAAAAATTTTATATGAAAATAAAAGATATTAATTAAGTGTTTATTTTGTATTATAAACATTTGAAAAAATAACTATTATATATGAAAGTATCAACTGTGAAAATTATATTAGATCAAGTAAAAAATATTTCGTTTTAAGATTAAAATCTTAATCTAACATGTTTAAGTTACAAAATTAAAAAAAATATTTTTATCAAAATTGTAATCTTAAATGTTACTTAGCTAAGTACTTTTATTTCACATAAAAATAATTTATATAATTCAATATATAAATTTTTATGTGATTAAATATCATGTTGTTATAATGAACAAAATTAGTTTCTTAGTTTTTTGATATTATTTTTTTTTTTAGTAAAAACTATTTCACTTAAGTAAAAATACATTATTTCTTAATAATTCATTATATTTTAATTTGAATTAAAATAATATATAGATGTGAAATATGATGAATGTGATAAAATATATTTTTCAAAAGAATTTCTTTAATATATCATATACATGTGAATGAATCAATACGATAAATATATGTGACTGAATATATTTATATTTATATAAATACTTAAATATAATTAAATAAATAATTATGATAATAAAAATGTAAATTATATATTATTATGATTTATTTTATTTACATTAATTTATTTTTTTTTATTTTTTTTATGAATTTAATAATACCTTAATACTCTTGTCTTGATATTGAAACATATAATAATATACAAAAATTAAACAATAAATTTAAATTTAAACAATGAAATAAATAAATATATTTTACTAAAT
Source organism: Macrotyloma uniflorum (assembly GCA_016859785.1). Classification (NCBI taxonomy): domain Eukaryota; kingdom Viridiplantae; phylum Streptophyta; class Magnoliopsida; order Fabales; family Fabaceae; genus Macrotyloma; species Macrotyloma uniflorum. The sequence continues at coordinate 1,209,505 of BDMB01000002.1, forward strand.
ATTAATATTCAAGATTTTATTATAATATAAATTTAAATATTATTATTTTTATAATATAAATTTAAATATTATTACTTTTTTATACTATATATGATGTATGATCATAATACATATATATTATTATTATTGTATATCATAATAAATATTTTAACATTTTAATCATATAAATTCATAAATATATGTGAAGTATTGAACAAACTTTTCAAAGGTTTTTCTAGTCTTGAAAAAACTTAACAAAATTAAATTATTTATATATAAAAACTATGCAACATCTTTGTCTTTTATAAATATATTTTTTCTAAGGTTAAAATTTTTTTCATATCATATCTTCTATATTATTTTGAAATTACTTATAGAAGAAAAAACTAATGATAATCCAACACATGTTCACCATCCTTCTTTAAGGTACTTTTTATGCCTTTCCAATGAAATACTAGTTTAAATAGTTGTTGTATAATTAAGTGTAAGTAAATTATAAACAAATTTAAACGAAAAGAAGAAAGTAGAAGAAAAAAAAGGCTTGTTGAGAGGAAGTGTCATGAGTATATGGTGTGAAAGAGAAGAAGAATAGAAACAGAAATGAAAGAAATAAACAAGGATGTGTGCAAATCAAAGCCCTAAAAGGCTTATCAATGCTCTTGCCGAAGTTCAATATGAAGACAAGGTAACTTGTTGGGCCAAACCCATAAGAGTCTTCAAACAACTATTTTTTGACCAACCAACATACCAAACCACTGATATACACTCAGAGCCTTCAACCAAGCCACTTGTTTGTGGTCCACAACCACAAGCCAGAAGAGTTGTTCGAATCCTTAAGCACAAACAAACTATTCATTGCAAAACCAAACACAAAAATGTCCATAAAAAAAACTGCATTAATAACTGCATGAATAACCAATAAGTAAGCAAATTTTGTTGATGAAAGGAAGAGTTTGCATACAGTGAATCTAGTCACATAGGTACTTAAAAAACTGCATAGCCAGTGGAGGGTGCAGGAGAAAAAATAAAAGTGGAAACATTGCATGAATGTTTATGTTATGGGTTTGATTATTATTAATTAACCCTGTGGTTGCTGCATTAGTTTATGCAGTATATATGTATATATATTGGGAATGTGATGTGGTGGTGGTAGTATTATAGTAGTATTATAGCAGTATTATGCAGAAGTGTGTGAAGTGTGATTAGAAAAGAAAAGGGTTGATGTTTGTTGTCACTGTCACATGGGGCACAGGTCACCCAAGGTCTAATCAGTTCTTGTTTTTTAGGTGTAGGAACACTCCATTGTGAGCACGTGTTATATTAATTAAAAAGTTATTAAGATTTTGGACGAAGAAGACGGTGGAAGAAGAAATAAGGGAAAGAAACCCTACAATTTATTTTATTTATTCACTCAATCAATGAATCATTTCGTTTTTAAGTCAACTGGTTTCAATTTCCTTGTCCCATAAAACACACTTCATAAATGTACGGTCACGATCATTCCTTTTACCAACCCCCTCTTCAATTACTGCATGCATTCTAAAAATCAAATCCATACACCATTCACAATATCTACTCACTCACACTCACTCACCACCATTAGAGTATTTTCTTCCCCAAACCCTAATTCCATGTTCTTGGTGTTTCTTAATTTTAAAAATTTTTAATGAAAGATTTTGATTATGAAGTAAAAGTTATAAATTTTTGTTTATTTATTTGATGAAGAATGAGAATGGGTTGGTTGGTTTGGCCTTGTGCGCCTGTGAGCACACACAGCTGGACTTAGCGGATTCCAGCTGGTACTGTACGGATCGAATACGCAGCTACCGTCGCCGTTTCTGTCTTTTCTTTATTTATTTTTTTCATATTATTTTTGATAAAAAATGCAGCTGTATCTGAATATTAAATATTATGCAATTAATTTTGATGAAATAGTTCTATATATTTTTGGGTTTTTTTTTTTTTAAATAATTCTCATAAAAAAAATAAAAAACTTTGTGATTAAGATTTTAAAAAAAATTAAAAAGAAAATGTTTTGCTGGGGGAGTGGTGAAACTGGAGTGAAGAGTAGGACCGGTGAATCGGAAATTACAGTCTTGCCCTTTCCAACGTTCAACGACGATCATTTTCTTGATTTGCGTGTGTTGGATTTGCAACCAGTAACAATGTGCTGGTTGTGTGTGAGATTACCAGTTTACCCTTGTGGCATTTTACTTTTGGGCTTTAATGCGCGTGACAAATGTCACTCTAATTCACCGTTTTAGATAACTAACTGTATTTTAAAAAGCACTTCTCTATAATTCTAATTTTATCACAAAGCAGTTTATTTTATAAATGAATAAAAATATTTTTATTTTAAAAAAAATGTATATTGTTATACGTTAAACCTATTTAAAAATATAAGAGATATTTTAAAAAAATTAGTTATGTATTTTTGTCTTTTATTAAAAATGAGTTTATTATTAATGATAGTAATTTTTTATTATTTTTAGTTTAAACTTTTATATGTATATATATTAAGAGATTCTTTTCTATTTATTTAATATATTTATTTATTTATTCAAATTTAATATACTCTTCTGTTTTGTCACTTTCTCTCTTTTTCATCATTTCTCTTAAAAAATAATGATTAGTAACATTAATTAAATTGTTACAAATAAAAATTTATATTTAATAATTTATTAAAAAATAAATATTATGAAACAAAAAATTATGAAAATAATGAATATATTTTATATGCTATTTTAAAAGACTACTAAAATTAAAGAAAATTTATGTAACAGAATAAATTTTTAAATCATAAAGCAAGTTTTTCGAATCAACGCCATCATGTAATATCATAAATTATATTATTAAAATAAATTAATGTCTCCAGTTTATGCGATGCTTTTAAATAGTAATTTATTAATTATCATAGTGCATAATGGAAATGTTAAAAGTATTGGCATATTAATATATTAAAAAATATTTTCTAAATTATTTTATTTAATAATTTTAAAAATTAAGGATAAATAAAGAAAATAACCAATCAGATTTAAAGATTCTTCTATAAATTTAATTAAAATTCAAAACTGAGTATATATTTCACATCTTTATAATCAAAATTTTCTTAAGTTTAGTATCTTGTAATGAATTATATTTTCACTAATTTTTTTTTAATATAATATGTGACATTTTAAGAGGTGAAAGTGAGAGGTTTAATATTAATAATTATAAATAAATGAAAAAATAATAAATAAAATCTAAAATATCTTGAAAAATATTAACAAAAATTCCTTATAAATTTTTTATTTTACCATTTTCGTAATGAATTATATGTTATAATATAAGTAAAATAGTATTGGATATCACATGTGATTTTGGAAGGTGAAATGATGAATTCAATTTTGTATAATTATAGACTATAAATATATTACTTTTCAAAAACCAAAAGCAAAATACTTTAAAAATGGAAAAACTAATTGAGTCATTAAAAATAAAACAAAAATGAAATATAATTGAAATTTAAATAAAAATAAGGTTGAAATTATGGAGTATTAACAAAATAATTTAACCTGAAAAGAATAAAATGGAAAATAAAAATAAATTTTGCAATGGATAGGGTGGGAAAAAGGGAGAAAGAGAAAGAGAGAAAAAGAAGAGCAGAAGTCAAAGTTGTCATTAACCTCAAAATCTGTCATAAACGGTAAAAAGATCGCGAAGAGATACCGTGACAAATCCGAAATAAAGGAAGAAGTTGGAGGGCAAATCTGTCTTTACGCGGACCTTATAAATCTTTCCATTTCGGTCCTCCTTCCATTCCAGCACATCCTAATTCCAAACCACTGCGCACTCCGCCGCCGTCTCTCTCCCTCTCTGTCACTATTTCTTGCTAGCGCTTTTCCGGCACCGTTCGCCGGAGAATAACTGCGTATCCAATCCCTGGATACTTGGAGGGATTCGCCGGAGCTCAATCGTATTGGCGGCGGCGGTTCGTAAGAGTTTCGTTTCTTGCATGTTGAAACGGCGGCGTTTGGTGGTGGTGGTGAGCAATCGGACGAGAGTGGGGTAGGATGTAGGTTGGTTGATCGTGGGAGATGGGGAGAGTGGTCGTGGGGGTGGCAGTGACGGTGGCTGTGGCGACGTGCGCGGTGGCGGCGGTGGTCGTGGGGCGGAGAGTGAAGAGCCGGAGGAAGTGGAAGAAAGTGGCAAATGTGGTGAGGGAACTGGAGGAAGGGTGCGACACTAGGGTTGGTAGGTTGAGGCAAGTGGTGGATGCCATGGCTGTGGAGATGCACGCTGGGTTGGCATCTGAAGGTGGCTCCAAGCTCAAAATGCTTCTCACATTCGTCGATAATCTCCCTAATGGGTAATCTTTGTCTTCTTTTCCTTCATTTAGGTTCCAATTGCATTGTCCCTTAGCAGTCCTTAACTGTGCCATTGAGTAAAGTTCCTCTTTAAAGTTCTTGATCGGTCTTTTATGCTACCGTTGATGAGCATTTGTTCTCCCCGTTAACCTCTCTTTGGAAGTCAATGTGCCTTTCCCATTCTTTGATTCTTTGGTTCAAGTGTCATTTCGCTTTCTTTTTTTCAATATTTTCTTATTATTGTCTTTTATGTCATTCCGTTTGTGTGTAGTTGTAGTCTAATTACGTCAAGCTACTGTTAATTGCTGTTTTCACTCTTATGATTTGTGCATATTTCCTACCCATGTGCATTCATATCTGTAGCATCATATATTGTTTTCAAGTATGACAATCACTTTCTTTTTTACGAGTCTGATTTTGATATGATGCCACTTTAAACATTTTTAAAGAACTTTTCGGGAATGGTTTTGAAAATATTTATAGTAAAAATCAATGATATGACAATGCGTGACTCATGACTGATTAACAATACTGTCGTTATATTTTAACTAAATTCCTCTTTGAACTGGGAGTTCTGTTGACCTTTAGCTTTTCTTATGCAACATCCAATATATTGCTCGTGTGTACTATACGGTTTTGAAAATTCCTTGTTGTGATGCATGATTTGTGTCGTCAATACTTAAGGTAATCTGAAAATACGCAAGAATGAGTTACAGAACCCAAATGTTTTGGACTTTGATTGCATCTATATTTCCTATGAACCTTACCTGTTACAATGCTAAGATCGCACATGATGTCGAGGCATATTAGTTATCGTGCCTGAGCATAACTTTGTTTAGAATGCATAGTTGTATTTGTTAAGTAGATTTGATTCTATAATTTTGTCTCCACTTTGATAGGTTTAATTGAATATGAAAGTGATATACTATACATTTTTCACTTATCAGGACTGAGAGAGGAATATATTATGCACTTCATCTCGGGGGTACAAATTTCAGGGTTTTGCGGGTTCAATTAAGTGGTCAACCATCTTCAGACTTGGAACATGAAGTAGAACGACAGCCCATTCCCCAAAATGTAATGACCAGCACAAGCGAGGTGACTTGATCAGAACACTATAATTTTGGACATATGTGGTATTTGTTTGATTTAACATCATAGATGTTGATTGATTTTGCTGCCTGCAGGATCTCTTTGATTTTATTGCATCTTCATTGAAGGAATTCATTGCGAAAGAAGGAGATGGTTCCAATATTTCACAGGACAGAAGGGAACTTGGATTTACATTCTCCTTTCCTGTGAAGCAAATGTCTGTTTCCTCTGGCATTTTAATCAAATGGACGAAAGGGTTTTCCATTGTAGATATGGTTAGTCAGGCGACTCTAAAGCAGTTCTTTGGGAATTGGGAAAGCTTATACTCCTAGGGAATATTGTGATAGATGGAAATTCTTGTATCATTGTTCCTCGTAAAACTGATCAGTAACTTTAATGGTACTTTTTGTTTGTTTAAGAAAAAAATGCATGACTTAGGGTAATAGTTTTATTAGTTTTATACTTTATATAAAAAAAATGTTTATAAGCCCAAGGCATTTAGTTAGTTGTGTTGTTGAATTTAATTCTGGATTTTCAGTTATATTTAATATAGATCTCAGTACAGCCTTTTAACTGTCTAGGCCAAATTAGTTTTTTTTTCAGTTATATTTGTGCTTCCCCCTTTTAAACAGTCACAAAATAAAAACAAAGAACCTTCTCAATATGCACAAGGTCTATCAATAGCAGTGTGTAAATATCTTAATAATGTTATATTAAGAACAGATCTGTGGGTTGTCAGGTGGGAAGAGATGTTGCAGCATGTTTGCAAGAAGCATTGACACGTAAAGGCCTACATGTGCGCGTAGCTGCCTTGGTAAGGAAGTACTTTCTTTTACCCCCAGTTTTATTTCTATCCCCCAACTCCAAAATGTTCGGCCCAAAACAGTGTCTTATACACGACTGGTTATGTCTGTTAAATGAATTGCTACTTTTCCAAAGTCATTTTTTACTATTAACTCTACTTTTTTTCACTGAAGGACAAATGGTCATAGTTGTAGAAATGACTGACATTCATTTTTGTTGAGAAATTGTGTCGCAGTTTTTATAGATGTGCAATTATTATTTTTGATACACTGTAATTATGTGGGGGAAAAGTGTGCTGTCTTAGTGTCGTGCAACATAAATAATTTGTTTCATTGTATTACTGATTATAATTATGCAAAACATGATTTCATTTTCATTTTCAAACAGGTTAATGACACTGTTGGAACATTAGCTATCGGACATTATCACGATCCAGATACGGTTGCTGCAATTATTATTGGTACTGGTACAAATGCCTGCTATTTGGAACGAGTTGATGCTATTATTAAGTGTCAAGGTCTTCTTATGACATCTGGACGCATGGTATTGTTCTTTTATCTTTTCACTTTTGTATTTTGTTGCTTATGAAATTTCTGTAAGTGTAACTCTTCTGGGTTTTAGGTTGTCAATATGGAATGGGGAAACTTTTGGTCATCTCACTTACCAAGAACATCATATGACATCGATTTGGATGCTGAGAGCCCTAATCCAAATGATCAGGTGAGGTTCTGCATCAGATGACTTTTGTGCTTGACTTTCATGGCTAAAATTTTGGAGATTTTGATGCAGGGTTTTGAGAAAATGATATCTGGAATGTATCTTGGTGACATAGTGAGGAGAGTCATTCTTAGGATGTCGTTAGAGTCTGATATGTTCGGACCTATTTCTCCAAAGCTTTCAATGCCTTTCATACTGAGGTGAGTACTGAATTCTTTCTGTTTGTCTAATGTATTATCCGTCAATTTATTTTAAGGTCTGGTTTTTCTAGTAGCGGTTAAATTCCATTTTGATTTTGATTACGAGTGACCAATTTTAATTGCTTAATGTTGGTTGATCAATTATTTTTCCATTACTTTTTCCCTCATGTTGGTAAGATTTTGTAACTTGATTTTAAATACACGACAAGCAAGCGCTATTGCTTCTGGAAAATGAATTTGCTGTATATTTATTACGTTAACCTGGAAGAATTTATTTTATCTCCCGATGAAAACTTTTGGCTTAGTATTACAAGATAGGTGGTATGGATTTGCTAGTTTTTGCTCCATTTCTGAAATGGTGTGCACATTTCTGTCTATTATCCATTCTTCTCCAATCAAAATCTCTTAAATTGAAATTATTATTACCTTGTGGAAATTCAGGACTCCTTTGATGGCTGCCATGCATGAGGATAATTCGCCTGACTTGAGAGAAGTAGCAAGAATCCTTAATGACGTATTTGAGGTAAAAGCGACGCACCTTAGGTTTTGTTCCAAAACGAGTACCCTTGACTGCTGTAGTAGTTTAATGCTAATGTTTGTTATATTTGGGTGTATGTCTCAGATTCCTGATGTTCCTTTGAAGGCAAGAAAAATAGTGGTGAAGGTGTGTGATGTGGTGACTCGTAGAGCTGCTCGTTTGGCAGCTGCTGGTATTGTTGGTATCTTGAAGAAGATTGGTCGGGACGGGAGTGGTGGCATCACAGGTGGACGGAGTAGAAGTGATATGAAAATGAAAAGAACAGTGGTGGCAATTGAAGGGGGATTATATTCTAAATATGCATTGTTTAGGGAGTACTTGCGTGAAGCTCTAAATGAAATATTGGGGGAAGATATTGCCAAGCACGTTATTCTAAAGGTCACCGAAGATGGATCGGGCATTGGGGCGGCACTGCTTGCTGCCTCCTATTCATCCTAAATTGTGGATAAGAGGGTACACATGCTATAAATATATATATTAATTGTTTAATATTTATATATATATATATATATATGTATATATTTATATATTTATGTATATATATATGTACATATATATATATAGGCACACACACACGTATAGCCATGTAAATCAGAATTTGTTCTCCATATTTAATATCTCTGTATAAAGGAAGGTTTGGTCTATTCTTTGACAAAGTTATCTTGATTTATATAAATATTATTTTTTCTATCCTAGTGTGTTTGTGGCATTGATCTCTTGTGAGTTGAAACCTCTGGGATGTATTAGGACTAGGAAGGATTTTGAGATTGAAATTGCTTATGTCTTGTTTTTTTTATTAAAAAATCATTAATCTTGTGTTTTTCTGTTACCTCTCAACATGTCCTGAACAACCAGATCCGTTTAACAAAACGCAGAAATTGGTAGTTTACTATCAACTGCACCCTCCATCACCTTGTCGGTCACAAGCTTAACAATTTTCGTTCTCAACATTGGAAGATACTAGTAATTCAGAACAGAGGTCTTATTAATTTATGAGTCATCACAAAATCCATCTTTTATACGTTTAGTTATGTTTTTAGTAAAGTGTTATTCATCTCATTTTCTAATAAAGTGAACTTCACTCCTATTATTTTATTTAAAATAATATTCATTGAATTTTTAATAAAAATGTATAAATAACATCCTCACAATCTAATTTTAAAATAGATATTTATTTTATCATATAATTAAAAAGTAACTATCGTATTTTATTTTATTTATATTTATATTAAAATTGTATACAAATATTATAATAAGTTAATAAGTTTAATCATATATTTTTTAGTTATTTTATACTAAAAATATTTTTGTAAAAGTATAGTTTTTAATATTATTATAAGATAACTTATAATTTAATAAGAGTATAAATTTTATGATTTTATTAATATATAATTATTAAGCTGTGGAACTTTTTTACTATATATTTTTTAATTTTTATACTTTAATTAATATGATAATTTTAAATAAAGTAAAAAAAAATATTTGATTAGAATATAAAAGAGATGGAATATTTATTAAATAATAGAAAAATGTATCATTTTATTAAAAAATATAAGAAATATGAGAGTTTATTTTAAAATGAGAAAGGTTGTGAATGTTATTTAGTAGTAGGAAGGTAATTATAATTTCAGTGTTATTTTATGATAAACCTATCGTAAACAAAAATAACACCAAATCTAGAAATCAGTGGTAACCGCTTCGAAGGTTTTCGAACTTGTGCTTTTGTGAGTATGGCGCCCCACGGTAAATCCGATGCAGCAGCCGCCGCCCCCAACGGCAGAAAGAGAAGACGCTATCTTCCTCATAACGTCTCTCTTCTCGTCTCTTAAGTAGCTTTTGCATTTCGAAGTTTCTCTTATTTTGTCGCTGACCTTGTTTTCATGATTTTTTTTTTTCAGAAGACAGTGAAGAAGGGTTCGTATCCTCTGCGGCCTGGCGTGCAAGGCTTTTTCATCACTTGCGACGGCGGAAGGGAACACCAAGCCTCTCGGGAAGCTCTCAATATTCTTGATTCCGTATGATATATGTTATATTTTCATCTTTCTTTTCCTTTCTCGTTATCAGCGTTCCAATTTTGCAATTGCAAATGTTGAAGTACCTTTAAGAATTTAAACACGATATTTCTGTGCGGAATTTTATGAACATGATTTTTCACCTTCAACTTTAAGGAGATAAAGGAGATACAGATACCGAGTAACTCTTTGTTTTGTGATTAGTTCAAATGCAAATTTCAATTAGTGCAATTATTTTATTAGTTTAGTTTATCATTTGAAGAATTTAGACGTTGCTGGTTGGTCTGATCTCTGAATGCATCCGAACACAAGATTCAAACACATGACCTTACGAAAGGGGATAGCTTAGGCTTGAATTATACTTTTTCATTTTTAACTTTAAATTTGTATTTTCTATTGAAGTGGACACTATTTTTCTTTAATTTTCTTTGTGAAACTATATCATGCTTTTGTTTGTTTGTCATGCAGTTTTATGAAGAGCTAGTTGGCGGGGAACATTCAAGTGTAAAGGAATTACCTAGCAAACCTTTAAATAAAAAAATTACGTTTGCAGATTCTGACTCTTCTAGTAGTGATGATGATGATGAGGAGGAGGAGGAGGGGCAGGAGGGGGATGAGGAAAAGGCGGAGAAAAAGCCCAAATTGGATACTTCTAATGATGACAATGCTGGTCTTGATGGTGAAACAGGCGGAGAATCAGATCCTCATAAAGTTGATGAACCACACACTCAGGCAGTAGATAAACATAGTGAGGGTAAAGGAGACCTTGACAATCTTAAGACTACAAAAGGGACAGCTGATGATCTACCAGCTGTGAAACAGTGCTGCAAAACAAACTTGGAAGAGAAGTCTATTGATAAGTTAATTGAAGAAGAATTCAAAGAATTGGGAGACAAAAATAAGGTGACTTGATAAGACTAATGTTCTGTATACTATTTATTCTGTGACTGCGAAAAACTTTTCTCACAGATCTTATGTTTCTTATATTTACTGGGTTCACCCAATCATTTTTGTGGCCTATCTGACAATGATAGTTTTCTCATAATTCCCTTGGCAAGTGGCTCATTCACGAGCACATGCACTTTCTTGTGCTACTAATGCTGAGGTCTGTATCTGGAGCATGTTTATTTTGACAAAATGTCTTCTACTTTCATGTCTTATTTTACTTTTAATTAAAAAAAATCATCTTATATTGGTTGGTTTCTGTTTCCAAAGAAAATAACTTTTATTGTTTTTGCTGTTTTTGTATAAACTTTTGAAAATAAAAAAAATGACACTTTTTGTAATTATAAAAGTAAAAACAAAAGATGCTTTGGGAGCTAAAATTGACTTCAAGAGTAGAGTTATCTGGCTATCTAAAATAATCATTGCATATGAATTTTTTTATTAAGCAGTAGCAGGATTGGCTTTTATATTTATCATTTTTCCTCAGTAGAGTTTATATTTTTGGGTGAAGAGAAGAGTAAATTAAAATTGTAGAACGATACTATACTCAATTCTTCCGTCCATTGTGTTATGATTTGAGGGTATTCTGGCAGACATCTGCCTCTAGGATTTGGTTTCAGCTTTAAATTGAGAATTTGTGTGTTTTGATAAGGGTGATTTTTTTTTCTTCAAACAGAGACGTTTTGTCAAGCTGGATTCTGGTTGTAATGGTGTGGTATTTGTTCAAATGAGGAGGAAATATGGAGACCGAAGCCCCAAGGATATAGTTCATCGAATAGTGACATCAGCGGCATCAACAAGAAAACATATGTCAAGGTACAATTGTACTCTCTCTCTCTCTCTCTCTCTCTCTCTCTCTGCGTGTTTGTATTTGTGTATATAAGCACAGAAAACACTAATGCAATGTGGACTACTTTTAGGTTTATTTTGAGAATTTTGCCAATTGAAGTCTCATGTTACGCTTCAAAGGAGGAAATTTCAAAAGCAATGGAGCCTCTTGTGGAACAGTACTTTCCTGTGGAAACTCAAAATCCACACAAGGTAATACTGTGCATTAGTGTTTAAGCTTGTATTACATTTTGTTTTGAACATGCATTCCAAACCACACAAATGTTTCCCTTGTTAATGTTTTGAAATTAATATAGCGGAGTAGGTATGTTATAGTACATTTTACAATTACTTTTTTATCTAATGCTCCAACTTCTACACTCAGTTATGTTTATTTGCAAGCTTGCGAAGCTAGCTTTACTGCCTCTTAAAGGGGGGGGCGGGGGGGTGCAGGGGAGAAAGGTTATTTCGTTTTGATATCTTGTGAATGAAATAACTGAGGCTACATTCGGGTACTTAGGGATCTTAATTTCAAATTAGAAGTTGGGCCATCAAGTTGTAATTTTTCATGTTTGTTATGGTTTTTAGAATTGGAATCCGGTTCCTTTTGATTTGAAAACAACAAAATAAAATCCTTCAGAATATGGAAACTCAGACCCAGGAAGCAAATTTTAAAAAGTCTGCATATGGCTGTTTAAGTTCAATGCTGTTACCTCTGTTTTCATCACTACCATTGGTATAAAACCATGATATCACTTGTTGGTGTCTCTTTTACTGTTGGCTCTGTTGCCAAAGCTATCTTGGCATCATTGCTGCCATTTGTGGTCTCCAACATTAACTCTGCTGCTTACCACCACCATTCCTTGCTGCTGCCCTTACTACAATAAGACCATTTTATTTATTATATCAATTAAAAGTTCAATTATGATTATAATGATACCTTTTTTTTTTACAGAAGTCTGGCAATGGAAATATATTATTATTAAAAATTACAGTTGTGACTGCATATAGAGTCCAATCCAATTTTATGATTCTGAACGACTTATCCGAATTGGAGTTTGAAACTGTTATTCTAAACTTAATTTCAATTCTTATATCCAGAGTCTAGTATTTAACCAAGATGAAATTTGGCTTGTGCATTATGTTTACAACAGTGGGCTACATAAGAGGAGTCTACTTTCAAGCACTCTGGAAAACTAATTTAGTTAGTGTAGCTTTATTCATTTATATACTATCTTATTTATGTGTCTACAAGTAACATGTTAACTAAGTTTATGTTCAATTCTTTCTATGGTTGGGTCTTTTGTCTGTAGCTTCAGTGCTTGAGATGCCTTTTTGTGTGTAGTTTGCTGTACTGTACGAGGCACGGGCAAATACTGGCGTTGACAGGATGGAAATCATCGATGCTGTGGCAAAGTCAGTTCCTGGACCCCATAAAGTTGATCTAAAAAATCCTGATAAAACTATAGTTGTTGAAATTGCTAAGGTAAGAAAGCCATGGTCTGTCTGGAATTTAAGTAGAACTGTATGTTGTCATGTCTGCTTATCTTGTGTACTCGTGTCATTTTTCCCCCCTTCAGCAATTTGTTGAAGTACTTGTCATGACGGGCCACACTATTTTCCTATGTTTTCTTCAAATTGTCGGCTATTATATGTAGTTGCTTAATTGCCCCGTCAAATTGTCCAGTTAGAGTTACTGTGAAATCACTCCATTTTTTAATGTCTTTCTTGAAGAAACTATTTAAAATTTCTCTATTTCAAAAATAAAACTAATTTAATAAAAAAGTATTTGTTTTCTACCTGTACTTTCACTATTGCTGTAAACCACTAATTTCTTGCTTCTCTTGCGGCATTTTTTCGGATTTTGCCTTTTTTTTTTGTCCCCTTAAAGCACTTGCATAGTTTGGGCATATACATCTTGAAAAGTTACAAATGCATTTCTTCTTTGAACGCTGAATTTTGTTTTGATATGCCATTGCGGGAATCTACTACACTTACCCGACTTTGCTGTAGTTTTCGCTTCATAGTAAGTAATTTTTGTGATTTTCTCAGTTTGGCATAGAACTAATGCATCATCCATCCTCTTTCACTTGGCAGACTGTGTGCTTGATCGGGGTCATTGAGAAATACAAGGAGCTTTCCAAGTACAATCTGAGGCAGTTAACATCATAACAGCACCCTGTATACATGTCGTTATTGCAGCATTATAATAGATTAAGATGTTTTGACTTACCCTTTTAACTGAATGTTCATTTTTGTCTTTTTGCCGAGTGTTAGATGGATCTTGCAGCTAGTCCTTTGATTTTATTAACTTCGCACAAATCAAACGAAAAATTCTTATGCAGCAGATCGAGTAGACTAATATACACTCAATCCATTGAAATATCGTATTTCAGCCATTGGAACTAACAAAAAAAATACTCTAGAATTCATCCATTCCATGGTTACTATATGCTTTAAAAAATATTCAAGTTCCGATTTGTGCAACCTAAAACCTTTAGAATTAGTAATCATTCTCTTTATAACGTCCATGGTCCTGGATATGGTATTAATAAAAAATTACTATTACATTATTTTACCATGGATCTTACATGAATTGCTTAAAATTGTATAGTACTCATGAAAAACCCTAAACTTTTTCAAAACTTATGCAACTCAGAAATTCTGAATAAAATTGACATTTGGTAAGTAAAATTCACCCTATGGTAAATTAGTTACAAGTATATATATAAAAAAATTGACCTTTTTCTCCTCTTTCTAGAAAAGAGAATTTGTAATTTAGGATTTTTAATGAATTTTATACTTTTTAAAGGAGCCACTTAACTTTAAACAAAATTCATTTAAAAAGCAGATGCTTATTTTGATCGATTTTCATTTTTATCTTCTTGAAATACATTTTAAAAGATAGGTTTGTTCAAATACATTTCATATTCACCATCCCCTTTTCTCGACTAGAATACTAGATTCCAGTGCCTTACGAGTTTTGACACTAAACCCTAATCATATCAATTAACCAAGACAAATCTGATTCAGAAAAGAATTAGATCGTTTGAGATGTGTATGACCACGAGAAATTTACACTAACAATATTTCTAATTGGGAAACTACTATAGAACTGGCTATTACAATATGCTTTATGCTTTCTTCCCATCATGATAGTTGCACGATTTACATTAACATTCATGATAAGAGGGGGAAGGGGACGAGTTTGGCAGCTTAATTCTTACAAGGTTTCATGAACTTTTCAAAGCTGTTAAAGCTTCCTTTGTTGCCGATGAGATAACAGCGTCAGAAGCATTTGGCAGATAATAATACTTCCCTGCAGTACAAATTATTTTATGAATATAATATTTTCTCGTATTGCAGAAACTAAATACATCGATTCAGTAAAATAAGTACACAAACCTTGGGCAACTCTAGCAATCTCCTTGGCGAAACCCGTTGAGACAAACTTATTCTCAGTGTCGATGACAAGGAGAGACATTCCTGCCTTATATATCTTCCCAGCCACCTCAAGAATTTCATTCTTCATAAAAACAAAGTTAACAGTTAGTTCAGACTTGGACAAGTTGGAGGAACTGAACATGTAATATATATTTAAGTCCGGCCAATTCATGCATAAGATCATGGGAGCAAATGCTTACTGAAAAATTTAAAGATTATATGTAACAAATAATGATTTTCCTTAAAATAAAGGAGACAAGGAAATCTCACATGTTAAAATTACTAAGCCTCCCCATGTTCATTGCAACAATGTAAAAATAGATTATGTAAGCTCAAATTACTAGAAAATAATATTATTATAGAATGTTTAATAATATTATTATTAGAAAGAGCATTACTTGAATTTAATATCATGAGCTTCTCTGCCCAGGATAACATGTTCTAAATTTTCGCTGTCAGAAAATGGGTTCCATGTGCCATTGGGATTTGTCATGATGGTACCCACATGCCTGATCCTTGATGAGAAAGCAGGTTCATATAAATGTTCCCTCCCCTGCTACCCCTTTCCTTGAGACCAACTCCCCACCAACCCCAACCACACACAAAAATGACAAAACAGAATATGACAATTAAGGTTTGTGTCATTTGAAAGTAAATATCAGTACAATTACAAAGCTTAACCACACCTTCAATTCTTGCGCTGAAGGTTTTGGGGCATCAGTAGCCGCAGCAGCTTCAGGGTCAGTTGATCTTTTCAATGATATATTTGCTCTGCCATCAGTGATTGCAACAATCATTACTCGTCCAACGTCACCACTTTTCTCCGCATTTAATCCAACCCTAACAGCCTAAAATATTTCCATAAATTAGAATTAATAAACTTAAAAGACTTAGTTAAAACCAGTTAAAATGTGATCCACAAGAGTCATGGACAAAGTCCTTATCTGAGACAAGAAAGATGAAACTAGCATCACAAGGAATTTTATATGAAAACTGATATTATCCATCTCTCTTCTGCTTATAACTGGCAATCCCTTTTAGCTTAAAAATGTCAAAAGTTGGAAACCATTTAAAATATTGAGAACAGTTTAAGAGTAATATAAATCGAAGTCCATGGTTCTATAAATTTGACAGTGGTAAAACTTCTGTTTGTTGAAAACTTTGAATATAACAAACACGACATGTAAAAAATTTTGCATACCGTTGTTAGACCATGAGCAAGTGGGGACCCTCCACCACATGGAAGTCTCTCAAGACGTTTCCTTGCCATTGCAATTGATCTAGACGGTGGAAGGAGAACTTCAGCTGCATCTCCACGAAATGGAATTATAGACACCTATTTAACAGGAGCAATAATCATTTGAAAAGGATTATTTAGATAGCATCATAAAAATGAGTGATGCTTTACTCTAGCATGTTATCAATAAAAACTTGTCTGTTTAGATTTAGCTGTATATGATAAATGACCTGAGCAATTCAAATTTATTGTTCCATTCAAAAAGTGGTTCTGGTTCCAGGATTTGCAATAGAACCAATATGCATATTCATGGTGGTATCTGTAGAGCTATAAACAGGTTAACACTGGACCAGTACCAACCCATGCACTAATTTTCCATTAGGTGGGCATGACAAGTCTTTTCTTTCAAACGACTATTTCTGTCTTCTATATGAGAATTCATTCGTTAAAACTACAGAGTGGATTGGTATATGTAATTTCTGAGAATAATATTATGCTTCATTTTCAATTACAAATAAATTCCTAGATGTTAAAAATTTACATGACCTACGCACCTGATCCCTACTTGTATAACTCTCAGCCAGAAGCTTAAGTGCTGCCCCTTTTGCATTCTGCATCCTGTTCAATGCCATGCTTCCACTTGCATCAACCACAAATATCACCTGCGATTATCAAGATTCTTAAGTTTTAAGAAGAAAATGCATAAAAGCATACCACTAACAAGTTCAATATTTCTTTAGTAACTGCTTCCATAGCAATCATCACAGCATTTGATATGAAATTAATATTCCATACTAGCCTAGTCAAACAAAATTTTTTAATATGAAATTAATTCCTCGGCTGAGTACAGATGAAAAAATATTGACATTTAAATCCTATATGAAAAATGGAAATGCTTTAATCCCTAATAATCATATTGACAGTAAGACAACTTTAATTAGCATGATTTTATTCCCTAATGAAGGACTAAAACCATACCTTTTTTAATAATTCTAGGGACAAAAATTGTATTACATTTTCATAGGACTAAAACCAACATTTTGAAATATTGAGGAAACAAAAACAAATTTTTATCCTTAATATTTTGATTTCAAATTAATTATTGTAAATAGAAGTTTTGAATGGGAAGACATGTACCAATGCTCCTGCTTTCCGTGCCATTCTCTTTGCCCTCATGTCAGTTTTCTCCACAAATACTTTTCTAGTGTTTCCAGAGTCTTTTGCCCTTCGCAATTTTTGATAAGGTGCAGCAGCTCTAAGGGTTGCATCAACTGCTAATCTCTTTACAGGGCCCTGCAAACAGTAACAACATTTGTTGGGGGGAAAATCATATACAATACAAGTGGCAATCAAAGATTACTAGTTAATGAGCATTACAACAGTTAAATTAGAAATGCACTGATAAAAATGCAAGTAGATTCAGACAGATGAAAACATTAAAGTACTACAACTGAACAACATTTATCAAAATTGCACGGAAAAATTTACAACAGCAAACCAGTATATTTGATACTATTTCTTGCAATTCTAGGACAAACAAACGGAGATAGAGGTACTAACTTTTGGAAGCATTGGCTTGATGTATCGACCTCTATCCTCTGAAAATATAACATTTTTTGCCCTGCCAGCCCTCCCACGGCGTCTCTGTGCTTGTTGGGCAAAGAAAAGGAGTTTTTCATCTACCAAGCCCCCTTCAGCATCAAAGATAAACTCTTCAGGTAATTGTTCTTGCTGTTGTTCATTCTCTTCATCCTTGTCATCCTGTTTAGAAAGACAATATTCAAAATTTTACAAGTACAGCAAGGTGGATGTTTAAACTTAACAGCATCAAGAACATGACTCTTGAATTTAGGTTGAACCCAACCGAACCCTATTAGCTAGCTCATAAGGTGAGAATTGCCAAAGTCATTTATAAGCTTTACTTCAGTCAGACATGGTATGTAGTTGATGTAAGATCTCAACACACTCCCCTCGCACAGAATTGGATATCTTGATCATAGAGATTCTGGGACTCAATTTTTTTATATTGCACTAAGAAAGTTGTGGGGCTAGGATTGATAAAAGAAAGCCGTGGACCAGCTATTACTTTTTAATTGCAGTGTGAAAGCCATGCTAAGTAGATTTTCTTGAGTGGAGGGTAACCCGATATCAAATCTATGATAGGTTATGACACCATCTTGATTTAGGCTGAGCTTAAATCAACCCCAAAAGTAACTCAAGAAGGGGAGATTGCCCAAGCCTCTATAGGCTCTTCTTTTGGCCACATCTATAATCGACATGGGGATCTCAATTATTTAATTCATGAAATCTTATGCAATTAAGTCCATATACAAACAATGATTTTAAAAGAAAGGAAATCACAAGGTCACAACTTGACTTGGATATATTCTCCCAGTAAATGGACCAAAATCTATTACTTTCAAAAAGGAACTGTCCTAAAACAATTATTTAACTTGAAAGATGGTTTAACTCAACCTCTTGTTCTTCCTCTTCATTCTGTTCTTCGCCTGATTCTTGATTTTGTGGAGGAGGCGGAGGGGGAGGAGGCTGATTTTGTTGATCTGGTGGGTTCTCAGTAACAATTGACCGGGGCAGTATGACCAATTCTACCTGTATCAGAAAATGTATGATAAACAATTTATCATATAGGTTCTTTATTATCTTCAATAAGTAAAATAACAAGTAAAATAACAAAGTATCTATGAGTGTTATTGGGACAAGTTTCTACTAATTTTACAAGATCTACCTAAACACAATTCATTACTAGTATAAATGCATACATAAAGAGAGCATGAATATGATCAAGTTAGGATACAACATTCAGTTTTTATAAAACTTCTCTCTCTATCTCACACACAGCGTTGAAGCTAAGTTCTAAAGCTAGGATAAAACCTTAACCTTCAACATCTCCTTTCAAAATAATGAACTATTGAAATTATGTCGGAGAAGATTGATTTTCCTTAGTCCTTTTCATGGGGCACTGCAGGCCATGTCATTAGATTGCACCATTTTTTTGAAAGCACAAAATCTGGGGAACAACCAATTTGTTTTCAGTCAATTTCATTGTCTAATTTCTCTCCCTTTATTTATACCATAACACACTTAACTCTACTCAAATCCCACTTTCCCTTGTTTTCAATACCAAAAAAAAGGAATTATCACAACTACCAAGAAGGATGTCACCTGGTGTCAAAGACCTATTAGGAGTATCAGCCAAAGACGCTCTGATTCGTGTAGTTGATAATTTTAGAGTAGAATTAATTTCTTACAAAACTTCTCCATCATGTTTTCACTTCATAGAAGCACAAAATTAAGCTTGACAATAGAAAGTCCAGGGTAATAAAATAAATATGAACAAATCCTTCCGTAGAATATAAAATATATAAACAAATCCTTAGTAATACTAAAACTCCTGTGGCAAAGCATCAGCATGTATTTTTAAAATTTTAATCCTACTATTGAAGTCAAACTATGCTCCTTATGGATGTGTAAAATCAAGGAGATTCTTTTGAAAACCTTACTTATCATAGGGGTATCAATGTCCTCAACAATTAGAGGGAAATATCTAGCCACAAATAATTTTTAATTGAAACAAATTAATAAATGAGCATAATTTCCCTGTACTATCAATTTAAAAATAAATTATGTTCAACCAATAAGAAATCATGGTAGATATGACTTTGAAAGTAGTTATTGTTGAAGTTAAAAACTTACTATACATGACAATTTGTGATTGGATGACAGTCTCATTAACACTGTTAGTGCATGGGCAATTTTTCTTAATAAATAAGTGGCCGACTTTTATATTTTAAGTGCAACATGTGGCTAAATATCGACCCTAATTGATAATTGGTATTGGTACCCCCTCACAAAAAGGAAAGGTGGTGGATAAAAACTCCATAGTTCAAATTCAAACTAACAAACAACACTTAATTGGTTATGCTCCTAGAGAAGGCTATGAGAACTGTAAAGCCAATAGACCAAGGTGTAACTGATGTACCATAATCTGGTATTCGAATTTCAAAGGAAGCTTACAGCTTTTTTTAGGTCATCCACATAAACCTTTTCACGTCCCTCCAGAGCAGCTAAGCACTTTGCAACGCGGGCAGCAAATAGCTCAGCTCTATGTCCCTGTTCATAACAAGTATTCAAAATATCAATCAACAAGACAACGATTTGCAAAATGGCTTGATCTCCAAACTACTGCAATGAGTTATACACATAAATTGATTTTTTATCTTTTCTCTTGAATAGAGTATCTGTAGAATGGCAAAGTGTCATGTCACAGTGTTTTAAACATTTGTTTTAACTCTCCCATGGTATCACCATTTCAAAATTATGAAATTATACAACAGTCTAGCTCTTCCTCTCTCTTGCTTTTCCCTCTGGCATGTATAATTTACGTGCCCAATGTTATCACACATATAAGACATCAAATATAAACATGAATTAATGCCAAAACATAAAACATTTTAAGGGAAGAACGGACTGTATTATGGTATAATATAGACGTGTTATTTAATAACCTCAACTCAGTAATCAGTATAATGGAGAGAAGAGAAAAAGAACACAGAATGTTCCTCTTAAAATTGATATCCTTAATTGGCTCCAGGCATACAAAATTTTTCTTTTGTTCCCATAATTTATACTGCCTGAATCACCAAAAAACAGCCAGAGAAACCTTAAAAGTTAGTATATGAGATGATTATGAACAAAATTTGCAAGCTATAATAGGTAGCATTTCAAGTGAGGGAACTTTTATCATGAGAGAGTGAGTAGAGTGCATCATGGCTACTCCATTAAATCATAAAAGGTTAGGATTAAAAGATAAAGTCATGTGATTATTTTAAGTTCTCATGGCTAACTTATAAACCTAACTATATGGTCTTATTGGATGGTCCAGATTAACTCTTATCATTCTCTCATAATTTGTCCCATTCACTTGGATGGTTTGAAGCTTCACAAAATAATTAATAATTTAATATTAATATAGCAAAAACTTGGAAGGATGTTTATAAAGTAACAGAAGAATGAGGCAATCAGGAACTGATTTACTTCTTGGAACAGTAGAATCAATTGCTTCAGAATGGATGTAACTTCAGAATATCTCTTACATCAAATGTACCATATAAAAAGGTTTTGGCCAATTGTAGAAAGAATTGCAGAGAATTTACCTTGCAACCACCTCGTAAAGCTTCAATGACCAGGTATTTTAATTGTTCTCTGTTAATAGTAACATCTTTTAGATACTCTCTAGCCAAGATGATCTGCAATAGATAAAATATTAAGAGAAGTTAATTAAACAAACAAAATAAATTATAATAGAAGAGGGTGTGGAGACTAGACCAACATAAATTATAAACTCAGTAATTTAGTCGTTGGGTGTACAAAATCTCATATGTGAGACTCAATTTAAAACCTATATTTTTTATGCATTCCTGTAGGTGGTAGCTGTCTATCATAAGCCCCATTCATTTTATGCAAAAACATGTAATGAATGTGAACCTATTTGCCATATTTACAATCTTACAGGATAAGATCATTTTATACAGCAGCTTGTATAACAAATAGAACTCTAAGGAATTTTGTTTCCTAAGTCAACCTCATGCAGATGCACATCTATGGATGGCCCTACATAAAAACTGGGTAGGCTCTAATATTGTATTCGAAATAGACCAGATCTAACTCAATCTCAAAAGCTAGCTCAGAAGGAAGGAGAATTACACAAGCCTTACAAGAAGTATTGACCATATTACCCAATCTAGAACAACAAGATCTAGAAGTTTGAAGGGGTGAACATTTGTAGCATGAAATTTTTAAGGTTATAGAGTCTACAAGTGGTCCAACATCAAGACTTGATAAGCTAGCTCAAGGGAGGAGAATTGTCCAAGTTTTATAAGGAGTATTATGGTCACATTAATAGCCAATGTGAGACATCTTAACAAATACTTTCTTCACTATTTGTTTTCAAGTTAGCAGACCAAAATTAAAAAGGTGTATGATAGGATGAATAAGAGTGATTACAGGGGAAGAGGAATCGGGTCAGGGCTCAGTTCAAGTCATTGACAACTGAATTATCAGTTAGTTAGTTCGAGATACTAACTGAATTAGGAGAGGGAGAAATGACAAGGAACAAACAGTAGGTTGGAAATAATAGAGATAGGTATGGATTTGTAGAGGTTGAGAGGAGAGAAAGGACTCAGATTTCTTGGGGTTGAGAGATGCCTATTTGTAACTCCGGTTTTTCCATTTCTCTCTTAGTTCTGCAATCCACCTAATTCAGATTCAAGGAGATTAATATTCAATAAAATTTTGATTATTTTCTATTTGTTCCTCATCTTTTGATCCAGTTTTTATTATTTCCCTGGTAAACATACCTGAGTTTTTGCGTTGTCGGTTTCCTCTTCAACCATCTGAAATACTTGGCTACTGTTCTCCTGAAACTCTGTAGCAATTCCAACAGCTGCAACACGGTTTTCAAAGCTCATTGGAAGATCTGCACTGCAGAAGGGTGCATAGTTAGAAATAAGAGAGGTGATCAAAATTTTGATAATTGATTCCATTAAATATGTATCGAGTCAGGGTTTTATTACCCATTTAGTCTTTTTTATTCAAGATAACTTAAAAAGGTTTTCAAAGGGTCTCTTTTACCATGTCAGATGCCAGAAAGAGAGAGTAATAGAAAAAAAAAGATCAAGGAGCAAAGAGTGGGCAGGAAATAGAGGCAGAAAACATGTAAAAGAATTTCATCATTTGAGGAAGACTCAGTGCGTACAGATGGTAATAGATGATGGTTTCATGAGTTTTAATCAAACTCTAAAAGTTGCTTATTTGCTATTCAGAGAAAATTTCCTAACTCATGAAATGCTTTATCTAATTCTCCTCATCCCATCAGTAAACATCTTTTGAGAACCCGCAGAAACCTAAAATTGTTTATTACAGCAGTACCTTAAATTAACCGCAATGCGATCTAGCAGATGTTCACGAACAGCACCCTCATCTGGGTTATAGGTGGCAATGAGAAGGGGCCTGCAAGGATGCTTGAAGCTGATCCCCTCTCTTTCAACAGTATTTACTCCTTCGGTCAATACATTAAGGAGCAAATTACTGATACCCTCATCCAAAAGATTAATTTCATCAACATATAAAACACCTCTATGAGCTTCTGCAAGTAAGCCTGGCTGGAAAACGGTTGTGCCTGTTTTCACGGACTCCTCAACATCAACCGATCCAATGAGTCTGTCCTCTGTTACTCCAAGAGGAATCTGATGTATAAATGAACATGTAATTTTTTTCAATAGAAAAATAATTTCTGCACGGAGAGTAAAAAGAAAATGAACCTTGGGTGACTAAACATGATGAAAGATATGCAAAGCTTGCTGAACAGTACCTGAACAAAGGGAGACTTGACAATACGAGTTTTAATATTTCCAGCAGAATCATGTTCCAGCCGTTCTCTAAGACCATCTTCCCACCTACAAATATTAACCTTCTGATCTAAATTTAAAATAATGGAACAAAGAAAGAGAAGAATCCAAGACATTTTTTAAGTCAAAGAGACTCAAGGATAAAAGAAAAAAAGGAACCAACAAAATTACTTCATCCTGATTAGAAAGATCAGGTTTACCCTGATTAATCAGGGTTTTCTAAAACCGATTTCATAACTCTTCACCAGAAAAGAGAGGAAAGCAATGCCTCCCCTGGATTTACTATTGCTAATTCTATCCAATAGGGTGAATCGGCATATCTCAAAGATCCCACATGCAAACTTAACAAGTAGATATACAATAAGAACAATTAACAGCACTATGAATTATGAATGACCAAATCATGTTCCAGTGAAACAGTACGGACAAAATCACTCCATAAGATTAGAATGTTGATGTGTTCCTCCCTTAAGATCATACCTACTTATATGACATAAAAAAACAATGTCACCTTGTCATATTGGTTTTGCCTTTGTATGTTAGAATAGTCAAGCTTTTTTACTTCTCAAAACTTGTAAACTTTTTCTTATAAATGGAACAAACAAGTGACCTTACTCTTCTGGGCAAGATGGATCTGCATTGGCTATGGAACCTACTACTACTTCGATAGGAGGAAGTACTGCATGCAATCCACGTGCCATTACAGTTTTGGCAGTTCCTCGCTTTCCCGATATGGCAATTCCTCCAATCCCAGGATCAATTGCCCCAAGTAAGAGAGCAGTTTTTATAGCATCCTGAAGAACAACTGGAATTTGTAAGATTCATCCTTCAAGAGAAGACCAAATTTGATTTGCATTTGCATATTTAGTCATTACATTGTTAAAATGTGTTGTAAAATACTTTCATTTCAGGGTGAAGACGATTGCATATTTAGTCATTACATTGTTAAAATGTGTTGTAAAATACTTTCAGGATGAAGACGGCACAATTTAGAGCTACCTATCGGCCAATTTTCTATCATTTCTTGAAATAAAAAACAAAATTCCATTAACTATTTACACAAACTACCTATAATCCTTTTTAAATAATTAAGTTCACATTTTCCTCTACGTAAAACTTTATATTATACCTTTTCAAAAACTAACCACAAGGTAAATCATGTATGTTTTGGTAACAAATAATATTCATCAGGAAATTCTAAAGAGTAAATTATATTTAGAAGGCAATGCCACATTGAATAAGATAAGCAAACACTTCTTAAATAAACACACAAGAGCAAGATAAGAAAACAAATAACTAATTATTGCTTCCAAAGAGAAAGGAACATTGCAAGAAATATTTGAATTAAAAAAGCAGAGATTAGAAATTACTTGGCCTACAACAGCAGCGAGGGGGAAGTATTGTCTTCCGTAATTTGTGTCTTGCTTCTCGGAGGTAAGCAGAGCTCCATTTTCAGATTGAGCGCGAACAATTGGAAAACGTTTTCGAATGCTTTTGGTTCGATAAGTATTGCAGAGAGAAAGCCAGGGTTTGGATCTCAATGCAGTAAAGAGAGAATGAGATTGGAGGTTAGGAAGATTGGAGGAGGTTGAAGCTGTGTATGCCAAAGCGAATCCCATTTCAGAAACTCTCTGTCATGAAATCAGAATATCACACTCTCTTCACTCACTTCCAACTTTCTTATTCAATCTTATCCCTTCTTCTTCTTTATTTAATTCAAATATTAAAATCCAGTAAATTTATGAAATAATATTCCACTTTTGTCTATTACACTTCTGTTATTATTTGTTATATTATTGTTGTTAATTATTTTATATTATTATTAAATGTAATTTTTGTTGATGAACAATGATATAAATAAAATAACTGAAAATTAGTAAAAAAAAATTAAAACTAAACTAAAATTAAATTCATTTTAAATCTTTTAGATATATTTTTTTCTTAAATTATATGATTTAATTCAAATTTTAATTTTTTAAAAAATCAAATTACCTTTATTTTATATATTTAATTTTAAAAAATATTTAATAAAAAATCAAATTACAAATATCCTTAATTTACATGAAGCACATTTGTAATTAGAAACGAGCCACACTTCCTAGCTAAATGGGCCTCACATATCTTTAGAGGCTTGCCTTCGTGGCTTACCCTTATCACCCAAACAATTACAAATTCTTTGTAACAATAAATATAAGATGAAAGTGAAGCTTCATATATTAGTTTTCAATTCTACTAATAAAACTCATCAAAATAAATTTATGTGGATATCAAATATATGTATATATATATTTATTATCATAACAATGTTAATAGTGAATCAAATATACTTTAACTATTATCCTAATTTTTTTATATAGTAATTTTAAGAATTTAAATTTGTTTAACTCACTCATTAAATTCATTAAAAAAATTAAATCCATCTTAGACATGTATCAAGTTAAGAACTCTAGTAAAATATAAATTATTTAATACACAAATTTTTATAGTTGTGACTAACTAGTAACAAGAAAAGAAATAACGATGATTCAAGTTTAAAACTTTAGATTTTTAGAATGATTTTAGAAAATAAGTATAAAATTATAATAGTTAGTTGAAACTTAAAGATTGAAATTATATAGAGAAACATCTATATACATATCTATGAATGAAGTTATTAAATTAGAAAATAATTATATATATGATAAATTTATTACATGCAAACCCTATTCATCAATTTGGAAGTAATGATGTACTGAATTCTGAGGATTTATTAATCTCTGCAATAATGAGTTAATATTGTATTTTGATGATAGGAAAGAAAATCAAAATAAATATATTTCTATATCTTGAAATTGAAAATTAAAGAAAAAAAAATCTCAAACATGATAAAATTATAAAAGTGGGTGTAAGTTTAGTTTGTTGTTTTGTATTGATACTGTTGGATTTGTTGGATCTGATATCGTCAAGAAATATACTTAAATTAATATAAATAAAATAATATAAATTTTATATTATTTAACCAATTTTACAAGAACAAATTAAATTTTAATAATTTTAAAATTTTAAAGTTTATTTTAATAAAATTTTTAAACTATTATCAAATTATTTATAAATTTTTAGTTATTTATAAATTTTTAGTTTCATATTATCTGAAAATATTTCGTAATTTTTTTTAAAACAATAAAAATAAATATAATTTATCATATATTATATATATATATATATTAATCATGTCTTTTCAATCCATCCAAATTACCTAACACTCTATAAATGAATCATTCTAGAAATAATAAATAAAGATTAGTTGATTGACTATTGCTAGAGGTTAGTTAAACCACTAGTTAGAACTATGAGTGGATTTGTAGACTAACGCTGTGATGTTTAAATAATTTATAGGCATTCTTATATTCAAGCATAAATTGTACAAAAATGCAACTATATATATATGGGAGTTGGAATAATGTTATATCCTTTTATAACATTCTTTCTTAATCATTCTAATATTTATAAAAATAATAATAAGAAGTACATTATATATCTTAAAGATATACAAAGCTTTCCATATTTTTTCATGTTTAAATTAATAGACTTATTTAAGACATTTTAAAATAACTTCTAAATCCTAACAGAAATGTAGTCAAGGTTTCACTCAGAAAATAAGTTCATTAACTTAATTATAATCTTTTAAAGTATAACATTTTATCTGAAAATTCCTCAACTAGTTCATAATATTAGAGATTAATTTAACCTTTCTTTGTTCAGGGATAAAGATAAATTTTAAGAAGATGCTATCAGATGATATAAAATATTCTTCAGAATAAACCTTCCAATGCCTAAAAAATGACAAACATCAAGGCCATCTTTATATTTTCCCAATCTTGTTCTTTTTGCTGTTTCAGTGAACCGTTGCCATCTGATGAGATGATGCAGGAATTGTCGAAAGAGACGTTTGTGTTTGGGGCTATGGGATTTGCTAAATGGGGGAATGAGAATCAACTCAAGTCCAAAATTTGAAGAATCAACTTATGCTAAACATACAAACATACAAATTGAAAGGGGAAAAGAACTTCAATAAAATTTTGCACTAAAAATATAAACTTATATTAGGTCTTACACAGCAGATGCAGACAGGTTACAGTATAGGAATTAGTGAAGAACAAAATGAGCATAGCACTAAACAATGGAATGGTGCACAACTAGAAATAATATTTTTCACTCTCTCACACCCTTCCATCATCCAGTTCTCTCTTTTGAGAGTTTATCTCTAAATTGATCTTCATTACTAGTCATTACCATATATTGGTAAAACTCTTTCTTACAATTAGAAACAAAGAAAAGAAAAGAAAAACTTAAAAAAGAGAATCTATCCATCACTATTCTTCTTCTTTATCATGCTTCAACAATCTATCTTACCTCCTTGGTCTCCAAGCTGTCACAGAAAACAAGGCACGGTCCTGCCAGTAAATCACTACACAACCATTTTCCTCCCTCATCCTATACCCATTACAACCATAGCTCTCCAAGAACCTCATTGCCTGCGCCATACCTTGACAGCTTAAAGGCACGTTTGCAAAGCCAGATAAATCAAGTCTCTGGATCCACTTATCCATCTTTTCATGCCTTTCCCTTCTTTCAGCTCCCTCACAAGCTACTATGTTCTTGATTTCCTCACCCAAAAGCATCTTCTCAATCTTGATTCTATCCAAGGATGCTCTAGAGACAGAGCATTCCAAACAATCAAACAATGCAGCATAAGAATTTAGAGATTCTAGCAGCCTGTCCATCAGGTTTGAACTGTTGTGATTGAAGTCTTGCTCAGTTACAACCATGACCTTGGGTGATAACCCCCACAAAGCATTGAGAAAGCTCTCTGACTTCATAGACGCAGATGAAGATCCAGGCGAGGATGAGGCTGAGGCTGAATCTGGACTTGGGCTATAGCCATGAACCATATCCTTTTCAACCAAATCACCGCGTGCGTTTGGGTTCATCTGCAGGATTTTCTGCAGGTGAATTGCATTTGAATTGTTTGGCAGAAGAGGAGATCTTCTCCTCGAGGCATCATCATCCAAGGCCAAAAGGGAGTGCAACTGCAGAATAGAACTTATCGCTAGTGCCTCCCCAGTTTTCACACGAAGTTTGTCAAAATCAAGATTTTCTATCTTGGTGACCATAGGGTTGAATTGGAATGCAATATCCAACTTTTCTGCCTCTTCAGTGAGTTTGTGAGCCATCTGATCCAAAACCTCTTTCTGGTGATGCACCCCGGTAATTCTCAAATGGGGAGGACCTTCAGGGCGTGCACTCAGAACATGGAGGAGAGCAATCCACTGTGCCGGCCAAGCCGCATTGAGATCAATTATATGCACCATTTTCTCCCCTTCCATGGCTTCAACAATAGCCTGATTTGTCAGAATATATGACATCTTCAAGAACGGGAAAAACTCAAAGAAGAGCTTCTGAACAAGAATTTCTTCAGACACCAGAGCTATTCTGGTGGAATTGAGGGCCCTATGGAGGCCAGGCCATGTTTTCAGAATCCTATCAGCGAGCGCTTCGGTGAAATATGCAGCAACTCGCTGTATAGTATCCCCGTCAGGAGAGGCAAGCTGAGAAATCTGCTCAAGTAAAAGGTTTGCATTTTCAAGACTACCATTAGCTACATGATTTGCACAACCGATCAACAAATGGATTAAATACAAACCCCTTTCCTCAGATTTCAGTTCTCTAAGCCAAGGATAGGGAGATCCTATGCCAGGAGAAAGAGACATCATGGAAAAGAACTGAAGAGGTGAAGAAGTTACAGAAGATGACCCTTCTTCTTGAAACATAGATTCCATGAAACCAACAACAGCAATCTTATATAGACTTTGAGATAGCGAAAAAGGTGGTAAAATGGTATATGAAGAGTCACACAGGTTTGATCAAACCATAAAGGCTGTAACGTATCAACACCTCACCACAATGCAAGCAATAAGATTACTTTTTCCACGAATTTCAGGAAATAATTACAGAGCAAAGTAAGGAAGCGGTGATGAAAAAAGGAGAGAATCCTACCGAAACCACATCCACATTCAGAGAATCGAACATGGAAAAGCAAAACCGGTGACGGTTTCGGGTTTTGCAATTGAAGAAGAAACGGAAAGAAACCCCCTGGCAATGGCGAGGCTGGGTAGCGTGAAGACTCCGGAAAAGCAGAAGCTTTAATGAATGAGGTTGAGGAATTTGTGGTGGATTTTCTGTGGGAGTGGAATTGAATGTTTGGAACGATGCAGAGGATAGAAGGACTGGTTCATGGGGGAGGGAAGACAAGGTGGTGTGTGGACAATGCGTGAAGGGGTTCTCTTGTCTTTATTGTTTTGTTGTCCTTCACTCGTTAGTGGAGTGTGGAATTGGGGAGAGAGTCTGGGTTCGGTTGTTTGTGTCTTTTACGATCTAAAACTGTCCTTTCTCTCTCTAGAGGGTCTAGAAGGTGTGTGTGTTTGTTTCATCACTCAACTAAACTCAACTCAACACACTCCTAACACTCCTAAGGTTAAGGTTTGTGTGTTGTGTTTAGACTCCTTCATTTGTCTTTACCTTGGGTGGATAGGGATAGGGAATCCGGGGTGGGGAAAGGGCTTATAATATTCCCTAAGTTTGCAAGAATCCAAACATGCCTTAGCAAAGACAAACATTGGCCTCAGATTTGTCTCCTAGTGGGGTGAGTGAGAAGAGCAAGAAAGGTCCCAAAATGCTTCCAAGAAATGGGTTTTGTTTTATTTTGCAAAGCAATGACCATACAATTACAATTGCTAATATCTTATTCTATCCAAGACAAACAGACAAGGATGTTAAGGAAGACTCCAAAAGTAGATTGTACATTTATCTCTATTTGTGGATTCTTAGGTGGCACTTACCAACACAACCCAAACCCACCAAGGTTCCTTTTTTTCTTAGCATTTTCCCAAACATTTCTTCTTTTCCTGCCGCCTAAACAAATCACAACATAACTCTCTTGCTTTCCATTTACAAACTCCTCATCATTTTCTTCTTTTCTCCATCAAACTAATCTCTCTTCTTTATTACTTTCTTGGTCACAAACTTTTAAGAGTAAACTTTCCAAAAAAATCACCTATAAAATATGTCTATTGTTCATACTTTTAATATAATACTTACTCATTCATCTAATTTGATAATTTGAAAGTTTTATATCAACCATAAAAATATCCAAAAAATGGAACTTTGTACTTCTTTTAATAAACCAATTAATCAATTTATAAAGGGTAATTAAATCAAGTCATATTCATTGTCATCAAGTTAAGTCATATTTATTATCACACCAAATATCATACCCTTACCAAAGGGACAACACCATCATCAATATAAAACAAATACTTCACAATTGATTGCCTATAAATTTATCTACTAAATGAAGTCTATACTTTACCAATTTAGTGACAATTATATTGCATATATTTATTGAGTAAATATATTTTGTTTTTAATATAAGTAAATGGTAACGAATATATTGCATTCCTATAAATGTATAATTTATCTTAATATACATTATCATTTATGTTTGAATTAATAAAATATAATGTGTACACAAAATTATTCTCAAGAAATCAATGTTATTCCTAAGATTACTTAATATTTCTCTGAACAGACTATTGAAAATAAAAATCCTTGAATTTTTAACTTAAAACCTCTCTAAACCTTACATAATAACTCAACATTATACATGCTTACTTTAAACTAGTATTAAATATTGTGCGATTGTGTTCGTTTGAGCTACGACATTTAATAAGTAAAAAAAAAATATAATAACATGTCATCAAATCAATAATAATTACGAATTTAAATAAATTTATATTGATAATATAAGTTTTTTATTCCATGATAAAATTATTGCATATAGTAAATTATTAAGTTTTTTTTTTTAATTATAAAAAGGGTATTTATGATGAATTCATTTACAATATATATCATTTGATTTTTTTTTAAAAAAAATAGATGTTAAAAATATCATTATGAAATTTAAGTATCCTAAATATAATTGATACCTTAAGTCATATGTCATTTATAATATATTAAATATTATAAAAAAAATTAAATGTAATATTCATGAAAATAATAAATTAAAACTTAAGATTAAATTAAATAAATATAAATTCACATAAATTCTATCTATATTTTTCATCAAATAAAATTATACTTATATTTAATATTATTATTAACTGACTTACAGAATGTATTTTCTTTCTTTATACATAATCAAGAAATTAAACCATGTTTAGTTCAGATAAAATAAGTCAGACTGAGTTAATGAGATTTGACTTATTTATTGATTAAATTAAATTAGTTTTTAAGAAAAAAGCTTGGTTTAATATGAACCATGTTTGTAAAATAAATTACAGATTTATACCAGAATATCAAAGATTACAGATTTGAAGGCATCTTTTATATTCTTCAAACACTTTAATGGTCATGAATTGTTTGTAGTGTCGTGTAGAAGCTCAAAACCCAAAAAACCACATCCGAATGTGGCGACAAAGGTGAGTTGCAACCTATGAAAACGGCCAAAATATTACATGCATTAAATATCTTTTAGACCAAATTAAGATTTATTACTTTTTGAAAATCTTAGGTTATGTCAAGTTAATTCTTATTCTCTACCCATAAATATGGAATAATTTTGCATAGTTTAGTTAAATGAGTGTTGTAAAAGAGTAAATCATGAGAAAGTGGTGGGTCTGGAGTTTTGGTTAAAATGTTTAGAAAAGTGTTAATAAAAGTGCTGGTAAAAAAGGTAACTTAATTATTTAATAATTTACATTAATGGAGATTGGTGTTAATATATTAGAATAGTTATATTGATTATAGATTTTAAGAATAATTGTTTAGTTTAGAGTTTACAAAGTGATTTTAGAGATTTTTTAAACTTATTATCTTTTTCGTTTTTGTTTTTAATTTAAATTTTAATGTTTTCCATTAATCTTATATCTCAATATAAATTATTTATTATAAATCTAAAATATCATTTTTTTATTTAAAATTATCTTAAATTAAATTAAAAAATAAATATTTATCATATATGTTACCGAAACCAAAATACTAGTTATTATTTATATTAAGATGAGTATTTTGAAATCAAATAAGATATAAGTTTATTTACCAATAAGAAGCTAATGTAATAATTTTATAAAATAATGACATAGATAATAGAGATGATAAAATCAACTATACCCTCCACATTGGACATAACCAGTAACATATTAGATAGATGTCCTTTCTTTCTCATACTGAGAAGTGTGTTTAGTAGATTTTTTTTTTTTTTCATTTTTGTGAGGAGTTCTTGCTAGGGTTTTTTCTAGCTGTGCGACACCATCTTCTTTAGTAGTAGTGACTCCAGTTATTCGATTCTCATCTCCGAGAAGGGATGGTGGAAGATGGTGTTGAAGGGATGATGTTCAACATAAATGATGGCCCAACACAGAGTCATGATGTTTCCTTAAGTATGTATGGTTGGAAGGTTTGCCACTGATAAACCGGTTAGGGAAAGAGAGGATAGCGAGCTTGTGGAGATCAGTTAAAGGGGTAGCCATTACAGAGGTTGATCAGGGAATTTTCTTGTTCCAGTTTTTCCACAAACTGGACATGGAGAGTCTTAAATGGAGGACCTTTTTTCACAATAACTTGCTGTTGTTGGGATGCCTGCAAACAAGGGATATATTGGTGAAGTTACCTCTGCTTCTTTCATCTTTCTGGGTTCAAGTTCAGGATGTCTCATCAGGCTTCATTCACCTGTGGTGGGGAAATATTTGGGGAATTTTGTAGGGGAAGTTATGGAATATGATGAACATAACAACAAAGGGGGCTGGAAAAAAATAGGGAGAATAAAGGTAAATGTGGATGTCAGGGTCCTGCTAAAAAAAGAGATGAAGGTGATGTAGTCAGGGTTGAGTGGAAGATAGTCCGATTCGGGTATGAAAAAATCGGAACCTTTTGTTCTGCTTGTGGGTCAATAGGGCATAATGACGAGTTTTGCCCATAGCTGTTTGACAGAGAGGAAGATAGCGGAGGTTGTGCCTAAACGCTGACTTAAGGGTTGATATGAGACTCGGAGTAGGAGGAGAGGCTACCCAAAAGGCTTGAGAACGAAAGTGATGAAGGTCTTGAGGAAAATTTAGCTGTTAGTGAATTTGATTTTACTGTCTAAGTGTGTTTTAGACAATAGCTAAAATTTGGTAAAAGTTATATTACAACAAACAAATTGTTTTCACGCAACTGAAAACGTCGATTATTATTTTTCAACGGTGTTTTTTATTCCCTCGAACATATTATTCTCAAGTTATTTTAAAAATTTTCCAACAACTTTTTAAGTGTGTTTTGATTAAAATTGGGAAAAAGTCGAAAATACTATCCAATTCCAAAACAATTTGTCTTCTTCATTTTGTTCACTGGTACTCCAAAAATACCTTTAAAACTTTAATTCAAACATAACTTTTTCAAGTTAATACACAGCCTTTTGTGCTCTGTAAGAACTTTTTTTTTCCTTAAAATGCTTTCCAGCATATTGCCCAAACAAAATTTATTTTCCAAATAACTTATTTCTCTGCAGAAGAACAGCTGAAAATTTTCAGCTGTCCCAAATTTGACATTATTCTGGATAAGAAAAATGTACACCATCAATATGTCAATGTAAATTAGATCTCTTCTTCAATTTGCACCACAGTCCGTTTTTGGTATGGATAGTCGCCCCAGTAACTAGTTCCACTGATTCAGGGGTCCCCTTCAGTTCCACGTCAAAATTCTGGAGCAGCATAGTCAACGCTACAGTGGACTCCATCAAAGCAAATTGGTCTCCAACACATTTTCGTGGTCCACCACCAAAAGGCAAGAAGGCAAAATCCGATATAATCTGATCAGGTAGATATTTCTTGTCAATGTTCAGGAATGAGTCAACAAAAATAATAAAAAAAGGAGCAGGAAGCAACCTCGTTCGGATACAAGGCTCCAGGACTTCGAGATGGATCAAATCCGGACCATCCTTCAATTTCTTCATTCTTGTTTTGCACTAGAAATCTCTCTGGTTCGAACTCATGAGGGCGGTCCCAAAAATATGGAGATCTGTGGAGATTATATACCTGTATATAGGAATATTTAAGCAGCCATAATAATATCAAGTACGATTTTAAATATATGAAGTGAAATTCTGCAAAAGCAAAATAACCACAAACTTTTATTATGAAGTGTTAGTGGTAATATCAAGTTATGAGGCCCTTGATTTTTTTTTTTCTATAACAAAAAGGCTAGTGTGGATAGGTTATTGTGGGGGAAAATAGGTTATTCCAATATTATCAAAGTATTAATGGCATGTCTTGGACCCCGAAGGCAATGGGCCCACCTACAGGATTGCCTATTTCCCCACGCAAAAGTTACAAACAAAAAACTGCCATAACTATGTGGGGGAACTCCCACACGGTACCCCTCTATTGGTGTCTGAGAAACTGTAACTTAAATGTGTCATTCTGATATTAACAAAAGGGAACCTGTCATGCTTATAACGTTGGGCAATTCTAGTCCATAAAATCTAAGTATTTGTTCATAAAAGAAACAAGGAGCCACGTATGTTTGTACTCACAGAAATGAAGACATTGGTCCCGGCAGGAATTGCATAACCATCTTTATCACCTTTGTGTCCTCCTGGAGGAGTGACAAAAGTTCATAATAGATAAGACATCTCAAATGGAAACAACAAATAAAAATAACTAATAAAACTAACTAGACAAGAAAGAAATAGTCACGTTACTCAATTGTAGATAGTAAAATATCAGCTATTGAAAACTCAGTTTCCTAGTAAATAATCGTTTAATAGTTCTTGAAGATGATGCATAAGATGTCTAAACAAAATAAATCTGTTAGACCTCGTTCATTAATTAAATATGTAGATTTTTCAATCCGATTTAAGTTAATGCATACAATTTAAAGAATTTAATCAGAATGAATTGCCACTAAAAAGGTACACTATCACCCAATTGCAGGTTGTCGTGTATAGTAAGATTATTGACCTTTCTAAAATTACTTTAAAGATGATTTCTAATTGTAATATCTTCAGACTAACAACACCTGGTAATGAAACTCCAATTTTTTACGTCAGTCTAAGGAAATCATTCTGATTGTATTCCTTTACCCATCTTTATCACCTTCTACCAAGCATCTTTTTCTAATTTGTTGAAACTCATAGGTAGTCATGTATTAGATTATTGACTTCTTTAATTATTTTAAAAATCATATCTAAGATGATTTTTAATTTGTTGAGAGTCTAAATATCTTCACACTAACAACACATGGTGATAAAACTCTAATTTAAAACTATTTGACCTCAATCTAAGGGAATACACTCTCTTTGTATTCCTGTACCCATCTTTACCAAGTGTCTTTTCTAGGCGTTCTTGATTCTTTTCACTCCAATTTTGGAAAGTAACCCCTTGGGTTCCTTCATAAGGGAATCCTTACTTCAGTTTCTGGTTCATAATCCATCAACTGATAGATGGCCTTTGACAGTCTGCTTTTGGGAAGCTAAACCTCCCTCCAAGGTTAAGGTTTTTTGTGTGAGAAGCAATGAATGATAAGATTAACAATAATGATTTGTTACGGGTGCATAGGTTTTATAAAGTTCTCACTGTTGATTTTTGTTCACGTTTACATCCACAGTAGCTATATATAACAAATAGCAAACCACTTATTGTATGGTAGTTTCTGTTAGGGGAGCGATGTATCTGTTCGCCTAGCTTTGAACTGTTTCAAACCAGCTAAATGTTTGAGAGAAAAAGGGAAAGATGTTGTGGAATTTAGCTAGTGTGCAAGGCCAGAGATCTATTCATTCTTATCCTTTTGTGGAATATGCTTGTTTTGTTCTGTCTCCTTGTCCAATAACCGTTGATAAGCGCTTTTGAATTTGATGGCATTATCAGCATTTCGTCTTCCCCATTTTCAGAGGATTTCTGAATTCTGACCTGTATTATCTCTATTTTGATGGTGGAATTTGTTCTATATTATGTTGTGTTATGTATGAGACCTACAATCCATGTTGCCCGTGCAAATTAGGTGAAGTATATTAATTAAGAAGTCCAACTAGTATACATGTTCAATTTTCGTGACTGATATTCTGTAAAACATTTGATAAAGCACTTGGACAACCCACACTCAAAAGCTAACTATTAAGAGAGGACCAAACACTTAAATTTTCCACTGAACATCTCATACTACTCAGATGTGGGACTCAGGCATCCATAATACCCAAATTCCCATCAACATTCTATTACTTTCATATTGTGTATTGATGGTTGGGATTCTAGACACTTGAACAAATTTAATAGTCAATATTTAGAATTTTAGATACCAAGCGACAAAAACAATTAACGTAATTTGTTTCCATTCCATCTTTCATCAAGCAATATCAATACCTGGTAAAACATCAGATTTAAGTGCACGTCTGATCAGCAAAGGTGGTTGGGGATATAAACGGAGAGCCTCCACAACTATCAATCTAATATACCTGAAAGCATACAATTTATTTAACAAACTAATTTACTCTTGTTACTAAATCGGTACAGCAGAATGTGATATTCCCCGAACACCCTAAAATCAACTCTGATATTCATTGCAAACCTTGCAAGAAAGCTGATTGATTATAAAGTTCACATCATCAAAAAAATAATTGAAAGTAACTAAATTGTAATGTGCTTTAATGTGGATGTGGCATATTTTGCTTCCTTTCTGATAGAAAATAACATTATTTCCACTTTGTTATAACTATAGTTAATCTTTCTGAATTAAATAATGGCCATCAAATAGGTCCAGTGAATATAAAGGTAACTATGAAATGGGAACCTACTGCAATTTTTTAAGTGATTCAAAGGTTGGCCTCTCTGTACCCAGCACCAAATCTACCTCTGCTTGAGCCTTCTTCATTTTACTAGGATTCTGTAATAAGGAATTTGGTAAGCATTAAGATGGGGAGAGTATTACACAAACAGGAATGTCTGAAAAATGTTATGACAACCAATAGTGAAAGTTATCATGACACTTTCAGATACATTAGACAAACATACTTGAGCTAGGAGGAAAACTGCCCAAGTAAGAACTGCAGCCGTTGTTTCATGACCAGCAACAAGCATTGTCATTAAATCATCCCTCAACTGTCAAGACAGAGAAAGAGTAAGTACAACCTACTTTGAAGAGGTAACTTAAATGAAACATATTGTCTAAACATGCAGTTTTGCCGCTTATCCAAAGCAACCAAATTTTAGTCAAGATAATTTTTGGTAAGGATGATGGATTAAGAATAGACATACCTGACGATCATCAACATCAGCTCCCCGCATATCAACCAAGAAACGC
The DNA here is from genome assembly GCA_016859785.1 of Macrotyloma uniflorum. Taxonomy (NCBI): domain Eukaryota; kingdom Viridiplantae; phylum Streptophyta; class Magnoliopsida; order Fabales; family Fabaceae; genus Macrotyloma; species Macrotyloma uniflorum. The sequence continues at coordinate 1,247,441 of BDMB01000002.1, forward strand.
AGAAGACTTGCATCCTGTAAACTCCTATCTTAATAAACTTGTTGGTATTTACATAACTCCTAGGTTTTAAGTAAGCATTGTGATAGTTTAACAATAGCATTTGGCATTAAATCCATCAAGATGAACACACCTTCAAATTTACATAATCTCTCTGCTGCAATTTCTCAACATCTGTTTCCTACAAATAAAATGATTTCAAGACCATGTCATCTACAGTCAACATAATGAGACAGTCTAATGAAGATACTGATTCCTGCAATCAATTATAATATTCAATCATGAAAATAAGTATTACTAACCTGTCTGCTTTCTTTTGCATTTTTTATAAGTTCATCTAGACAAGTATTGATAATCTTTAGGTCATGGTGAAACTTTCTTTGCCTTGGGACTATCCACCTTGCCAATGGAATTTTCCAGTATGGAATGTAGAAAGTGGATCTATGTTCAGCTTCAAAAAGAGTACCATAAACTGCCTATAAAAGACTTAAAAGAAGAGGGTATATGAGTTCTTCTAACCAATGGTAAGAGAAACAAATAAAAAATTATAGTCTTGAAACCATATTCCAATAAGACATAAAATTGTGACCTAGAATTATGTAAGGTGCATTGTCTACTTACATTAACGATGATCAGTCCTATTACTTTTTACCACACCAATCTCTCAACATGTAACACACAAGAGATTGAATTTCAATAAATAAGTAAACTAAATAGGTAGCTAAACACTTTTAAGGAGGCACAATATACGAAAGAAAATTAGCATGCCTACTTTCATTTACAATCATTCCAACATCGCTATATACTTGCAATGCACAACCTTTTAGTCTAACCTTAATAACAGGAGATTCTTTGGTGACAGAACCAAAGTCATAGTTGAACACACCAAGCCCAATAATATCAAGAGCCAAACTAGAAAACTCTGCCTCAAGATCCAATTCAGTTGACTTAGGTCCATCATAACCCTCTCCTTCAAGACGCTTATTAACCTTCAATATTGTTCTTTCTGAACAAGCTGTGAATATTTTGACCATAGCTTCCAAGTATGAGTTATGGAAAGCCGGTGCAATAACTGCATATTTTATAATTACAAAGTTCAAGAAAAATAATCAGTTTAATTCATAAAGTCCCTTGAAATTATTCGCACAGGAAAGGCAAGCTATGTGAATTGCAATGGCAAAGTACCTAACAAGCTCAAAGGAAAGTTTTATCACACTATACATCCAATTATAATCTATAGCAGTGAAGACTTCAAAGGGACAAGAGAAAATGAAGGATCAGGAATCTTCTATTAAATACAAAGATAACAAGAAAGAGAGAAGGAGAACACATCAGCTCAAACAAGTATCCAGATCTCTTTGCAAATCTATCATTTGAAAAGTTCAAGAGCAGAAACTAGAAACCCATAAAGAGGCTATGAAAACAAGCCTGTCTCATAAATTAGCGATGAAATTGCTCTCAAAGACTAATAAACCAAAGCCCAGCAAAAAGAACCTAGTGCAAAAGCCCCTTCTTAGCTTTTATATCTTCTACATCATAAATCTTTATAAACAGAGAAAAGACTTGTAAATCGAATAAAGGATCAGATGAAGAGTCAAGGACATAAAAAGGGGGGAAAATGACAAAAAATATTAAATACAGATTAGACACCTCTTCTCCTTTGCTTCCAAGTATCAAGGTCTGCTGGTATGAGTCCTTTGCCCATTATTGGTTCTAGGATATCAGCAAGTACTCCCTAGGTTTTTAATTAGCAAGCAGATGCAGAAATTAGAGAAATTTTGAAGATGATATTACAATAAAATAAAATATAGACACTATTCAATGAAATAGGCTCGCAGATTTGCCAGGAAACCAACATATCCAAGCGTGAACAATCCAAGGGCAGAACATGTTTTACATTTGGCTACATTTTAATGGATAGCCCACTGGTCACAAAATATTTCAGAAAGGTTTGCATTTACTTTGGCAGGATTTACCAGTTAGAATGTTAATAATAAAAGCCCTTTCCCACTACATTACTACATTTATTTATTTTATTATTTAAAAATAAATAATGTTTCAACCTGCTCCGGAAGAACCATATGAACTTAGCCTATAAAGTTCAGAAGCATGCCATTTTCATAAAACTAATGAGGGGTAAGCAGAGGTAGAGTTAATTAGCCTGAAAAGTTCAGAAGCTTAATGTCACTTTCATAAAACTGATGAGGGATAAGCAAGGGAGGATTTAATTAGCCTGTTAATTTCAGAAGCTTAATGTCATTTTCATAAAACTAATGAGAGATCGGCAGGGAAGGAGTTAATTTTAAATGAAGGTTCTTTGTGAGAAAGAGGGTAGAGGATAGAAGGAAGCTGGTTGAAGGATAGAGAGTTGTAGTTTTGTTGCAGTAAACTACAGTTGAGAACTTGAGATTTGAGAAGCAGGACAGTTTTTAACAGATAAAATGTAGGTCAGTAAGAGTAAAAGTATACTCTTCACAACTAAAATTTGCCATCAAATATCACTGAAAAATTTTCTGGTATTTTCCATTTCATATTTATCTGGTACATGTCAACATAAGATTAATCAAGGGTAGATTTGCTGGCACTGAACTCCAATCTTCATTTCATTTCAGTTATTGGAATAGCCAAAACAAAATTTGGTCCTTTTCAGGTTCGAACATCATGAGTAAAAGATCACACTTTTTTATTCAAAAGGATGCCACAGATAAACAATCTCTCTGACAATGGACTGAACCAAGTGTAACAAAGTTCAAGTGAGAGTTGAGATCATACCTTGTCATAAGAAAATGCATTTTCTCGCAGAATATGTCTAGCAACTATGGGATCTGATACAACAACAAATGCTTTTGGTCCAAAGGCAAGTTTATACACTCCGCCATGCTGTGCCAGGTTCAAGATAATATCCTCAGATGATAATTAAAATATGATTGACTGAGTAAAGTAAACTATGATGGAAAGAGAAAAAAAAAAAAACAATTTGAGCAATTTTATGGAGTAAACAATTCTCAGGTATAACTGTAAGTATACGTGCGTTGAAGTAAAAACACCAACACCCAAAAGTGCAAAATTAAAATGAATACATATAAAGATTAAAACAAAAAGGATAAGCCAGAATGCAGAAAAAATTATGCATACAACTTATGTAAAGTAGGACATAAGAAATTCATGATTGATAAAAAGAAAGTAAGTACCTCCATGAACCAATCATACAGTGAGAAAAATAGGGGTCGACCAAACAGATCTGACACTGCCCCTTCAGCTATGGGCATAGACCCTATACTTCCACCACTTAACAAGTCTGTAAGGAGGTTACTTGCATTGTCGAGAAGATTTCTACTCGATTTCTTCTTATCGGTATTAATCGATTGACATCTACATTCAACACAAATATAGCTTAGACATAGATTAACATATTACATGCTCCTTCCAAGCTCAGAACATAAAATCCATAGTAATTAAAAAATTATAACATTAGAAATTTATTTAGTTGCTGAAACAGTTTAAACTTCCAAGTACAACTGCACACGCTAGTATCACATTCATTGTTTACGTGAACACTAGGAATCCGAAACAACTTATTGACAGCTTACAGAGCGAAATCAATATATGAGCAAGGATAAGAGTACGTACATAAGAGAAAACTTCTCAGTTTCATTTTACTTGAAAATTAGGTAAACATGTGTTCAAGTTCAAGCTGGCGCGTGGCCACGACAGTTGATAAAGTTATCCATGGCCTTGACTTGAATGAAACTAATTAACTAGATAGTTATATATGTTTTAATTTTGCAGGAAAAGGAGGTTAAAGCCTATGTGCATGCACGTGTTTGCAATTGGACATGAAAAATGAGTGAAAAAACAGGAATGGAGTAGGATTTTTGGTTGCAGAAAAACCTGATTGAAGAAATTTGTTGGGAGTTGGAAGTGCGAATATGAAGAGAAGGAGGAAAATGAGAGAACGGCTTGAAACGAGAATGAAATTTGACGTGGACGACGGTGGAGAGGGCTGGGGTAGTGGCCCTCATGGCGGAGCGTTGTAAGAGTTGAGTTCTGTCTGAATTGAACTGTAAACGCCTAAGGCAAATTGGTACACCAGCACTTCCAATATAAAATCTCAATGGAAATTAATATTAAAAAATTCAATTAATTTTATTATTTTTAAAATATCTTTATTTAATTTCAATGAGTCTTTATACTTATACTTTATATTAAATTCTAATGATAAAATTGTTAAAAATAATTAAGCGATAGTTTACTCTTGATCTTTGTGAATATATAATTTTCCTTTTTATTAAAATTTAATTATACCATTAATCCTGTAATATTTAAAATTAAGTAATTCTTAATATTATTAATTATTCATTCATGTATGTAGAGTAAGAATAGTAATATTTAATAATAAATTTTAACATTTATTATTATTAAAAATATAATAAATACCCAATCGGTTTCTTTAAGTATTATTAAAGATTTTTTACAAATCAATATATACATTAATTTTTTACTTTAATATATATATAAACTATTTAAAAAATTAAGTGAGAAATAAGAATATAAATAATAAAAAAATAATTAATGATATCTTGAATTATAAATATATATCATTAATGTTTAATTTTAATTTTAAATTTTTTAACATACTAAAATTAAAAACTATAAACATAATAATGGATTTAAATCTTAATTAATATAAATGGATGATATTAATTAATTATTTATTTTAAAATAAATCCATTTTCTTATCTTGAATTCGTACCAGAAGAATATGGTGATTCGTGACTAATGTGCAATATGGATGGGATGAGGAGTGGACCATCACAGTTACTTTGTTTTGCAAATATTTTTTTATTACCAAATATTTTCTTATTACACTTTTTCAATAATTAAAAACTTTTTAAATTATAAAAAATTATTTTTCTTAAATTTATTATTTTTTCAATAATCTTATTTTAAAAATTATATTGACGAAATTTTTTAATTAGTTTTTATTCGTAAGATTAGTGCTAATCATTGGTGTTTTAAAACATTTTGATTGTGGTCTCATCATAGCAAATTAAATTATTAAAACCCAATATTGGGTGGACCAGTAATTGATACATACAACTTTAGTATGCACAATCAAGATAAAAGTCATTTCACAAAAATAATTAATTTTTACATTGATTATTAATAAATCATTTAATGTAATTTAATTTCACAAATCTCAATTCAAACTTAATTATTTTCTAAATATCCCTTATTGGAAAGAAAAATAAGTTTTAGCAAATATAATCACTGAATGGTAATGACATCATTAAATAAATAATATCAATTACTTTTTTATATTTAAATCCATCACATTTTTTTAGTTATATTTAAATTAAAAAATATAAAAATCACACCTACTAAAATCAATATATTTAAACTATTATAATTATTTAATAAATAAATAAATACAAGAAAATTATATATATATATATATATATAATATGAGATAGACATATAGCAAAAAATTTTAAAACACTTACCTAACACCTTTTTAAATATACATTTAACATTATTTTTAATAAAATTCATGTAATAAAAAGTAAAAATAATATTAAAAATTGAGTGTCATTAGATTATATGCATGCAATTTTAAAAATGTACATCTATAATTTTTCATATATATATATATATAATATATATATATATACTCTGTTTAAAGTTATTTTTTAAGAAATTAAAATATATAATCAATTTTCTTGATAGAATATTTATAATATTTCTTATTTTATTTTCTCTATTTTTAATATCAGAATGTATAAATTAACTAAAAATCAAGAGAAAAACAAATGTATAAATAATATAATAATTAATTAACAATTGAATAGGAATAAAAACCTTTCAAAATTGGAAATTAACTAGTTAGATCATTAAACTAGTGATGTTATATTTGAGAAAGTGAATAACTTATTTGGATTTCAAAACACAATAATATTATTATAATATCATTCAAATTAAGCCTATTTTATGGTATAAGTTGTAAGAAATCTCATTATATATTTAACATACTATTGTTATAATCGTACTATTATTTTTAGTTTTAATTTAAATAAAATGTTAATTGCATATTATTTTTTTCGTTAAAAAAGAGTTTAATATGTATGTATGAGTGTAAGAAATTTATTCTCGTAGTGATAATATAATTTCACTATCTGAAATTCAGTAAATTATAAGTAAATGTAACTTCATATATAAAAAAAGTGGATCAATGAAATGCATTTAAAATAGTCATAAAAAAGAAGTAATTAATTGTTAACCTAGTTTCCTAGAAAAGTAGTGTCGTTAATGTTAGTTACATAAAAGGAAAAAAAAGAAAAAAAACTAACCCAGCAACTGACTTTGAACTTGACAAAAGGAGGTTAATTATGATTAGAATTTGGAGGTGGTAGTAAAAATGATAGTTAAGTAGAGTTAATGAATTAATTAGGTTTAGGAAAAAAGAGAAGAGTGGAAAATTACCTAAAATAGAATTGAGGGAAGTTTTGTTTAGATGATGCGGTTGAAGATAAGAGTAATTGTTGGGAGTGGCCGTTGAGTCCTATTTGTACGCCTATTCTATTTAAAAGCACTCAGTTTCCACTCTTTCTTTTCGCCACGCATATTGCTTTCCTTCTTTGTTTGTTTCTGATTTTTCTTCAGCTCTGGCTTCCATCAATCCATATTCAATCATCGATGAGCCGATGAAACTGAAACATGAAGAATCATCGTCTCCCATCAGACTCCAAATGTCAAGGCATCAATGCAATACCAGCATTTTTGGCCTCTCTTTCTCTTTCATTTTCTCCTTATGGTGCCTCCTCTTCTTCTACATCAAGCTTCGCCTCGTTCATGGCACTGGAGGTAAAGCTCTACGTCCCTTTTTTCACTTTTATGCGACCATCGTATTTTATTTTCATTTTCCTACGTTGCATGCCCATGCCTATATTTGATGAAACAAGAAATAGGTTACGACAACAATAATATATATTATTAATAATAACACCGCTTATTCTTCTTATAGCATGTTTTCTGTTGAAATTTCATTCATGGTCCTTTTATTATTATTATTATTAGTATCATTATTGTTATTTTACAATGATCTGAAATAATGATGATCATGCATGCATATTCATATGTCGCTCGTTAATCCTTGCATGTTTTCACGAATGCAGCTATGTTAGAGTTGAATGAATCTGGTATCTCCAACGGCATTAGTCAGAAACTTGCAAAACCCTTGTACTCACTTCCTGAAACGACTAGTATAGAACAAGTGTTTTGGCACGTTTTAGGAAATGGTAGTAATTTGGTGTGCAAACTACATCCTCCACAAGAGGAAAATAAACTGCAACCAAGTCCTGATGGGAAACTACAGTCCAATTATGATGAATTCCGAAACATGGCTGAAGCCCAAGAAAAAACAAAGGGCATGGACTCTGCACTTGTTAACATAACTCACAGGCTAGAATCTGATGGCTCTGTGTACAACTATGCCTCTGAGTCCAAAGGTGCAAAGGTGGTGGCCCATAATAAGGAGGCCAAGGGTGCAACAAATATACTCGGGAAAGATCATGACAAGTACCTGAGAAACCCTTGTTCTGTTGAAGGAAAATTTGTTGTTATTGAGCTTTCAGAAGAGACACTGGTTGATTCTGTGAAGATTGCAAACTTTGAGCATTATTCTTCTAACTTCAAGGAGTTTGATTTGGCTGGAAGTTTGAGCTATCCAACTGAAGAATGGAGCAAGCTGGGAAACTTTATTGCTGCCAACGTCAAGCATGCACAGGTCTTTAAGCTGGCAGATGCCAAGTGGGTAAGGTATTTAAAGTTGACCTTGCTTAGTCATTATGGATCTGAGTTTTACTGCACACTGAGTGTTGTAGAAGTTTATGGGATCAATGCAATAGAGCGGATGCTTAAGGATCTAATTGTGGCTTCTGTGGGATCCGCTCCTGATAAGCCACCTGTGGATAATATCAGTGAAACCCCTTCTTTGAAATCAGAAGACGGTCAAATTGATAAAAATGGAAAAAAAGTTGAAACTAAGAATGATACTGTGGCTGCTGAGATATCAAGCAACGACACCACGCGAGAGCATGATGCAGAAGCGGTAAAAACATCAACGACCGCGAACTTGATTCCAGACCCTGTATTAGAACTTAGACAACAGCTAAATGGTAGGGTAGCTGGTGACACTGTTCTGAAGATTTTGATGAAGAAAGTGAGGTCAATGGAGGTAAACTTATCAACCCTTGAGGATTACCTCAAAGACATGAACCGGAGACAAGGCGCCAAAATACCGGATCTTGAGAAAGAGTTGTCCAGACTATCAGAAAGTCTGGGACAAAGCATGTCAGAGATTAAAGATCTCTGGCATTGGAACACAAATATGGTGGGTAACCCTGTGCCTCAGTGCATGTTCTTTTCCTCTTTCTGTCTTCTCATCGTGTTTCTCTTTCAATTTCTCCTATGCATTTTTCAGTCTTGGTCTCTTTCATTTTCCAGGAAAAAGGAATATCTGAGGTTGGGTCTTGGAAAGATGCTGTCTCAGCTCAGCTTAACGAATTAGCCAGAGAAAACAGCATGCTAAGGTCAGTGTAGTAGATCATTTAGATAACTTTGATTAAAATCTATCCATCCCGTTATTGGTTTTTCAAATTCATATTTATCTTACAGTATCCTCCGGTGGTATGTGGTTCTTAAACTTAAGAACCAATTCTTATATAGGTTTATGTTGGAGCAATTGGCAAAACAGTTATTTGCTTAAATAAGTAAAGGTCCTTAAGAATTTTGAGACAATTGTAAAACCTATTTTAAGCTCTTAAAAATTGTATGTTTGTACCATGGGAAAGAGAGAAAATTTGTTAAATTTCTTGAATCTCGGTGACATTGTAGGACCTACCAAAAATGAGTTAAGCAACTCCATCATGGTCATTCCGTCTCATTTTGTTGCCGCTCACACAGCAGGGGTTAACACATGTTTTACAGCATTTTGTAGTAGAAGATTGCTTTTTCCTTACATTTTGCTTGCTTCAGTGACTTTTCTCTCTCTTTTCCTATATATACTTGTCTGCGGTATGGCGATTGACATCTCATGCAAATATTTCAGATCAGACGTTGAAAAGATTTCATGTACTCAAGCAAATATGGAAGCCAAAGAAATTGCTGTGTTAGCAACGAGTCTAGTTTTTTTGTGCCTTGCAGTTCTCAAGATAGTTTGGGTACAAATTTTGAGGTTTTTTGCATCAAATAAGGTGCGCCAGACAAATAGAGGATGGGTTACATTATTTGTATGTTGTAGTGTAATAATATTCATTATCTTGTTTAATAGCTAGGCAATCGCTTGTGTTGTAGAGACTTGGATCATTGTAGAAACTTGTTCTATAGACTGTTATAAGTTGTCACGTAGTAAACCGTTACTTGTTATACTGAACTGCAACATATAAAAGAAGTGATTCCAGATGTTAGCTTCACTTCCATAGGTTGCAACTACGCAGTTAGATGCTAATGCTGAACTCTTTTTTCAGTGCCTATTAGGCCATTACTTGTTGGTACACTTGAAAAGATTTTATGCATGGCCAAGTTTTTGTCGGATATCCATTGTACATTTACAGCTTTATGAGTGTATCTATATATCTAATTCTCTTCAGCAACAGGTGCAAAAAACTACCTACCTATAAGTAGAGCCATTGAGTACCTAATACTTATGTGCAAAAAGGAGTAAACTAACATCAGAATATCATTTAAGAACCATGTCCTCCAAGTTCTTAGGATAGCACATTTTAGTGTGCCGGCCATTCCATATATTGTCTGCCAGAATGGCATTCACTGCATCAGTTGGATGAAACTGATCCCACCAGATATGGTTGGAGGAGTTACTGCACGCCATTTCCGGTGATAAGCACATGATCCAGCCCTTGTACTTCCCCATTCCACAGCAAGCCTCGGTTGTGACGTTAAAGCCTAATTAGGGAACATAAAAGGAGAGTGATATGTGATGTTAAATGCTACAGAAATACAGAAATCCATAAAAGACTGAGAGGTATAAAAGCAAATACTGGTACCATAACGTCCGTGATTCTTTAAAATATCCATGGAACCTTCAAACACATCACAGAAGATGATATTGGCATCAGGGAGCTCCGCAGCAAGATTTTCAACCATGTACCTCGTGAGGAAGTTAAACTCAATGGCCATGTCATTTATTTGCTCAACACATTCTCCATTTTCATTACCGTACTGCCATAAGTAGTGAGGGGCACAGCCAATTGGGGCAAGTCCCGTGATCACCACTTTCCTAACATTTAAATTGTACAAGTTCTGTGTCATCGAGTATAACATATCAGATAGGAGTCAATTTCAGTTACTGTATGCAAAAGGGTTAAAAAAATTTCGAAAAATGTTACATGAAATTTTGAATGTAATTTACTAAAGGTGCAAAACTACAAAATATGCACACCATAGGTGCAAAATCCACAATCCGATCCAAAATTTACTAAGCTAATCTAAAAAAGATATTCCTGAAAATACCAAACAAAATTATATATATAAATTATTTTTTTTATTGTGAACAATTTTCTTAACTGAACTTGTCCAAGTAGAACTAGGTATGTACAATACAGGTAAAAATAGAAAAGAAAAAGGAAAAACAGCAAAGGTAAAAAGAGGGCACCCTACGACTCGGTTCAGGTGGGGTAAAAAATAAAATGAAAAAAATGGAGAAAAAAATTGGTTAGGTAATAAACGTAAAACCTTATTTTATTTTATATTTTCAATTACAAAACATAACAATTTAACATAGAAATTCTACATAAACTCAACTTCTCTATTTATTTATTTTTCTTAATTTAAATGTAATTGCTGAGTCGGTGACCATGGGCAAATATAGACTTATGTGTCAAACATGTTTCACCAAAGAGGTCCTGCATGTTTGACATGTGAACATGACACCAAAATAATGCATTCGTACTTATAAAATTGATTAATGAATGAATAGCATGATTTTTTTAGGGTATAACGAATGAGAAACTAAATCTAAGCACTGGTTTTACCTTTATCTCTCGCCGGAGTGAAGATGCCAAAAAGTGGTTGAAATGCCAGGGGAGGTACAAATTATCGACGTTGGATACATTGATCAAATAGTAATGAATGTAGTCGTTGATTCCAATAGAAATATAAAAGACAGAATTGGATATGAGATTGGTTGCAGCATCCTCACCCATGCTCAAAATGAACTGCTGAAAGGTGTCTGTAAATTGCTGAATCTGCTGAGTGAGGGAGATATGCTGACCCTGCACCAATTTATATATTAGAATTTGAACTTATATATAACATGTTCTGAATTGCATGATCATAATTGAAAGGAAAGAACATTAATGGGAAAAAATCCAATGAAACAAACCAATTCAGAGCCACTAGAGTGAATAATGCCAGCGCCAGCAGATGCGTAATTTACCCCATGAATCATATCATCCACAGCCCCTGTCTGTCCAAGATAACTTGGCACAAAAGGAAGCCCTAGATGCAGAGCTGATGCCAAAATTACCATAAATAAATCAATCTAATAACATTTAATTTTACACCAAAAGTATCATTTAATTTAGTACAAGAAAAAAAAAATCAAATATATGAATTTGAAGTTCAAGAAAAGTGACAAGAAAGAGAAAATAACGCATGCATTAATTACAGGGTTGTTAGTGATAGACAGGATTTTAATTCACCAAGATAATCAACAGGGATCCTTCCATTAGTGAATCTTCCGGTGGGTTGGTGGGTGTCGAAATCTCTTCCGTAAGGAAGGTGATCGGCACGTGCGAAGGTTCCAAGAAAATTGTTGGTTCCGCAATCGACGGAGGAGTCTCCGATAACGAACAACGCCGGCACCAGAGGATGAGGAGGAGAAGAAGGAGGAGAAGAAGGAGGAGGCGCAGTTGAGCGACCGAGTTGTTGTTGGAAAAGAGGATATTGGAATTGGAAAAGTGCTCTTGATTCTACAAAAGTGGAAGATAGTATTACAGTGGATATTAAAAAGTACACAATAAAATTCAAACTCATTCTCTTTCTCTTTCTCTTTCTCTTTCGTTCTTCCACTTCCCATGCAGAGATTGAAATTTAAGTATTCAACCTCTCGAAGTGTTCGTTCACTTCTTTTGGCGGGTAACCATAACATGCCAATCACAAATGTCCAATATACCCTTTAAAAGTCCAGGCCCACAAGGAAGCTCGCTCCAATGATCAACCCAGATTAGAAAACCTCTTCGGCCCATAAGTAATTGAATAACATGTGACATGTAGATGATAAAAAAAAAAAAACAATGACAAAAGCAACAACGAAAACTAGATAAATAAACTAGAACAACTTCTTTTATTTAATTTAATTAATATATTAATATATACACTGAAACAAGTATCTACTTGACTCGTGTGCAACGGTCCACCGGCCATAACGGTCATTGAAGATACCAAACACGTTACCATACGTCGGAGAGGGCGGTGCTACACCCAAAAAGAATTATAATAATTATTAAGATGTCGTGTCTTTTTCTGGTGGTGTTTGGTACATTTGATAGTGTAGAAAAATCCTTTTTTTTTAATCAATCTTCATAATAAAATTCTGTTTAGGTAATGAGTGTCCCTTTTGCGAAAAATGAAGTGGAATAAATAATACTAATAATAATAAGACCATTTATTGAGAGTGTCGTTGGTTAATTTTTCTAAACGTTGATGATTGAAACATGTGGCAGACTCATGGGACCAAGGGCACATGAGTTGCAATGATCCATACTGGAAAGTAAGGTTAATCAATATTTATTTCTGTTACTAAATTACATTATTAGTGTACGTTAAACGACACTATCAGTCATAATTCATGGTATCTCATAGTTTAATAAGACACCAAGAATCATGATTTATTCTGCCTATTTCAAAGATCAACACTTTTACTTTACAAATTCAAAGCGTTATATTCAATGAACGTGCCCAAATACACAACACCTTATGAAAGGCATATTATAATGAAGTACTCTTTTATGGTTTGTTTGATTTGTTTGGATTGGATGAAAAATGTAAAAAAAAAAAGAGAGGTAAATCTAATAATTTAAAAATTATGTAGTTATGATGCAATGTCTTTGTTTACCGTTATTCATAGATTGTAAGAAAAATAAACAAAAGGGTCCTGGTCACTGATTTTGGTGATATTTAGAAAAATTGTCGTGAGTAGTGTTACAAATAGAGTTTGCATTATCTAAAAATGTTCCCGCTATAGGGGTTAGGTAAAAAATTGATAAAAAGCCAACGGTTAGAATACCGTTTTCTCTCTTTCTCTCTGTCTCTGTTGTTGGGAAGTGACAAGTTTATTGGAGCAGATAACATCGGCGAAAAGATCGCCCCTCTGCAAGAATTGGTTAAACCATCTCCTATCTTTTCCATATAAGCTCTCAGCCCTCGAACATTTCTCTTTGATTCTTTCCCTTGGTAAGAATCCACTCTCGATACCTACCATTCATAATTCAAGCATTTTACGAGAGATTCGTTCACCCTAATTTGTTCATACATTTTATACGACATACAGCACGATAATTTCCTCCATCTACATGACAATTTTTCCATAAAAAACTGGTTTTTCTCTCTCTTTTGTCATTTTTTTTATTTCGGTCTTTTCGATCACTTTGATTGGAAGGCCTTGTTTTTTTTTTTTTTTTTCTTCTTCATCGTTGTAGATGAGTTCCTTCCCTTAACAATAACAACTCAAGTTAGAAGGACTTGAGTTTAGGAAAAAAAAAACATGCAAATAAAACAAAAATTGTTCAACCTTGAAAAAATGTCGACTGCTGGTGTTGCTGTGAGACCGGTTCTGAAAGAATCGGTGCACTGGCAAGGTCGTTGCTCTGGCGAATCTATCCTGATATATCTAACCGTAGATGGTGCTGTGACGCCAATGCGTGTGTCGGAGTCTGATTCGATTGCTTCGGTGAAAATGAGGATTCAAGCATGCAAAGGAATTGCTGGAAAGAAGCACAAGCTGGTCCATGGTGGCAGAGAGCTTGCCCGCAAGGATGCACTAATCAAGGACTACGGCGTCACTGCTAGCAATGTTCTTCACTTGGTTCTCCGTCTCTCTGACATGATCTTCATTGTTGTAAGAACCACCAGTGGGAAGGAATTTGAGTTTCAGATTGATCGACATAGAAATGTGGGGTACCTTAAGCAACGCATCAAGAAGAAGGGGAAAGGTTTCATTGATCTTGAGGGTGGTGAAGAGCTTTTCTGTGGGGGGGAAGAGCTCCAAGATCAGAGCGTTTTCCGTGACTTTTGCAAGGCTGATGATGGCGCGATTCATTTGGTAGCTCAAAAATCAGCAAAGGTTGATGCCAAACCGGTTCAAAAGGATTTGGAGCTTTCGGTTGTTGCCGATGCCTCCGGTGTGGGAGGGAACCCGGTGACGCCAAAGATACCACCTAGTGTAGATTTCTGGTTGGAACCAGTTTTTGTGAATCCGAATGTCAATTTTTTTCCTTTCCTCTGCGACATGATTGGCTCTACATTTGATGGTTTGAAACAAGGAAATCACCCTATCAGGTCCTCCGAGGGCACAGGTGGGACTTACTTCATGCAAGATTCGACAGGTATGGAGTATGTTTCGGTTTTCAAACCCATTGATGAGGAGCCAAATGCGGTGAATAACCCGCAAAGCCTACCGGTTTCATCCAATGGTGAAGGTTTGAAAAGAGGGACAAGGGTTGGAGAAGGAGCTGTCAGAGAAGTTGCAGCATATATATTGGATCATCCAAGGGCTGGGCCAAGGTTGGTGTCAGGTGAAGCAATAGGCTTTGCGGGGGTTCCCCCAACTGTTATGGCCCAGTGCTTACACCAAGCCTTTAACCACCCAGATGGGTTTGATTGCTCTCCAGAGCATTCCAAGGTGGGGTCACTGCAGATGTTTATGCAGAATGATGGTAACTGTGAGGACCTCGGACCAAGGCTTTTTTCTGTGGAGGAGGTGCATAAGATCACTGTGCTTGATCTAAGAATGGCTAATGCAGATAGACATGCTGGGAATATATTGTTCAGAAAAGATGAAAGTGGCCGCATTTTACTCATTCCCATCGATCATGGCTACTGTCTACCAGAGAAAGTAAACATTCTTCATTTTTTTCTTCACAATTTCATTTTCCCTCCTGCATTACCATGTGCTTCTTGCACATATGCTTTTGTGTTTGGGTTCTATAGAGAAGAGTGGATGTAAGAAAAACGGTGTTATTGCAGCACAGTATTGTTGATATAAAAAATTAAGATTCTGTTATGTTTTAGGAATGTGTGGACTAAATCTAAATCCAATATTTGTTGTCTCTGCAGTTTGAGGATTGCACATTTGATTGGCTTTACTGGCCCCAAGCACGTCAACCTTACTCTCCTGACACAGTTGATTATATCAAATCTCTGGATGCTGAGAGAGATATAGAGCTTCTGAAATATTATGGGTGGGATGTTTCGGTTGAGTGTGCGCGAACACTCCGCATCTCCACAACTTTATTGAAGAAAGGGGTTGAGAGAGGTCTCACTCCCTATGCCATTGGAAGCATTATGTGTAGGGAAAAATTGAACAAGGAATCTGTAATCGAGGAGATTATTTCTGAAGCCCAGGAATCATTGCTACCTGGCATGGGGGAATCTGTGTTTCTTGAATCTGTCTCCCAGATCATCGATTCCCGCCTTGACGAGCTTTCAAGATAGGATTCATAGTTATATAACCTAATAACAATAAATATATTTGCATTTATTGAGTGAGAATACTATGTATTCCTTGCACAGTTTGTTCGTGAGCGGCTCGGGTGTTCTGGAGATGTAGGTCTGAAGTTCTTCCTCACCTCTCATTCATACACTTCTCTTAACTGTTTTTCAGAATTGTATCGCAGAAGTAAAAGGGTCTGAATAAAGATGTATTCTTCTGAGATTTTATATATTCTAGGTTTGTGCCAGGGTTAAGAGAAGTTGAATGACCTGTGTACATAGTTGTAATATGTTTAGCATATTTCACTAATATGCGTTATTTTGTCATATTTTACTCATGATCCAAACATCTTTCCAATAGATGCCTTTGTTATATTTTCTATGTTCATTAATCATTTGTTTATTTATTCTTTATAGTTACTAAAATTTTCCTTGTTCAGTATATGTACTTAAAAAAATATCTTTTATTAATGAATATATTTTAAAAATCATTAATAAAAATAGATAATTTAGTACATTGCTAATTGTTTTTATCAGTCTATGATTGTGTTAGAAATGTCTTAAAGTCGAAAGGAAATGGTATTTTAAAGATGTAAAAGATTTTAAAAAAATAAAATAAAGAAAAGATTTAACCTATAGAACAGACAAGTGATTAAACATAATTTTTATGTTTGAAGTTAGAAAAAATAGATAAGGATTGTGATTCAAAAACTGAAACTTACATTTATTATAAAACACTTGTCAGTTAGGCTAAAAATCAAAGAAACTTCTTGAATGATGATCAAACCTTTTGGACCGAGGAGATGGTCTAAATAATACTAATAGTTGATAAAGTGGTTAAAAATAATTGGATTACACTAAGCTTAATTAAAATATCTAAATGAATTTTTTTCTAAAATTTGAACTCAATTATCTTATATTTTGATTTTTAAAAACTGAACTATTAATAAATTGAACTTCTAAAACTGAATTATATTTATGAGATGTAAAAATAATGATAAAAAACATAGATATTTAAGATGACATTTGACAGTAATAAAACATAAATATAAATAACAATGGGAGGCTCCAAATTGTAGTAATTAACTAAACACTATGTCTTTTTGTAATAACAACCAACATAATCCGTCTGTTTATTAAATTCATAACTGAACATGCTATATTATATATGGCCTTTATGTATGATCTATTAATTTTTTTTAATATTATCTTGTTTGAAGACTTTTAGCTGTGTAAATTCGGATTTAGATTAGTTTTTTAAAAATAAATGTGCCCAGGGTTTTAAAATAAATGTGTGAAGGGTATTTTTACTAAAACAACCAGTTAATAAATTTAAAACTTTACATTTTAATAATTTACCAACTAATTATAAATATGTAATTTTATGAAATATTTTAATAAGTATGATAAGTTATTATTTATAAAATTGGTTGGTGTAAGTTGAAGCAATTTATAGAATAATTCAATTTAAAATTTTTAAATAATTCAATGAAACAATTCAGTTTAGTTCATAAAAATTATTTTGTACTTTATTTCCAACAAATTACTCAGTTAGTTCAATATCACTTTTCATAATTTGATCTAATTTAGATGTTTTGACTCACCTGTTTACAGTAACACCTAATTTATGAAAATTGTAGCTTGGTCAATGTGTGGCATTAGTTTTCAGTTAGCCACATTGTGATATCTCTCCATCATCTCTTCACTGTATCTCCCTTAGCAAGAAAATTGGTGCAGAAAACCAGAGCTCTTAGAAGGAGGAAGAGACCCCCAATGACATTGTTGCAAGATAAAAAAATAAACATAAATACCACAAAGTAACCACCTTCTCCAGGCCTGTCAAAATCAAGTGGACACAAAATTATGGGACCACTCTAACAAATTTTCAAAATCAAATATATCAATCACCCAAAGATCTGAATTGGCCTCTTCATATATATAAGTCAAATGGACCGATCCAACAAAGTAGATTCGAATCAAATAATCAACAATAATAATAATAATTCACATTCATGCTTATAAGTTACAATAAGAAGAGGGCAAGATTTTTACCTCACATGTTAATTATGTCTGGTAAAAAGCTGCGAGATGGTGTTTGGTAATTGATCTTCAGGACCAGGGGTCAATCAACCTCACCAAACGCCAAAAAAGAAAACCATTATTACAATAGAGAAGCTAACAAAAAACCAAGTCATAGGAGGGACCCAAACCTCACCTAAGAGTAAAACTGAAAATTTCTCACTCTAGTTTATAAACTATAATTTTTAAAGATTAATGTAAATTTTCGTAACCATCAATAATCAGTCTCTCCTTTTGTTTCAGTAACAAATTTAAAATATAAACCTCCTCATGAAAGGAAACATAATTATATTAGTGTGAGTAGAACTGATACATTAAGGATAAGTAGAACTTTCAGACCTCTTTGCTTTTCATGTTTGAGGTTGAAACGTTGAATCTTTAAAGTTGGTGTTCAAAGTGCCCTCTAGATTGACCTCCAACGTTCTCAAAAGGTTGATTCCTTTCCCGCATATTTCACTAATAACTGAAATTATCATATTCGTATCAACATGTCTCTCAGTGTTTATAAAATTCAAGATGATCTATCAATAAACTTCATCCAACCCTAACTACCACAATATATATTAATTATCAATAAACTTTGTCATGTATTGAAACATTAGTCAGTCCATAAATTAAAGAAAATAAAGGGTCCACTGCAAGACAAAAAATTCCAGGTAAAAAGAATTGGATTGAAGGCAAAAAAACAAATAATCAAAAAATCACCATTACCTATGGTCCTACCCACCTCTTCACACGCTGCAAATTTCTATACACACTCCATGTGCTCGTGGGTTTTGTTTTGCTTTGGCGCATACACCACCTTCATCACATCACATCACATTCACATCACATTCACATCACATAGTTAGTTCCTCTCCAACTCCAACACCGAGCCATGGCAAAGCCCGAGAACCGCACGAACCTGGCCTCGTGTTTCGTGGCCACCATTTTCTTGATCTTCCTCCTCATCGTGGTCTTCATAGTTTACTTCACGCTGTTCAAGCCCCAGGACCCCAAAATCGCCGTCAGCGCCGTCCAGATCCCTTCCTTCTCCACCACTAACGGCACCGTCAACTTCACCTTCTCCCAGTACGCCTCAGTCCGCAACCCTAACCGAGGCACCTTCTCCCACTACGACAGCTCGCTGCAGCTTCTCTACCACGGCACTCAGGTCGGCTTCATGTTCGTCCCCGCCGGCAAGATCGCCGCCGGCAGGACTCAGTACATGGCCGCGACGCTCACCGTTGAGTCCTTCCCCTTGGGCCCGGGGCCCACCTTCGTGAATGGGCCCAACACTGTGGGGCCGACGATGGAGTTGGAGTCGAAGATAGAAATGGGTGGGCGCGTGAGGGTGTTGCACCTTTTCAGTCACCACGTGGAGGCCAAAGCTCGATGCAGGGTCACCATTGCCCTCACCGATGGATCCGTGTTAGGCTTTCGTTGTTAATTCCTAATTCCTAATTCCTTCTTTCTTCTATTTTTCTTCTCACTTTCTTTGTAACTGTAAACTATTGTAACACTAGGGTTAGCAGCTTAATTCATTATCCAAATATTTACCCTTTTTGTGCTCAAAACATTATAAAAAATATTTTTAATTTAAATTTGAAAAAACCTATATTTATTTATAATTTCTTCTAATATCAATATACCAATAAAACTACAGTTCACGACCATGACAATATTTAAGTCGCAATTACGAAAATGAATTTAATAATATTTAATTTTTATTAAAAATGAGGTTGACATCAAGGGCCAACTCAAAAAATTACCTTAATATTTTTTTTTCCAAAATAACTGTTTAAAATTATAAAAGAAATAAAGAAAATTACAAATCAATCCAATTCAGAAATTCACTATTTAGGTCATCTACAATGAAAATAATTCTCATTAATTCCTTCTTATAGGAAAAATATGTGTTAGTCTCTAATTTATATTCAATTTTGTTGGAATAAAAGAAACTTTAAGTAAATTCTTTTTAAATAAAAAGTAAATTTTAAATTAAAGAAATTGATACGTAAATGAACTCAGGATGAAAAAGTTCTTTATCAACTTTCAGAAACAATTGATAATTTGGTGATGTGATCGAACATAGGTTGTAAAGATGGATATTCCCTCCTCCATTCAAAGTTGATTAGTGATGGTTTATTTAACGGAAAATTCATGCTTGATACCTTCTCCGTTTCAATACTCTCTCACCGAGTTAACAACACTTACAATACCACAACTAAGATTAGTTCGGTGCACTTAGAAAAAACTTAATGAAAAAAATAAAGTTAAGCACTATGGAGTTTATCATATTGCTCTTCAATAAAAAAATTATATATATTTCCTTTTATTTACGTAGGAATTTTCTAATTATAATGAAGTAATTTTTTTTTTCACCTCACCTCTTATATTCTTTGGTAAATGAAAAAAATAAAGAGTGAACATAAGATAAAAAAGAAAAGAAAGAAATATGAAAAGTTAGGAAAATTAGTAGAAAAAAATATTTTATTTATTATTAGTTTAATTATTTATTATAATTATAATAAAAAATAAAACAAAAATGGACTCATATTAATTATGAAATGATGTAAATATAATTAAAAAAAACTAACAGCATTTTGTTTTCGCAACATAAATAAAATTAGAAAACCTTAAGACACATTAACTTTTTTTAGAGATCTACGAGAAACCGTCTTCAAATTGCGTAAAAACTCATATTAAACTAAAATAGCATCATATCAATTGATTTATGTATCTAGTACTATATATATATATATGATACATAACTAATATTTATATAAAATATAATGTATTAGTAGTAGAGACATCATATTTGTATAACTAATCTTGTTATTTTTAAGAAAAGGAGGGTTGCAAAGTCCTCTCATGAGAATAGTGTTAGCATAAACACTATATAGAAAAGGAAAAAAAAAAGGTTTCTTGTTTGAGTTAAAATCAACTTATCAACTCGACTTTTATATAAGTTCTTGATCAAGTTTTGTTTACAACTGATAGCTGGTGAGAATGGTTTGAATCTTGGGCTTCTGAGTTATTTGTTAATCATATACTCTTAAACTGCTGAACATGTTACTGGAGAATATTTTTGCGTGTAGGTGTCATGACTATGTTCTCGACATCACTCACTCAGATTTTGGACCTTGAGAGGAGTTCCACTAAGTTATTTAAGTTCATCAGGAAGCAAATAATTTAGATTATTTTGCTGCTAAGCTCGCGTGAGGAAGTGAGTTCCTTCAGAACATTGGATTGTTCCCCCTGATGATCTGCATTAGTTTCTGATTGATTAGGAATTCAGCATTCTTTATTTGCACTTAGTTCCCCGTGTACCAAAAATAATCTATTATCTCCATCGATATAAAAGTGGTAACTGCTTTAATAACACGCACTGTTCATTTACAAAATTAGCATGAAAACCAAAGACAGCATAGCGCAATACATATATACCAATATATTACAACCACCACAAGAATTATCAGAGTATTGGCAGAGCTTCGATTCCACGTTTTCACACAGAAAACCAGAGATAGGTTATAGATATATATACGTCCATCAATATATCAAAACAATCTCAAGAATTATTAGTTTTGGTTGTAGAGCTGGATTCCACACTTTAAAAAATTAACTTCACATGGAAAACCAGAGATAACAACTACAAGAATGATTAGTATTGATAGAGCTTGGATTCCAGGCGTAAGTCGGGTTTCCACCATTGGTGAATCCCATGAGCTTCTCTGAAATCTCGTGGAGGAGTACGATTAACCGTTAGAGATGCAGAAGGAATGAGGTGAAGAGGTTCATCAGATTCCTTCCCCAAAGCACCCATCACTAGACAACCAAGGGAGGTTTGGGTGGCTAACTTTTCAATGCTTCCTGCACCAATCTCCTCCATTTTTCTTCTGTGCTCAAAGTATCCAACATACTCAGCGCAGATATGGTCAGATGGATTCACAAATAAGCATGGAACCCAGGCAGACAAAGCAACAAATGGATCAAAGGACAAACTTTTCTTCTGCTTAGCCTTCATAGCAATGGCAAGTCCTGCTGTTACTACACTGCCAGCAAATCGAAGCCCATGTTTCAATTTCTTATCCTTAATTCTCTCAATTGGAGCAGATACATATGGAGGGTTGAAGAGAAAAGACTCAATAAATATGCCTGTCTTGGCCATGGTTTTCCCAGTGAGCATTGCCATTGCTGATCCTAGCGAGTGGCCGGCTAACCAGATATTTGAACCACCCACAGTAGCCACCATGTTTCGAACAGCTTGGATAGCTATTTCAGAGCGTGATGTTTGATGAAGCCCATTTCTCACAAAGTGGAAATCCAACTCAATGTCACGGGAAACTGAATCTGCATTGGTTATAGTTCCTCGGAAGGCAATTACATAACATGGACTTCTGTGTAAGGTGTCATTCGACATAGATGTTGGAGGCTTGAACTCATAAATTGCACCAAAGATAGAAGAATCAACATCATCAACAAGCGTACGAAGCAACTGAAAGTGGAAGAACGTCCACCAAGGCAGTGCAAGAGCATTGGGCCCTTCTCGTCGTTCTTGTCGGTCCTTCTCTAGAACATAAACTCCTTGGACCAAACTAGCAGCAACTGACTTTCGATGATATGCATTATTCCTATATATAATGGAATCTAGTATCAGCTATTAACAAATTCCCAACAGCCAAAAGGAAAAAAAAAACACTGACGCAATTTTTAGGATTCAGGATCTTATTAATAAGTCAACTAATACTGACATGTTGAAGCTTTATTGCCAAAAAGAAAGAATAATCTAACTATATTATTAAGTCCTCGATAAACTGAGTACTCTTTAAAATCTCCAAAGAAGATATATAGTTCCCAGAAGAAATTATTTATTTGCAAATACTTTGATGTAAACATGTTACTATGGACACTGGATATTTGCAGTAATGCATAATCAAGGCACATCAGACATGGTGAAGAATCACTACAAGTGCACAACAACAGCGAAGAAATGAGATTATGAAAGAACAAAATGGAAGAAAAAAAGGAGGAAGATTTATAGATCTTACCAGTCAACATAAGTTAAATATAAGGGTCCAGTGCGGTCAAAATATTCCCTCTCAGAGGCCATTACACCCTACAGTTCAAAAAGAGAAAGAAGTTAGATCAATAGTTCACGAAATATCCCAAGCAAGGGCGAAAAAAATTACCTATGGTTTCAATTATCAACAAATAACAAAAGTCAACAACTGAAAAACCCTTGCCATGAATAATCCTCAACCCAAACTATGGCATGCACTACATACATAAGCAGCAAAATAAATGAAGATTAAATAAAATAAAAAATAAAAAAATAAACTGAGATCTGAACACAACAAATATCCAGAATACAAAGAAAGGTTTTGGCACTCAAAACTCACTCTTGTGAAGCAAAGTATCTACTGCTGCTCAATCAATAACCTTTCATACATACAATTTAGTAGAAAAAAAAAAAAAAAACATCTTGTCTACAAACATACAGCAATGCCCATTCAGCATTCGACATTCCACAATTCGATTCGCCGAAAATACATATTTGCGAAACTGAGACTCTCTCAGCTTATGCTATATATGTAAAAGGGCTAAAAAAATAAAAGAAAAAGGTGAGCAAGTAAAAAAAAATTAGGAATAAAAATTAGAGAAAATTGTGCGAACCTTGAAGAAGGGAAAATCAGGGAAGAGATCCCAAAGAAGAGATTAAGAATATTAATAATGAAATCGAAAGAAGATCCTCACTTAATGTCGGAGTGGTTTATTGGTATTTGGTGGAGGCTGCATAAACGTCACCGTTTTCGGATCAAAGGGTATTACTGAGGTCGCTTTCTGATGCGAAACATGAGCCAATTATATATAAAAGTAAAAATAATCACAAATATTAAAATATATTTATAAATATAAATGTGTTATTTTATTTTTATTTATATTAAGAAAAAAATATACTTCGTATATCTTTGTATTTTTATATAAAGTTAGCAACTTAATCTGTAACACGTTCTTTCCTTCTAGTACTGGTTACATTATTAATTAAAACCCACTCCATAGGGAGGTTTGAGTTGTTAAATTTATTAGACTTAAACTACATTGTTTAGAAATAATAAAGTTCAATAATACATAATTAAAAAAATCTACAAATTTAATAAAAGTTTAAATAAAAATATTTTGGATCGAATTGAGAAGTATTATCAGTATTAATGGGGTAGAGCTTGGATTCGAGGCTTTCTTTCACATAGAAAACCAGAGATAGCATAACTCAATACACATTCAGCAATATATTACAACAATCACAGGAATTATTAGTAATGGTAGTAGAGTTTGGATTCCACACTTCAAAACATCAACTTCACATAGAAAACCAGAGATAGCATAACTCAATATACATCCATCAAGCAATATATAACAACAACTACAAGAATGATTAGTATAGGTAGAGCTTGGATTCCAGGCGTAAGTTGGGTTGCCACCATTGGTCAATTCGATGAGCTTCTATGAAATTTCGTGATGGAGTACGATTAACAGTTAGAGATGCAGAAGGAATGAGGTGAAGAGGTTCATCACATTCCTTCCCCAACGCACCCATCACTAGACAACCAAGGGAGGTTTGGGTGGCTAACTTTTCAATGCTTCCTGCACCAATCTCCTCCATTTTTTTTCTGTGCTCAAAGTATCCAATATACTCAGAGCAGATATAGTCAGATGGGTTCACAAATAAGCATGGAACCCAGGCAGACAAAGCAGCAAATGGATCAAAGGACAAACTTTTCTTCTGCTCAGCCTTCATAGCAATGGAAAGTCCTGCTTTTACTACACTGCCAACAAATCGAAGCCTATGTTTCAAGTTCATGTCCTGAATTCTCTCAATTTGACCAGATATATATGGAGGGTTGAAGAGAAAAGATTCAATATATACGCCAGTCTTAGCCATGGTTTTCCCAATGAGCATTGCCATTGCTGATCCTAGGGAGTGGCCAGCTAACCAGATATTTGAACCACCCGCACTAGCCACCATGTTTCGAACAGCTTGGATCGCCATATCAGAGCGTGATGTTTGATGAAGTCTATTTTTCACAACGTGGATATCCAACATAATGTCACGGGAAACCGAGTCTGCCTTGGCTATAGTCCCTCGGAAGGCAATTACCCAACGTGGACTTCTGAATAATAGGGTGTGATTGCACATAAATTTTGGAGGCTTGAACTCAAAAATTGCACCAAAGATGGAAGAATCAACATCATCAACAAGCGTACGAAGCAACTGAAAGTGGAAGAATGTCCACCAAGGCACTGCAAGAGCATTGTGACCTTCACGACGTTCTTGCCTGTCCTTCTCTAAAATATAAACACCATGGACCAAACTAGCAGCAACTGTTCTTCGATGATACGCATTATCCCTAGATAGAATGAAATCTTACATTAACTATTTACAAAATCCCAGTATCCAAAGAAAAGACACTGATGCAATTTTTTAGGATTCAAAATCTTATTATAGAATTCAACTAATTTTTTAGGTCTATGATGAAGTGAGTACTCTTGTAAATCTCTAAAGAAGATGATTAGTTCTGAGAAGATATTAATTTTCCAGGTATTTTGATGCAAAGATGTTATTATGGACACTGAATATCTGCAGTGAAAAAACAAATAAGAGGAAGATTTGTTTGATAGATCTTACCAGTCAACATAAGTTAAATGTAAGGGTCCAGAGAGGTCAAAACGGTCCTTGTCCGGCGCCATTACACCTTTCAGTTGAAAAAGAGAAAGAAGTTAGATCAAATAGTCAATGAAATCTCACAAACATGTGGAAAAAAGAGAGAAGAATTTCTATGGTTTCAATTGTCAACAAATAACACAAGTCAACAACTGAAAAACCATCCTCATGCATAATTCACATCCAATCTGTAAGCTGCAAAAGAAATGAAGATACAAGAAAAACTGAGATCTGATTATAACAAATATCCAAAACACAGGTAAAGGTTTTGGCACTCAATCCTCACTCCTGTAAAGCAAAATATCTACTCTTGTTCAATCAATATGCTTTTTTTACCTACAATTTAGTGCAAAAATTTATCTTGTCGTGTGAATATATAGCAATACACATAAAGTGTTCGTTATTCCAATACTCAAATTGAAGGATGAAATAGAATGTAGTGATAAAATGAGAGACAGATATGTGAACCTTGAAGAAGTAAGAATTAGAGAAGAGATTGAAAGTGCAAATGAAATTGAAATTGAAAGTGCGGTACTGGTATTTATAAAGTTTGCACCTAATCGGATTCGGAAATTACTGTGGTTCACAATAACAAAGCTACTAGAGTCTCTTTCTCAAGGCACCATCTCCATGATATATTCTTATTCTTTAAATCTTCATCTTTTTAATTATTTAACCTTGATTGGAAAACTAAATTTAATCAATTTGTGTAAATATTTTAAAAAATGATGAATTTACTGTACATGATAAACCTCATTCCTCAAAGATCAATAAAGAATAGTGCAGAAATATTCGCATGTTATCCTACACCTTGCAGAGAAATAATTGGATTTTGGAGATAATGGATTCTCACCTATACATACTCCTACTTAAGTTTGACATTCTTGCTTCTACTAAGTATTATTTATTGAAACATATCTGCTAATATTTTTCTATTATTTTTCATTGTGCGTGTTGTTTTTGTTTGGTACAGTGTGGTGGAGATCTTGAGAAGAAAAGAAAATCAAAACACCATTTTGAAATGGATTTTCAATAAAGTATTGCTAGCATTCTAAGTAGGGTTCTGCTGAAAAGGATTTTCTCTTACCGTATGATCTTGTTCTTGGGCTCAATCATTCATATGAAGCTGATTTTGATTAGGTTGGGTATATATCTCCGCAGTCTCATTCGCACAAAACATCTTTCAAATCAAGTTTTCAACGAGAAAGCAAATAAAGTGAAAGTAATTGAATCACATTCCACATTTAAAATAAAGATTATATCTTCATAGAAAAAATTATAAAATTATCATGTGAAAGATTAGATTCGACTTCTACTTGTGCATGTTATTAAAATATTTTTTAAATGTACATTACAAATAAATCAAATGAAACGGTACCTAATTAAAATTCATTAATGTTTGTTTATTAACAATTATACGAGATAAAAAGTTATTAGTATTTTGAAAATTTGAGAGACTTGAATTTTTAATTAAGATTAAAATCAAATTGAATAAAAATAAATAAATAAAATGACTAAAAAGTAAATATAAAATTCATTTTTTATAAGTATGAAGATTAGTAACATCTCAAAATATATTAAATTATCATTTTCTTTAGGTTTACAATGATTTAAGAAAAAAAAAGTGAAAAGAAAATACAAAATAAAAAATGAGATAACTTTTTTTAGTAAAAAATGCTAAAATATTTCTTTCTTTTAATTTAACTGTGTAGAGTAAAAAGATAGATAGATAGAAAGAAAAATATAAAAGGATATAAATATTTCTAATATATATCCTTAAAAAAAAAAACACTCATATAAATTTTTACTTTCAGTCTCTAAAAAAAATATTCCCTTTCCTCTCCACTTTTTAGACGGATAAACTTTTAATTACCTACCTTCTATGTTACTTCCTTCTACTTTACTGAAGGAACCAAATCGTAAAAAGATTTTGGTAAGAATGAATATATATATATATATAATATGCCGGCTTGGATTCTTCATCTACCCCAACAGAACAGAACAAAGCATAAACTGTTATCCACTACGTTCATATTCGTTTGATCATCTCGTTTAACTGTAAATGCATGGCAATTTGAATTAACTACTGAAATTGGGAAAACTTTTGCAAATACAATCGTTTGAGTGAATACCTCAAACCCATTTACAAAGATTAATCTCAATGCAGAAATTGTTTTATGCTGTTGTTTGCCAGATTTTTTTTTTTTTTTGAAAACAAGAAAGAATTTTGAATAGAATTACAGAAATGAAAATATCTACAATAGGGCAATTAAATAAGCATTTTGCAAACCTAGTATAGTAGAATGCTAAAGCTGTAAAGCCCAACAACAAAAAAGAGGAGATGTACGTCTATATCTACTTAGACCATGCAACTGCATCGATCTCAGCTTGCGCACTCCGGTATAACTCAAGCCTCTTTGCAAGGGCACTTCGTCTTTCCATTATTGCAGGATCCTCATTCAGCAATGAGGACAGACGCTTGGGCTGCAAAGGGGATTTATGCAGATTATCAGTGTTTTAATAATTAGGAAAATGCATAAACTAATTGAAATCAGCCAAATATAAAAATAAATGTTGATAATGAATAAAAAACAAAAACCATACAACACAGATTAATTATCACCTCAATTTTGCCTAGTTCAGTGAAAAAGTGATTGAGTAAGCCGCGTTTGGCTTCCCGCACTTGACAATAGACAATTGACTTGGGAATTGAATGCCGCAGACTTGCACAGACCATATTGACATAAGACAGAACATTGGTTCCTGATACGTCCACAGTGAGCGTGTTAGTTATTCAATTATTGACAGCGGACAAGCTTATGTTAAACTATTAGAGGGAGCATCATAGTCGAAGTAAGAAATGCATTTTGTAAAACTTACCAATTCGCCTGAGATATGAATCGTTATATCTATCAAAAATTGAATGTGTGGGATTGCCACCCTTGTCAACATCCTGAGGAATCTTTCGGAAGAAATCAACCGTCAAATAGCCACACTCCATATCAACTAGCTGTAGCGATGCTTTTCGGCTTTCCTCCCTCATTTTTTCTAATGAATCAATGGCTGCATTTCCAACCTCAACACGTAGACCAGGATATTGCTTCAAGTCCTGTGAGTTAACCAGATCAGCTAGGGCAATGGGATCATAACGCCAGAAAACATATAATTAAAAGGATAGAAGAACAATATTAATGCCCTAAGTGAGTAAAAACAAAAATTCAATAAATTTCAAATTGTCATAGTTAAATTGTAAATTACAAAATCAGGCCATCAACCTTTCCTAGCATAATCATGCATATTGCTTGCTGATTCTGCAGGGAACGGAACCAGATCATTGGCCCCAAACTGCCCAATTGTTTCCTTTTACTTTGAAAATTCCAAGACCCATATTAAAATCTTTCAAACCAAAGAAAGGATGTTCCTTCTCTCAGTAAAACTAGAACTATACATAAAGTGGTTTTTATTCTTTAAATTTATTATGATGTTTGTACTTTAAGTTTTTCCTATTACATTGACAAGTAGAGCTAATAATTAGTCTTTGATCAAAGTATTAGCCACCTTTGTGCAAGGCATCTATCTTTAATTTCAGCAGCTTTACATAGTTCACAAATATTGAGAGGGTTAGAGATTAATGTACTGACAGCATCTAGGCATACAATCATGCACATTTTATTTCCTTAGCTACAAGGAGAACTAAGCTATTGAACATAAACATAGCAGAATAGAAACACTGAATTTCAGTGTTGTCAAGAACATACCAGAGTCTCGCTAATAGCTTTGTGAACCAGGTCCTTTAATAGGGCATGCACCTGTAAACACAATTCATTAATAAATATGAAAAATGAGATCTGCAAAGATGAATAAATAAAATCACCAGAGTAAAATTCAGTATGGTCATGAAGAACATGCCAGAGTCAATTGCATAAGTAAATAAATTAACCATGACAAAAATACATGATCAGTAAAAATACCAAATTTGTAAATTTCCCTAAAGGCTGCTTCTGATAAGGTCTTAATTGAGGCTAAGGATTTTAAATCAATAAGGATGCCAACTTATCAACTTGAACTATTTTCCCCATGTAATTTCTACCACACAAGATCTCAAAAAATGCTTTTGGGAACAAATAATAGAGAGGAACTGATAATCAATGGCGAATTATTATGATTATTTTATGGAAACCATTTCTTGACAGTGAATGATGACCCAATCTACAAAGTTTCAAAAGTATTTCAAAGTGGAGACCAAAACTGAACACATAATTGCGAATATTAAATAAAAATAATAAAATATTACTTAAGTAATTTTTTCTGTGTCAATTGCAAAACGAAAATGACTAATTGCAACAGGGTCATTGAAATGTGCTTAATGCAATAATTTTCATATGATTTATGCATACCGCATCGACGGCTGCCTCAGCTGGACCCCTGATAGTAGTTAGAGAAGATTCAATGAGATGACGGTATCCTTGTTCGGGAGCTATTAGATGAGGTTGATACCCATCAGCCTCTGTAATACGTTTCCTTATATTTTCCATTGAAAGCTGCTTATCAAACTGCAGCCTTTTTAAAGCAGCAGGGAGCTGATTGTCAAAGACATTATAAATTCTATCACCTCCAGGTCGCCTATAAGGGATTAACAAATTATTGTTGTTAGTTTGAGAAAAGGAATGAAGCACAAGAATAATTAAGAAACAAAAGGAATACAGGCGGTGAATTATTTTAAAATAAATTAACGTGCAAAAAGGTAATACATACACGCCATCAAGATGTTCTTTGAATATTTGATCAAATGCGCGGCATATTTCCATGATTGAATACAACTTTCCCTGCATGTGATTTGCAGTCAATCATTTGAAAATTCAGATATAGAATGCAACATTAGGATGAAAATACAAGGCCTTCTTCAACAGTGCACCATAAAAAAAATCAAGAGTTTTCAGAAATTTATAATTAAAATTGGTTGAGCTATGAAGAGTACAATTACCCCATCATCTGCTGCAATAGGCTTTCCCAGACGACTCAGTTCAGCTTCAAGTTCAGCGATTGTTTTACTAATAAGAGATTGAATACCAGGAATTTTGGACTTGATTACTGCCTCCAAATGCTGAGACATAAAGAATTATGATTTAGTCATAGAAGAAAGTAAAATAAAATGTTCTAAGTAGTCGTAGTAATACTGATGTGAAATAAAAAAAAATAATATATATTTCATTCAATTAATGGTCGATAAGGATAAATTGTTATATTTTTACCTTTGAAAGCATCTTTGCTAGATGCTCAGAACCCATTCTGTGAGCAAGGTGCTTATATTCAGGTGTATTAGAAAAATATTCACGTTCTCTACGTCTAGCAGCAATCATGTCAACATTCTTGTTAATATCTGCTTGTGATCTATTGACAACACCAACCCAGGGATACTTTAATCTATAAGCTCTCCCTTCCAACATCTGAAGAAAAAATTATATGTAATAAAGATCAGTAACAAATCGAGTAGCTAACTGTGTTGCACTTGTGAAAGTGATCTTTAAGCTCAATTCTCCAGCAGAAAAAATGTCTTAAAAACACAATAAATCTTTAGCAGTATAAACATTACCCACCTTCCTTATCAATAATTCAATATAATACTTTGACTTTTTATAACTAAAAATGATTGACTTACATCAACAGCATCAGTACCCTTGTCCATAAGATCAATCTTTGTCAAGACTCCAAATGTTCTTTCTCCTTAAAATTAAATCAACAACAATAGAATTAGAATGGCTATAGACTATTTACTTCAAGCTGTTCAAATCACTCGAATTGCTCATCCGTAAGAATCTGAGTCAAATGTACATTTTCTAACTCATTGACTCTTGGGAACCAATGAACTTCATAAAATTGCAAAACGAATAGTAATCAAGATTGCAGAAAATAGAATGATTGAATTACCAGTTGGATCCACTTCACGGGATATTTTAATTGCATCGGATGTTGCAAGATCTTGATTGGCTGGTGTAATTGCCAAAATTATACAGTTTGGCTGCAGATTAACATCAAATTCAGTTGACCAAATTTTTAAAAATGTAGAAATCTTTTAAGTATGCACCTTCTTGAGAAATCTTTGAAGTACAGGGAAACTTAAATGAGGCTAGTTTTTGCTCAATCAACCAACTTAGCACAATCAATTTTCTAGAAAAGCTTTATCATACAAGTTGTAGCAGGAAAGCTAATGCAATATGTCCTGCAAATTTTGTTCCACGAGATTCCTATTAGAAAAAGGAGACTACCTTCTCAATGTAGGAACGAACCATATTCTCAATATCTTGGACAATGCTATCTGGTTGACCCTCTGTATTTTGCAAAAACCATCTGTTAGCATGTCACTCTCCAATCTCCATAACAAAAATCTGACCATTCCCTGATTCCCACAGGGTTGTTACAAAAAACCAAGGACAAAATAGATACGTCTAATTTTGCTTACCTACAGCTACCTTTGTAAGGCCAGGAAGATCAATGAGTGTCAAGTTAACGACTGCACATGTCCAAGGGATCATAGTAAGTTGAAAACTTAGATGAAAGAAGGCTTGTGGAGTGCAACAGAAGATAATGAAGAGAAGTGAAACTCAAACATACCATTGGGAGAATATATACTAAGATGAATGGGAACACTTGAAATCTGTTTTGTTCGTCCGGTCTCTCTATCGGTTTCATCTTGAATTTCCTTTCTCACAACAGCTGCACAAATTATATTATCAAAAAAAAGTTAAACATTATAAATGAAATAATCATTGAGAAAAAAAACAGACACCAACTCTCCAAACATAGCAAGTAATGAGCAATGACAAAGAAATAAGAGTTAGGGCATAGTTATGTACCGAAATCGGTGAACCTCTTCCTTGGAAGGTGAAGAAACTCAGCATACTCTCTGCCACCCTCGTCAATCTTGTGAAGCTGCAAAACAAGGGGTCGCCGGGTAACGATCCCTGCACGTGTGTTGCATGCACCACATCACATGAATTTCCCAACACTTGTAAGTAATTAAGTAGAGTTTAATTCGCTAGTGTAGTTTGTATTGGCACAATTACCTGATCCACGAGGTAAGAAATCCTTGCCAACGATACTTTCAAGTACTGAGGACTTTCCAGAGCTCTGAATGAAACAAACAAGCGAAAAACGAACACAGAATAATATGCATTAGCTGAGAATTAGCCGAGAATTGAATTGAATTGAATTGGAAGTTTGAAAACCTGGCCACCGACGACAGCGATAGCAGGGAGAGAGTCCCAGAGAGTGGGTAACGCACTTGCTTCGCCATGGTCGCCCAAAGCGGTGCAAGCCCTCTGGATTTTGTTCACCAAAGAAATTAGGTTTTCCATTCACCGATTTTTTGTGAATTTGTGATTACTGCAGTGTTGTGTTGCGCGTTCAGTGTTTTTCTTTCAACTTCAGAGAGAGAGACAGAGAGAGAGAGAAAGTTTGTATTGGAAGGAGGAGATTCTGAATCGTGTCTCGTTGAGTCATCACATTCATATAGCTTACTTGACTCAAGTGTTCCAACTCGCGAGTTTTTGGTTTGATTTCTCCTATGTCACGTGTCATATCACGCATTATTGTTGACCGTTGGAACATTCTTTGATAAATTGTTATTGAACGTTAACTAAATAATTGATAGAGTATTTATTATTTATTATTAAACCTTGTTTATTATAATTTATGCTACTATACTTCGTTAGTTTTTTTTTTATCTTGTTAGCAGTTATGTTCAACTTGGATTTAACATCTGATGAGTTAATAAATTATCAGCAAATTAAGATAAAAGTGTGACGATTTTATCTTAACCCTAAAAATTATACCATTTTGTTATTATTATCATTATTATTTCATTTAGTTGACGGAAATAGTTTATTATTTTTCCCATTTTCAAATTTAAATGTTGGTGCAATGATTCCTAATTTGAATTCCCACTTTAAACTGTGCTGCTGTGTGGTGGGGCTCGTTTGGTTGATGAAAATTGTACCGTTGGAGCTTTTAGACTTGCAGTTTTAAGGTAGATAATAAACTTTTTTATTACAAATAAAACAAAACAAAATAGAGAATACAAACAACAGCATTTATGCCTTGAAATTCTTACTGAATCTTCTAATTCTAAATTATCCAAAGATAGAACCACATCCACTTGTTTTATTTTCTAAACTATAAATTCTACAATTCAGAATGTTACTTTTACTATCCATAGGATTTTACTTTTTATTTTATTTATAATTGAGATAATTATATGATTGGTGAAGAGAGAAAAAATGATAAATGATTGGTGAAGAGAGAGTTCATGCTAACATTATGGCAAGAGAATACACGCCATCTAACATTGTCCTAAATGGTTAAGATTGTTTACAGTGCATGTGTTTCAAAATTTGAAGTTAGTCCAAAACTATGTCTGGTTTGTGGTAATAGAACTGCACGATTGATGTCTACAAAATCGACAGTTTGTTGGTGTCTCAACCATACATTCATAAAATTCTCATCACATGTATAGTTTTCTCATTTTCTTTGTTACTTTTGCAATGATAACAGTTGTTTAGCTTGAACCGGATCCAGGACACAAGTTTTCTTTTTCATTGATTGGGAAGGTATTTTTATGATATATTCCTTTGTTGTTTTGTAGGCTAATTGCTTTATATTATTTGACAAAGAATTATGAATTAAACAGTATAAACAATCCATATTGTTGGGCATACAATATTGATAAACAAAAAAAGAAAGAAAGAAAGTAGATAGACATACAAAACCAGCCATGGAGAGTAACAATGAAATTTACTAGGAGAACTAAGAAGGATATTTGGGAAATTAGTGAGAGAT
Source organism: Macrotyloma uniflorum (assembly GCA_016859785.1). Classification (NCBI taxonomy): domain Eukaryota; kingdom Viridiplantae; phylum Streptophyta; class Magnoliopsida; order Fabales; family Fabaceae; genus Macrotyloma; species Macrotyloma uniflorum. Next base: position 1,281,783 of record BDMB01000002.1, read on the forward strand.
TAGAAAGTGCCGTGCTCAACAAATATGGATTTCTTTCTCATGCATATTTATATATTTTTCTGATAATATCTATATCCATCAATTCAAGATCTTTTCTTTCCATAATTTAGATATGCAATCTTGTTTTTGCTTTTTTGCATATTTCATTGTAACTTATGTCCAGTTAAACCGAGTTCCAGTTTATAATTTGTGTCTTTTAATTTTTATGATCATATTCATTATATATATTAAAATTAAATTTGTCATTTCAAAATACTATCTAATGATTAGTAAAGGTATGACATATTATTAATTTATATATACTTTTAAAGCAAACCATTAGCATTATTAGCCAATGCTGCTGATTTAAGAATTTTTCTGAGAACGTTTAAGAACTCAGAAAACCCATGAGTTAAAGACATTAAGTTCTTAATGAAATGTTTATATTTAAAAAATAAAGTGCATAATGTGTATTATTAAACATTCATAAACAAGTTTCCCTTTGTAGATGCATCAGAAAACTAGTTTGTTTCTGAGAAAGAAGTTGCACTGCTAAGTAGGGCGATTTAATTAGCTTTAGGCAAAGCTCCTAAGTCAGAGTCCATTAGTCCTGGTTTTCAACTTCAAATAAATTTGTCGTACTAAAATGTTGTTAATACCTGACTTGCAGAATACTAACCAAAATAAAGTAGTTCCATATAATATAGCAAGTTTCTGGAATATATGCTCACTTTCTAAATGCCACAGAATGTTTGTTTGAATGTAAGCTTAAACCAGAAGTTGTTTGCACTTTGCAAAGTAACATGTTACTTCTGATTAACTACTATTGTTAAAAATAGGGTGGTCGGAGTCCATTGGCTATCGCACAAAATCGCATGTGAGTGGTGACCAACAAATTCGAATGGTAGATAACTCAAATTTTCATATAATGCTATTTATTGCTAAAGGTAATATTAATATGAATAATGAGGTAAGAATACCTGTTAGTCACACTTTAAACAAACATGATTTTAGATTTACAGGACAGGACGCTGCTCATGTGGAACATGAGAGAACCCGAATCAATAATCAATAACTTGTAAGAAGGAACCTAAAGAACTTTTAAATTACAGTATAGTAAACCACTACTTATTTACCATGTAACTATGAATCATGATATACAAGTACTTTTTCTACTTAAGATCACTAGAGAAAAGCTTTAGGGAAAACTAATTCACAAGACCTACGGACTAGGGTGAGGGAGAGTTTAGAACACTATGTAGTGCATTCTTTAGTTAATCGGTGGAATCCTCCTGATCTCCATAGCCGTAAGGATTTTTGCTAGCCCAATTCCATTGATCACGGCACATCTCATCAATACCATATTTTGCCCTGCCACGTAAGATAGATAATAGAAAAGAAAAAACAACATTAGTAAAGAAGTGTACAAACATTTTTTTGTATGCATGTACTTATTACACAAAACCTTACCTAGAGTTTATTCATAAAATGAAAACGTTTCACGATATTATGCATTTATTATTTAGACACGATATTCAGGAGGAGGTGGAGGAGGATTATCAGCAAGATGATGTCCAGACAAAAAATTAGAAAGCAAAGCCTAAAGATCAGTTGAATGTCTATGAACATGTCAAATTAGAAAGCAAATTAACACTTACTTCCATTTAAGCTCTCTTTCGGCTTTCTTTGTTGATGCATAAACAATTTCGGCATCACCAGGTCTACGGCCAGCCATCACAAGTGGAATTTTCTGAACGAATGAATAATGGTAATGATTAGAGTTGTACATGCACTGGAGAGTAGCTAAAGCGAAATAAAAATAACTTGGTTCAAGATGTTATAGGTTATAGGAATATAAACTAAATATAGAAACAATCTTATAGGGAGAAAAACTACGTTGTAAATGCGCCTGACGCACTATATTGAGTACATTCTCAGCAAAATTTAAAATGTCCCGTCCCACAAAAGGTAAAAAAACAGAACGTGAGATGCAAAATGCTTTGAAGTATGATGTTGAAGCTGACAGCAAGGATTATGTAGACAGATACAGATAGAGAAGACCAGAAAAAGAAACATGATTCTACCTTTCCAGCTGCTGTTTCAAAAGCTCTAACCATCTCCAAAACCGATGTTCCCTTTCCTGTTCCCAGGTTATAAACCTCACAACCTGTAAACACACCATGAAATTAAACTGAAATTTTACCACTATAAAATTTGAACATTGTCACTGCTTCAGAATTAACCAGAGCTGACAGAGTTAAATATTAGAAGATAAATAAAATTTAGGAATAATACCTATACTAGGTTCGTCTAGTTTAAGTAATGCAGCAATGTGCCCATCTGCTAAATCAACAACATGAATATAATCCCGAACCTGCGAAAATGAAAAGAACCATCCTATAAGATCCTTTGTAAAGAAATTAAGAGTAAATCTTTAAAAATGGGAAATAAATGCACGCACCCAACAGAAACTATTCAATGAGGAAAAGTTGTTTACTTGAGCATAAATTTTATAAGAGGAATTCAAAAGAAAAGATGGGGAGACATTATCATTATGCATGTAAAATGATCTAATTGTAATTAAGTTAGCTCAATTGCGCAAAGTGTGACTATACAAAGAATAAAAATATTTCAAATCAAAGGAAAGAGAGGACAGGATAAGATTGAACCAAACTTTATGCAATTTTCTTTTCCAAGGAAAATTTCAGCGGATAATTTAGAGCCAGTTAGAACTTACCCCAGTGCCATCAACTGTGTTATAATCATTTCCATAAACTGTCAGTGCAGGACGTCTGCCAACTGCTACTTGCTGAACAAATGGCATGAGATTGTTTGGAATTCCACGAGGATCCTCCCCAATATAACCACTAGGGTGTGCACCAACTGGGTTGAAATACCTTAACAATATTATTTTCCAATCTGGCTCTGCATGGTGGACATCACGACAAATATCTTCAATGATAAGCTGAAAGACAAACATATTATCAGATACCAGTGGAAGACACCTAGAAAAGCATATATATAAAATTCAAGTTTTTTTTTAATAAGGGATAAAATTGTTAAAGACAAATACAAGCAGATTGCAGGGAATTGATAGCTGATTGTTCTTAATGAAAATAATATTCCAAATTAATAAATGATATTTTGTACAAGTCCCTAAAAACACACAATTCAAATCAAAACCAAGTTTGTCCTTTCAACGAACACTCCCAGTCATACCTTAGTTCGTCCATATGGGTTCATTGCTGACAGAGGGAACTCTTCTGTACATGGAACCTCCTTTGGCCAACCATATACAGTTGCTGAAGACGAGAACACAAGCTGAAACCATTTGAATAGATACAAAATCAGTGAAACAAGCAGAACACAGCACCAACGCAATAAAATGCATGATCAGCGGTTAATGTATAAACAAGCAATGGTAACCTCCAGGCTTAATACTTCCCAACTAAATGAATATGACAATAACAATATAAAGAGAAGTTTAAACATCCCAGAAAAACAGCAGAAATTACAGCAGCAAAAGCAATAACAGCTAGAGCCGCATGAATTTTTGACAAAGTTAGCACAAAATATTCCTTCATGGCTGTTTCTGTCAAAAACTTCACTCACATCAACCACTAGGAGAGGCTGACTACACGTGTAGGCACTGAGCTTTATTAAAAAAACCTAACTTTCAGGGATAGTTTTCACCATTAAATTCTTTTTAATAATTTTCTCCAGTGTCCTTGGTCTCTCATTCTCCCTTTATTATCCCTTTTCACAAGGCTAAACAATCTACTCCTTTCATCGGTGCTTCATGTAAGCTTCTTTTCACATATCCAAACCACTTTAACCCATTTTTTGTGATCTTTTTCAAATCAACCTCTTATATTAATCATTCCCTATCCTGTCATTTTTGTGGTCACACATTTACCTTGACAATAGTTAATTATCCTGTTTTTCTTCTGTGGTCACTTGCTTCTCATCTTTTCTTGTACACTTAATTCCACCACACCACCGAGATTCTTAGTCTGTTAATCTAAGATCTTTTGATTCACCCAAGACTATTTAACCTTCCTAACCTTCTTGGACATCTCATCCCAAGTCAGGTTAGAAGTACCTTGAATCAATTTAAATAATATGCAAGTTAACGTCAATAGATGAAGTTTGAGAATATTGTTAATATTATTTTAGTGCAGTTAAGGTCTATCATGCAGGACTAAAAAACAATAATGATTTTACCCTTTTGCATCCATGGGCAGCCATGACTTCCAATAGAGTGATTGTCCCAGTCAAGTTGTTGTTGTAGTATAGCAAAGGTTTTTGCACACTTTCTCCTACTGCTTTCAGTCCAGCAAAATGAATGACCGCATCAAACCTGCAAGGAAATTAAAAAAAAAAAGATTAGAAAAGGTTCCTATATCAATGATGTACCAAAGAGAACACGAAGCACCGACAGATGAACTTTTTATTATTATTAAAGAAACTTCTGCCATACTCTAGTTAGCATAAAAAAAGAAAGAAGCTTCTGTCATAATACTTACTGTGTGGAAACAAAAATTTGCTCTAGTGCAGCTCGGTCCCGTAGGTCCACCTGCAGTGGCAAAAATATAACAAAAAGCGTCGGTCATCAATCATCGCCATAATAAACTAATTAAACAACAAACTGTAAAATTAAGAAATTAAACTGCTTGGCCTCTCAGGATTCCTTTGCCATAACATTCGTGAAAAACACAGATTTTATAAAACAAAATAGAAATCATAACCGAAACCACCAGAACAGTCCAGAACAACATCTGTTTGGACATAACAACAAAATAAACCAGTCGTTCCCCCAAAATCACATCACATAAAAAAAAGTACATCGTGAACTTTTCAGCTGAACTCGAAACCGACATAGCGCCAAATCCAATCACGCTTAAACACGCAAAAATCCAACCCACCAGACACCGTCTCAGCACAAAACAAGCCCAGCGCAATCCCAAAATTTCACAAATCTAAACCTAAATCGACGAAATTCTGAATCCCGAAAAACCCAAGCCACGAAGCAAAACAATCTCGTATTACGATAAAGAGACGGAAGCAATCGAAATTGAATGAAAGAGGCTATAGAAGGGTCACCTTATGGAAGGAGAGGTTATTCCCAAACTCGCCGGCGAGCTCCCGGACTCTGCGTATGGCAACCTCGGAGGAATTGTCGAGATTGTCGACGACGACGGTAGTGAAACCGCCGAGGAGAAGCTGAAGAACGGTATGGCTGCCGATGTAACCGGCTCCGCCGGTTACCAGGACGGTTTTGTGCAGCATGAGGTTGTTATGATGCGCAGCGTTTTGCTGAGAGGGATTGCTAGAAAGCTTATGTGGTGAACGAAAACGCGGTGAATTAATAACATACGGTGGCGTGGAGGAGGTGAGGTTGCCAATGCTGACGCGCGATGCCATATTCGGAGAAGGCGAGAATTGTGTGACACGTTCGGAAAGTTATGTCTTGTGTTCTTTTTGCACTTTAATTGGAATTGAAATTGGAATTGGACTCGAAATGCCTTCTTATGCGAATATTTATGGAGGGAACAACAGATCAGCCACGTGGATTTCCAGTATGGCCTCTTCTCATAATCATGTCCACATCACTTTCTCAACCTCTCTTTCCTCTTTCCGTTTAATCATTGCTTTCTTCAAACTAATTCCCTTTAATTAAATCTTATTTAAACAAAATTTACCACATTTTAACTAATTCAAGTTTAAAAACAATAATTATTGTTTATTTTCTGTTTAACATCTCTTAATTAATCCTGATTTAATCATCATTTAGAAAACAACTATACAAAAAATAAATCTCTTTCATTCCCAAATTTACTCTGCTTCAACCCTTTTTCCTTATTTGAATGTCCATATTCCGTGCATAATTAATACCTATTGGCAACAGCTTTAATAATGTTCCAAAAATTTAATGAATGGAAATGACAAGAACATTTAGTAGGTAGACAATAATACCTTGTGGAATTTAGATTTATTTAATTTTATTTTATTTTTTATGAATTTTATATTTAATTTTTATTATAATATGAAATATGTTATACAGAATAAATAATTGTAAAACTATTAATTTATTTAGAATGTTTAAATTACCTTCTGTGCACCATTTTTATTGAAAATATAAAATAAAAACGAGAAAATTGAGTAAATACGATGTGCCACCAATGAAACATAACACATGTAGAAACATCTTGCGAATAGAATAAAAACAAGTGAAATATGTGAAAATTGTAACTAACCACATTCGGAATGTAATATTAAATACGTTAATAAGTTATAATATGTATTTGACACTTAAGTATTTATGTGAGTGACATACGTATTTCTTTTATATCTGATTAATGATTCTTCTAAAGAAGATTCTAGCGTATTGATGAGGATAATAGTCCTAACTCGAACCTAACGAGTCAAAGTCCAGAACTTCTGAGATCTTAGGCCAATAGTGTGTGGAACTATTGATTAATTTTTATTTTGTTTCATATTTTGTTCCACTATATTCCCATGATCTAAATTGAGACTTGTGCCAAACAAATTTGACGATCTTATCTGAATCTATCTAACTTTTTTTTATATTTTTCTGTGTGAATCTTATCTGATGAAAAAAATAGTTTAATGGTTTGAAATATGTACGCGTGGTGTTTCTCAAACCTTCGGAATTGAAGTGAAGTTGAGATGGATAAACACGACCGAAGTTGGAGCAAAAAGTCTCGGAAAGAAAAATGATTTTGTTTGATTATCATAATGAATTTGATAATTGATCTCTGTTCACATAATAAGACACAAAAGAAGAAAAGTTGTGATAGTTACTATGAATGAATCGAAAGGATATTTGATTGCGATTTTGGTTTTACATTTGGATTTCAGAGTTTCGAATTATGCATAGGAAAGTTGCAGGATAGTGGTGTCCAGAAACTTGTGTTGAGCACTGGACCCGCGAAATGAAGATGAAATTAGATTCACAAGACGAGTATAAAAAAATGTAAATATACTCTAATAACTCAATTTTAACAAATTGAACCCAATAAATTTTAATTACTTAAAAATAGAATGTTTTTAAATATAGTAGAATGTTTTTAATCTAATATATTTATAATTATATTCATAATTTAGATATGATTAATTTAATTTTATTATTAAACGTGGAATGGAGCAAATGGAGGGGGATTGCGACCAGTGATTGAAGGGAAAGAAAGAACGTGTTGTGTTGGGTTGCTTTGTTTCGGTAAACACGCTTTCAACCAACGAAATAACAAAGCAATATCTTCTCACCGCCCAAGTTCGTTAGTAGTTAATTAGGGTTTTCATTCTCACCCAATTATTTCCTCATCTCACCAATTTTAATTTAAACCAAGAACATAGATATTATTACTATAAATAACTTGAATATAATTAATATAAAAAAATAATAAATAATTTTGAAGAATTCATATAAATTTTAAAATTAAAAGTTTATAGAAAACTTTTGCTGATTGACTTGGAAGCTGAGAACGTGAACGAGCCAACTGTCTTGAATCATCACAACACTTCAGCCAACTGTCTCCTTCTAATTCCATTCACTTTACCTACCTCCACTTACTATTATTTTTTAACTATATTCTACTTTTTTATATATTTTTATATTATAAAAAATATTATAAACTCTAAAATTAAATTTAAAAAGTGAAATTTATTCCCATTTAATTCAGATTTAATATATTAACGTTTTACGAAAACAAGAAAAAAAAATCATGAGTGTAATTGATGAGAATAATAAGAAGGTGTAGGACCATGGAAACTTTGAATGGGGCAGAGGCACTTATGCCATGGTGTTCAAATAACAACGAAGGAACATGGAAATGGAATATGAATAACCAAATTCATGTATAACGACAACCCGAAAGAGAATCAAAGAAAAATTTAAGAAAACATGGAATCATCTGACCAATCATTGCATCAAAATTTAATCTGGACCGACATTGAAGTCCAAATCATCATGTACCTTTTTGCTTGCTCCCTCATTCATAAACTTTAAATATTTAATTAATGTTTTATTCTTTTTTTTTTCCTTTTTTTTTCCAGTTAAAACCTTGGAGGAGGAAAATACCTTTTATTTTTGTTTGGAAAAAATTACATTTGTTTTAAATAATTAGCTAAAACTAAATTTATTTTTAAATGAAAGTAGGATGAAAGAAAAACATCCAAAAAAACTGATACTATATTTTTTCTTCCTTTATTCTAATTTGTTAAAATTCAGCTAAAAAAGAAACTGGAGTGTGATTTTTTTGGTTGCGTATTGGACTTTTTTCCATTGTGAAAACACGTATTTGAAGAGAGATTATGACATGTTTTGTTTTATAATTCTTACGTTGAAAATAAATGGCTGAATTTGACCTAATCCACCGACAATTCATAAAACAAAAATGCCTACGTAAATATCGTATTATAAAGAAAAATATTTGTCTCGTATGCCACATATCAGTGAAGAAAGAATCGATGAGGTCACAAGTGATAAAAAACTTGAATTATTGTTGAAACGAGTCATAAAAAAAATTGAATTATTGTTGAAACGAGTCATAAAAAAACTTGAATTATTGTGGAAGAAACTAATACTTAAGACTAAGAACAGTGTGATTAGTAGCTTAGCTACCTAATTCTCTGTTCATTACAATGATGCAACCTTATCCATGGACTTAAGAAAACTTCACTTGGAATACAAAAATCAAACATTAAGTATCATTTTAAAGTTTTATTCCCTTCTTTATTTTTTGGTTAAAGCAAAAGTGACATCAATTTTGAAAATTTGATTCGTGTCATTTTTGTATTCATTTTATCTCTGCAGGTAAAGTTCCGAGATTTTAGTTCTTTCTTGAAGTCAATAAATAATGTTGAACGAAAAAAATGGTTAAGGATTTGGAAAACCAGAAGAATTGGGTTCACCGCCATTGACGCGCATTTTGAAGATAACAACAACATCATCAATGTCTCAACAAGAATAACAAGAGGACGGCAATGAAAATATTCAAAGTGTAGTTGAGAATTTTTTTCGCATTATCTTTATAATTTGTTGAAAAATACAAAATAATTTATATTTTTATTAGAAACAAATTTATATACATAAAAAATATTTTCTAATTATGATTTAATCTAAATATATATGTAAACAATATTGTTTGAATATAATAAAAAAGTTACATAAAGTAGTTCAATTGAAGCTCTACATATAAAACTATAGTAAATATTTATTATTTCCATAATTTCTTGAAAATTTGAATCTAATATTGAAACAAATATATTGAAGATTTTAGACTGATATTTTATATTGTTAATAATAAAAAGTAAATGTTTATTTGTGGTTAATAATTTTTTGCCAAATAATAATTTTTTTAACTCCGAATTCATTGGTAAAGTACAGATGTTTATTATGATGACCAACCAGCTTTCACTTTTCGGTGGCAACATATTATAACAGCCACGTACTCCCTTACTTTTATATAATCTTTAATTATTATCTCATTAATGCAATTCTGATTTTTAATATAATCTATATCTCAAAATCAGTGTTCTTGAAATAAAATAAAAAAAATCTCAAATGACACTTATCTATAACATCTTTAATAGGAAAAGTAATTTATTATTAAAAGAATTCTGTAACATAATAAATTATTTAAAAACATTAAAATTTATTTTACGGAATAATTATTCAAAATATTTATATTAATAAATAATTATTTAAATCATTAAAAATTGTTTTTGAAAAATACATGAAAAACATATGGAGGTGCGGGGAATCGAACCCCGTGCCTCTCGCATGCGAAGCGAGCGCTCTACCATATGAGCTACACCCCCAAGTTGAGAACGATTGTTACTATGATTAATTTATTCGTAAAAAATATGCGTTTTTGAAATTATTTAACGTATAAATTTATTACATTTCTCATTTTCTTCACATAAATCATAAATAAACGATAAAATAAAACGTGTTATTTATTATATAAATGTTTCTAGAAAATTGTATCCAAATATAACCCTATAGTGGAAGAATAAAAATTGTGTATAACAGTAAAGATACCAGCACAACACTGCTCTAAGAAGTGGTTATAGGATTATTATGACAAATGGGAATAGATAGATAAGGAAGAAGAAGAAGGGGTAACGTTAGAAGAAGGATCCGATGAGTTTCTGCATAAGGGACACGTGGCATTCATCTTCAGCCACTCATCGATGCAGTGTGCATGAAAATAATGGTTGCAAGCAGGTATGGTCCTCAGAGTCTCTTTGGGCTCGTATTCAGAGAGACATATTGGACACGTGTTATCGTTCGAATTCGGTAAGCGCCCACTGTCACCTATTAGAGTCTTGGGGAATTTTTCAATTTCTGGCCCATTAAGGCCCATTATGAACGAGGAGCGTGGAAGAATAGTAACTGAACTCGGAAGCTCCGCGCTGGGCCTGGCCCGGTGACCATGTCTGTATACATCGAATTTACTACACATAAAGCAGCAAAGCCCAGTTAAACATAGGAGTCCAGGTACTCCCACTCCGATCGTTAAGCCATATTTGGCGCTTCTTGAAAGACCTGCATGGATGGGGTTACTTGAGTGAATCAATTACAATTTTTGAGTGCATTACACGTATATTTTAAATTTAAATAACATTTATATATATAATTTATATCAAAATTAAATTTTCTATTATTTTGAAAAGTTTAAATTAGAAATAAAAATTCATACTATCATTCGATTATAAAAATGTACATAATAGGGTTGTTTACCTTTTCATGATAAATAATTAATGCCTTGAAAGAAATAAATTTTTTTGATTAATTAAAAGGTAAACTTTGAACATAGATAGTACATGTATATTAAAAACATTTGAATGTGTGATTAATAAATCTGGTGCATAGTAGACTAAATTGGAAGGGAGTAAGAAAAAGAAGTTGTTTAATAAATCCAATAGAAATAAATAGTCATTAATTATTTCAAGTGAGGTGTCACAGTCTCGCTCGTTAAGCGTGGCCACAAAATTCTGGTTCTGTTGTGTTCAGAGCATAGTCATAGAATAAAAGAAGAAAAGAATGTGATACCTTGGTTTTGGTTAGGAGCAGAGAAGAAGCATCCAACTTGTAAAGTTTTGGTGTCACCGGTGAACCCACAAACCTGGCCACGACCAGCACAATCTCCACACGCCGGCTCGTTCCACTTCAACACGACATCCTTGTTCAGATCGGGAATTGAAAACGATGCAGTGTCTGGATTTGGAATGGGAACAAAAGCCGAGGATATCACCTCACACTCGTGACGCCACGGTGACGTGTTACTGAGAAGCCACGAGAATGTCACCGAGGAGGAGGAGGAGGAGGAGGAGGAGTTGGGTTCGAGGCATGAAATTGGTGGGAATGAAATCGAGTGTGTTGTGTTGGAAGGACAACGAAGGAAGGTTAGGTCGTAAAGAGTTGCGTCAAAGGTGAAGGGTGGGTGCAGGGAAAGGCTCAAGTTTTGCAAAAAACGTTTCGGGAGACAACCTTCGGGGTCGTTCACCTTAACGGTTTGGGCCTTGTAATTTATGCTTTTCACGACCAAATCCCCCGAACCTGGGAGGCTCAGAATGGTTCGGTTACGGTTGTCGCAGGAAAGTTGGAATCTGGGATAGCTACACCGAGTAGAAGAACTTTCAGTTTGAATTTGAGTTTGAGTTTGTTTCAAACCAAATGGAAACTGGATTTTGATTTTACCACATGAGATGGTGTCGCACATTGGTACCCCTCTGAGAGGGAGAAGAAACATGATGAACAGAACCGGACACAACATTGCATAAGGCATAAGGAACGACTCTGATGTGAATAGAAGAGAGAAAGGTTTTAATTATAGATGGAGGGTATTTCGCCTTGCATCGTGTTAGAAGCTAAAGGGGAATAAATGCAGTATTGAACACTTTAATTAACCTCTTTGAGGATTGGCAAACTGTCATGTTCAGTGATTAATTAACTGATAGCAAACCTTTTCTCTCCTTTCCCAGACGTAATGTAGAGAGATCTTGACCCTTTTTTTCTTGAAAGAGAACAAAATATCTGATTAACCACATGCTAATGGGTTCTAAACCAACCAAGACATTCAATAATTATCTTTGAATAAACCAGAACCGTGTTAGAAACGGTACAGGTCAACTGTAACAAAAAAAATAAGTAAGTATACAGAAAAATTATTAGTATAATTAAATAACTATGCGTCTTGAAAATGGAATAAATTTACTATTTGAGTGAATTTTTTATTTAATAGTTTAAATTTACCTGGTATTACATATGTTAACAAATGAAGCAAGTTAACGGAAAATATAAAACTCATACGGATTTTTATTTGAGAAACAAATTGTATTATTTGAAAATACGAGAAAAAAATATTTTCAAAAAATTAAAGGATTAAAACTAAATTTATCTTAAATTTTGTGGAATAAAAATGTACTGAAATTTAAATTTGAAAATGAATGGGAGTATATGGTAATTTGGAGGGAAGGAAGTAATTTGGCATTTGATTTGCGAATGAATTATGAATCTGCTCCCAATATCCCCGCATCTCTCAGGATATATGGCGGGAAAATGTCCGTATGGTCCTTATACTCTCTACATTACCCAATATAAAAGCCCAAACCCCATCTCTCACCTCATAAATCACAAAACGCACGTATTCCTTTTGCTCTGCTCCTTCTTACTCCAAAGTACCTCTTTCTCTTCCTTCTCGCCTTGTCCACCATCGCCGTACAAATTTTCCGCACCTTCAGCGCCACCTGATTCAGCAATTCCAGCATTTACTCCGTTTACTCGTTTCGCTCATAAAATTTGGTGAAATAGTGCTTATTCCGCTCTTATTTATACTCCTTCGTTTACAATTTCGCTTTTGTTTTTCATGGAATCTAGGGTTTCTTATTCCAAGGGATCCGTGCTAGGTTTTCGCGAAAGGAACCTGGAGCATATTCACATGCTTATGTTTTTATTTTCTCTTCGTTAATCTCTGCCTCTGCGTTGTGTTCTAGGAACGGATCGTGAAACTCCGAAACCGGAAGCAGAAGTTTGCGGTGCAGAAATGGACGGTACGTTTGATGACGAAGCTGAGCCGGCCGTTACAATCGGCGAGTACCTCGATGAAGTTGAGGAACGGGAACTGGTAAGTCATTTCCTACATTCCTGCTATACTTTCATATCTATAAGAAACAAACGATGTTGTATTTTCATTTGATATTTTTTATTTGATGTAATTACTTTGCGTTTAGTTTGATAAACCTATTGTTATGATCTATGTTACGGAATTACGGTTAGGAATTTTGCGTCATAATGTTTTGCTTTTGCCATTACTGCTATCGTTACATAAGCTGTTGTCCTTTAACCTGTAATCTGAACCTGATTACTAAACTAGGGGATTTTGAGCTGTCCGTGTAACGTGAAGGTCGCTTGTTAGGGCTTTGGCAATTTTGTGGAGGCATTTGCGAAATTGGTTTAGTGAGATACTGTAAATTATGCGTTATCTTCCAAGTAAATGTTAAACATTATTTATATTTATGCTTGCTTATTGCTTGTCAGATGTGTTAATAGTTTATTTGGTTGGGGAATGTGATGTAAAATTGAGTTAGTATCAAAGAACTTGATTAACAATTGCAATTGAAATGGAATTATTTTGCAATAATCCTTTATTCTATTAAGGGCTGTTAATGCAGCACAAATATGACCATCATTGTATAATGATGATATCTTGCTTTCCTACATCTTCTGGATAACTAGAAATGAAGTACTTGAATTTACTTTAATTCTATTCTATTGGTTCCCTTGCTGGAATAGTCTTCTGCAAACATGATAGTTTTCAAAAGCAATTGTGATCAGGCAGAAGCTATTCATTTCACTTAATGCTGCCTTTATTGCTGTTATGTTTGATTCTACTTCACTCTGGTGTGATATGATTGAAATGTTGACACTTAATCATTTTCTTTTTCCTTTCATTTTTTCAATTTGTAGGAAGCTGATTTAGTTTTAGGGGGTGATGAGGGCAAGGAGTGTACCTTTAACAAAGGTTATATGAAAAGGCAGGCAATTTTCTCTTGCCTTACCTGCACTCCAGACGGGAATGCTGGAGTTTGCACAGCTTGTTCACTGTCATGCCATGATGGTCATCAGGTACTACCTTTTCCCCTGGCCATAGAATTTTCGCTTCCACTTCTAAAGATATGAAAAATGGATATGGATTTTGTACTAAGGTTTACTTTTTGACCCAGAATTGTGATAGTAATGCATGTAATAGTTAAATCATGTATTTGATTTGGTGTGGACAGAAATTGTTTTGAGAGGAAATTATTTATTGTTATATTTAGTCTCTACCTAAGCTATTTTTTTCAAATTTATTGTTTTTGATTTTTCTTGTACTCTAATTATTTTATATGGAGTCTGCTGGATCCATGATTAAGATTAATACATTTATCTACACTATCCAGAATAATTTTGTGGGCCATAAAGTTTATTATTTGTATTGTATTCCATGCTTACTTATATCAGGCATGCTATGATGCTGGGAATGATACATTTTATGTGGAATAGCTCAACCTTTACTCACTAGTTCTTTAAAATGAAATTTATTAGTTGAATATGAAACAAGTTTAATTGTGTTGACCAATACGCATACTGATAACCTATAGTTTTACTATTGCTGTATTTTGAAGATTGTGGAGCTATGGACAAAAAGAAACTTCAGATGTGATTGTGGGAATTCAAAATTTGGTGAATTCTACTGCAAGATTTTCCCAAATAAAGATGTAGAGAACACTGAGAATTCATACAATCACAACTTTAAAGGTTCATATTGCACATGTGGTCGTCCTTATCCAGATCCAGATGCTGAAGAACAAGTAGAGATGATACAATGCTGTCTATGTGAAGACTGGTTTCATGAGGAGCATCTTGGTCTTGAGTCTTCTACCGAGGTTGGTATCTTAGAATATGGTGTTTTGGCTTTTAATCTTTTTGTGTTCTTGTACTTATTCTCCAGTGAGATTTATATGGCTATTTGAAATTAAAATAATGTAAGGCCTTCCTTTTGTAAACAGAGTTGCCGGGATTTAGGTTAAATCATACTCAATTTGTGAAGGGAGGAATACTCATTAAACGAGAAATGAGATCCTCCAAAATTTGTGATTTCCAAAAAAATTTAGCCAAAAGTAGAGTCTGTTAATGAGTGTTAGCATTTCTTTAAAAGACAGTTCTGGGAAACTCTTAACAGAACTTTATGCTATTTATACTTCTGGTAAATTGATCTGAAGGAAAATTTTATTTGTGAACTGTGATATATCAATCACTCCTTATGTCTGCACTTTGATTTTTTTTATCGTTTGTTGTATACATCAGATTCCCAAAGATGAGGAAGGTGAGCCAATGTATGAGGAGTTCATATGTAAGGCATGCTCCGAGGTATGTTTCTTTCTAAAATTATACCCTGAAGATATATGGGCAGCTAGAAAGCAGACAGATGCTACTGTCCAAATTAGCAAGGACAAAGGTGTTTTAGAAGACATGCCTTCAACTTGTGGATCTGAAAAGCCAATTTGTGATACTTCATATAATTCTCCAAAAATTGATGAAGCACAAGCTACTGTCGATTCTGAATCTATATCCGAGGGGAAGAGTCTGTCTCAAGGAGAAATTATTAATAGCAGTATGGTTTCAAATCAATGCCCAAAAAGCACCAATTTGCATGTTAATTGTCTCCTTGGTGTTAACATTGGTTCTGCTTCCCCAGTTTTACCTGGTAAACCAATGTTTCTTTCCAAAAATTGGAGAGATGCTCTATGCAAATGCAATAATTGTTTGGAGTTTTACAATCAGAAGCATATTGCTTTTCTACTCGACAAGGAAGACTCAATTGCGGAATATGAGCAAATGGCCAAGCAAAAGAGAGAAGAAAAATTGCAGCAACAAGAGGGTGCTGAGTTAAGTTTCTTTAATAAACTTGGACATGTAGAGAAAGTTGAGATCTTGAAGGGCATTGAAGAGATGAAGGACGGGCTTCGTGCTTTCCTGGTATGTTTCTAGACATATATCTTGTTTGTTTGCTTGTTTTGTCAGTCGTTCAGAGTGCTACAAAGGTAAACACGAGTTCTATCATAGGTAAAACGTGACAGGTGCATGGCCTTGTTTAGTTGAGTTGTGGTTGACTATTTTATTATCCGTAACAGGAATCTGCAGACTCATCAAAGCCAATTACTGCTGCTGATGTCCACCAGTTTTTTGATGAGATTAAGAATAAGCGTCGTCGTGTACAGTGAGTGTTTGTTTATCTTGGCCGTTCGAGGACGTGTTAGTCCAAGCTTTCGGACTCTTTAAGAGTTTGACTTGTGTTATCTAATGTTCGAACTAAAGCCTGCATCATACTTTATGGTATTTATATTACAATGCTCTACTTGTAATAACTTTTTTAACTTACTAGACTCGTTTCGGTTGGTCAAGTTAATTTGCATTTAACACATGCCTATAAGACTAGAGTTTCTAGCAACACAATTTTTTGTTTTTGGTTCATTTATTAAGAAGTCAATGCAGTTAAAATTTATACCGAGTTACTTTTTAGGGAATGCACCACTAATCAAAAGTGGGTTCCCCCTTAACACTCCCAGAGAAAGTCTTGTCATTCAAAAAGTTGTTTTTAACTCCTTTTTAATATACATTTACGAATTCTGGAGTCAAGCTTTTTATCTGGGTTTGGGAATTGAATATCGAGTTTGCTTTATATAATGGGAAACCAAACCAATCGTGAATTGCGGGATTCGATTTAATTACATTTCTAAGTCTAAATTCTAGTATGCTATCAAATCAATTGTAGTCGTATCTGGATCACGCTTGTTTGTGATATAGTTTTCTAATTTTGGGATTGAGTGCGTTGATATTAGTTTAGTATTTGATCTGAAAAGTTTAATTCAATTTCGAAAAACTGTATCGAGTGTCTGATTTTTAATAGGATTATACTGATCATATTTGTAGTTGATGATGGTTGATGTTAGATCTCGATAACCTCATGGATGAGAGAACATTTAAAGCATGATCAAACATAGGTGATCCAGTAACAAGATCTTGTAAAAAAATTGTCAATTTTAGGAATATTTGTGCTCATAATTTTCTTTTCTATCCTCACGCACTCGTTGTGTTGTGCATCACAACCATCAATCCCAGAATTGCAACAAAAATCTCGCGACAAAACTTGAGTACTTGAAAAGTTTCAACAAAATTCAAGTTATCTTCTGCTAAGAAAGCATATTCAATCACAATAGCTTCTAGTCATCGATCGAGGTGTAGAGATGGTCTTGCCAAAATTGATGATGGTGACAATGCATCAAAGGTTGTTCAGTGTTCCTGGCGAAGCAATGGATGGGATGCTCATTGAATGAAAGCTGCAATGTTTGAACTGAAATTTGAATGACTACCTTGTCAACGACCATTGCCCAAACTTGCTTTTCCTAACATTTCAGAAAAAAATAAGATGATATTTTTCTTTATTTTCACTTTATATTAAATAAAATATATAAATCGTTTTTTTTTTGCTTTTTTTTTCTTTTAATTTCTTTCCTAAATTAAAACATAAGGTAGGACAATACACCAACTTAACCTGATTTGCGTCGGCTTATAAACCTGGATATACACGCATTTTACTCCTGCATTCTTATTTTATTATTGTTTTTTTTATCTTTTTTACAATACTATCCTTTATAAAATGGGTAATTTGTTTTAAAAAGAGCTTAGTCAACAACTGTTTCTCAAACCCATGTGAACAAAGACAACCGATCTCCAGCAAGAATTGACAACTGAATTTCGACGGTCATCAATGAGGCCACCGTAGCATCTACTCCCTTCCGCTTAATAACATACTGAGCTGGACCTTCCCCTAGGTGTAGACGATGCCAAACGTTCAATATTTATTAAATTCACTTTTTAATTATAACGTTTTGAAATTCATTTTCCCATTTGACCAAAAACAAATTCAAACAAAACTTTTACTTCCTCACAATTCGATAAATAACATAATGCATGTATGGCTCCGAGTCTGAAACGCACGTTTACAATAAAATTCTCGTAAACACTTTTAAAATGAATCGGAAGCATGCATTCTGAACTTCACAACTTTACTCATGTCCATTATGTGGAATCAAAATAAAAGTATAATTGTAACTAATTTCAAATTTATTCATCTAATTTACCAATTTAATTCTTATATCCTTTTTCTTTTCGTACAATATTATGTCCGTTACTGATACGAGGAGCTTATGGGAATGATATCTGGTTGAGTAATTAGTGGTCACTGTGTTCTGGAGAAGTTGTGGAGACTGCGATTTTGAAGTGGGGTAAGCTAAATCTCTGGTCCAGATCTGCCTATTGACTGAACTCAACACGAACATTAACTTTGTCAAGGGACATTTTAAGGCAGAGACAAGAGTAGGTTTTCTGAATCCTATCCGCGTCATGAATAGGATTTTCTGCATGTGTTTCTATAGTTTATACTATGATCAAATATATTAAATTTAACTAGTCATATCTCACCAAACCTTAGAGCTGTCATTTGGCCATATATGTTTTTCTTTACTCATTAAACAAATTAAAGTTTAAAAATTATCAAGCAAATTATTTAAAGAAAATATATGGATTTAACAAATCATAAGGTTTAGACAATTTTAACCGATTGTTTCAAAAAATTACTGGAAAAGTATTACTTGTTTCTACAATAATCAAATAAAAAATTGTATACTAGTTTTTGTGTTTACTTTTTATTTATCATTTATTACATGTCATAATAATAATAACAGATATTAACAAAATAAAACATTATACAAATATTACGTGTATCACTTCTCAAACTATAATTGGAGTTGCACACGATAATCATCGGCATTAATGTGGGATGGAATGTAGTGATTTATTTGGGATCTAGAAGCTGGTTTAGAAATACTGTGCTTTACTGTTCTTCTAAGTATGATCCAATAAATCCAGTGAAAAGAATAGTAAAATTTAAATTAAAAAGGATCCATATGAATAGTTTGTGAATAGTTTTTCCAGTCCTAACTGCTAGAACGTAATTAGAAAGAATGTTCCTGTCGCTTTGTGGAGGCTTTTGATTTCATTTTGGTTCTTGCCACTGACTGCGGGTTGGTATGAGTGAAAATGAAGTAAGAAAAGATGAAAGAAATGAATGAAATTTGAAGAGAATGGACATAAATCACGCCTTATAAATGTTTAGGGTGAGATATAGAATTGCACAGTACACTTGGAACAGTTTACAGAAGGAGGGGTAGAGAGAGAAAATCAACCTTCCGACAAATTGGTTCTGCAGACAAATAAATAATTTCAATGTCAACGTCACCGCCACCCAATTGCAACCCCAATTATTGAGTTTATTTATTTACATTACGTTTTCTGGAGTGAAACTTTGACAAATGGGAAAACAATAATGATAATAATAACAAATGTTAAAAGAGAGACCAGACTATTAATTTAACATAAATAAAATAACGTAACGCGTCACTCTTTCAGCAGAAAGAAAACAAGATGAATATGCATATAAATATATACAAGATTTTGGCTAGAGTCTAGTGTCTACAAAATATCCGTGAACCCTATTCGCTCAGAATCATTGAACCAGATTTTTCTTAATTTGTTAAATACCCTTTTGAAGTTTGTTTCATTAGGCTCCTACATTGTAGTAGTTATTTGGAATCTCTCAAGAAGCTTGCAGATTCAAAATCAAGGCCAAACTTGCAAGACTTAAAATCTAGCATAGCAAAGTAGGTAGCAATAATTTCCAGAATCATGGGGAACTGCATGGAGACATACACTATAGGGCAACAAAATCATGCAGAGGAGAAGCAGCAGCAACAACAACAGCAGCAAGATGAAGAAGGAGGAAGATCAAGAAGATTTGTGAAGGTGGATGGTAATGAAGGGAAGAATGGTCTAAGCATGAAAGTTGTGCTGACAAAGGAGGAGCTGAAATGGCTTATACTTAAACTGAAGGAGAAAGGAGGAATGAGGGTGGAGGAAATGGTGGCAGAGATAGAAAGAGGGAGAGAAGAAAAAGTTGAGGGATGGAAACCTTCTCTTGATAGCATCATGGAGGCTCCTGAAATGCTTGAGATGGACACCACACCCAAATCATCATTTTCTTAGCCTTAGACACACCACAACTTCTTCTCTGCTTCTTTTCTTCTTATTTTCTTCTCTTTTTTTTGAATGAGTAGTGAGATCTACGTTTGTGTAAATCTTGAGCAATGAGATAATCAGGTAAATTCAACTGTGTTTTTTCTTTTCAGTATATGTTGTAGAAAAAAATCTTGAATGAGAATACAAGAGTTATTATTAGTAATAATAAATGTCTTATCAGTCGAACACATATTAAAGAGATTAGTTAAATTTTATATATCCTTAAATATTGATCGTACAAGATCTTTTGTTAATTGTGTGATGTATATAATATTTAATTAGGGATGATAATTTCTAAAATAAGGTTTATAATTGAATCCTTCGATTTTTTTCTTTATATATATATAAAGTAAAAATCTCGTATATTAATATAAGTAATTACAAGTTGTATCAAACATGAAATACAACAGTACAACAATCTGAAACATAAAGAGGCCGATTAAGGTTTTTATAGCAAAAATATTCATACATAAAATTTATCCTTAAAAAACTCTGATGATGTTCTTAGTATTAAAGAAAATTTTATATGCACGGTCTGAATTTGAAATATTTTCTTTGAAATATTTACTAAAATAAAATTAACTCATTCAGCAACATATATTTGTAAAGAAGAGATATAAGAAGAATGTTCAAATTTTTTATGTTAGTTTATAGAGTAAAGTTTATATATCGATTAGATATAGTAAATTCGTCTGATTCGACAGGTATTTGTAGATGAATGATTTTAAAGAAATTTTATATCGACTGTCTCAATTTATAATGTTTACTAAAATAAAATCGTCTGATTTAATAGGTATTTGTGAAGGAGATATTAAAAGAAAATTCACATTTACCAAACTATATTTATAGAAGATAATAAATTAAAATATTATCTTAAAATCCAATTAAAATTATGTAATAATGCTCATCACAGCTTCATTTTTTAGAATTTCAAAATACTAAAATAACTATTCATAATAATGCTACTATTGAAACAATTGTGGTTTAGTAATTTTAAGAAATAAGGATTTAAATTTGACATTGTCACATTACTTTGTACAGAATTATCATAAAAGTGGATGATTTAATTTATAATTATACGATGATTTATAATTAAATACTAGCAAATAAGGCTTTTTTTTTTCGTCTTCTTTTATATGAAACTTCATAATATCATGAAATTCTAATTATTCTAAACTTCTTGTATTTGAGTAATTAAAAATATATTTGTAATAGTTTTTAATGCTTTATTAATACAAAGACAGTAATTATCAGGCTTTAAAAAAATCTGCTCTAGGCTTAAGAAAAAAAGGCTTCAGTAAGATCAATAGAAACTGATATGGGCCTTAAACTTTGTAAACACATTAAACTCTTTTAAACAATTTTTTTTTTTTTTATAACCATGATATATATATATATATATATATTTGTTTTTGGTGTTTATAGTCTTGTATTATTATTTATATATATTTTTGGTAAATATTATTTTAGAATATGCAGCACCAGAAAACTAGTATGCAAATGATAATAATACTTTAGACATATATTTTTCAACGAAGTGTTCTTTTTATATAATAAAATTTAAAAATAGAGATTTGTAATTAATATATCTGCATCTAATCTATCTGTTTTGGAAGAAAGAAAAAAAGTGTAAAACATGAATAATGTGAGTGCAATAAGGTTAGGGATGAGAAATTGAAACGTAATAAATGCTAATAATAATTCTGAACCAATAAGTTAGATGGGGTAGATGGAATTTAAGCCGTGGCCATTAATGATAGGACAAACACATGGACATGGGTGATGAATTCAAACTTGAAAACTTGCACCTTCTTTATTTCGTGTGGAGAAAGAAAGGATCCATAAAAACAACTTCAACTCCATTCAAATTCACACTCTGCCATTTCAATACAACCATGTTTTCTAACACAGACCATTTATTATTCCAGCACTTTCAGTACACAAATTTCGCTTTTGTTTGTTTAATGAAGAAATGCCACTAGTAATGTTCTGTTGTTAGACATTATTATTAGAATCAGATGCATGAAAAATCAATTCAATCAAGCTAAATCACGAACACTCTAATCAGAATTTGTCAGTTTTAATTTATATACTGTAGATATTGCACTGCCGTCTAATAAATTATTTATGTATCTTGTTACAACCAAATTATAAGTTGTGGAAACTGATATGTGAATAACGTGTCCATTTATCATTCATTGCTCGCAGTTTTCTGGTCAATGCAAATTTGTCTTACTTATCGTGAAGGTAATTCAAGAAAATGTTGTTTTCATTGTATTGGTAATTTTCTCTATTCTGTAACATTGAACAATTCAGTTTAGAATTCAAATTTTGTGTTTGAGGGTAATAATGTTAAAAACGTTTATGATCCAGGTTTCATGTATGTTACTAAAGCCAATAAACAAGAGAGAAAACTGAGTGAAGATAAAGAAAAATGAAAGAAGAAAACATAAAAGAACCCGCAGAAAAATTCACAATGGGTTCCAACTTCCAATCCAATACCTTAATATACATACCATCTTAGAAAAACACCAAAGTTCATGAAAAGAAGAGAAAAATACACAACTAAAACTAGAACTGTATATGAAAAAGCTTATTTTACAAAAAGTTACAGAAAAAGTTTATCAACCCAACCATAATAACTGACTCCTATTAATGCATTCTCTTTCACTAATTTGTACAGAAGGATATATAGAACTAACAAAAGTCTTATGTAATCTCAGTAAATTCACTACCATACATAATTGCATGGCATGAATTTGCTGCATAATATATATATTCTCTGTGATGGTCTTGTCGTTCCTCAGAAAAAATGCATGATTAAAGTTGAGAATTTAAAACACTTCCTACTTATATATAGTTTCTGAATCTCACTGATATATTGAGATACGAGTAAGACCTTGAGAAATATAATGGATGGTTCATCATGGGTGTAAAGTTGACATAACCCTAACTCGATTTGCTGGGATTGTTACAAGCTCACGTGCAACATCTTTGAATTCGAGAATCCCTCCTTCTTTGCATTTTGACAGCAATCGAGCTGCTTCTTCCTTTGTCATCTTTACCTTCACTCGAATCCCTTCTTTTCCTCCTGATTCATTATCACTCACCAACTTCTTCTCTTTGTTATCTTCTCCAAAAATGGAAGCCTCTGAATCTGCAAAACGGACAGTTTTCTTCACTGCTTTGCTTGGAGCTGAGGATTTCTTCTTGGTAATTAACTCATCCCTGTACACTGCCTCTGAGACTTTGAATTGTTGTTCTACTTTTCTATTGAGGCACGCAAACATGGTGTGCATCATGTTTAAGATGCGTGTGGTGCGTAGCAGAGAGAGATTGAAGAAAGTTATCTACTGAAAGGAGTGGAAGAGTGGATTAATTTATAGTCATTTACAACACCATGATCAACGTCACCCTTCAACTTTTTTGTATATTTTTTGTAAAAACTAATAAATTTATTATTGATAAACCAATTAGATAAAAAAATCAATTATTAATATCTTTGATATATTTATAATATATTTATGAAATATGATAATAGAGAAATTAATTATTGAAATAATAATTGGGAATGAGTGAAATGAAGAAAAGTGTAAAAATATTTGAGTAACTTTTTTGAAGAATAAAATAAAATAGAGAAAGTATTGCATTAATATATGACTAATTTTCTGAAATGTTTGGAGTCAATGGAGAGAAAGGTCATGCATGTGCCAATATTACTGAAACTTTTCTATGATTGAGTCTCATTATATGGCCCCTCCACCATCTTCTTTTCTACTAAAGATACAAACCTAGGCTCCACTTGCATATCATAATTGGTTCCACAGTTTTTGAACATTTTTGGGGAGAATTCTTGTAAGCATGTTCCATATAAATTTGGTATTTCCTTCAGAAAACAAAGTAGGGTCTGTGACAGACATTGATGTGAAACAGATAAACACCCCCACAATGAAACGGTCAAAAAACTCAATGTACTTTTGGCTTTTGCATTGATCACTTGATGCCTGGTAAATTGAACATCTTGCCACCTCCCTAGTGTAGCTGTTTTGGCCAGTTCAAGAGAGTGACATATCTTTCTGGCTCATCAACTCTTCATCTAATCCTCTATTCCACAATGAATGTGATGTTTAAGGCCCTATTTTCACCACTTCCCATTTGCTTACTTAGTTATCGTGTAAGACTCGTTCAACATAAATTATGTTTCAAGTTACAATTCAAGATGGATGGGGAACTATGTTGGTGTCAGCAAAATTGAAATTGGATAAGTTGTATTTATACATGGGACTGTGGGGGTTATGGTAGGGTTACCACATCATAACTTTTGTGCAGAAACAACTGTGTTTAGACATGGGGCTGTTGGACTTATGGTATGGGGTGCCCCACATATTAAGGATCTCTTTTCCTTCCTTAATCAGTGTGCAGAAACAAAATGATGGCTTCAGAGAGTGGAAATTGGTGACCTAGAAATTGGCAAAACTTCCATTCGTGAAAATTCTGGAACGTATTAAAAACTCATCTATAAATTGGTATATTAAAATCTGTTTTTACTTGAAAAAAGTGTGCTTTTGAATACTTTTTGTATCTGGTTCTGTCTTGGGACCCCAGAAAGTGAAAGAATGAATGAGTCATTAGAAATTATGGAACACGGTTTGGATTAAATAGGGCCACGCGAGACCAAGTCAAAACGTTGGGTTTTAAGAGCATAGTTAGCTTAAGTTGTCACTCATAAATCCGCTTCGCGTCACATTTTTTTTTGGGACTAAGTGTTTGCTTAATATATATATATATATATATATATATATATAACAGTTATTAAAATATTACAATAAATTATAAAATATTGTGTAAAAAAGTGTTAAAATAATAAAAAATTGTGTAAAAAAAATTAAAAATCATTTTTGTATTGAAAGATATAAATAAGATAAAATAATTGTATTAATTATTTGAAAGGTAGTTTTTGTTATTCATATTAATTTTAGTCTATTTTAGCAAGAATTTTCTTATAAAATATCTGTAGCTTTTTTATTTTTTAATATATTTTGCATTCATCTGTATTTTAAAGTTTCTTCATATATATATATATATATATATATATTTTTTTTTTTTCTTGAAATAATTTTATTGAAATAGTTTAAATTTTTTAAGAAATCAATAGGTAGAAGATAATCAATTTGGATTTTTTTTAAGATAAAAATTGCATTGTCGCGGAACCAAAACTATACATTATGTTGACAATAAGTGTTCATAGTATATGCAAGATTCTTCATGCAATAAATTATAGTTTTTTTCTTTTTTCTTTTTTCTTTTTACATTTTATTTATAAAAAAGTAAATTTGATAAATTTCTTAACTAAGACAAAAGACTTGATTTCCTAATAAAGAATATCAAAATGAAAAAAAATTATAATCCAAAACCAAAGTCATTACAGATCAAAGAATTATTATAAATAGATATCAATAATTTAAATATATCAATATATTCATTTAATAATACATAAATTTTATTTAATATTATAATATACTTTTAATATAAAAATATTCCTCATCAATGAACTAATTTAACGTTTTCAATTTTAAATTTAATCAAAATATAGTCATATAAAAAAAAAATCAAAGTAAAGTATAACTAAAAATTCACATATAACAAGACTCTAACTATTCAATTTTTTTTTTTTTTAGAATTTATCATTTTTTGTCAAAATAGCCATGCTATATATATATATGTGTGTGTGTTAATTTAAAAAATGAACCAAAAACTGATTTTCTAAATAATTATACCAGTAATTATAGATACGAAAAAAAAAAATCTATATTTTAAGCCTAAATTAACAGCAGTAAAACTTTAAAATCTGGTGAAAGGTGAAAGTTTGACGTTTGAATCACGAACTGTTCAAGTTATCCTTTTGGCCTACACAATCCTTCGTTTCGTTTGCGTCGGGAGCAATGGGTGCAGGTCATGCTATGAAAAGAATTCCTCGAATCAAGTTTCCTCAGAGACATCCCAAGCCCTCTGGTAATTAATTATTTTCGTTCCCTTTTCCTTTTTGTCGCTATTAACTATCCAATTCGTATTCGTTCAGATTTTACGATCACAAAGCATAAATTCAATTGCCATAACCTGCCTGCAATTTCTCGTTGACGCCTCATACGATTTGAATTTCGCTTCCGGAAAAAAAATCGGTTTCTTATCTTGATAAATTGCAGATTAAGTAAAATTTATCATTTAAGTTTTGCAATTAGATTTTGGGGCAGTTCCGTTTCTCTACCTCTTTTGGATGTATTGTTATGCCTTGCTTATGTTTTTATTTGCTGGATTTAATTGGAAATTATCTAACGTCTAGCTCTGTTCAACCAGAATTATAGTTGGTTGACAATCCTTTCGCATTAGAATTCTCCGATGTGAATGCCACCACAGCACATTCTTGAACCGTTCGATTTCTCCATCTAATTAAGTTTTTGGGAGTGTTGGTTTATGACGTCGTATCGGAGCCTCTGTGATGAAGAAGTCTAGATTTCAATTTTTGTTGTGCGTATTCCAATGTTTAGAACAATGTCATGCGTATTCCAATTTTTGCTTGCATAATAGTTGGATATTTGTGAAGACTGTTATATCAATTGTTGTTTAGTTTCCGTGTTGAGACAATGATTCAATTTTACAATTCTCTTTTAAATTTCATTGTAGGTTCTGCACCTGAGACTCAAGCTTTGTCTTCAACAACTGATGCCAATTTACCGTCCATTTTAAGTTCAAAAGCCTCAACCTCACAAGGAGGGAAGGCCTCTCTTCAGCCCCAAAGAACTCCCGTGTCCAATGAGGAGATTGAGGCAGTTTTGGTATGTAAAATCTCCTTGCAAGGTCATTCATATCTTCATATTACCATTGTCACCTTTGCATGTAGCCAAATGATTTTTTATTTTAGAAAGGTTAGATTCCTATTTGGTCCACCACTGACTTGAATCGCTATTAAAATGTGATCCTAATTAGACCTTTTACATGGCCTGTGGTTTTTTTTTTTTTTTTTCATTTTTTATTCCTTTTCTGAGATCATTCTAGCAATCTGCTTGAACATTTTCTTAATTTTTTGTGTGCTTGTGGCAGTTGGGCGGCTGGTTCTAACCGAGTATGTTCAAGGGAAAGACCATATATTGTGCACTCATTTTTGTAGGTCTAAAACTCGTTATCTAAAGTTGATGGTTCTTTATTGTTGCCAAGAACTGGCATAAACAATGCACCAATTTTAATTGTATATAGTTGATTACGCAAAGGATTAAGATTGTACCATGTTAATATCCCCCATTATTGAAATTGAATATTGACTAAAGGGAAAAGAAGTTTCAAGTTTTGGGTATCAAGTTAGTGCTTTTCATCTAAGGTATTGTGCGGTGGTTCGATAAGCGGAGAAGGCTACAGAAACTGCACTGACTTTTTGTCTAATTACCTCTGGCAAAATAAAAAGTCTAATTACCTCATACTATATCGTTTTGAATTTCTCTAGGCTCTGCCTTGGCTGTTATTGCACAACACAGCCAAGAAATACAAATTTCACTTTTACGCACTTCCATGTTTATAGGGGCGAGGTACCTCTAATAATT
This sequence comes from Macrotyloma uniflorum, assembly GCA_016859785.1. Taxonomy (NCBI): domain Eukaryota; kingdom Viridiplantae; phylum Streptophyta; class Magnoliopsida; order Fabales; family Fabaceae; genus Macrotyloma; species Macrotyloma uniflorum. The sequence goes on from BDMB01000002.1 coordinate 1,309,560, forward strand.
GTAATAATTGTAACTTTCTTGCAAGTTCTTGAAGTATACCAAAATCAAATATGATAAATGTTTGTAATATATTGTTAGCAAACTTAGTTACGTGTTGACACGAAAAATCATCCAAAAATAAAGCTATTAAAATAACTTTTGTATGAAAACAAAAAAACCTTTTAAATAACTTATCTTATCCATCTGGTTTGTTCATTCGAAAGTTATAATTTAGTTAGTTGAATATGGTACTTAGTGAATGGGTAATTTAATTTTTGAAATTATGAAATATTATTTCAGTTTTAAACGGTTATTTTAGTCTTTACAATTGATAAGCGGAAATTATTTCAATTTTTAAATTATAGTTAAAAATATAAAATTGTTTAAGCGTAATAGTTTTAAAATTAAAATGTTTACATGAGTTTTCAAATATTATCTATTTCTATTTTGATTTTTATATTTTTTTTTCTTGACTTTTAGTTTCTGAAAAAAAAAAATTACAGTTCCTGACAAATTTTAATTTTATTAGTAGATTCTTAAATTATTATTAATCTTTCTTATCCTAAAAATATTTTATCATATATTTTCATGGAATGATGACATGTTAATTTATCATACCTAATATGGTGATATAAAATAAGTACAAGTTAAATTTTTATTTCCGAACAAATTAAATAATTTTTATTTTATTTTTGTTACAAATTATTATTTTTTCTGTATTTTTAGTATTGAAATAAAAATCTGATAATATTTTGGAGATAACAAATTGTATTTAAATCAAATTAAAATAATATTTTTTTTATTTTAAAGATTAAAAAGCCAATTAATCACATTACCCTTAAACGACATAAAGCAAGTATTTGCAAAAGAGCATGGGATTGGGACGCACGAGTGTGGTGTCGTGTCGTGTCGTGTCTTGTGCAACAAGTTAACAACGAATGGACACAACACAAGTGTGTTTGGGTGAAACAGCTAAAATACTTGAACTACTGTGTAACCCAAAACAACACAACAACCCGTCCTTGTTTTGCGCTTTGGGTGAAATCCGTTGGCGTGTTACCCCCCTTCTCTCTTCTTCCTCGTACCAAGGTACCTTCTTTTCTCTCTCTTTTCCTATATTCTTAAATTTAATTCTTTTAATTAATTGATTTTTAAAACAATAACTTCATTTATCTTAGAAAAATCATTGGTTGCGCGGTTCTGACCCTTCGATCTTTTGTACGACTTGTTTAATTAATTAATTAATTAATTAGGATTCGAAGTTTCACTCTCTCTTCCCAACCTAAAATATAATATTTATTCATAATACACGAGTTTACCTTCGATCCTTGCTTGTTGAGATTTTGGTTTGAATCAGCAAATATGACATGAAATAGTTTGATCGTTGTGCTTGTCAGTTGCTTTCGATTTCCACCGTTCTTCGTAAGACTTTTTTTTTTTTTTTTTTTTTTATATTTCTATTTTTTGTTTCCGGGTGAAAGGGATATATTTTTTCCCTGTTCTTTAGTGTTTTTAATTCTGTTCAGTTGGTCAACGTGTTTGAGGATTATGGCAGATCACCCGGGGTATAACAATCGTTTTATGTAGTCTTTGCTTCAAACTATTTTAGGCGAGCACCATAATCCATATATTTTAGTCTGGGGAAATCGGTATTTTGCTTTTAAGATTGAAAATGTAGTCTTCTTAGCTTGTGTTAGTGTATAATGGAGGTGAAAACGTCTTGAAGTTTTGGCTATTTTTTTCCCATTTAATTTATGCATTTATTTATGTTTGGGAACGTCCTTGTATTATTCAAATTCTGGCCGGTGTATTATACTCACATGGTTTAATAAAAAGGAATTCGAGACTTTAAATTCAGTAAAACTGGCTTTTAATGTTTGTCTTAGTTAAGAAAAGTGATGCAAATGATGGCGTCAGTAGAGGACCCAATTCATACCTGATTTGGCGTTGTTAATGTATCACGATAATTCACTTATCATTACTGTCTTCCACTCTTCCTCTGATATGGATTTATTTTCGCTTCTTGCAGAAGGTCTCTTTAATGGATGATGTTCCTTGGGAGATAAAGGTTATCCCTAATCATTTTCTACTTCTAACATCTGGTCTTGAAACTCCTTCTATAACAAAACCTGGAACTTCTAAATCTTTTATGTATTTTATCCTGGTGGAAAAGGGGAAAGCAACCAATGATCAGAAATTCATCAGGAGTGTTTGATTCTATTTGAAACCAACCACTCAATATAGCTTACTTTAGGTCTCAGTCTGTGTACTTGAAGAACATTAAGGGTAGTTTCCATGTTGAATTTGTTTACTCTTCGAAGGCTGTCATGGAGCTCCAGTAGTGGTGGTCAGGAAAAGGTTTGCATTGAGAATGTTTTGTAAAGAGCCCCTTTTGTCAGTGGTGAATGCTTTGTTATATCTTACCTAGAAAAATTATATTTTGTAGGTTGTGCTAACAGCTGCTGAAGTAGAGTCACTTCGATCAGAACTTGCTGATTTAGAAGAGAGGGAAGCTCAATTGAAAGCTCGGTAAGTCTTTTGTAACTTTGGACAACTGTTGTCTTTTCTTTCTACAATGTAATCTGAGTTCTCATATAGCATTTTGCTTAGGTTACCTTTCTTCTTGTGTCAAGGTGTTTTTCTTTTGATCAGATAACCAAGGACATTGAATATAACTTAGCTAGGAATTCAGATGCTAGTCATAGGTTTGGAGTCTAGACATGTTTGATTACTTGGTTAGTAAGGATTAAATGAAGTTTAACTTTCTTTTTTCTCCATGTCACTCCTTAGTAGTGATTCTTCCTGCTATAATAGAGGCATCTACTCAATGTTGGAGTTGAAATTAGTAAATTACTACGTTGAACGACCTTGGAAATTCAGCACATAATCTTATCCCAATAATTTCCTCTGTTGTGGGGAACTGTTACATGCCTTAAGAGACATAAATGTTCTTTCTATATTAGTAATTTCTTAATCTTTTTGTTTCTCACAGGTTGGAAAATATTGATGAAACCTTGCGGTCAGCTCGGTTATCTGGCTATTTGTACATTCGAAAAGTACTTACTGAACAGCCTCCTTTGGTTTTGCTTCACATCAGTTTCTGCATCTATTTATTATTTACCTAAAGGCTTGGTATTAATTTGATTTTAGTTTTTCTCTATAGAGATGGGCAGCACTTCCAGGAGAACCTCCACCTATAGATGATACTGACATAGATGATTGGCTTCCTCGCTTTGTTGTTCTTCATGGTGCATGTCTGTACTTATATTTGTTGTCTACAGGTAATGTGGTTATTTATTTTTCTTTTCTCCTTCTTTTGCTACCAACTCCAATTTTTATGCAAAATTGTAGTTCTTGCTATACATTTATGATCTTGATTTAGATGATTGGCTTTCATTTCCAACTATTGATGAAGGGGGTAAATGACAGATCTAAGTCCTCATGACTCAACGCTTCTATCTGATATTGTTGAAATAGACCAACTACCGAGTCTTAAGCGTGGAGATGATGAGACGCTACACGCCTTTTATATTTTAACTCGTCATGGTTTACGATATGAATGCTCAAGCAGTTCTAAAATACAGGTGTGTATAAGTTAAGATATTTGTTATTTATAGTTAGTAATTATTATTACATTTTACTGTCTGAGTAAGTAGTAAATATTTTACATCTTTATTTTATCGATGATACTAATTAGAGGACGTATTTTCCTCCATGATTCCTCTTTCAGGTGGACTCGTGGTTATCAGCTTTACAGTCTGACTGCAAATTGGAATCTGATACATCAACGCCCAATGGTTCAATAGAGTTGTAACATATTTTTCTCCTTGTTTGGTGAATTTAAGATGGCTTGATGTCTTGAAAGCTAATGCGTAAATATGACACTAATGTCGTTTACATTGTTGTTTTTGTCGTACATACCATATAAGATAGCAGTAATCACACCATGTAAGATATCAGTAATTGAATAGTGACTGTGATTGTTTTGTCATTTTCAGTTCATTCCAGTACTAGGTTGACCCATTCGGTATAAAACTTTTAAACTTTGCAATTTTGGATCTTCCAAGTGTAGATATAGTTTTGAATAATGACGTAGAAATTGTTAGGCAAAGAATGGATGCAAAAAGTGAAAATTAAACAAACATGCTACCTCACCAAAACCTATCAAAACCTTTTCATCACTTACAGAAACTTAACTCTTTTAGGCAGAAAAATTTATGAAAATCGACACGTCAATTGGATTAGCTTACCTCTATCTGTCATGTCAAAGTTAGGGTAAGATGCATAGATCAACACCCCAGAGTTTGGTGTTTTGGGAGACCCTAGGCTTGAAGCTGAGAGTTTGTAAAGTCAGAGGAGTAATCCAGGGTTCAACTATATATATACACATTGCCAGGCTTGTTCTTAGAAACACAAAACTCTTTCAGCACCAACGTTGTATTAAAACAATAATAAATCAAATTAAGAACAGAAAAATTCAGAATAATAAAAATAATTAATAGGAATAATGTTTATAATTAAGATTTTGTCTTTTATGTATTGATACTCTAAAATAAACAAACAAAAAAACATTCTAATATGTAATATAAAATAGTTTTAATCTATTAAAATGACTTACACGCAATTAACATGTAGCGAATTAATATATTTGTTTGTAGAGTTTTACAGCAATTTCGTGGGAGGAATTTTACTGCAAGAAAAAAGCATAAATATAAAAGCAAATCAATGATTTGTGATAAAGAGATACAATAATTATTTTATATATTATCATTGTAAACATAATTTACTTTATCAATAAGTTAAAATTACTTAAATGATTTTTAAAGCTATTACAAAAATTAAAATTTTAGAAGTAAGTATTATAAAAAAGATACCTTGAAAATTAAATTATTTGTGTAATTTAAGTATATTTTTAATCTCACATTTCCTAAAGTTTAACAAAAAATTTCATTTAATGTATTTTTTTTTAATTTATAAAACAGTTTATCTATTTTGGGGAATAACAAAAATTAGCGGAAGAGAGAGGAATCATCCAAAAATAGAGAAGGAGAGTTGTGGTTAATATAACAATATTATGCCACATGTCACGTTTTAATTGGAGTGAGGTAATAATACACAAAAAAAGGCTTGGACCGAAGAGGGCCCAAATAGCAAATACCCATCTGTGTGAGGCACCGCCATCAGCGTCTACATAGCATAAAATATCGCACCCTCTTCCTTTGTCTTACCCTTTACCCTCGTTTTTTCTTTCTTCGCCCTTTTCTGTATCCTTTTCGTCACTTTTGAGTGCCAACCAAAACCCTAACAAACTTCGATTGCAACTCCACCTCTCACTTGTTCAAATCCGCCTTCGCAGAAGAGTAAGTCTCTCTTATCTAACCTTTCTCTTTTCTGCACACATCGCTTCTCATCCAAACTTGAAATCTCTCTTTACAATTTTTACAATCAATCGGATATATGTTTTGTTTTTCCTTTTATTATTAAAAATCCGTTACGGTAAGAAATTAAGAAAGGATGATAATCTTTTTAACCTTTGTGAAGAGTCATGGATGTGCAATTATTGATATTAGGGTTTTCTTTAGGGTGTAGTGGAGGAGGAGTTGATTGTTCTGTTTGCTCTGTTATTGACTTTCTGCGATTGAATTATCTGTTCAAGTTATTTAAGAATTCGGTAGGAGAATGTGTTGCTTGCTCATTTTCTGTATTTAGGTTGTTTTATTGATTCTTTTACCATATTTTTCCTCCTTGTGATGATTAATGTCTTGTGTATTTGTTGTTTCTTTACTATTTCTTGACAAATCCTGAATGAAATTCTTGACAAACCCTATTTTCTTTAATAACTCGTCTTGTTTCATAAACCTCTTCTGCTGGTTTTGTTGTTTGTTAATAATGTTAATAAGTTCTTATTTTATCCGTACAGTATTAAATGGCAGCCAAACCCCTTACTACCGAGGCAATTGCGCTTACAGAAAAGAAGATGGACATGACACTAGGTGTGCTTAATAGAACCTTTTGAATAATTTTTTTTTCTCATACTCTTCATGACATATCTAATATCCATCACCCTTTGATATTGATAGATGACATAATCAAAATGTCTAAAAATACGAAGAATAAGAAGCAGAGAAGGGTTCCGGTAAGTGTTTGTTCAAGAAAATGGTTTTCCACTTCCTTTTTATGTTGTTGCTTTGAAATATTCGTGGTAGTTACCATTTTACTCTCTTATACGCTTACAGAACAAAAGTCAGAAGTTTTCAAACAATTTCACTCAAGATAAGTCTTCAAAGGTCCAGCGTTATATGGAATCAAGATCTTCTCTTAGACAGGTGCGTTGGTTTATGAAAACGTTGTTATTTTTTAAGTTTCTTATATTATGCCTGTGTACTTGTCTCTCATTTTTTATTTTTAATACTTTTATCAGGGGGCTCTTGCAAAAAGAAGGTCTAATTTCCAGGGGAACCAATTTCCTGCTGCAGTTGAAGTTGCACGAAAAGCTGCTACTGCTCCTATGCGAAATAGAGTTCCTAACCATAATGGGGTGGCTAACTGGAATAAAACAAGGTATTTATTGTGCAGTCTTTTAACTGTGAACATTTAACATTGCATGATGTTATTGTGTTTGTGGCATTCTTAAATTGTAAAATTATTTTTGCAGGTAAAACATGGCCCAACTTAATGTGCCTTCCATATCTAAGATTTTTTTTCTCTGCAAAAGGAGCGAGTTTGACATCATGAATGTGAGCCAGCCATGTTTTGGGATTATGAATTGAATTTTGCATTATAATCTCATAAAACTATTGTGCAAACTCCTTCATTGTTTGAGTGGGTTATATTGAAAGTTACTAAGGACGTTCATGCTAGATAATTGGAGATATATTGGTTGAGTTAGCTGGTGAAGCAATGAATTACTAGTTAAATGGATGGTCCAGTGGAACACATTGCTAGAAAAGGTAGCTTAACACTAGTTTTCAAGTGTCTCATCCTAGTGCGGAGAAGAGTACTGCTGTACCGCCACTTGCACAAAATGTCAGGACAATTAATTGTCAATAGTTAGTGGCTGACTCAAGTGGAAAAAACAACTATGCATTATTTCAGTTGTTTAGAAGCAAGTGTAGTGATTGTGGCACTAAGTAACTAAGCATCTTTTTTTTTTTTTGAGAATAAACCATTTTGAATGGATGGGCTCATCTAGCATTACATGTATCACTCTCCTTTAGACTTCATCTTTCATTGTGAGAATTGCTACCTTTTCATTGGCTGTCACTATCCCTTGGGCTTGGGCTTTGGTTCTTGATGATCTATCTATTTGCTATAAAACTTCTCCACTTTGAAATGACTTTGGCTCTATCACCTGATGGTTTCTCCAAGTTAAGCTAATGCTGCAAGGATGCATGCACTGCTACGCAAATATGGGACTATTTTTTCAGTAGGGGCCCTCCATAAATTGCAACATGCTACTTTAATATTTTTGTGTTGACTGATTATTCTAAGTTTGTTAGTTTTTCAACCATTGGCCACATAATTGAAAAGATCACTGTTCATTCTGTGGGATTATGAAAAAAAATTGAGACAAAGAATCTGGATCTCTTCATGGGTTTGGCAATGAAGAAAACTTTTCGTGATTGGCAAACAAATAAATCAACAGGGAGTTCTTCTGGGTCTGGTAAACATCGTGAGGGTGTGGCGTTCAGTCTCTTAATATTTGTTTCCGGCTTTTTTAGTCCATTGCAGAGGTATCATGCAGTGGTTGCTGATGTGGAATTGCTATACTTGTCACCATGCAGATAAATTTTCTTGCTACTTTACACTGCTATTATATTTGTGGAAGTTTTAAATTCTTAAGTGCTCTATTTGCATACGACTGCCTCCATGGTAATATACAATTCTGGGCTAAGCAGCACGAGTTTTTGGGTGCTAGTACAATGCGAAGATGATGTTGCAACTGCTTGATTTCTGTGGAAAATCTGAAAGTCGTTCACTGACACTGAATTGTTCTTCAACTATGTGACCAGTGTTGTCTTTTTTCTTAAATTACTTTCTTCTTTCTTTGTAATTGGATATAGATAGAATCTGATGGTGAGTCACCCAACTTTTCTAGTAAGAGAGGTTATTGAGTGGGGTATGTTCCTATTGCAAAAGATAGTTCGTGGTGTTGGGCACCTTGATGTTACTCGCGATCTTGATGGAGTATTTTGAATGTTCTTTTGTTTTTCCACCTGGATTACCTTTTTTTTTTATCTCGGTGCAGATTTCGAGTTCCGGTAGGTCACAGAAGGGTTGCTAATGGAGGCTTTGCTGCGAAGGTAGTTTTATCTGTTTTTTAACTTGTATTCTGTATGTATGTTCGTGCTGTAATGTAAACTTGCTTTCATAAATTTATAGAAGCAACCGATTCCTTCACCTCAGAAGCAGAAGGAGAATGTGGATATAATGCCAAAGCATAAGCCTCAGACGCTGGATTCACTGTTTGCAAACATGAAGGAGCAAAGAATGAGAGTTCTGTCGAGGCAGAATAATGCTGTGCAGCGCAATGGAGGTGGAAATAGGAGGCTCCCATGGGGAAGAGGTCGATTTGGCAACTAAGGTGTTTAAGACTGGAAGGGGAATTTCATGGATGTATCGACTATTGAGCTTCTTTCTTGGCCTGCAGTGTCCGTACTCCTGGTTTTTTGGTGCAAGTGAAGAAATTCTTTATTCCGTTAGTTCGGAAAATATTTCGCACTTCCATTCAAATCTAGTTCATCGTTTGCCCGCCCATTGTATATTAAGTTTCGTCCATGGCATAATGTTTGACTTCGATTCTTGTTTGTGATCTGGTCTATGTATGGGGGGACACAGTATTCGTAGCAGTTTCAACTTAATTTGAGTATCCTATTTAGCCCCAGCAGGTTATGTGTACTTTTATAATGTTTAGTCACAAGTATATTATGCCCCTTGTTTTTGCTTTTAAAAGAAATGGTGATGATATGCATATAGAAAAAGTTTATTGGCAAAGAATGTTTGCGCAGATTCTTCCTTGTCTTTTGGCGGAACGTGGGAGTGTTTCAATTTTTGGTTTTAAATTTATGGCTCTGATAATTTTTCTATTTTTTCCTCTCTCGCCAATTATCTTTGTTCCATTTTATCCTTCTTCCCTCCTCCACTTATTCCCATCTCTCCCCCTTCCATTCCCTTCCTCCACCATCTCCTGCGCTCAATTAAGTTAGATTAATTTAATTACATATTTTTAAAAGTATTTTTTATGCTAAAATTTATAATTATAAAATATTTTTTTGGAATATTTTAAAAATGAATTTTATATTATTTAATATATGATGATTAAATAATTTGATATTTTAGAAAATATATATCTAGTTAGTATATAATCAAACAAATATTATTGTTTAATAATTTCGATCCTTAGTGAGTTTTGACTTTCATATATAAAATATTTCATACACTATATTAGATGAGATTGAGTTTCATCTGATAAAAAAATTAATTTAATTTATTAAATTATGTATACGAAGAGAGATATACTTTTTTAGTAAATATAAAATATTTATTTTTAATTTTTACTATTTAACTTTTTTTTTATAATCTAATCATTAAGACAAATTAATATTATAAATTATTAAATTATAAATAGTAGAAAGATAAAATAAAGGAAAAGTTTTAATTCTTAATACGTGTATATTTATTAAATGTGTATATATATATATAAAAAAAAAAAGTATATATTACGATGAGAAGAGTATTTATTACAATTATAATGAAAAATAAATATTTTATTAATTTTTTATTTATATTATTTCCTACTTTTTATTTTCTCTCTCCATCAATTTTTATTTTTTTTTCTATCGTACCTTTTTTTCAATTTGGTAAAATTTTCGTATGTGGAAAGAGGTATCACGTGCACTTTTTTTCAGTTGGTAACAAATTGTTCCATCACGTCCAACAAAACAGTTCATAAATAATTTTCAAGTGATAATGGAACAACTTCACAAGTATTTTGACTGTAACGTAGATGTCTCTTGTATCATTCGTGGCTCATTCTAAAGGAAGAAAACTTACAATATTGTTTTTGGGACAAACACAAACAATGACGTGAACAAAGGGAATCGCTTTTGTTGGAAACAAAGAGAAAAATGAGATAAGCTAATAGTGTTTTTGTCCGTGCTTTGGTACAAGTTCTTCTTTATGATGTTTTTCATTGTATTGCTCAATTAGTTATTAGCTATTAATGAAGGGTTACAAGTACTTTTTTTTTGTCAAAAGGGAAAAATTTGATAAAATCCCATTAAGAGAGGAATTTAATTTAGAAGAGTCATAGTCCTTATTGGTGTTTATCCTTATCAATGTTATTGATATTAAAATATCTTTAGTCTTTTAAAAGAAAATGCAGAAATGGTATTGAAATGGTTGAGTCCTCTAGAAACATTTCTATTTGTCCAATTCTGTGTGCCTGAATTTGTCAGTCACATCAAAGACTGGTCGAATTGCGTGGTAGACCCTCTCTCCTTAAACAACTCCCCCCACACTTTAATATACTTTTCATTCCTTTAAATTAAAATAATCTTACTATATTTGAATAAATTCACTAAATGATTTTTTTCATAAATAAAAAATAAGAAATAAAATGAAATTAATTTATAACTTCTCTTCTTCTTTTTTTTTTATTTGTTTCATTATTATTTTATACTTTCAATTTTATTTTACTTTTTAAATGAATTAATATTATATCTTTCGTCTATATAAAGGTGAGGTTAAATATTTCAATGAACGTTCAGTGATATAATGGAGAAGTTAAATTGATATCATTACAAATGGGTTATCATGCAATAAATTTATTATTCATTATTTTGTTGATTTCATTAACCATCATATCATATAGAAGAAATTTGATGCTGCAATGGAGTTTTCATCATTAACATGTATAAAAATTCACAGATCTATCAATATTTGACAAATTGTGATTTGTTTTGCTGCTGGGTCATTTCTTCGGACTATATTAATGCAGGTTTAATTAAATACTTTACCTTTTCAAAAAAATTCAGTTCAAAATAGTTGTTTAATAGCTAATGCAGTGGTTCGGTGAAGTCACATGATTAGGGTGGAATAAGAAAATGAGGTGGTTCAAATTTTTTATTGAATCATGGAGATTCAGAGGCACATTGAATCACACATGGTTTCGTAGGAGAGAAAGGGAAAAGTAGGAATGGATGCGACTCAAACCAAACCCATGCTCTCACATTTTTCAGGCTTTGTCTGTGAGAGAAAGAAGATGAAAGTGATGAGAGGAGGTGAAATCATAATAATGCTGGGTTGGGATGTGTCTGTGGAAAGTGCCCACAAAACATGTCATGGTTGTTCTGCATTTATTTAATGAACGAAAATGATATTTTGATGAGTAAATTCCAAATACAGATGAAGTTACAAGTCATTCGAATGCATGCGTGCATTCATACTCTCATCTCATCTCATCTCATTTTCACTCAATAACTGCTTCATTTATTTTCTTTACCTGCCAATTCAGTTACACAATTCATTACTAAAAAAATGCTTTACGTTACCAACTGAACAATCAAGTTTTCTTTTGATAAAAGTGGAGAAAGTTGCAAAACTTTGATTGTTACAATAGCAAAAAATTAGAACAAACCAGCTTTTTCTTTCTGGCATTCTGATATCTTCCTTATACATGTTAAATGAATTTTGCTACTAATACTTACTTCCAAGATTATCAGAAACTGTTGCATAAGTAATTGTAGAACTATTTCTATCTTTATCATTAATACTCAATAATATTACCACCTCCACCATCAATGCTATTATTACTGTTATTGGGAGGTATTAAATGTAAACATTATACATAAAAATACAGGTTTTATAATAAGGATTGATTGAAATGGAAATAATATATATATATATATTTTTTTTTTTTTTTTAATTTTTAAGAAATAAACAAGAAGATTCCTTTCATGATATTAAATTGAAAAATTGCTGAGAAAATTTCCACAATTTAAGGTTCTGTTATGAAATTTGAAAATTTGGTTTGCAGAAATTAAAATGTTGGATTTTTGAGGAAAAAACGCAAGGCATATCCTAGAGAAAAAATATGCAGTGAATAAATGCGGAAATTGGTTCGGAAATTGTTGACCAGCTCAAACCTAATTCTTTTAAAAGTCCATTAGAAAGCAGAGTAACGCCAACGCAAGAGGCAGAGCTAGCCACGTTCTCCACCACACCATCAATCTTCTCCTCACGCAAGTCAAACCTGCATTCGAACCGAGAGGTCTCAAACTTCATCCAACTTCCTATAAAAATTCTTTTTCCACTTTTCCTTCTCTTCTCCTCTGTCCATTTCTCGTTCCAATTTCGAACACTTCAGTTTCGTATTTACTCTGATTCTTCTCAGAAAGAGGAATTGTCACAGCCATGGCACAGAAGAGATTCATCATTGAAGTCGAGAAAGCGAAGGAGGCCACCGACGAAAGCCCATCCAGAGGACCTGTGTACCGTAGCCTCTTCGCTAAGAATGGATTCCCTGCTCCTATCGAAGGTCTCGATTGCTGCTGGGACGTTTTCCGGTGAGTTCCTCACTTCAATTTCACAACTCTTCCTTTTCTTATGCGTATTTCGATGCAAATGTCAGATCACTGAGCTCTACTTTTTTTCGTGGATATGTGATCTGGAATTGCTCTGTGAGACTTAACTGCAAAGCTTTTGCTGCTCGAGTAATCATCGTTGCTTTTTTACGTTAGCAATCAGAAGATATATTTCCTCTAGTTACTTATTAATCGGATGCGTTTATATTAATTTCTCGAATTAGTGTACCTACTTGTCATGCATAGCTCTCTGATCTGTATCGGAGTGTCGAGTTGGGTAGAATTTCGATTCGAGCTATCTATTTGGAGCAGTGAGATTATTAGTTTCGCTTTCTCCACTTTTTTTTTTAACAATGAATTAAATGTTGTTGGACTTTTGTGTGCTTGAAGAGAACTTCATATACTTTAACTTTACTTGATTTAGTAGCTATATTTGCACAAGAGCTTGTTTTATCTGTCTCTCTTTTTTTTTTCGATACTGTAATAAATGTTGTTGAACTTTTCATGTGCATGAAGACGACTTGAACATCCGGTTCAATTTTACTTGATTTGGGACTTGGTCCACGATATGTGTTGATCCAGATCTCTCTTACGTTCAATCGAACTTACGGCTTGTATTGATAAAATATTAGACAATTCAGTTCTGAGTCTGTTGTACTTTTACAGAATGTCTGTTGAGAAATATCCAACAAGTCCCATGCTTGGGCGCCGGGAAATTGTGGTTGGGAAGGTGAAGTTTTGTCTATCGATTAAGTCTTGTGTTCTGGAGATTTTCTTGAAATTGTTTGACCAATTTTGGCTTTTAACTGACTTGAATGCTCATTTCATTTTTGTGACTCTATAGCCAGGCAAGTACAAGTGGCTAACATACAAAGAAGTATATGACCAGGTGATTAAACTTGGGAATTCCATCCGCAGCTGTGGCTACGGAGAAGTAAGTCAGCTATATCTTTCTTACCAAAAAGTGAAGCATTTTTCCCTGTTGTTTCGGTAGTATTACTAGGTTATTCCAAATACTTGGATTCGCAGTACATGTCGTGTTGTTCACTTGTTCATTATTTACAAACAAGACTCATGTGTAATTAACATGGTTTCATACCTTTGACCAATTTCAAATGCCCCATGTTCTTGATAATAAAGTTTTCAAACTTTCTAGTTATCTCTTAAACTCATAAGAGTTTAAAATCCTAGGTAAAGAAAACGAGTTAACTCTACCAAAGAGTAAACTCGGATGAATTCCTTAAGAGTTTGAAATTAATGTAGTTTTTGCGCTTCATTGACCACACTGACAATATTTTATTAGGACTCAAACTATTTGAAGAAATTAGTTCCTTTTAAATGTTTTCACTTTAAGAACTTATGTTTTTATGAATTTATTTGTGGTTTGATTATTTATTACGTTTAATCTTATTTAACACTAATGTACTATCATACTTTATTATTGTGGTCTACTTTTCTTTATCATCAAGTTGAAATATTGAATTGTTGTGTTAAAAGTATTATGTTATCATATATTTCATCAATAGATTTTTTAATATTATTTTTATATTAGGTAACTCTTATGAGTTTACAATTTGAGTTTACAAAATTTTTACGAATTTATGTAGATTTTCGAGTTTGACAACCTTGTTTTATAATGTTGCTATTTGCTTGAGCATGGATTGTTGGAAATCTCAAATTAACTAGTTATTTTATTACCGAAATAGTTTGTTAATTGGAGGGCAACTAATCATCTTATTAGTTAGTTTTTGGAATTGTTGTTGGGTCAATTGGGTTACCCAATTAATTGATAGTTATCAAACCATTCATCGATGTTCAGTCTTGTAAACTTTATGCTCTAGATGTTCAACCTTCAATGTTATGGGTGTTTAGTTCGCTGGAGATCATATTTTGACTAGTGATAAGATTAAAATAGTGTCTAGGTAGGGGTAACTCATACTAGCTTATCCTATAGGCTAGATTGAGATTCATTTTGGTCGAAATCCAAATTTTAAGATATATCTCAGTATTGAATCGGAAACATGGCTTCATGAGTTCAACTGCTTAGCTTATGGGAGATTCCCTTCTGCACCTAAGTTTGCATAATGCATCCTCATTTATACGTTTTTGATATTTTATTTTTGCGTATCATAATATTATGTTTTCGAGCATTTTGTTCTTTTGAACTTAATTCATATATTACTGGTTTGCAGGGTGTAAAATGTGGTATTTATGGTGCCAATTCTTCAGAATGGATTATGAGCATGGAGGTGAAATTTATTTTGGATTTTCTTCCCCTCTGTTCTCTTCTGAGTTTTTAACATCTTAATTTTGCTGGTCACTGGTCAGTAGTCACTGTATATGATTGAGTTTTCTGCAGTATTCATATGTTGACGTTGCTTATATTTTGTGCCCGAGTATTGATTATTATTTCTATGTCTACTTTGTTCTTTCTTTGGTATTGGATTTTTTATTTCTAATTGAGCTTAAAGGAGAATAAGGTATTTCTTGATTGAAGTTTCATATCTTATATTGAATATCTACTCTCTGCAGAGAGTTCCACTTCTTTAATTATTTCTCTATGCTTATGTTTTGTCAGGGATGGGTATCCCCGTTCACCTTACAATAATGTTTCTGAACTAGCTTCTTTCACTAAATAGTTTTTTTACATATTGGAAAATAATTGCAGGCCTGCAATGCTCATGGACTCTATTGTGTTCCTTTATATGATACCTTGGGTATGTTCACTGCTTCAATATCATGTTTCTACACCATGGTGACACTTATATTCAACTGCAATCAAAATTTGATTTCCATATTACTATCAAGGAACAATAATCTCAAAAGCTTTGATGTTCTGTGAAAAGTTGCAACATTGGTAGCCATGTGACATTTTTCTGTAACTTTTAACCAACAAATATCAAGTTCACTAATTTACGAACTTTTTAAAAACTTATATACAATATTACTTATTTTTGAAAAATTATGTAAGTTCTTAATTCAAATATCTATCAAAAAATTGTGTCTATTTTGTAATTTTTTTTTTTTATATACTTTGTAATTTTTCTCAACAAATAAGTAAGTTCAATAATTTGTACCCTTTTGATTTCTCACCTAATTTATGAACGAAGTCCTTTTGAAAAATAATGTAAGTAAAAAACTTAAACTGACATCTTTCATTTACCTAAATTCTGATAACTTTTCTAACAGAAATTATATTTCTTTTGCTTAAAATAATTTACTGTAATACAGTAAATTCAAATGGTGCATAAACAATATCCCATTTTACAGTTATTTGTTTTTCAAATTCTAAACTTGTAATTAATTATCATTTGCTTTGACACTCTCATTCGCATGACATAGGTGCTGGAGCTGTAGAGTTTATTATATGCCATGCAGAAGTCTCAATTGCATTTGCAGAAGAAAAGAAGATACCCGAGGTTCTCCTATTGAAATGCTTTGTTTTGTAGCAGTTTAATTGTTAGGAATGATTAGAGGGTTGTGTAGAATCTTTATGTAAATAGTCAGTCTGACCCATATACTTGTCTTTGAAACTTTTCAGCTATTGAAGACATTTCCAAATGCAGCGAAGTATCTCAAGAGTAAGTTTTGTCGATTCTCTCTTTTCTTTCCTAAAATGCTTATGCTTTAGAAAGAATCATTTATATTTATCTTTGTTACAGCAATTGTAAGCTTTGGAAATGTTACCCCTGAACAAAAGGAAGAAGTTGAGAAGTTTGGGTTGGCAATATATTCGTGGGATGAATTTTTACAAGTGGTGGGTTATTCATTTCATATACTATTACTCCTTTTCTAAAAGTTGTTAAATAGAAATGAAAGCACTCCTTTTACAATTACTTGGTATTAATTATAATTACTACACAGAAAAAATAAATTGTATCACAAGCTTGATCCACCTGCAGTTTGCATAATAACATACATAGAAAACAATTAATGAATATAACTTTTTGCGCAATGGAAATGAAAAATAAGAATGATATCTTGTAAATAGAAACTAGTGGATTATTTGTTCGGGCTAATTTCTATAGTTACATATACATCCACAATTATTTTTCTAGTTAATATTAGTCATGCCTGTAGGAAGTAATCATTTCTTTCACCTCCTTGGTATTTTTGTGGTTCCCATTCCTAATTCAATTTTTAATATCTAACACAGGGTCAAAATCAGAGTTATGATCTTCCTATAAAGAAAAAGAGTGACATCTGTACAATAATGTATACTAGTGGAACTACTGGTGACCCCAAGGGAGTGTTGATATCAAATGAGAGTATTATTACTCTCTTAGCTGGGGTTAAGCGACTGTTGGAGAGTGTCAATGAACAAGTATGTCGTTTTCTTTCACAACTCCTGCACTATATTCGGAAATACATGGAATTCTCAATATGCAATTTCATTTTACATTTGTGGAAACCTAATGCTTGGCTATCCTTTCTTTGACTCTGATAGTCTCCCCTTCTTTTTCCTTCTTTGCAGTTGACTGAGAAGGATGTATATATATCATACCTTCCTCTTGCACATATCTTTGATAGGGTCATTGAGGAAGCATTCATATGGCATGGTGCTTCAATAGGTTTCTGGCGTGGGGTGAGTATCTGTCATTTCAGAATGGAGATTTAATATGATAATTGAAACTTTGGATTTGGAATATGACCATCATTTACACAATGGCTGTAGGATGTCAAATTGTTAATTGAAGATATTGGGGAACTAAAACCAACTATTTTCTGTGCTGTTCCCCGTGTGCTTGATAGAGTGTACTCAGGTAAACTCTTGAAATTTCTCGTGATTGTTGACAGTTTGATGATCTTCCCATCATCATATAGTGTTGATGGGTAAATTTTTATTTCAGTAGACAAAGCTTTTCTACAAATTATATCACCATTTTGCTTCCCCCCCCCATCATCCCAACTGGGAGAAATTTAACCTCCATCTGGTACACAGGTTTGACCCAGAAGATTTCTTCTGGGGGCTTTTTGAAGAAGACATTATTCAACGTTGCTTATTCATAGTAAGTGCTGCTTTTGTAAATAATACTTGAGTCTGGGTGAAATCACTATGAACCTGCATAGAAACTGTCATGGATTCTCTGTAAGATATTAAGAACTAAGATTGTTCTCAATTGAATTCACTTACAAATTAATATTAGTTTTTATTATATTGTATCTAAATCTCTGGTGGCTTCTCAATGGACTCTTCAATGTTTGACTTAAATTACTTTATGATAATTAGCTCTGCAATATTCTAATAATGCAAATTCTGAAATTTGATTGCAGTAAGCTGAATAACATGAAGAGAGGGCTTACACATGAAGAGGCATCCCCTATTTGTGATAAAATTGTATTTGAGAAGGTAGTAAAATATATAAATTAGAACTCCGCAGCCACTAAGTATTGCAAGATTTAGTTTTGCTAATCATGGTTTTGCTGCTTGATCAGGTAAAGCAGGGTTTAGGAGGTAGAGTTCGTCTTATTTTGTCTGGAGCAGCACCTTTATCTGCACATGTGGAAGGTTATTTACGGGTGGTGACTTGTGCTCATGTCCTACAAGGATATGGTATACTCTTTTTAAATATGGAAATTAAACTTATACCACGCTATCATTTTTCAAAAAATCATGTTATCAATTCGATTTCTTCCATGTGATGGTGACACAAACAACATATGCTCTTAGCTGAAATTTATTTTTCATCAAAGAAAATAGTAGTATTTTATTTTTACTCGAGGATTCCATGTCTTATAATATTTTTAAGGAGTATTTGTTGCAGTTCAAAAGAAAACTAGAAAGAGTGGAGCCAGTTTTAAAATTGTTCGCTTCTTTTATTATTCACTTAAAATTTTAGAAAGTTGTTGTTATTTGATAGCGTCGTAACAGGAATTCAAAAGAAAACCCAAAGTTGGTATAAAACTAACTACATATTTTTAAAGAAAGAGTTTCTTATTTTTCGTCTTTATCTATTAGTTCATTAGATATTTAACTTGTAAATGTTGACAGATTTACTTTAAGTGAATTTAAATTATGTCAATTTCTATACCACTTTCAATTCAAAACATTTCTAGCCATTTTAAATCTGTCATATTGCTATTAAAGTTGGATTTTTAAATACGTCAATAACATGTGTTTTGTTACTATTGTTTACTTACATGGTGTTCCTGTTAAAACGAGAATAGGCCTGACTGAAACCTGCGCGGGAACCTTTGTCTCATTACCAAATGAAATAGAAATGCTTGGAACAGTGGGCCCTCCTGTGCCAAATGTTGATGTTTGTCTAGAATCTGTTCCTGAAATGGGATATGATGCCCTAGCAAGCACACCAAGAGGAGAAATTTGTGTAAAGGGTAAAACCTTGTTTTCAGGGTACTACAAACGTGAAGACCTCACCAAAGAGGTTCTGATCGATGAATGGTTCCATACAGGTTATTTTATTATGCTTTCCAAAATTCAGGTTTATATAGATACTTTCTCATATTAGCTATTAGGTTTTAATTTTTCTTTTATTCACAAATGATACATTCGACAGGGGATATTGGGGAGTGGCAACCTAATGGAAGCATGAAAATTATTGATAGGAAGAAGAATATATTTAAACTTGCACAAGGAGAATATGTTGCTGTCGAAAACCTGGAGAACATTTATGGTCAAGTTTCATGTATTGAATCTGTAAGTCCTGAGAACCCTATTCCTTTTAATGGTTTTGCTGTCCTATCTTATAGCGAATTTATAGCTGATATCCAGTTGGAAAAATATGTAGAAGATTAGCAAATGTTACTCATATATACTACTGATCTCAATGGTTCGTGATAGAATTACAAAACGTTTGGACCAATCATCATGGGCAACTAATCCCCTGGCTCAGTTTGATATTTCTTATTACGAAGTTCAAACTAAACAGGCTGCAGACTGATCGTTAGTCTGCTTTAGTTTGTGCAGGCGTCCTACTTTTAGGCTTAGATATTTTCCTTTCATCCTTAAGCACATCCATATTTCTCTTTAACAATGGAAATTTTCACATCAGCAAATACCCTTATATGTTGGCCATAGTCCTATGTTCCCTGGTATTGGTGCATGTTGATCTATATTAGTGTTTACATTTCAGAATGTTCAGGAGGTAAGACTACTCCTGTTGCATGTATCTGTACAACTATTAGTTCTAACATCCAGACCTATAAATGAATAATGATGTCAAAATGTTTAGTCCAGTGCAAAAATAGAAACAAGGTTCTAAATAAGCTTCCTTTAATGCGCTGAAAATGTTCTGTTCCATGAAGATATAAACCTTTCTCTCCTCTATTTCAGATATGGGTTTATGGAAACAGTTTTGAGGCCTTCCTTGTTGCTGTTGTTAACCCCAGTAAGCAAGCACTTGAACATTGGGCACAAGAAAATGGTATATCTATGGACTTCAATTCTCTATGTGAAGATGCTAGAGCAAAAAGTTACATAATTGAAGAGCTCTCAAAGGTTGCAAAGGCAAAGAAGGTATTTTTTTTTTTTCATTTAGTTAACTTTTCTTATCATTATTTAAATTTGTTATATTTGGAGTATATATGTGTTTATGTGATAAAATTTTGCAACTATCGAGATTCTTTACAATTTACATATGATATACTTTTCAAATAGAAGAAAATAACTATTTTTGGGTAGTAATAATATTTAAAGTGAAATATTTTGTTTGGTCTTGCACTGATTTTAAATGATCGTCCTACCTGATAACATGTTTGTACAAGTAAATTTCCTGAAGTTATGTGGATGGTGAATATGTATTTGGCAGTTGAAAGGTTTCGAGTTTATAAAAGGAGTTTATCTTGACCCAATTCCATTTGACATGGAACGTGACCTTATCACTCCAACATATAAGAAGAAGAGGCCACAGTTGCTTAAATTTTACCAGGTACAAGTTTTCACATTCTCAGCATTTCATTTCACTTAATATCGAATAGAGTAGGTCTTAAAGTGGAACAGCCTTCATAAATGGAAGGTTTATCCCCCTCTTCCTTTCTTTACTCATAAACCGAACAAAAAATAAAAAAAGGTTCAGAAATCGTAGTCAGTTCCTATTCTGTTGATTGTATCAGTGTGATCAAAACAACATAGTCTTGTGGTTGTATAGTGTTTTTTGACCTGGCAATGATTCTGTGTCGGGGATGGTTGTTATTACTTCAGCCTATCCATTAATAGTTAAATGTCATTGCTTAAAAATGGGAAAGTGCACTTTAATAAACAATCCTATGTTACGCAATTTATGAGAAAATCCGGAACATGCATTTGTCGTCGAGTGACCACTTAAGCTATGAAATATGCATGTTCTAGAAGAAGTTAAGGTATTCTCATCTAAGTCGCAATTTATGTCCACACGCACATAATGCTTCTGCTCAAATGTTTATTCATAGTTATTATGTACAAGCAGATGTGAATCAGACATAAACACGGTAGCTGAATCCTATGCAATTTTGAATGTCTTTTGCGTCTGCTTAAATAAACACGCAAACGTGTATTGGATACACGCATGCTCGTGTATCTGTGTTGGCCTTCTGTAGAAATGAAAGGTCATTCAAACTGAGTGCTTAGCCTGTAGTTAGTTGCCAGCGTGAATAGTGTTACCGCTCTGCTTTCAAATGTAGTTTTCTAGCGTACCTTTTAATTTATGGGTTTCAGAGTCAAACCATTTTACCTTCTTAAGGCTCTTCTTAAAAGTACTGACTGCGGCATTTTTTTTGTCCGCAGAATGCCATTGACAACTTGTACAAGAGTGGAAAGTAAGCCACGCCTAAGACGTGCTATGGGAGTTGATGCCATGGAGACAATTTATTTTCAGCAAGTTCCTTGTATTGTTTCCCTTTGGTGCTGTATATACGATGATATAATGGATACCTCAATAGTATAAATGTCATTGTATTTATAATTTCGTCATATCATATTATCTATTATACCAATTATATCTCTCTTGTTTCTTTCTTTCTCTAGGCGTGTACTTGCATTTGGGTGTCCATGAATCCTTTTAGATATATGATTCATTTACAAATGGCTAATAATATGCCATGCGTAGCTTTAATTCAACTGCAGACACGAAATATTAAACTATTTTATACAAATTATTGGCACTATTTGACTATTACTTTGCAGCACGGGAAAATACTGTTTGGAACTATGTTGGGCAACTGTATTTCCTCTCATATGTAGATAGTGACATTTAAATAAGTTTTAATAAATTTTTATAGAAAAATGATTAAACACTTGCTCAATATATTAAAAATTACATTCCTGATTATAACTATATGATTTCGAAAAATGTAATATAATTCCATAAACCAAAGGTCTTCTAAATTGAGATAAGAGGCATCTGGAAAAAATAATGAGACGTTGGAGGATGAAACAAATCTTACACGTTAACGAAACTGTTGGTATGAATAAGTGGCAAGTGATGAAAGAGCCACGTGACGATATTTTTTGGGTGTATGACTATGCTCAATTCAATCCCCATCTTTTTATTTACTTTTCCAAAGCAATTTCGACTTTATGGATCACATTCACATCCCTTAAACCAGACAGACAACTCACTTACCACCGCCTTTCTGTCTACAACCCCCTTTCTTTTTTTTTTTTTTTCTCCCCCTCCCTTTACTTTACTATTTATTTTTGTTAGTCTTTATGCAATTAATCTACATTTATTTTTTGTCGCCAAATTCCCATACATGATTGTTACGAAAATCGAGGCCTATCGCTTGGTTCAATGAACTCGTTTAATTTCTAAATATTTTACTTTTTTTCTTTTTCATTATTAAAATAATATAAATTATTCTTTTCTCATTTTTATTTTAACTGTTTATCTAATTTGTAATTTATATTTATTGCAATGTAAAAATGAAAAAAAAATGTATTATTATTTTTCTTAATTTAAAAAAAAAAAACTCAAATAATACTTATTAAGAAAAAAAGGAAGTAAATGTCAAAGTGTCGGAATGTTTTTCGTACAACTATTTATAAGAAAAAATAAAAAATATATATAATTGAGAATTTCTTGAAAAATTAATTAAAAATATAGTTGAATTTATAATTAAACATTAATTTGTTGATGAAATTATTTAAAATTTGTAGTTGTATAAGTATCTATAAGGCGCCACGTATAAAGATAGGGATGCGATGGGTGGATGTTATTCTCTTATAATCGACGTTGGAAGCACAAGTGTAGGGTGGAGATTTGAGATGATGGGTGTGGTAAACTGAAGCGTATAGTTTGCTGAGAGGGGAAGAAAGCTAAAAATGGAAAAGAAAGTAAATAAAATGAAGCCGGCTTGCAGTGTATGCGATTGCGATACATGAACACCCCAATATCTGTTCATATCTACGTCACAACTCTAAACACATGCACTCTTACAAAACCAAACGTAACACAATTCATCACTCCTCAAATACATGGATTCCACCGATACTACAACCACCAACACCAAATCTAAACTAATCGAACGATGCTACGATCACTATCGAAAGAAGAGAAGACGTCCCTGCGAACTCGCTGTCCTCACCACCATGCAAAACTCCAACCCCCCCACCTCCTCCTCCGCCGCACACGGTTTCATATCCGTTATCGGCCGCCGCCGCGCAATGGAGGATGCCGTCATGGTCGTTCCCGGTTTGGTCGCCGCGGGCCAGCGCTGTGGCGGCTATGATTTCTTCGCCGTTTACGACGGCCACGGCGGGAAGCTCGTCGCCAACGCTTGCCGCGACAGGCTCCACGTGCTCTTAGCGGACGAGGTCAGGGAGAGCGCCGAGAAGGGATTGGATTGGGGCCAGGTCATGTGTTCGTGTTTCATGAAGATGGACAAGGAGATCGGAGTTGGTGGTGAGGGCGACGAGGCGCGCGACGTCGGTGGCGGCAACACGATGGGTTCCACCGCCGCGGTGGTGGTGATTGGGAAGGAGGAGATTGTGGTGGCGAATTGTGGAGACTCGAGGGCGGTGTTGTGCCGTGGCGGTGTAGCCGTGCCACTTTCACGTGATCACAAGGTGATGATGATTAATTAATTGTTTAAAGATATTTTATTATTATTCAGTTATTGGTTGTTTTCGTTGCTGTTACATGTTGTGTAGAGTAAGTTAGTGAATAGTTTTGGGGTTTGTTTCATTCTGTGGAATGTATATATGAATCAGCCTGATCGTCCAGATGAAAGAGAGAGGATAGAAGCCGCTGGTGGCAGAGTGATTAATTGGAACGGTAGTCGTGTTTTGGGAGTACTTGCTACTTCCAGATCCATTGGTAACTCTTTTTTCATCCATTACTTTTCTCCACCTATCTTCACACATTAAGAACAAGAAAGTTAGTATTTGAAGTGAATCCCCCTGTTTAAATAATCATGCATTACCAGAGTAACTCCTTATTTGAGGCAATTGACACAAACAGTGGTTTGATTTATGACTTTTTTATGGGAAATTCTGATTAGCTATTGCTAATTTTAGAAGGGATGATTAAAGGGTAGTGTAGAGTAGTGTTTTGTTTCCAAGTTGTGGGGATGTTGGTTTAACAGGGAGGATTTCACACGATGCAGGGGATCACTGCATGAAACCTTTTGTGATATCTCAACCAGAGACGAAAGTTTATGCACGAACAGAGTCAGATGAGTTTGTGGTAGTGGCGAGTGACGGATTATGGGATGTGGTGTCTAACAAGTTTGTTTGTGAGGTGGTACGAGGTTGCCTCCATGGGCAAATGAAGAGGAATTTGAAAGAGGAGTCAATTATAAGCTATGCAACCGAAGCTGCATCGATGTTAGCAGAGTTGGCTATGGCTCGTGGAAGCAAAGACAACATCAGTGTCATAGTCATCCAACTCAACCCAACTTCTTCATCCTGAATTCCCATATAATACTCAACCACTTACTATTTTTTTTCCTCCTTCCTTTCCCATTTAATTCTCTCTCTTTTTAACTTTTTACTTCTAATTTTCCAAACATCTCTGTCTGTTACTGTTAGCATCGGTATATTAATCAATCTGAAACCACTTTGCTTTATTATCCCTAACTGTATATAATAATACATTCAAAGCTTCCTTTCTCTCTAAACTTGGATGACGATGCCCATCTCCAATCAACAACTCAACATTCAAAAATATCAAATGAAGATTCTAACAAACATATGTCACATCTAACTTTATTTAAATAAAATCAATTTTACAAAATTTTAAACAATTAACTAATTTATATTCTTTTTGTTTAGATTTAATAATGATATACGGTAATATTTATTAATATAAATTATTTAAAGAATCTTTTAGTAAAATAGTTTTTAAGTGATTTATAATTTATTCAATACTTTAATATTATTGATAATTTATTAAAAAGAAGTGTTTATATAATTCTTTAGATGAAGAATACATAATATATGGACGTATAGTTTAGAATTTATTTACATTGTTATTTGTTAAAAAAATTATAGGAATTTTTATAAGCACTTGATAGTGTAATTGTTCATTGAATGTATGTCTATTAAATATTTTACAGAATCGAATTCAGTAAACCAACTTTGCAAGTGAAAAGAATTGGATATATATGTGGTGAAATCAGATCTTTTTACAAAATTTAAGCAAAAATTATAGTTGAGTAGAATGTGGCTTATATATTCTAGAAACGGAATTCAATTATATGTTTTTTTCTTTTTTACAACATTACGCTTGCTCAATCTTATTGTACAACTGGTTTATATTTTTATAAATACAAATAATTATTTATTTTTGAGTTTAAATTAATATAATATTTTGAAAATGTATAATCTTATAAGTATATATATATATATATATATATTGTTAATTATTCTTGTAAGTAAGAAATTTATTTGAATGATTAAGGAGAAGAATAACGTGACTTTGCTGATATGATTCACAATGAATCAACCTGAGACACGCAAGACGTGGCTACCTTCCTAAAGTTTTTGTACTAATCATACAATCATATAATAACTCATCTATTACTTTCTGTAACTTTTTTAGATTTTTTTTTGGCAGTACGCATAAAAGCTTAAATTAAGTATATTATAATGTTTAGATATACGATTTAATAATATACAACAATGTTAACTATACATGTTCACATCTAAGATTAAAAAATTAACAAATATCTTAATTTAATTATTCAGTTTTGAAGAAAATTAAAAATTTCATTGTATTGAATTTTTTTTATTCCCTCAACGTAGTGTTTTTGGAAATATGCAGGCTAAAGCCTAAACTACAACTAATGGACCTTATAGAAAGAAAGCCCAGATAGTAAATCCAGAGCAGCAAGAAATTGCAAACAGGAGAAGGATATTAAAACAGTGAGTCCAAACAGGCCCATCTTGCTAATCAATCAACGCCACCATTAACCATTCATTTTTCTAATCCAGTTTTTCTGTATTTTTCAAACCAATGTTTCTTAGGATCGGTTCTGCTGTTTTTCAAAACATATATACCCAGTGTTTGGATTCAAGTCTTGAATGAGTGTATTTTCCAATTTTCTAATCAAATTCATTTTAAAAAGTAAAAAGTTTCGAACACTAATTTCAAATTGAACTTAAATTTATGATTAAAAACACGAAATCAGGGATGCATATAATAACAAAGACATGCTAGAGTGTAAGCTTGGAAGGATATTATACAGTACATTTTATTTCTTTAAATTAAGATTGGATTTTTAAGTAAAATAATATTTCTTAAGAATGAAAATTTTTATTTTTTGGATAATAAATATTAGAAAATATATTTTTTGATGTAAATTATTTTCAATGTTTTTTCTTTAGAAATAAATTGAATGTAAATTTTAATGATGATGTGACACAATATATATTTTTTAATTTTGAAAGGAATTCTTAGAAATTCTCTATAAAAAAATATCCACGTATTAATGAAACAGTAAGTTTTTTTCCCTTAATTGTATGTTTACCATTGAATATTCTGCGTGTAAACATGTACTCGCTTAATTTCCAAAATGACTTTGATTATAATTTAAAAAAAATTAAATTGATTAATATTCTCAATTTTCAATAAAATATTACTTTTTATCCTTAATTGATATCTAAATTAAATATTTTTTATAATACTATTATAAAAATATACAAAAAAAAAACTAATATAATTGATTATACTAAAAGTCATAATCTATTTTGAAGTCATATGAGTAAAAGAAAGTAACTTTATTTAGATAATTGATAATCAGTTATATAGGTTCGATGTTTATAAAGATAATTTAGTTGCGCCAAGCATTAAATAAAAAAGAACATTCAATATTTTTTTCTAGCAAGTAAATTGATCAGTAAAAATATTCCCATCTTTATTGTTGGAGAAAATAATTATAGTTAGCCATTGACTTAATAGGGCAATTCATTGTGCATAAGAAGTCATTAATAATTATCAACGAATTTTGTTGTTAGAAACCTACCTGAAAAAAAAAAAAAAAAAGTGTTAGAAAGAAAATAATGTCGGCGTTGGCAGTAGGCCATGTGTGCGTTCTTCAACTTTCAAAAGTCAACGTATCCCGATTTGGGCTTCTATCAGATCACAACAACTCAACTAATTCTATATTAAATTAATTTACTTTTCATTTAAATCAAATTACGATTTTTTTTTTATAAATATGAGGATTGATCTCGTGATTTCAAAATCAATTCTTACATTATTAAAATAATACTTAAACATTTCTAATAAAACAAGTAAATGTGTTCCTCATGAAAATAACATTTTAATGTTGATTCTATAAATATGAATTCCTGTAATAGGATTATTTATGTGGTTAACTCTGTTATCTAAAATAATATTTTAATGCCAGTTCCATAAATATAAAGATTATTTATACAACAAACTCTATTCAAAATTAAAAAAAAAACTAGTGTGGAATCGACGAAACGACCAGGTCTTCATCTAATCTAATGATTCGTGTCGTAGTTGACTCTGCTTAATAAAACAAACTATCTGTTTTGGTAGCTCTTTACACTTTTCATTTAATTCTTAACTTCTTCTTAACAATTATATATAATTTTTTCATTTCTTAAAATAAAATAATCTAAAAAAAAAGGTTTAATTTTGTCAAACCGACCAGGTCAGAGTTGAAAGATAGAAGAGAGAAGAAGGTTTGAAAAATAGGGTTTGAGGAAAGATTATGAACAGCTCATAGCCTCATGGATATGTGGAACAAAGAAAAATGGGTGAAGCTTTCTCATCTCAAAGACAAAGGTCAAACCGCCAAGCCCCACTCATTCCTACTTCACTTTTTCCTTCCAAATCAATTCTCTTCAAATTAATTCTCTTTCACTCCAATTTTCACTTCCATCTTCACCTTCATCCCATCAACAACTTCATACTCCACCTCTCAAATTTTTTGTTCTCAATTAGGCTGCTCTCATCAATAACAATTTACCATGTCTGTCATCTAAACACGTAACATGCAACATAAAATGTTGCTTTATAATTGACGTTACCAAAATACTCATGCAAATGGCATATTCTATTCAAAAGAGTGTTGTGATTGAGGGGGGTGTGTGACCAAGTCACCTATCCCAAAGACAATGGACCCTACCTATCCCATTATCATGTGACCCTCTTACCCTTCCTTCCTATTCGCCACGCATTGCCACTTCTTTTTCATTTTCATTTTCCTTTTCTTATCCACATCCATACTCCTCCTTCGACGTGCCATCCTTTCACGCTCCCAACGGCACCTACGTCTTTGAATTTCTCTTCCCCTCCCTTCCCTAACTAATACCATCCATGCAACCTTTAATTTCCCCTCAGAAAATCACTCCTTGATTCAATATAGCCTTTCCATTTTCCACTTAATATAATAACATATCCCTACATTAAATATTTCAATCCAATCCTAATAAAATAACATCTTAATACAAACACTTTCGAATTATTTAAGACAGCGACATTTTCAGTACAACCAATATTTTAACTCCAAATATCCATTTTCATTATGCACACTCAATTCTTTTGACGAATTTCAATCTTAAATCAAATACTTGTTAAACTTATCCTATTTCTCAGGCACTGATTTTGTCTCAAAAAGAAAAGAAAAAAAATGCCTTTTTTAGATAAGACATGAGACAGAGAGAGTCAAAATGGTGAGAAGGAAGTGCGATGGAAGAGTTTGGGAGAAGCTTTTGTGTATTATTTGTGAAGATTGTTTTTTGTGGACATGGTGAAGCAGAGAAGAGATAAGGGTACGTAGGAAGTGATGAAGGAAAAGGAAGTGAGAAAAGGGAGTGGAGCGGCGCGGCCAAACTTTCCGCCGTATACAGACATGTTTGCATTTATTACAAGGAAAGGAGAAAAGGTTGATAATCATATACTGCCAAAACACACCTTTTTCAGACTCAATCTCACGTTCCACAAACCTCTCCACGCGTTTCCTTTTTATTTGCACAGGATTACTGCTACTCTCTATTCACAGTTCACACTTTATACCTCACCCATTTACGTGATTGCCCTTCTTCTTCGTTACGTAAAAACTTGATGGATCCTAACACTACTTGCCACACGTACGGTGACTGATAATTTGACAGCAGTTGAAAAATGATTGAATGGTGGAGGATTGAGTATGGAAGTATGTTAGGTGGAGTCACATGCAGATGGAGAAAAATAAATGAAAGAGAAGGGTGTTGTGTTGGGCCTTGGAAAATACTGAGGATTGTCCTTTCACGAGTGCTGTCCTTCACATTTCAAAGAAAGGCCTACCACCCCATACCATACCTTTTCACAAACACCTTTACGCCTTTAATGCCATCCCCATTCATTGCTCACTCTTGTCCCCACTTTCATGCCTTCCATTCCATCATCCCTACTATTCTTCTTCACTTTCTCACTTTTCACCACCCATCATCATCATCATCATACACCTCCACACACTTCCAACAATATCTCTAACCTTGAATTCAAGGTTACTTTTTTATTTTTATGTAAAAGACTAAAGCATTCTTAATTTTACTGCCTGTATTTCCTTCCTCTTTCTTTCTTTAACAAAGCATCCCATAAAACTCTCTTGGTCACTCCTACACGTTTATACAGACATTGAAATTTTTTTTATGGAAAAATATAGCCTTTGGGGTTCAATTGAAAGTGAGGAAAAATGAGGGTCTAAAAGCTTGGTTGAGATGAGAACCTAGCATCTAAAAGCTTGGGAAGGATTTGGCAATCACCATGTGCTACCCATACAAGTCACTTTACCTCACGGTGACTAACTAATCTGCATATTTTCGTTCAAAGTGCATATGCGCACAATTTTAATTTGGTTTTTTGGTGGGCCAACGTAGTATGAGTTACTTACATTCATATGATTAATAATGGGCATAAGAGTGATGAAACTTACTTCGTGGTTGACACCCATCACTATAATGCCTAGATTCCCCATGTGTTTATTACTTAAAGCCTCTATTATTACCTATGCTAATACATGATTGCTTCTTTTTCTTTTTCTTTTTGTGGGAAATTTTTTTGTCACTATTCACTAATTCACTTCATATATCTTCAACAGGGAATAGCTTAAAAAGTATCGCTATCACATTCAATGCTATGGTTCTATTTCAAGATAGGTGGCATAGACACGTTGCTGTTATTGCTGTCACCTTTGAAAGTCAACATAAAAATAGCTAGTGTTCATCCTCTATCAATGCTTATCCTGGAATAAATATTAATACTTCTTAAACAAATCATGCATATTTTTATTCTCAATGTGGTTTAGGGAAATTGATTAAATGCTTCTTGGTTTTTAGCTGTATGCTTTTGTTTCCCAAGTGCCCCACCCAACAAGAAACATGACCATGCATCACTCCCACTGCCTTCCATTATTTCTTACGCTTTCACTCTTACCTCCTCATCCCATCCCTCACACCCTCTTTTTCCAAGATCAAATTTTTATTATGAAATTCAGATGCCTCATTCATGTTATGCTAATTCCCGCTAGAAAAATATAATATTTTTTTTAATTTAAGATAAGAAAAATAAGAAAAAGGGGTTAATTTGATTAAGTAATATGGAATTAAATGTTACTGGTAAGAGAGGCCCAATGATATACGTGTTGGTGTAGGAAACGCGTGGTTCTGACGCAGAAAAGGACCTTTTTGGAATGACACGTTCTGACCTGTGAAACTACTTGTACAATATGGCTCAATAAATTGCAAAAGTAGGCTTTTCTCTTTTGGTGATGTAGTGCAGAGGTCATCGATATGGACCCTCTTCTATGTGTGTATGTATCTGCATGGACCACGAAGCTGTCAATTCGGAACCCCTAATAAACCATACAATAAAAATTCTTGCCCCCTCTTTTTTTCAGCAAATTCTCTTTCGGTAAAGATCAAGTGTATTTCACAAAACTAACAATGATTCTCTACTTTGTTTATATTCTTTAATATAACTTATACAATATACTTTTTCTATTTTATCTTTTAGTTAGGTGTTTGTTAAAAAGAAATCACAGAAAAAAAAGATTCTATAGTGTGTTTGGAATATTCCCAAAACATTGGGGGAAAAAAGTATCTCCAGTACTTTTGTGCTCAAACGATGATACTAGGTTTTGAATTTCTTGTTTGCATTACTGACATGCAATAATCGTCCAAATCAAGGCTTAATTACGTACCCATAAAGTAGTACAAGAAGCAAAGTGAGGAGGGTATTGAAGTCAATTTGTGTGAAGCGGGTCACAGAGACAATTTGAGACGAATGAAACGTTCACGTTGTGTGAACGGGGATTGGTTGCGTGTATTCTTTGAAAAAAATCTGTAGGAAGATGCTTCGTGTTTCTATAAATACACCCTGCCAATGGTAATTGTTAACACTCCCACCATAGCACACTGTTCCAAACTCTCCCCACAACCCATTACCTATATTAATTATCATCTTCCTCTTCCTTCCCTTCTTTTCTTTTCCAAATCAACTTCATTAATCCTTTCTTTTAGGAACACTTTCAAAACCTATTTTTCTTTCCTATATAGTTGGGAAGAGGGACCAGTTTTTTTCAGGGACCTTCTTTCCTATACATTGTCCTTTCTTTGTTGAATCACTTGCAGAACCGTCCTCTTTTGGCTTCCTAGTGTTCTGGTAAAAAAGGCACCGGAAATTAAGGTTTTGCCAAAAATAATGGAGGGAATGCAAGAAAGAAATTCACAGCTTGGTAGTGATATTGGTTCCTCCTTATCAAACCTGATACTAACGAGTGGCTCAAACACCCTCGACTCAATTTTCTCCAATTGTCCCCCAACAAACGGCAGCACAACCAGCAACTCCGTGTTGGATTATTTAGAACCGTTTGGGTCATCGGGGTTTGAGCCTCTGGGGTCTTCCGTCTACCTTCGCCAAAGGGACATCCTCCAAAAGTTCTACCAAGAGAGCAGAGGTAATGGGAATGGGAATGGAAACGGGAACGCGTCTTTTGTTCCCACTTCCTTGGCAAACCCATCCATGAACTCTGTTTACACGACTTCGTTGACTTCTTCTTTGACCAACCCTTGCAAGAAAAAGCTTTACAGGGGAGTGAGACAGAGACACTGGGGCAAATGGGTCGCCGAAATTAGACTCCCCCAGAACAGGATGAGAGTGTGGTTGGGCACCTACGACACTGCCGAAGCCGCCGCCTATGCCTACGACCGCGCCGCCTATAAGCTTCGTGGAGAGTACGCGCGTTTGAATTTCCCCAATTTGAAGGACCCCACGAAGTTGGGGTTCGGAGATTCCGCCAGATTGAACGCCTTGAAGAGCTCCGTCGACGCCAAAATCCAAGCCATATGCCAGAAGGTGAAAAGGGAGAGAGCCAAAAAGAGCGCCGCCAAGAAGCTTAATTCGGCCACCGCTCACACCACCCGCAAGCAGAGCGAGAAGATCAATTCCTCTGCCTCCTCCTCCTCCTCCTCGCTGCCCCTGTCGCCGTCGTCCATTTTTTACGACAATTGGGCGAACGAGTTGTTTTCGCCGACCGTTTCGGAGGATGGGATTTGGAAGGGGGAGAACTCGCCCGCCTCGGTTTCCACGGAATGTCCAACGATGGTAACACAAGAAACAGAGTTCGAAACAGAGTTCGAAGGTTGTTCTCTGGCGAGGTTGCCTTCTTTCGATCCCGAGTTGATTTGGGAAGTTCTTGCCGTTTAATAGTGTTTCATAGGTTAGTAGTGGAACGCTGATGTGTATAATATGAAAACCGAAATATTAGTGTTGAGTGTGGTCTTGTTTTGTTTTGTTTGTTGGGATGGTAAGATAGAGATAGAGAGATAGAGAGAAAGAGAGACAGAGAGAAAGAGAGTTTGCTGGCATTTTGAGTAGAATTGCTATGGCTGTGGTTTGGGCCTTGGTTTTTTCCTCAAGGCTTTTTGCACTTCTTCTCTCCATTATAAATTTCCCTATTCACACAACTTCTTCTTTCTGCAACTCCAATCTCAGTTACCCTCTTCTCTTCTTCACCATCCATAATTAATACTCTACAATTCCACTTTACTTCCGATTCATCTTAAACTTGTATCAGCATAAGAATAGTAGTTCGTAATTCTAACTCATCCATCTGAAACCTATGCTTCACTGCTTCTTTTTTTTTCTATAATTATCTTCCATTTTTTATGAAATCTTAAAGCTCTCACGAATTTTTAACTATTGGAGTAAATGAAATTGGATTATTAAAAATAATGGGTTACCTGTATAATAAAGTAAGTTATGAATTTTATTACTAATTTTAGTATTAAAGTGGAAATTTGTTGGAGTTTCTAAATTTGCTGTGATATTACAGATTTCACAAAATTAACTCATTTAAGATCCTTGGCACCCGGATGATCCAATAAAATTCTTATCTTTTTCTGTCAGTAATTATATACTTTCGTGCGTATTTGAAACTGTTTATTTAGAACACTTTTTAAAAAAATAATTAAAAAATGTTAAAAATACACTTTTTTTTACACTGTATTTTGAAACACTTTCTTTATTCGTTGAATATTTTTACAAATGACAAAATAGTGTGGATCTCATCTCATGTCATATTTAATGTATCTCAATAAATTTGAACCAATAAAAGAAATATGTAGTCTCTTTTTATTAATATTATGGTAGAATTAATTTTTTTACAAAAGATTTACGCAAAGGTTATTTTAAAAACAAAAGTCAAATTTACAAGATGAAAGGTGGTGGATGTTATTTATAGGAAATGTTTGTAGTTTTGGGTCTGGTTGGGATGAGGAATTTTGTCTTTCGTGTTTCGCGGGAGGGACAGAAGGGTGTGGAACATGTTTTGGAAGGAGGAACCTCTTAAATCATGTGCATCCATCCATGTATCATATGCTGTAACTTTAAAAATAAATAGTATTTAAATATTTATTTTATTCAATTTTAATCATAGCGAATGCAAGGTGTGTGGATGATGCATCCTAACTTAAAAGGATAAGAATTTATGGACATTCAGTGCTATTTCACATTTTTAGAGAGAAAAAAAAAGCATATATACGCAAAGTAATATAATTTGAATAGAAAAAAAATATATTAAATATGAGTAATCAACGCAATAAATTAAATATGTTGCCCTCGTGACTATAAAAAGAGGGCATTGAGTTTAATAATAAAAATAATAAATTGTCTCAACAAATACCCAAAAAATCGTGGGACCCTGCGATATTATGTTTTTTTATTGTGCCAGACTAAATAAAATCTTAATAATTTAATTTTATTTAATTATAGTGACTGATATCGTTGATTAGTATATTATATGAGAGATCTAACCTAATACCATAAATTCAGTAGAGAAATTGAAGACCTAATTTTTGTTGCTGACACAAAAAATGTGTCTGGAAATGTTTTATATTTTTCCTTTGAATAATAATAAGTTTTAATTAAGTTAACTGAATGGAGCTGTAGGCCTTGTTCTCATATTTGGGCCATCATTGGAATATTTTTATAATGGGTTAAACGGAATGGGCTTGGAGAGACCGATTACCTACATTTGCATATTGAGATAATTAAAACCATGGAAAACGTAATTGGGAAGTGAATGTTGTTGTTTATTTTCGATGACTACATCTTGTGTAGATGCAAAATTTTATTTTCGATGACATATAGCAGGTAATACTGTGTGTGCAGAAAAGATGAAATCAAAGGAGAAGAGGTATCTTAGATGAATAATGTAGAATTAATAACTAGAACTGATTCAAGAACTTGCGGATCCTTTTCACCAACCCAGTTCGAGCGACTTTGATCTCTTGCTCGCGCTGATGAACCCTCCTCAACAGCTCACCTCTCTCCATCTGCATCCCCTTCCCACGTTGCCGTAACAACATCGGTTCAACCAGCCCAAACCTCGTCCACCCCCGTGCCACGTGTCTCACTCCGCCGCGTGCCACTGAATGAAAGTCCTGCCCACGTCGACGCGGTTTCCATGGCTGGTAATGACGGTGCTCGAGGCGCGACGACATCGGCATTGCATGTCT
The DNA here is from genome assembly GCA_016859785.1 of Macrotyloma uniflorum. Taxonomy (NCBI): domain Eukaryota; kingdom Viridiplantae; phylum Streptophyta; class Magnoliopsida; order Fabales; family Fabaceae; genus Macrotyloma; species Macrotyloma uniflorum. Next base: position 1,344,531 of record BDMB01000002.1, read on the forward strand.
GGGAACACGAGGTTCGAAAGTGAAAACTGTGAAGGGAATAGGATTAGATGTTTCTATCGGGCTTGGATCCCCCGTTCGATGTGCGGGTTTGGGTTTGGGCTGGGGCTGGGGCTGGGGCTCCAATTGGATTGAGTCCGAATTTTGATTCTTTGAGAGTGATTTGGAATCGGTGCGGTGAAATTGAATCTGGAAGGGAACACGAGCAGATGAAAAGGTGAAGAAAAAGGAAGATAGGAAGCAGAAGATAATGGTAGTGGAGGAAGTATTCATGGTGATTATCAGTTAATTAATTAATTAATTAAGTAATACAAATTTGAAGATTGAGTGTGTTAGGAATTGGAGATATAAAGAGAGAGAGCAAAAGCGAAGAATGAGCGTGCTAGCGGGGAAGCCAACCACGTGACTGGAACCCTTTTCTGTCTCACCTCTCATTCTCCATTGTTATCGATCTACAACTTCTATTCACCAACAACATCATAACTTTTTTTCTCTCTATTCTTTGACATTTACAAAACATAACTTAGTCTATAACATTATTTTATTTTACTTTAAATTTTAAATTTCAATATGCTATACCAGATTAAAGAAATATTTATTTTTAAGATCAATATTAATTTGATTTAGTATTACTCAAATTTTAACCTAACACGTATTGTAAACAAGCACTGTCCACACTCCAGAAATCCTTTATTAATTTCTCTCTCTCTCTCTCTCTCTCTCTCGTTGACATTGCTCATTCTTTGAAGGTTTCTATGAAGCTGGTTTTATATTAGAAAAAGTAAAAATTATTAAAAAAAAAAATGGAAAGCTTTGACCTTGTTTGAGTGGGGTCTGCTTATCTTGGCACTTGAGAAACTATTCATTCCTAGACAAGATGTTCCATGCCTTGTTGAGATTGCTGAACTTGGATTGGAACCAATTCTATGATGATGGTAAGGTAGCACATCTCAGACAAAAAATAAAAAGAAGACATGAATTAAGGCTTGTTTCATCCTAAATATCTTACAAATAACGGGTTTCACGAGGGATTGAAATAATTAATAACGTAGGTTGGCCTTTTGCAACCTTGAAGGACGATGAGAAATAAACAAGATCATGGCAATGACTTCGTTAGCATTCTTGAAGATGGAGCTGACCTTTCAGAAAAATACATAAACTGTGTTTTTAATCGAATAAGTTAATTTAATTTAGAATAAAATAAGGTTGAAAATAGGTTTTGGTAGTGGTAACTGACTAACCATGCAAATACAAATTCAAATGCACTGCAATTCATCGTCACTAACCCATTCATTCATTCATTCATTAATGTTGGAAGTGGAAGAGTATGTTGCAATGGAGATAGTGGGTTGAATGTTAACAGATGTTTGTCTGACACTCAGAGGAATCACGCTCCTCCATTATATTCTCCCTTTAAACCTATTGTAAAAAAAGTTGAATTTCAAAAGTTATTAATATCATCTCATCCTAAACTTTAATTTCATTCTAAAACCATCTTATAATGGAGAACATTAACATTTAAGAATATAATGGCAGAACATTACATATTATAATCATTAACATTTAAGAAAAAGTAAGGGTATAGATGTTGGGAGAATTGATTTGTTTTGTCTTATAAAAAAATTACGAGAACTGGGGATATTTTTTGTCATGATTTGGTGCAAGTGTTTGGTTCGTACAATACAGTAGAATATAAAAAATAAAGCATCTCCTTTTATTGATTGAGTGGAAAATAAAAGGTTGGTACGACGTATCTAGGCAAAGGAACCACTTTCCACGTTGAAGCTTCGTTTGATGATTTCAATTGAATTGAACATTCCACCATTAAATTACTTATTTTTAAAAAAGTTAGCCCAGTTTTGTTCCACAGGTAAATAATTGGTCAAACGTAGAATCTACCAGAGCCACTGGTCCACGCTATAAAGTTTTCTCCCTCTTTTTTAACTTTTCTTTCTCATACTATTTCCTAATTATTCCGTTAAAAATAAATTGACCTTAAATTAAACATTTGAAAATTATATAACGACAACGTCCCAAATTTGAATTGTGCCGTGCGTATATCACGTTATGAGAAAAAGATTAGAATTTAAGATTCGTATAAATTATTCAATTTTTGTTATCATTAAGTCACATTAATGGATATATTTCATGTAATATATTAAATATAACAAAATCTTCATGGCTGATAAGTCTAGTCCAAGTCATGAGTTTCTAGAATCTATGAAGATAAAAGGAAGAAGCACGAGCATCAACATTAATTTTATCAGATTCCATGTTAAACAAGTTTCTAGAATCAGTTAATCAACCATTCAGCCTAATTGGATTATCTCTTTCTATATAACGTCATCAATAACGTTACTCACTTATAATAATATACTTGTCCACTTCTCCACATTTTAAAATTAAATTCGTTATGAATATTCAATTTTCAATTCTCCCAAAAATTTATCCTCTATTTAACCATAATCTTAATTAATAAATATCTAGACATTAATATGGAAAGATTTTTATCGATAAATAAATTATAATTATATAAAAAAATATAATTTTATTTTTTACTCAAAATCTTAAAATTAATAATTTATGTATTTTTTTTCATACTTATATTTTATTTAATTTTTTTATTTTTATTTAATGTGAAATTTAACTCACATTAAATTTTAATAATCTTCTCTTTCTTTAAAATAAAATATAAATTTCTTTTATCTTAATATATATTTCCATTCTTATAAATATATTATAAATTTTTTAGTGGTGAAGGAGCTTATTTTGATTTATATTATATTTTTTTATTTTAAAATTTATATTAAAATATTTTCAATACAAAAATTTATCTTAACTTAAAATCTTTTATCTATTTTTCGTGAGTAAATACTGATAGATAATTAAGAGATTTTTACCCTTAAATAATAAACAATAATTATAACATTTATAATTGATATATTTTAAAAATACAGAAAATAAACAATTTAGTTTTAAGGATGACTTAAAATATTGATTTTATAATCTAAAAACATAATCTCAAGTGGTAAAATAAAAAGTAAAAGATGAAATAAATAAATAACAATAACATTAAAGATTTATTTTCTTCCTAATAACTTGTTCTGTAATCCGTATAGATACAAAACACTGATATGGCTGTCAACGAAACACCTGCATGAAGCAATTTCTTTAAAAATGAATTGTTCTTTCTGTAATTTGTGATTCATAATGCATAATATATTTTCTAAACATGATGAATCTCATAAAAAGTACATTTTTGCAGTAAAGAAATTAATTATGCAATCAATATTAAAAAAAAAAAATCACATTCATGTGTTCATACCAAAATACCAACAAATGTATGTAAGATAGATGATAGAAGGAAGAAAAAGAAAACAGTGAAAGACAAAAATAATTGGGTATACTTGAAAAATGTATAAAAAAATATGTGGAATTGTGGAGAATTAAAATGGTTACAAAAATTGAAAATAGAATTATTCATGGTTCGATAATTTGATCCTGTAATTTATTGAACAGAAAAAGAGATATCTACTAGTCAAACTGATGATTTTATGAAGAGAGATGGATAGTTTTGTACCAGCCGTTCATAGCATGTGATGAACCACCAAGCAGTCATTTTTAACCACACTATTTATTTGCCATTAAAAAACACATCAACCAATTATCCAATCTCCTCCTACAAAGATTGGACACCAACTTAGAAAGTTCGTTCGTTCCTTGTCAGTAAAATTCTCTACAATCATCTTTTCGTTTATCTAGGTAAATGTCTTGTCAAACGTTAGATATCTAAACAAACTCATAAATATCACACAACCTATTTTCAATCAAAAACACTAACAATTCACCCTATTTTTTTCTCTCCTTCTTCATCTTCACACGTGCACTATATATATTGTGAAGAATCTTATATTTTTACTTTACGTGGATCTGACATTTTCGTTTATTTAAAATGAAAATCTTAAAAAATAGACTACCTAGTGTTGCTGGAAATCGTGTAGTATTAAACAAAATCAACAACGGTAAAGAATAATACTATACGACTATATTATAAAAATACAGTTTGTATTTATCTTCTAGAAGGTTATATAAATTAACATTAGTTTGACTGACCCACGGACAGAGACAGAGCTAATTAATCAATATAATAAAATAATAATATTATTAATTTATTTTTTATTAATGCATTTTCTAATATTACCTTTTATCTCTCTAGCTTTATTACATCATTACTTTACTTATATATTTTATTTCTTTTTTTTTTATTATTATTATTTATTATTATATACGGAAGCAGTGTACAATTGTATCGTAGCTATAAGTTCTCTCATATTTCCCCACTTTAAGAACAAAAAATTCTTCAATCCCTCTGAGCAATAGTCTCTGCGTTCTTCTCTCCCTCCCTCCTTTTCTCTATCAGCAGTCACCAGGAGCGAAGGCAAAGATGTCCACCACCGCAACTACAACATCAGAAGGTTTTTTTTTTTTTTTTTCTTTTATTTCATCAATTAATCTATATTGTAACCTTTTGCAGTTTGAATTTTCATTCATTTTTTGTTTATATCTGAACTGGTTTCAATTTTTGATGAATGTTGCAGAAGTGAGCAGCAACGAGTGGGAAGTGATACACATGAGCGAGCAAGAGGAGGACCTCATTCACAGGATGTACAAGCTAGTCGGAGACAAGTAATTAAGCCACCATATTTTTTATATTAGAATGCATTTTGTTTCTTAATCAATCACAGAACTCCATTGCACCTATATATAGTTTAACCTGGATTTCGGTTTCTGCGTTTTTCTGTGCATATCAAGGTTTAATTAACTCCAACTTTTTCCCTTGCAACTGATATGACACTGATTATTTGTGCAAATGAATCGATAGCTTTGGTTTTTGTATAGTATAGGAGATAGATATAGTTTGAGTTGTATGGATGGAATTGTAGCATGCAGCCAAAAGGTTAAGGTAGATGGAATTTTAAGCATGGATGAAGGGATGCATATTATAGGTATTGACTTAAAGATGATAGGAATGAGTGATTATAAAAGTAGATGGTGCATCCGTTAAGATTGAGGTTGTAACAAGTTTGGGGATGTATACATGGCAGGCATTGACTATTTGGTAGTAAAGAGGTATTTGTGGTACGAAATGGTTACACGAATGATCGTTGCATCAGACAAAAGTCTGGCAGAACTTGAAACAATTTTCTACCTTCTCAATCTATGGTAACAAAACAGATTGTTACTCTTCTCCTTTGTTACAAAAGATGGTGAAACAAGAGAGGAAGAAAATTAACTTTCTTTGTTTGGTTGAAGGAGAAAAAAAAAAGTGGAATTATTCTATTATTTTTATTCATTTCTTTACTTTTTTTTTATTTATTTTCTATTCAATCAATCTAATTACATAATTTTCAAAATATTTTCTCCTCATTTTTTATATATTTTTATTTTATTAAATAACTTTGTTATCTCTATTTTATGATTTAAAATTAACATAGATAAATTTTTAATATTTTGAGACAATATTAATAATGTGGTGAGTGAGAAAATAAAAACAAATATATATGTTTTTTCTATTCGAACAACGTTTTATATTCTCGCTTTTTTTTTTCTTTTTTACCATTGTTGTTTTGCAATTTTTGTTTGAAAAATATCTTCATATATATTTTCATCTTGGCTTCTATAACTATTTTCTTTTTTCTTTGTTGTTCTAACAATGCAATTCACACTTCTCCCAAAGTGATGTTTCACAGTTGTAAGAGTGGCTATAGAAACTTCATATCTTTCATCAACTATTACAGACACTTGCATGATTCATATCCTTTAATGTCTTGAATACTTTTCCTTTCTAGTGAAATAAATATTTGACTAAACTGTGATATAGATTCATAAGATAACTGTAATAAATTATATTTTGAGAGAAAGGAAAAGAAATTGAAAAAAGTTGAGTAATTTATGTTTATATGACTTGGCAATTGAATAGGTGGAATTTGATAGCGGGTCGCATTCCGGGTCGTAAAGCAGAAGAAATAGAGAGATTCTGGATTATGAGACACACTGATGCTTTCTCTGTTACAAGAAATCAAACTAAAACAAAAAACTCTTGATTTTCTCTCCCAACTATCTTTTCTGGGCATAATTCTGACAAATATATAAGTTTGGGTTAAATATTTTTTTCATTTTATAAATTTCACATTTTTTCTTTTATCTTTATAAAAAAAACATTTTCTATGTTTTTAGTCTTTTATTTAACTTTCTTGTTATCAATATCAGTTTCTGAGGGTTACAATTTTCATATTTTTTTGTTTATTTTTTTATCTCTTTCAAGGACTGATATTGGTGATGAAAAAGTAAATAAAAGACTAAAAATTAAAAAAAAATTACAGTGACTAAAATAAAATTAAAAAAATTGATAAAGATATATTTAACCCTATAAATTTTGTTATGAAATTTTCAGAGTTATCGCCCATTGTATTTCTTGTCGTTGAATGTACACTTCTAGTGAAAGTTTGCATTTTAGTTTGTATAAAAAAAAAAAGTGTGTATTAGTCTGCTTTAATTTGAGTGATTTATTTGAAGTTATGATTTTTTATTTAAATGTTTTCTCTTAATTAGTTTGATACAATTGTAATTTCTCTCTTATATATATCAAAAGAAATAAAATTAGAAAAATTAGAAAAATAACTAAAGAAAGTCCTTTAATAAAAAAAAAACTAAGTAAATAAAAAATATTTTATTAAAAAGTATTTGCAAATGTTCCAAATGAATTTTAAAACAGAAAAAAGAAATACAATTTCATTAGCAGATGAAGAGGATATTTATGAAAAAGTATAATATGTTGGAATAAATAAAGACAGTAAAATATTGTAAAAACGAATATAAGGAATTTGAAATAAAGGATTAATTAAACTGTGTGGAGTTGCGCCATATTTTAGGTATAAAATGAATCATAAATAAAATCTTAAAGTTATAATATTGTAAAACATGGATATATACATCTAAGATATTAGGGAAATATTTTATAGATATAACTAAGAGAATATGAAATTGTTTTAATTTAATATCTTAATATCTTTTGTGATTATGATTTTTCTTATTTATACGTTCATCCATTCACTTTGAATTCTAACTCATATTTAAGTTTTAATAATTTATTTAATAAATACAAATTTGAAAAAGGATATATTAAATAATATTTTAAAAATTGAATATGAAACAAGATATTTTCAAATAAAAATAGAAAAAAAAAAATATCAGTCGTAACAATCAGCTATCTATATGACATACTCATAAAATATATCTTAATCAATATTTTTGCAGTTAAGTGAATATAAAAATATTAAATTTAAAAAGATATCATATAATAAAATATAAAATATTAAATTTCTCTATAAAATATCAAATAACGATAGAAAATCTATCAAATATTTAATATTTACATAGATTTGAAAATTTTAATTACTAAATAAGTGTGAAATTGATTATTGTAGTTATATATATATATATTAAATATTATACTCTATATTTGAAAATATTATTATAAAAAAAATTCTTTATAAAATATTAAATAATGATAGATAATTCACCATATATTTATAAATAGATGAAAATTTTAAATTTTGATTATCATATAAGTTTTAAACTCATGAATCATGATGATAATTAAATATTTTAATTATATACCAGAAAATAACATTTTTAATTAAATAAACTTATATATATATATATTAAATTTATTTTAAAAATGATAAATATTATTTGAAAAAAAAAAGGCTAATATAGAATCAAATAAGGTTGACTTCAGACATCTTTAAACTATCGACCACCATTTCAGGTAAAAAATAGAAAGATTATTAAGCCAGAACTAAAGCTAAAATTTCTTAACTACATAAGAGTTTATAAAAATTTTAACCCTTAAAGAGACTTTCTCAAATATGGAAACATTAACTGATATTTTTCCAAAAAGAATGTTTCTTTGAACCCTAAAGAAGATAAGTAATACATGAAATAGAAAACTAAGTTAGGAGAAAAATAATTTTCAAAATTTTATTCAATTTATTGTATATTTCCTGTGCCAGCCATATTTGAATCTTCTACTACGTATTTATGAAAAGAAGAGAAAAATATCTTCAATTTTATCGCTCATCATAGTCTTAGTTTAATTCGGAGTATTTATTAATCAAAATGATGATTTAAGTTTCGTATCTAAACTAATTTTTTAATGTTTATTCATTTTAATCCACTTTCTTTATGTAACTCAGAAATAGATATAGACATTGTATATAAACATTTCAGGAAAGAGGAAAAGAAAAAAAAAGTCTTCAATTTTGTCTTTGGATAAAAATGGAGGTTGAAATTGTAAGATTTAAAACACTTATGGACATTAAAAAGAAAAACATTTCTTGTCTATACTTTAATCTAAACTTAGAAAATGTCTCATTAATGATGTTATGTAAAAAATTACTTTAGATTTTTCTAAAACTAAGATTACAAAGATAATTATAATTATAAGTAAAAAGAAATTCTCTTCCTATTAAACTTCAAGCATTCCCTAATCTATTTCTCATATTCTCTAACTCTTAATCTTCTTTGTTTTCCTTTTTTATTATTTTTAAATATTCTATTTTAGTATTTTTTTTTTTTGGTTTTTTTTATTAATGAACCAAACGAAATTAATGATTGAGAAATATCTCTTGTTTTTAAATATATATATATATATATATATATATATATATATATTTAACTTCTTACCATAACTATCTTGTTTTGACAATTATGATAAGTGTGTATAGGTTTAAAAATAAACAGAGACGTAGTAAATAATATTACTTAAACTTAAAAAAGACAAATATAGAAAAGAAAAATATTCTTTTACAAATAAACAGACACAGAAATGAAATAAAAAGTATTTGTTAGTCAAAACATTCTAGAAATTTTCTTTAAATCAATTAGCTAGTGAATGGAGACTAACATGCGCATCAACTATCTTTTTCATTTCAATCTTAATTCTTTCTTTCACACTACAAATTTTATTCTTATTTTAAATCCTCTCCTATCTTTTTCTTTCTTTCTTTCTTTTGTTTTTTTATCACCTCCATTCATTATATATATATAATTTATTTTTTCTTAAACCCCAAAGTTATAGAGCAAAAGGATGTGAAATGATCCTTGTTCTGTCGTTTTCATTTGCGGCTTTCACTTCTAGAAGATGATATAAAAGAGAGTAGAAGAAGAATGAGAGGTGAAAAAACAGTGAAAGGATCAAAACGACAACACGTAATGGGGATTGAAATTTGAAAATTCTCTGGTCTCTGCTCATTATTCCAACTCTGACCTTCAAATCTCCAGTTAGATATTGCAAACACAGACCCTATTCATAGATATGATATTATATATTTAAGCATGATATAATATTCAGGTTCATAAATTAATTATCATAAATATAACCTACTATATATCTTATTTTAAAATGCAGTTTCAAAATTTCCTAGACTATATCTATGATAATTAATTTATGAATACTATATTATGGCTAAATACGTAATATAAGATATTCTATCAGATATTAAGAAGGATCAATCATTTATCACCATCGCCAACTCATCAAAGTGACCTGTACTGGACTTGGTCAGCATTCTATTGCTCACTAACAAAATACCAGTCTCACCTCAAAAACTCACTTTCTCAGTCAAACTTTGACTTATTTCCATACCATACTTGCATTTAACCATTAAATACAAGCCCTTCCTTCCTTTTGCTTCATCATTTACCATAAACCCTCCTCTCACAAAGCTTTTTCCATTTCAATTTTCTATCCTATGAAGTCAGTTTAAACTTCAAAACTTAGTCTGCCTCTCCTTCCATTTTATTCTACCTTCCCATGCATGGCCTTCTAAGTTTCTTTCGTGCCCAATTGCTCTACTGCACAAACTAGGGATCCATCACCATCTTGCTCAATCACAATAAGAAAGATGGATAGAATGGAAAGTGAAAAAAGTTGGGAGCAGAACGCACTCGTGAGTGAGCTTAGTCAGGGATTGGAGATAGCTAGAAAGTTGAAGGAAGACTTGAGTCTACCCTCTTCAGTTGACACTAGGGACTCACTACTGCAGAGGATATTATCTTCTTATGAAAAGGCTTTGCTTATTCTAAGATGGAATGCACCAATTTCAAAGTCACAAACAATGCATCAACCAACTCAAACTTCATCACCACAGTCCCCGGTATCCGTTGACCAAATTCCTCCGAAGGAGGACTATGAAGGTGCCCGCAAGGATCATCGAGAAGTAAAACAAAATGCAAAGAAAAGGTAAATAGACTCTTAGTAGCAGAAGTCAACTCATTGAGAATTTAACATCGGTTATATTATATCTATTTGTACTAATACTCGTGGCAATTTTGTTCCAGAAAGACAATGCCCAAATGGACGGAACAGATTAGAGTGCAGACTGGGATTGAAGGACCTCTCGAAGATGGTTACAGCTGGAGAAAATACGGACAGAAAGATATCCTCAGTGCAAAATATCCCAGGTGAAATTTTTAAAAATTTATCACTAAAAAATTGTTTTTGTCACTAATTACAACACTTAACAATGGATTGTTACATTTGCAGAAGCTATTATAGGTGCACATTCCGCAAAACTCAGGGCTGCTGCGCCACGAAGCAAGTGCAGAGATCAGAAGACCCCGATGTCTTTGACATAACTTACCGAGGAACCCACACCTGTTCTAAGGGAAACGGTGCAGTTCCGTCACCAAAATCAGCAGACGCAGAAGAGAAACCGCAAGGTTATGATAGTAATGTGCAGTTTCATCGTGCACAGTCATCGCAAGAAAGACTCACAAAGTCTTTGACTGTGGAAACGGATAACATAACGCCACATCCATTCCCTTCATTTGGATGCACTTCACAAGATAACCACCACGCCTTTCTTCCTCCTTCGGTACTAGAGAATGATCCCTTTTTCAGCACCATCTCCCAAACATCCTTGTTTTCTCCGAACACACCTGAATCGAATTATTTTGTGTCTCCGTCTTTCCTCGTACATGATGAATTCGACAGGGTCTATCACAAGCCATACCCTGACTCTGATGCTGTCGGGCTCGTTTCAGCTGTTACATCAACCACCAATTCTCCAATTTTTGACTTTAATTTCTCACTCGATGCAGTGGGAAATGATGCAAATTTCCCCTTCAATGCCTCGGGGTTTTATCCTAAGTGCAGTTGAGAGAATGAATTTCATACTGTTTGTAGAAATTATGTTTAGCATTTGAAGAAACTAAAAGGGACCGTAGGGTTCTGTATTAGACTCCAGACAGGACTAATAAACGCTGGTGTAGTTTGTTCATTCTAAAGTGGCCACGTTAATTTTCAGAGAAGCGATCTTGAAAGGGACCGCAGAAAGTGTTTGGACAAACTTCTGCTCAATCATAAGACTTTTTCAAAGTGTGAATAATCTGAGAAAGTAACAATGGGTTCAGAATCAGAGGAGGCAGCAAAGTAATTATTGACACTTATCAAATGTTCTGATCTCGTCTCCTCCCTATTTTTTTTGTAGTCAAGCTTTCTCATAATTGAACCACAGGAACTATTTGTGTCTATAGGACCTAAAAAACCGATGGGTGTGGGTGTGAGGACTGCTATGCCCATAAGACTGCAATTGGAGTAACATCTCGCCTGCTTTGAGCTGATCGAACATCGAGTGACCAAATTTAAATTTTTCATCTGCACACCTATGGCGGTGCTTCACTTTCTCTAATTTTTTTTAAAAAGAATATTTTTACATTCTGTTATATTCAATCTAAACGGACGATAAAAGGAAATCAATAGATCCTTTTGATCAACAAGTAAAGCGTGTATTTATACGAAAAATCTTATCTGAAACTACAAGAAAGCGAAAGTATGATTTGTACAAACAGCAGCATACTTAGGCGAGAGATCTTTCATGGAACAGGAGAAATGTCATCCACCTAAATTACAACATAATACACATCATCCTATTCAATAGTTAATACTGGGGTGCGAAAAACAAAAAAAATGAGAGAACCCAGATTCTACTTAAAAACAAACTGAATTTCGTTTAAATATCGGTTATCACTAAAAAGCAGACCCAGATTCGTTTGAGATTCATCTTCTCATAAAACAGAAGCGTATACGAATGCCTACGAAGTGGGTTTAAATGCAGCTTGCTGATGCCAAACGCCATTGAGATTAGACTGCCATAATCGGACCATTCCATCTTGACCTGTAGTAGCCAAAGTCATTCCACTCATATCCCACTCCATTTGCCACACCTAAACAACATTCAACAGTAAGTAACACCTTGCCATATAACCCAGAAGAAGCTAATTTCAACATCCGCATCATCTCTGAAAGACAATTTGAAAAGTATACAGGAACATATAAAAATAGAGGCAAATTTAAAGTCATGTTCATATACCATGCCCTCGTGACCTGACAGTAGTGCAACTCTCTCTACCGGGAGTCTTCCATTATGATCAGGGTTCAATCCAAGATGCCATATTGCAAGTCCCTTGTGAGTTGCAACCGCCATGATCTCATACGGTCTACAAAAGAATCATCACAGTTAATAGTATATACAAGAGTATAAAACAGAGTAGGTTCTTTCACATTCCTTTGGCAACCTATCCAACCTGTTGTTGCCAACAAGGCTATATGAGGAAATTCCGTCCAATAAATGTGATTGACATTTTTCTAAACTTTTGCAAACATTACCTGCCAATGTTTGGTGCCCATGCAACAGCATAAACCTGATCACCCTTGTCTTCAGGAAGCGCCAATTCTGCTACCGGAAGCCATCTTTGATGAGCCTGATCAAATTCCCATACCTGTTCGAAAAAACATCACAAGTCAGACATAATCCTCCCACACAAACCCAATAGAAGAAAGATGTGGAATGTTTTTCTGCTGTTGAAATACTGAACTCTTCCCCCATTGTCACAAGCTCACAGCTTGCATCTATTGCAAGGTTATGCCACAGTTCAGAGAGGTGGAGGGAAAATTCTAGAGTGCAATAATCATACCATAGAAAAGTATGCATAACGCAGCTGAAATCAATAAAATAACACGGCAAGATTCTAGACTTGAGTTACCTTGGAAGAATTAAGCTCTGATGTATTTGAATTGAAACCTATAAGGAAGCTTGATTCTTGGCTTCCACCCTTTTGCGGATTCCAAGATATGGATGCAGAGAGGCATGAAGCTTTTCCAAATGCAGACACCGCCTCGATAACATTTTGAAATTCAGCCTAAAATGAGAGAATAAAAATAAAAGCATATTTATTACCACATTTCATGACTCTGAGGGAAGGTATAATTAATTATATTTGAATATTTAGTTTCACCTGAAGCTGCCAGTTTCTCAATTCTAAGGGGTTCAAGAGCTCAAAAACTCTTACATTGCCATCTGAATATGCAGCAACCTAAAATGTTCATAGAATAATAATTAATTAATAAATGAGGAAATAATTACTGAATTATCTATTAGCATGCGTGACGGATCATGTAAAATAATAATGCACACACAACTTAGTCAGGAGAAATACATAAAAACATATCAGTGAAATTATTCTAGCTATATAACTAACCATTTTTAAACTAGTCAAAGAAATCCCAAATTGAACATCAAGGACTTTGCTTGAACTGTTCCCAAAGCTTTTGCACATCTTCCACTGAAGAGACTGAGAATCTGCATATCGACTATCATTTTCAGAATTTCAGCATTAACAGAATAAGAATCCTTAAAGTAACAATATGAGGGAAAAGCTCTGCTGTTTATGGATCATACGAAAACTAAAAAAGTGGATTTGAAAATAAGTAAAGAAAATGCAAACCAAAATTGTATCACCAAACCAGATTTCTTTTTCCAACAAGAATTTTAATAGCAGGTGTTTATCATAAGAAGCACATTTATTCAATTTTAACAGAAAAAAAAAAATCAATGATACCTTCTGCAACCTCCTCCAACAACGACACAATTCCATTGGCGGAAATACACGCAACTGCATCACCATACTCTGGCGGAACCCAAACAATCTTGACGGTGTTTCCTTCGAGAACCTGAAAGTAAATACATAATGTAGAAACCATAGAGAGAACAATAAAGATCCCATAAGTCCAACTTACCATGTATTTATCATTCGTGTTCTAATAAAACTGATTCTAGTCTGAATTAAAGACTTAATAAGAGGAAGAAAAAAAGTAGAAAAGAATTGGAAGACGAACCCTAGATTTGAAAGTAGAACGGAGGGAAGAAGAAGAAGAAGATGGATTGCGGGAATCGAAGATTGAAAGCGTGCCATCGGCGGAAGCAGCAGCGAGTCTGGTACCGGAAAAGTTCCAAGATGTGCAGGTGGTGGGATCATCAAGAGTCAACAACTCCTTGGCCATGTCTCTTTCAGTGAAGAAGTAAGTGTGCTCTGAAAAACCTAAGAACCTGTTTCCTGGGTTTAGGGTGGTTACAGTAACAATAATCCAATTCCAACAACCTTGTTTACAATAATTAAAAATATAATAGAATGATTTCTTTTTTCAATTAAAGTTGTAATATGACATGTTTTATTTTTATTTTATTTGGTTTTCATTTATACATTTTCTCATCTTTTTATATTTCTAATAGTGTGTTTTCAAATTTTATATTTTTATAATTATTTATTTACATCTTTAAAAAACAAATTGTTTTGAATAAATTGGGAAATCAATATTTTTTTTTTCTAGACAGAGAGAAAGTCGAACAGAAAAATATACGTTAAAATGATATTCGTTAAATACTATTTTCTATTAGTAAATTTTGTTATATTTCAATATCGTCTTTACATATTTAAAAATATATATATAAAATTTTTTATATTTTATCTCTTATTTTTCATCTTTTATTTTTTATATTTTAGATAACTTATTTAAAACATTCTTATTATTTTATTATTATATTAACCTAATACGTATAGTGGTTGAATTGTTTTATTAAGTAAAATAATAAAAAAAATTATTCAGTAAAAAAATATAGTAATACATAGACACGTACATTTTATTTTGATGTTTAATGGGACTATTAATGTACAAATTAATTATAAATAATGCTAATTGAACAAATTCTTAAAATATATTTTTTATTGGATGGGTAAGACAATTGGGAAATAACATTAATTTTGGCAGGTTCTATTTTTATTTCTGTAACTTGCTTTAAATACGATGTCTTCTTTTATTATGAAGTGACATTTTTAAAAATCAAGAATAAGATATAACAGAACGTATCTATTAAAATCTTTATTCAAATTCACCAAGCATGAATCAAAATAAGAGTAATAAACAAAAAAAATTATTTATGAAAACTTCAATAAAATAAAATAAAAATAACGAAAAAGTGTTTATTATATTTTTTAAATTTTTAATTTGAAAAATATTCCTCACTTCCTTCATATACATAATGTCATCATATTAGTATTTAAAGTGAGAAAGTTGGAATAAATCCATAAGATTTGACATTTTAAAGACCAAAATAATGATTAGTTTCATTTAAGAGCTTATTTTATATCATATATACTTATTTTAAAAAATTTCAGTTTCGGAAATTAATGTCACAATGATGGAAAGATTAAAAGAGTAATATTTTCTGACCCTTTCACTATACCAAACATAAAAGATAATTATTTTTTCACAAACACACAAATCACGAATAACTGCAGTAACATTTAAAAAAATGTTATTATATTGATGTCAGATGTTTGAAGATGAGAGATGAAAAAGAAGCTGGACCCTTGGCCATGCATGTTGCAGATAGTCACTGCCACTGAATTTATAACGAACCTACTCTCAATTATCACTGTGTCCCACCCAAGTACTCCATCATGGACATCCCTGTCACTCTGAATTACTAATTCACAAAGTTTCATCAATAACATATAACTTCTCAGAATGTTTGGATGGTGTCGATCAAGTTTTGTAATTTAAACTTCTTCTGATCAATCTTCAGAGACACTGCAGACTTAATTTTGTGTTTGGAAAATATTTAAACTATTGTTTTAATTAAATGAAGATTACATTCTATATGTTTTGAGTTCAAATCAGAGTTTAAAAGTTAAAATGGAAAACTGATACACTAAGTATAGATCATCACTGACCCACAGATAGTTTATCAGGTGGAGGCTAGCATGGTTAGGCATGCAGGTCTCCCACGATGAACAAGCAAATTTCTTCAGTTTGATTTATTATTTTTAAATGGAGGGTTAAATATTTTGTTTTTGTTTTTGTTCTCTTCCTGTTTCCTAATATTATAAGTGTAACATTTAAAAAATATCTAGTTAAATTTTATCATTACCGTAAATATTGTTTAAAAAATTATTAGAGGGGATAAGATAAAAATGATAATTGGATTATTAAATATTTTTCATATTTTCATGAAAGAGTATATATATATATATATATATATATATATTACTTCTCGTCATAAGAAGAAAAATAAATTAATATATCAAAACAATAGAAAAATCATATATAAATAAACAACTTCCGATAATAGTTTAAAGTTCATAATAAACATGAAATCTCATGTGGTATTTTAAAGAATGATATTTTAAACCTTCAAGTAAACAATTATTTGTTTATTTCTTTTCATCATATTATTTACTTTATTTTACAATTTTTTCTACCTCTCTTAACTGTTAAATTTTGTTTTTTTTTCGTTTAGAAAATTAAGTATTTCCAATGTGTATTTAATAAAATATAAATTATTCAAGTAAAAATTTAAATTTGATTGGAGAACAACACCAACAAAATTTATGATATTGTATTTTTGTTTTTTTTATCTCTCATAATAATAAATGTTGGTGGAGTTATCTCAATATTCATCCCTAGGCCATAACTGGTTCAAAGTTGAAACGCTAAATAAAAACAAAAACAAAAACCGGAGGTGTTGAAACATCATAATTCAAACAAAAATTGCCTCGCGAACCGTTGGAACAGGACAAAATATATGCAACAGAAATATTTCACGCGCTAGTTTCATGCTAATCGATACATTAAAACAAATACAATACGACGCCAATAAGGTTAATTAACAAAAACAGCTTAACCACTGACATTGACATTCAGTTCAATCGAATCCTTAAAAATAATAAAACTCCTCCTAATCAAAGAAAAAAATTAATTAAGATCTAAGACGAAGCGATTTGTGGTATTAAAGCGTTCCGAAGCTGACCTTCTGACGAAGGAAGAGATCTCCGGCGAGAGTGCACCGGTCTCAAACTCTGGAACTTCGGCGATGGTGGAGAGAACGGGTCCAGACTTGTCATAAACCACGTAGAAGCGTTCTTTGGAGATTTTTTCTGGAACTTCGAAACTCAAACTAGTGTTGGTGGTGGTGCTGGTGGTAGTGGTGGTGGTGGATTTATTGTTGGACTTGAAAACGGAGCGAATGAGTTTGTGAAAGGAGCGAGAGAAGTTGAAGGACTTTCGTGACATGACAGTGGAAGGTAGAGGAGGGTGATCCGGGAACGCGTGAAGTGAACGCTCCGGTAAGTGAGGCATGGAAAGGGTTCTAGTTATAGGGGAATTAGCTATAGCGGAGTGGAGTTGGCGTTGGAAGGAGTTGAGCTCAAACGAGTCGTAGAGCGTGCTGCCACAGTCCCAAAGATTGGTAGAATACGAGGTCGATTTTGTCGCTAAAAGTTTCTCCATAACGGTTACCTTGTTTGAGCAAAATCGAGAATCCTATGAGTGTGTCTGTGCTGTCTTTATTTTGTGAGCAAAACTGAATTAATTGGATTAGAGAGAGAGTGACGTGTGGTGTAATCGCTTTCGGCTTTTGTAATGGTTGGTCAGAGATGAAACGCGTTAGTCATGACTTGTGACCAGAAAACGGTTACCCTCCTTACAAGGTTTTCCATGTCCGCCACAGATGGACCATGCAATGTATAGAATCCGTTGCTTAACTTTCCATGCATTAATTTTCTTAACGCTCTGACATTGCTGTTGATGATGCCTAAATCTTGGTCAAATCCAAATATTTGAGTAACAGATCAGCTTCAATTCTATAATTCCTATCATAATTTAAGAAACTGATGGTATACTACTAACGGTTACAATTTTAGTGTGTAAATTAAAGAAAATTACTAATTAGAGGTACTTGACTATTTTGAATTTAAATATATTTTAGTCTTTAAAATTTAAGTTAAGTTTATTTTTTATTCTTTAAATTCAAAACTGATCTTTTTAAGTTCCTATAATTTATGGAAAAAACTTATTTTAATTTTTCTATTTTGAAAGAAAATATGTATGTGATTATATATTTGATGATAAACATAAATATCTAACTAAGTTTGTCATGTAAAAAAATAAAATAAAATTTAATTATATAAGTGAATTATTTACAATATTTGAGATACAGGAACTGACAAAGCAAGTGTTACAGAAAAATAAATAAAAGTTTACGTGCATATATATCTATATTATCCATGCAACTCAACTTCGTTCCCTTTTAGAAATTGAAAGTAACTAACTAACTACCCGTTCGTTTCTTGCTAAAATAAAAAATAATTAAAACAAGTAAAATAATATTTAATAAAGCAAGTAAAGGACACATGCTAAAAAAATGTTAAGATGTAAAATCAACAAATATTTTTAAGAAATACAATCAATAAAAATATATTTATAAATAATTTAAAATATATTAATTTCTGAAATACAATTATAAAAATTGTTACAAACACGGTTGTTAACATATTGTTTCTATCATACACTTTATTATTGAATGAAAATTATTATCAATAAATAAAATTGTGGATATTATTTCTTATTTAATAAAATTCACACTTCTATTATATTCTTAACAACGATTAAGCGTGTGATAAAAATAATATATTTGAGAAGTAACTATTGAGTTGTTACAATTTTTTTAAATTTATTGATTTCTACAGTGATATTACCTAAAGAATCGTATTAAAAATGCTTTTCTTATCAGTTGACTATATAATTTTTATTGAAAATTAAATTAAAAAGAAAAAAAAATTGACTACAAAAGGGAAAATTACGTTTTCCAATTTTCTGTACACATCTTTCCTAAAGATAAAACTAGTTTTGGTCCAACGAGGTTTTCAAAGTCAAAATAAACATTTTCATGTGTCACAAATAATCGTATAGATGTGCTTCAAAGTCTTTTATATTATTTATGTTATAATATATTTCCATATACACCTCATGAAGCTTATCCGTTTTAAGAGTCATAATAACATTTTTCTTCTTCTAAATCACCATAATAAATTTCAAAATTAATGTAATTGTTTGAAAATATGTTTATGCCCTTCGCTTTGTGTCTCGCTATTTATATTTGAAAATTGCAAAACAATAAATAATAATATGGATAAAAGTATTTTTATTTATTAAAAAAATAAAAATCAATTTTAACAATTAACAGGTTTATTTTTTTTCAAAACTCTGTATCTTCTTAATAAATTTTAAATTTAATTTTAAATTTAATTTATACTCATAAACGGACTCTCAATTCGAACGTGAGACAAAATAATTATAAGTGATCGGATAGTGATAAATGACCCAATAAATCTAACAATTTTATTATGATAAGTTCTGATATTATATTAAAAATAAATTTTAAATTTAATTTATTTTTTTAAAATTAAATAATGAAATTTACATATATTTATTATATTTTAAATTAATTTTATTTTTAGATTATGTGTGATTTTTTACTTGCACATGATTTGTTTTTTCTACAGATGGATTCACGATTGATTCTTGAATGAAGGAGGCAGCAAGCACATTGGGACGTAGAGTAGAAGGTATATACGATACGTAACCAAGGGGTTTTTTTAGTAGCATTTGAAATATTAATTTCATATTATTTGTATTTATGTAGATTAACATGTGATATAAATAAATGTTTTGATGAAATATCCTTAAAAAAACATAACGTAGACTAAAGTACGAAATCTTGATATGCTTTCATTTGTAACAACGAAGCATCTGAATGCGATAGGCATAAATAAATCATACGAACGGTTGTTCTTTGCTTAACGAAACTGTCACCAAAACTAAAATAAATTATATAAATATATAAATGCCTTCTTCACCATCAAAATTACACCAATTCCAACCCAGAAGTCACAGATCACACGTTATTTGCGTTAGATCAAAATTAAATAAATAAATAAATAATATATCAAAAGTAAACCAATCAATAAACAATAAAATACAATTTTTTGAAAAATTAACGATAAATAATAATTTATTTTTTAGATTTTCAAGTTATACCACCTTCAATTAAATTAAAAATATACCCAATTTCATCACATTCATAAATATAATTTACATCACTAAACCTTTCGATTACAACATGGTAACGGATATAAAAAATTCATTAATATATTTAATAATTTTAAAAAATAATTTAATTGAAATTATCAGGATTATAAATATATTTTTCTAAAGCATAACAACTTAGTTTCATCAAAATCAGAAATTCAATTTATATAACTAAATTCTTCCATTACAAATATATCTTAAAAAAAAACTATATGAAAAGATACAATTTATTCAAAAATAAATATAAAATCTCTTAACACTAATAAAATTTTCCCAATATCAAAACAATTTTAATTCGAAAAGAAAATAACAAATCATAATCAGAATTCAAAATAATAAAATAAATCAAATGAGTAAGTCAAAATTTTATTTATTATTTGTTAAGCCTAGAATTTTTTTTTAATACATCTATTACTTTCTTCTCTAAGATTGTTAGATAAAAATTAATTTTATGTTGTGTCTTTTTTTTTTTTTTGGATCTAGTATTTATACATATAAAAAATTAATTTAAATATATTACTTGAGTAAAAATTGAATTAAAAATTAAAAATTAAAAATTAAGAATTAAAAATTAAAATTAAAATAATAATAATAAAAATAAAATAGATAAAAATAATTTCCAATGTGTATGCGCGCGCCAATATATATATATTGGCTCTTCGAAAGGGAAATCCTTGGACAAGAAAATTTTCGAAACGATTCTGTTTTACCGTTTACTTTCCTTTCTCTCCTTCCTCTCCTCAAAATCGATATCTTACGAACGCTACCTATTCCGAAGCAATGGCCTCCGAAGCAAAGCCTGCCGATGAGGCTACTCACCAGCTTCTCAGCATCTGCAAATCTCTCGTCGCTGGTGGAGTCGCCGGAGGAGTGTGAGTTTCACTCTCTGCATTAATTCTTTTACTTTGTTTTCGTTCTGCTTCCGATTGTTGTTTAGATTATTCAAGCGTTGCTGTTACTCTTTATTATGCATGTTCAAAGTCATGAAATCGCTCTGATCATTCTTAATTTTAAATTTAAATTATATTTATCTATTTCGTTTTAACTATTTTAATATTTCATTACCACATTTTTTTTTATCTTTCCTTACATCTTTTTATATTTATAACACCCCAAAACAGGAAATTTTCTTATATTTCATTCTTGTTCTTGCATATCATTTTATATATATATATATATAAGAACTTTTTCTGGACTATTATTCGTTGGTGCTCGAACGGTTTGTTTGACATTTCAATACGCCATGAAAAATAAACAGAGAGAAACGAAATGAAATATTAAAAAAAAATCGTAATATATATATAGTATTTTTTTCCCCAATAAAGTCATATGTTGAAATGGTATACTTTTTTTTACAAATATGATTTTCTATGCGGTGAATATAAATTATTTGCCAGTCAAATCTAGTGGGTTAAAGTCTATTTGTCGACATGTGAATATGTATGTTAAAAGTACTGCAGAATTTTTAGTATTTGACTATTTGAGAAGAACATATATACAAAAAAATCTACGTAGCCATGAGCTTTTTCCTGGCCTGGATGGGGCTGATTTTACCTTGGAAAAATACTTCATAAACATTAAAAATAACATAATAAAAAAATAGTTTCTTTTAATTTTAATAAAAAATTTAAAATGCGTATGTAGGTAGAAAATATATATAGAAAATAGAGACAAGTATATGGAAATGGAATGTTGTGTGTGGCGTTAATTTTTTTAATATTCAAATAATCAAATCACTTTGCCTTGTAGTATCAGGCATGTGTCAAATGGTTTTTGACTTTTGATCTTGCTGACATAGTCAAGCATTATATGTCTAACTTCTGTTATAGGTCACGGACTGCTGTGGCTCCTCTGGAGAGATTGAAGATTCTGCTGCAGGTAGTTGCCATTCAATTTATTACAGCTACTGTTATGTTTGGGTTGTTAACAATACACGCCGTCCCTTCCCAAAAATCCATTGTACTTACTAGGAATGTTGCAATCAGCATTTTCTCGAGTATTAGATGTATAGTCTCACGAAGCTCTCTCTTTCCTTTTTTTTTTCAAAAAAATCGTGTTTCTATAATGCACGAGAGCGACTGTGTGGATGAATGATTGGTTCATTAACTAATATAGAAAAGTAAGTGTTGAAGGAGGAAGAATGTGTTCATTGTATACTCTGTTGCTCAGAAACAAATTCCTTTTCTAAAATGCAGGTTCAAAATCGTCAAAATATAAAATACAACGGAACAATTCAAGGCTTAAAATATATATGGAAAACTGAGGGTTTTAGAGGATTGTTTAGAGGAAACGGAACTAACTGTGCTCGTATTGTCCCAAATTCAGCAGTAAAGTTCTTTAGCTATGAGCAAGCTTCCAAGTATGTTTCTCCACATTTGTTTTCTGGTATCTATTCCATTGCTCTGTCGTAAATTTATTAATTCGAATATCAGCCTCCCTCTAATTGTGCGTAATACTAATGCAGGGGTATTTTATGGCTCTACCAGCAGCAACCTGGAAATGGTAAACCGAAACACCTCTCCATTGACTCACTCTATCATGTACCTGAACATTATTCGACTTAGATGGTCCGATATATCAGAGAAACAGAACTAGACTGTTCCATCTATCCATATAATATAATAGTCTGTTGCTCATATGTTAAAGGAATATTAAATGGGAACATACTAGACATTTTAATTAATAAAAGAGTCGTCCATGAGAACAATTTTCGTCATTTGGCGTGGTGATATGATAATTTTATCTGTTTATTTTATGATAATATTTAAAAGGGACAATCTTATCTGAATACAGATTTTTATTAGTATTCGAATTATTAGCATGTGCGTGTCAATCTGCATTTTTATTTTTATTACGAATGAGTGATTTGAAAAGTAAATAGGAAGTTGTTGAAAAGGAGGAATAGATAGTAGAGAAGAAAAGAAAAGTAGCTGCTAATGGCATGTCAGTTTTCACATTCTAAGTATACGTAAATCATTTGCTATAATAGCATTGTTTTGGAAGGAAATGTGACCAAAGGAATCAACCTCTCTAGCAGTAGTGAGAATAAGATTGATGTATGTTTTGTCCGAGACATGTGATTCAGCATTTTTGTGGTTGATTCTTGATTTTCATTCCAAAATACCATTTTTTTCGCAGAAGAAGCTCAGCTCACTCCTATTCTGCGTCTTGGAGCTGGAGCATGTGCGGGAATCATTGCCATGTCTGCCACTTATCCAATGGACATGGTGCGAGGAAGGCTAACGGTCCAGGTATTGTAAAGAAAGTTGTTTTGGAATTTGGTTTATTTGGATTTTATTCTAGAACTGTTGTTTGTGGAAGATATAGATGCCTCATTGAATCGCTTGCCCCGTTGGCCATAACTTTTATTTCATTTTCAATGATTCCGTAGACAGAAGCATCTCCTCGTCAATACAGAGGAATTTACCATGCTCTTTCAACAGTCTTCAGGGAAGAAGGCCCTCGAGCTTTGTATAGAGGCTGGCTACCTTCAGTGATAGGAGTTGTAAGTAAACAACATTTGATTCTTGAAAAGATTGGTATTCGGTGATAACATGTAAATAAGCCCTCAACTATCACGTTTTCTGCCTTTTGAGATATCGCATTTCATTTTTGTATGAAATTATTATGCTGTCTGTCTGCAGATACCATACGTGGGTCTTAATTTTTCCGTATATGAGTCTCTCAAAGACTGGTTGATTCGATCTAAACCATTTGGAATAGCTGAAGACTCTGAGCTAAGTGTGATCACAAGGCTTGCATGCGGGGCTGCAGCTGGAACTGTTGGCCAAACTGTGGCTTACCCCCTTGATGTCATTCGCCGAAGAATGCAAATGGTGGGTTGGAAAGAGGCTGCTCCAGTAATCGCTGGGGAGGGGAAGAGCATAAATGAGTATACTGGCATGATTGACGCATTCAGGAAAACTGTGCGTCATGAAGGATTTGGAGCATTATACAAGGGCTTAGTTCCCAATTCAGTGAAGGTCAGTTATTCCATTGTTCCATTTGCATCACTTTCTTGTCATGTTATAATAATTCTCTACTATCAAGAGAGTAGGATTAAATATTTTGAATGCATAAACAACTGCTATGAACTTCGAATTTTTAATACTCGATTCAATAAGAAACTGCAGGAACTAATTCTTTCAGGGTTATGACAATATTTGTTAGCCTTAGAAGAGAGTTTAATTTATAGCTTCAAATACGTAATAAGTGAGCTTGTAGAAGTATTTTGATTCCAATCCTCTGTTCATTTCAGGTGGTCCCTTCTATAGCTATTGCTTTTGTGACATACGAGATGGTCAAGGACATTCTTGGTGTAGAAGTTAGAATATCTGAGTGAAGAATTAGCAATTAGTTTTGGGCTTTTGTTTGAATTCGACAAAAGTGATAGTATCAGAAAGGTATTTTGTTGTATTTCTTTCTCTGAATGATTCAATTGTAGAAAACTGGCAGCAATGTCCATATATCTTTCTTTCTCTGCATATTATTTCATTCAGTGGCAATGTGACAAGCATAGTAGATGATTCTAAACAAAATAATGAAGATAATGATTTGTTTTTCGTTATAATTTTCGTTTTCGTTTTTATTATACAGTTCAGATCACACCTAAGATTTGCGTTTACATTATTGTCCAATAATTTGTTAATGTATCGTTGAAAGGGTTAAAGTTTCTTAGCAATGGTCCCTTAGTTATTTAATAAAACATGATTACTAAAACTGTAAAATAGTTTTATGTAAAATGGAGAATTTCTAGAAGATAATTTATTTTTATAAAAAATTTAAAATATTAATGATAAAATATGATGTTTCGCTAGAAAATTTTAAAAGAAATTAAAATTTTAAAAATCTATGATAATCATAATTTTTTTATTTAAAATTAAATTTTAAATTTTACACAAACTAAGAATTTAAAATTTTCCATGTTTTCATTTTCATTATTTTAAAAATCAGTTGAATTATTAAATCTAACCCGTTTAGGAATAATTTTCTTAAGATTAAATATTTTAAATATTAATTTTTTAATTTTTTTTAAAAGGTATAATTTTTATTTTTTTTTCATTTGTATCCTTCATATCAAATTTGAATAATAATTATTTCATTTGTATTTTTATCTTATTTTCACAACCTTCCGTCTTTAATATTATATTTTATATTTATGACATTAACTAAAAATTATCACAATAATAATAATAATAATTTTGTTATTAATCAACATATTTGAAGTTAGTATATTATTATATTATTGAAAATATCAATCTTAATTTTTTTAACGACATAATATCACAATATTAGGTTATATTATTTAAAATTATCATTTAACTTTTTTCTATACTAGCTAATTAATCACATAATACTAAGAAAGAATTTTTTTTGGGAGAATAAAAACAAATAAATGCTTTTACGGAAATCAAAATCTAAACAAGATTATTGTAATGCAGAAATATTTTTTTTTCCGATTTTTTTATCAGTATACTTTCATTTTAACTTGATTTTAGTTTTTATATTTTTAAATTGATGAGTTAGTTCTACATCTTTAAAAAAAATATATGATTTTAATTTTTATTTTTTAATAAATCATTAAATGTTAAATTGATAAGAGAAAATTAAACTCATATTTTTAAAACTAAAAAATTATTTCATAATCTTTTACCTGTTTTTAACGCAAGTATAATGAAATAAATGAGTTGCAATATAGCATCGTTCCTCCTTCTTCTTCGAAGCAACAATAACGACTTTTTTTTTGTTTTATCTTTCCCCTCTTTTTTAATTTCTTCTATTTTCTTTTGCAGTTTAGTGATTCATTATCCTTTCTTATTAATAATTATTGAGTAAACATAGTCTTACAAAACTATAAATATAAAATATATATATATATATATATATATATGTATAAATAAAAATAGTTTTCATTTTATAATAGTTTTAAAAATTAAATTAGGCTTAAAAATCTACACTTGTTTAAATCTGCACTTTATCAAACAGAAGTTTAAGTGTTGAATAACGAGGAATAGTCCACACAATATTTTGTGTTTTAGTAAATAGGTTTGAATTATCACACTATTCTAAGAAAGAACTATTTTCTTTGTTAATATTAATGACTTATTTAAAAAAAAGATCATTATCATTACATAAAAGCTAGAGAAGAAAATGGACAAATCAAAACTTTCTAGCAATTTCTCTAATCGAACATAGGCAAGTAGGAACATAATGGTAAAAGGAATTCGTTGACATGATTGATGACAGTAGCAGCTAATAGGTATAGTGTGTTTGGTTGTTGATGACAACCTTGTACCTAAAAGTTAACAGAAATACATCCTCTTAGAAACCACACAGGTTTTAACAAAATGTGTGCTTCTTGGCGATGCAAATAAAATGACTAGTGCAGAGTTTACAATCAAACAGAAACTCATCCTCTTAACCAACTCTTCTTTCTCTTTGACATCGAATCCTTTAACATGCAATCCTTTAGATGGACATAGCGATTGCGATGAAACTCAGCCAGAAGACAAAGTTGTCTTATTGCTTCCCTCTTCTTCTCCCCAAGTCTTACCAACTCACCATCCTTCTCTTTCACATTCATTTCCAACTTTGCCACTTTCCTTTCAAGGTGTCTAACTGCTTTTATCAGATTCAGTTTCTCCCCTCCTTCTTTGCTCACCAACGCTTCTAACTTCCACAACATCTCTCTCAACATCAACTCTTTCTCTTCTTTCTCACCCAATAACACCTTAAGCTCATCCACCTTCTCTTTCAGCTCTTTCACTTCACCATTTCTCCCCCTTATCCAATCCTCCTTCGCAAACTGAACTTCCTCCAGCATTTTAGACACAAGCCCCATGACAAGCTCTCTGTGTTCCTCAAGCTTCCCTGCAGCCAAATCTAGTGCTTGTGCACCCAATTCCACCTCATTTAGATTAACCTCTATTGGTGCCGAAGGTGTGGTTTCCTTCACTCTTAGTTCATCTTCATGCCTAGCAATTCTCTCTCCAAGCATTTTGTTCTCTTCCTCGTATCTTTGCTTTGTCATTTTATGACTCTCTTTGTTTTCATTATTCAGCTGTTCTGCCTCGTGGATTCTCTGGTCCAATAGCTGAATGCTACCTTCCATTTTCTTTTCTGATAGTTGCTGACTCAACTTCAAGTTCTTGGACCCAATTTCGGTTTGTTTGTTTTCTGCACTTATTTGTTCAATGCTTTCTGTTAGCTTATTTATCATTTCCTTCTGATCTGCCACCCTGGTTTCTAACTTGTCATTCAGATTTTCCACCTTGCTTAGGCTTTCTGAACATTCCTTTTGGTTTCGCTCGTTTTGTAAGTTCAGCATGCTTTGCTGATCCAACTCCAGTCTCAGTTTTTCAACTAGAGTTTTTAAAGCCTCAGCATGTATGGAAGCTCCTTCTTTATAACTCTCATGTTCCCTCAAAAGCTCAGATATCTCTTCCCCTCTCTGTGTCATTGCTCTTTCTAGTTCGTTGTTTCTGTCCTCCAAATCGCGCTGTCTGCGGCATCGAGATTCCACTTCAAGTTCCAGGTCCTTTATCCTTGCAAGAAAACACTCCTTCTCTTTTTCCATATTCTTTTCAGCCAAATCCTCCCCAAGATTTTCTATTTGAACCAAGCATAATTGCGAAACTTCTACTCTTTTTCTTTCCAATTGCACTTCCAACTCTTTGTTATGATTGCTTACGGACTCTAACATTTGTTGCATGGGATTAATCTTCTCTTCCATTTTGCCTTTCTGCGTTTGAAGAGACTTTGCCTCTTGTTCGAGCTTGTGTATCCGTGCCATCAATTCAGCAATTTCGGACGTTGCATGGTCCTCGTTGGTTTTGAGTTTTGCTTGTAACACAGACACTGTTCCTTTGCTCTGTTTCAGTAACAGTTCAAGCTCCAAAACTCGTTTGCGCAAATCAGCGTTCTTTGTACATATCAGTTGTTTAACATCACGTGCATGGCCTTCAACTTGAAGTTCTAGATTCCTTTTCAACTGCTCCTCAAACTCGTTTGATGTTTGAGTCTTGAGAAATTGTTCGAGAGTAGAACCTTCCCTTTCTATGGTGAAAGGTTTTTGATTTGAATCGTTGATGTCTGAATTAGCATCCACTTCCTCTGAGGAAAAGTACTCAGACTCCGAGCTAGAGGAAGAAGCTGAGGACATACTATCCACTATGCAGGGACCTGATTTTACGTACTCTCCAGTGAGACGACCATACAGTGAGTATAATGACTGGTACTGGTTGTAGAAGTCCTCTATTAGCGTCACAACCTCTTTCTCTTTCCTGGAGTTCCCATCTTTTTTGCATTGCTCTTCATTTTTAATAAGCTTTGTGATTCTGGTAAGGTTGGTTTCCATATCTGTCAAGAACATGAGAGATGAATAAATATTCAAAAGTAGTTGATGAAAGATGACATTGCAAAGTGCGTAGGATTGAAAAAGTCATGTTATGATTAATCATAAAATTTTGTAGTTCTAAGTTATTTTTTTAATGATTTCAACCTTGATTTTATAGTTTTAAAAAAATTAACTAATATTGATGAAGAATATAGTGAAAAATATGTTGCTAGCAACAATAAAACTTAAATACAATTCTAAAAGTGTTTTTGGTCTTGTTCTTTTATCAGAATTTGAATTTCATTATAAAAATCTGCATTTTCATTTAATAGAAATTTTTATCATGCAGATTATGAAAATAAAAACTCTTATTTTAATTGGAACATGATACAACAAAAACAAGTGTGCATGATCTGCACCTGTTTTGGTTCTCTTGAGTGCTTCTGATTTTTCACGATCGATTTGGCTCCCAAAGGAATTGGATAATCCCCTTAAGCGGTGCTTGAACATCCTTTTCTTTTGGGGACCATTCGAAAAGATTAAATTTAGAAGGACATTTCTTGCTAGGAAATCTTCATTTCCTCAGCAAATGAATAGGAATCCTGAGACTGAAAAGTGAATATGGACATCACAAATTAAGAGGTGATTCTAAATGTTTAAGTATGCATATGGCATTTAAAAGGACTATGCAGCTGCTGGATGAACTTTTATCTTGTGCACTTAATTTATACTCTAGATGCAAATAAACGCCATACTAGCTGATAAGTGTTAGTAATTAGTGTTTTCTAATTTAAGACAAGAAAGAACACATACAGTAGCAACAGTAGCAGTTATATAGATTGCAATATTATAAAGAGTTTGATGTGGCAAGAAAGAGAGAGGAATTAAGAGTCCAATATTAACCAACATGCTTGGCAAAACAATAAATCATTTCTTCTTGTGTTAAGAATAATAAAACATCTCAATCGCTGAAAAGTTTATCATATCAATGTCCAGAAAGAAGATGACCTGACCAATTTTTTTACAACAATTCATATATTCAGCAATTATTATGATTAAACAAATTTTATACACCTCACAGGCTAACAGTTGACAGTACCCGTTTATTTTATGTTAATCATGATATTTGTTTAGACAAGAAAAAGAAAGAAAATATACGAGCAAGAGAAACTTGTTTTCCCAGAAGCTTGAAGAACTAAGAGTTTAATTTTCTGGAGAAGTTTAGATTTGCCTAATAACACAATTCCATTCAAGAAAATGCATTGAAAAAAGAATAAGATTAACTTATAGTGTTGATTGATTTAGTTGCAATCCAATGCGTTCTTGAGTTAGTCATTGCTTATTTTCAAACCTTTTGTACCTAAAGAGCGTGTTCAAGCATAAAGGTGGAGATGAATCCAGAGAGGGTAACGGGGAGGAGGAAGAAGATCAATAGAGCACCAATCGAATCCAGAAGATACAGGTATAAGTTTTATATACATGGATTTAAGATGAATATACAAACATATTTCCACAAATTAAGTCCCAATGTACCAAAAAAGACAAGTCAGGAAATCCCCAAACGTTTATAATTTCCTTTTTAATTTACAATCAATCATATCTATCCTCTAATATTATATTATTGTTTCTGATCAGCAGCTTTTAGCTTTTAGAATGAAGGAAAACACGATACAATTCAATTATTTCATGAATTCGTTATTTTTCATAATCCCATGCACTTAATGTTTCCTCAGAGTATGATGCATTGATTATTCCAGACTAAATTTACAAATCTGAGAAAAAATTTAGGGAGAAGAGAGAAGATGGAAATTCTTCAACAAAATGTTAATGAAACATATCATGTAAAAATGGATCCACAACCATCTTTTTTCCTTAATAAACATAAAAGAAGAAATCGTTTACCTGGGAATGGAACTCGACTTCCACCAATCTGATTGGATTAAGAAATATTGAAAGGAAAAGGTAAATAATATATGGCAAACTAGTTGTATTACGAGAAAAAAATTCAATGATTTTGGGAATAATAATAAAAAGAGAGAGAAATTCTAATAATAAACATGGGCTATTTATTTTGTTATTATAAAGGGAAAATGTGGAAATATTATTAAAAAATATTATCAATATCTTTTATTCATATAATTATTATTATTACGGTTATAATTATTTTTATTATTAAGATTATTATTATTATTATATAAAGAGAAAAGTGGAAATATTATAAAAAATATTATCATTATTATTACTATCTTTTATAAGTTAGTCGTTTTTTTCATGGTAGTGAAGATAAATAAATTATAAATGTACAGAGGTATAAGATAATAAAATATATAAGATATTATAATAAAAAAATATAAGATACAAAAATAATTAAAGTAAGTTTTAGATGTTTTATACATAAATAAAGGAAATAAGTTATAATACAGAATCGTTAGATAAAGATAATATAGGAAAGATTATAACAAAGAAAATATATAAGATAAAAAAAATAAAGATTATCAAATAACTTCTTTTCACCATGGAGATTATTCTTATGAACAGGTAATATTTATAAAATTTGATAAGAAAAATAGGTAAAATAAATTTATTGAGTGCTTGATAAAGTAATAAGATCAATTTTCAAAATATTTATTATCTATAGCAATATAAAGTAATAAATTCTATGATTTTTTTAAAAAAATATATATAACTAATATAAATCTTAGATATTGAATAAATTATTTTATCAAATTTTGTTAAATAAATAAGGTTTATCCTAGGTTAAAAAAAGATAAAATTATATCCTAGAAAATGATAAGATTTTATTTTCCTTTACACTTTAAATTTGAATATGAGCAGTATATTTTTTACATTTTATTCTCTTCTACATTTTAGTGTATAGGAATAATTATCTTCTTTTTCATACTGACGGATTACATAGTCGTTGCGGAACATGTTTTTCAATTATAAATATAGATAGTTAAAACTACATTTTATGACTACATGATAATATACATTTAAAAAAATAGTTGAAAAAAAATAATAGACTCGATTATAAATTATTTTCTTAACATACAAAGAAGAGACACTTATTTTATTAGATAATTAATGAAATTAGGGTTTTAAAACTTTATATTATAAAGATTTTATATAAAAATTTACTTATATATTTATTAGACGAATTTTGTTCTTTTATTGTCGGGTATCTGTACATCAATCCTCTTATACCACTACATATGCCACATGCCTATGAAACCAGTAACTAAAAGAATTGAATATTATATTTTGATATTTTTTTCTGAATAATTTTCGCATATATATATATATATATATATATATATATATTATGTATTTGGACTTTCAAAAATCGATATACACGGTATTGGAGGAATGTACATCTCAAGTTTTGATGGAACTAGCAATGGAACTGAATCTAGGAAATCAATTAAAACAAATACATAATTAAAGACTTTTTTAAGACGACAAATATTTTAAAAATTATTGATAATTTTCTTAATTGGTTGAAATATTTTTTCAGATTTAGAAATCTAATATCTCTTTACGCTTAATTGATTGATTTGATTCCTATAACTCAAAATTAAGTTACAATTTGCAATAATGATGGTTTTAAACAGGTGTTTCAACATTTTTCCAAACATATTTTAAGACTTCTAGGGTCTATCGTCGAGTTACAGTCCTGGTTGCAGAAGCTACTGTTTTTGAGATATTTATCTCTTCATCTAATAAAAATTACATTTCAAAAGGAAGGGAATGGTCCAAAAATTTTAGAATTTTATAATGAACAGGTAGATGAACTTCCTGTATTTGCTAGTTACACATGAATTAAATCTTCCCCAATATATACACACTAAAAATAAAACAAGTACAAATTATTGTTAATCATCGGAAGACAATTTCTGCTTCTTCCATTTGTAAGCAGCTTCCAAGATCTTGAGATTAGTTGTCTGGCTTTCCTCAGGGAACAAAAAGTCGATGAATTCTTCAATTCTGCAAAATTAAATTGACAGGAATGATGTAAGGAAAAAAGAAGACTTACAAAAGTACAACCAGCAAAAACATGTAGTTACAAAATTAACAATGCTTAGACAACCAACGGGCTTGTCAACATGCAAGATGCAGCAAGCTCAAGTGAACCTTTAATGGTGTGAGATGCAGAAAATAAATCCACTGAATAGCAATCACCATGTACAATATGAAACCATATCAACTAACCCTAAAGGAACTACTGAAAACATAAACTGAGTTAGTTACATACCTGGTAGAACCATCTTCAGTGGCAACATGCCTTCTCTTCTTGAGCTTCTTGGGCAGCTTAGACTGGACTAAGCTAACATCACCCAGCTCTCCAAATGTAGTCTCCATGTTGAGCCATTTTTCCAATAGCATTGCTCTTTCTTCTTTCAAATCTGGAGCTGATGATCTGAAGTAGTTGAGAGCTTTCTCAAACACCCCTGATGCGGACAAACAAGATATAAATTGATTCAGAAACTTATGTACAAACTGAAACAAACAATTAACAGCAAAAGAGCCATATAGCACTGAGATCACATACTTCTAGCACGTTCAATGCATTGCTTCTTTTGTTCATGTTCCGTTATGTCTAAACTGTCCATATCCATAGCTGTTGCCTCAAATTCCGCATAGCTTATCCATACCTTCAAGTGCTTTGTTCGGTCAAGAAGCCTTTCATAAAGAGCTCTTGCTCTATCAAATTCACCCTCAGCAGTCTCAAAGTCAATGAATGCCTGCTTTGTATCAACAGATTTATAGTTACATTATGACCAATATGAATATATTTATCAAGGTATGCATCATATGACAACAATAAAAGTCAAAGAAAGAGAAAGAGCATAACCATATATATATACGGGAGTTGCTAACATACACCCACTCAACTTTTCAGTTGGACAAAACTAAAAGTTTTCCTCTTCCAAATCAGCTTAAACTAATGAGCATTTAAGAGATTTTAAAATAATTTTCCTTGAATGCAAAGCCCTTTTAATCTCCTCTGTTCTATCTGTTACATCATCGAACCTGCAAGCTTGCAACCTCACCCTTCATTGCGATCCTCAGCAGCACATAATGTTCAATACCGAACCTCCATCTTCCTGAACCAATCAAACCACCAAAAACGTGATTGCTACCCAAACTACCACTAACAGTTGTTGGCACCCAATCCAGGTTTAATGAAGTTGTCACATCTCACCGACCACTTGATGTGATCATAGATGGGTAGGAATCACCTCAAGAAGTTCCTAGAGGGAGATTAACTAGAAGTAAAGATAGCAAGCTTTTGAATAAAGTACAAAATAGTTTTTAATGTAATAAATCCTTGTTTGGACATAAGGATAGCCTATAGTGTGTTTGACTATTCCTTCAGTAGTTTAGGTTGTAGCTTTGTTTTGACACAAGGGTGGGAAAGAGGGCGTTTGGCCACTCCTTCACAACGCCTAGCATTAGTAGAGAGCACCTTTGTACATAGGCCACAACTTGGGGAAGTGAATGCAAAGTATTGCTCCTCTTTTAGGATTTCTTATCTTGAGGGAGAAAGCAAGTGTTGAATCTCCTCTTTTGCTTATCTAAAGAAAGAGTGGCGCAAGAGGAACCTTTCCTTTCTTTAGTTCTTTGCTTTCCTTTGTGCATTTCTTCTTCTTCCTTCTTGGTTCGTCTTGGCCATGAGTTACTCCATACCTTGGCCACCAATACACCTCACAACCACCACCCAAGACAGCCACCATAGCCTTCGCTAACCAAGGGCAAACAAACCCACAAAAAGAACTTTCAAAGAAACCATCCTTAGGTAGGTTCTTGGACCTACCTAGCATCACAAGTTGCAGCACAACCTAAAACACCAAGAAACACCTTTCATCCAGTCAAACAACCCAAAAGTGCCTCAAGATCAATCCTAAACAAAGATACAATCAGTGCAATAGCTTTCTTTGAGGCTTGCAATAGAAACCCTACAAAAGAACCAAGGGTCCTCATCTCTCCATGAACTGTCAAGGTTCATATCACCACTCTTCCCAAAGTGGTTGCACCAAATGCATTTTCAAATTGAGTAACAAAAACAACAAACCAAATACTGGTGGCTGACATTTTATGGAAGTGAAATTAGAAAACACTATAATTAATTTTGCTTGCATTGATCTCCTCTTAACCAAGTCAAAATCTAATATATAAACATCCATGCGGCAAATGAATGAAGAATTGGATGCATTGATGATAACTAATCCTCTTTCTAATAACCCAGTAAAAGTTCAAGTTATAAACATCTTCGTAACTAGTAATTGATTTTAATACTACAGACCTAATCACTAGTGAGAAAAAGTTGTCATTTAAAAGTTGTCTTGAAATTATTAGTCCGTCCTCCCTTATTATCCACCCTTTTCACTAAACTCAGAAAAATTAATAACAACGAAAATTACAAAAATTAAAATACATAAAAGGAAAAAACAAATTACCAAAATGGAAACCTAAATACTCAATAAATTATTTGAAAAAACATACAAATGAAAAACGACACTTTGCATTCAATGAAAAATAAATTTAAAATTACATAAAGGCCCATTAATTTAATTTTATTTAAAAAGGGGGAAATGGTATTTTTATCCAACTGAAAATGTGCAAGCAGCTAATACACATCTAATTTTCACTAAAGAGTGCTAAAAGTATACTTTACAGTGATTATTAGTTCTTAAACAATTTACAAATGCGTACTAATGGTACAGTCCTTTAAATTTGTTACACCTTTACTTTTAAAAAACTATTTCTCCACAAATTTCAGGTACAAGAGCAAATTTTGAAAAGGGAAAAATAACAAAATTGAGCACTTCTTACAGTTAATTTGGAGTGTTCTACACCGTCCATAATTCTTTTTCCCCTTCATCTAAAAATATCCACAAATGACAAACAGCACCTTCTTTTATTAATTTGCCTATCTTTCACTCAACCTTTTATATGTCAAGATTTTAGAAGTCGAGGCATCATACAATTATAAAACAGAAAAAAAAAATGTGCATATACATAGCTAATGTATTTTCAGCTCAAATTATACCTTAGAACTTAAAACACGATATTATTTCCATTGAGAATGCCCTAAAATGTAGAATCAACCAAAAACAATTTTTGAATGTGTTATGTAACTAATCATTGACAATTTTGGAAAGTCAAGGCTCAAATGATTATTTTCTTAATACCTACCTTTCCAATTGTTTTAGTATAAGGCTACTAAAACAATTAAATGTGAGTATGTCCAGGCATTTTCTTGCAAAAGAAACAAAATGGTGTACCTTCCACAATAGCTCAGGCATGTCCAATGCTGGTTGAGCGATTGCAAGCTCAAAAATTCCTCGGGCTCGTTCAGTCTCAGATAATGATCTCTCCAACTCAGCATACTTGCTCCAAGCATAACAATTTTCTGGAGACCACTCCAGATATTTTTCATATAGTTTTCTGCACCGGTCTATATTACCAAGCTGCAGTTCTATCTCTATATACTTCTTAAAAATCTGTAGTCAAAGAGTAACGATGGATGAAAAGTTAGCCAGGTTTCACTCAAAAGAAGTTATATTTGTATCTACAGATATATTACCTTATCTTTAGGAGCCTTTCCAATGGCATTTCCTAATATCTGACGAGCAGCCTTAAGATTCAGCTGACGTATTTCAAACTGGGCTGCTAGAAGCCATATTTTTGCAAATGAGAACTTATTGTGAGGTATCTGGTTGAGGCACTCCCTAAGGGAATGGAATTAACAAAGAACATTAGCATGGCCAACACTCAATAGCAGTACAGTAAATATATGATGCTAATACTACAAAGATATTGTTTTTTAAGGGATTTAGCAAAGGAAGTAAAAAACACAAGATTCTCCTAGAATTTGAATCAAATGTGATTGCAGAATCCAGTAGAAAGAAGTATTAA
Source organism: Macrotyloma uniflorum (assembly GCA_016859785.1). Classification (NCBI taxonomy): domain Eukaryota; kingdom Viridiplantae; phylum Streptophyta; class Magnoliopsida; order Fabales; family Fabaceae; genus Macrotyloma; species Macrotyloma uniflorum. The sequence continues at coordinate 1,381,115 of BDMB01000002.1, forward strand.
ATAAACATTATCTCGTAGTCACAGAAAATTCTAGAGTCCTCATTATTCCTGTATTCTTTGTGCTGTCCACAGTTTTAACCAGTTTGCTTTTGATACATTTGTCAACACAATTGTTATTGAGTCTGTTCTAACCAACTAATTTCTGATGCTTCCAGTAAGGTGAGGTGTATACGATATGATTGCTTTCGAAGAGACATTCCATACAAGACTAAATTAAAACAATAAAACGTCCATTAAATAATGGAGCACTTATATATGTTTTGTACATGGCTATGAACAGGAAATCAAATAAAACAAGACTATTAGTTATAAATGAGTTTGTAAAGCCCTGATTTTAGAAGAGTAGAAACGAAGCAATAAAATAACTAAACAGAGTATATGCATTTAATGAGTTACAAATAAAGGTGGAATAATCAAATAGGATAAGTTTACAGGTGCTCTTTCAAAAAAAAATTCATTTCATAATTTGATCTAGTGTGACTTTCCAATTTTTTTTCAAGAAAATTAAAAAAAGTAAAAACATGAATCGAAATATTCATGTAAGATTCAAATCGAGAGGATTCGAATCTTGAATCGTAATATGTGAATAGTGAAATATAATATTCTCATAAGTATGACTTATTGAACAAAATAGAGATCCAAACATGATAGTGATAGTAAAGTTCAAAGCACTCTCAATACAATTATAAATTTCCAAACTTTCATAAACAGATGCGTACCTGTATACATCCCTTGTTCGCTCCGCATCCCCAGCATCTAGCTCTTCATAGAGTGCATAATTAATCCTAAATTGCACATACAAGATTAACAAACATTAGGAAAAAATGTCAAAACAGTGAATAAACAAATAAGACAGGAAAAATGAAATTCAAATCAAACATACCACAAATAGATATAGCGCTGCCAGTAGCGCTTCTCCTCGGCCGGGGGAACATTGGCTACAGCTCTCTCATAAACCTCCCTGATCCTTTCCTTATCCCCTACACTTTCCTCCAACCTTATGTAATCAAACCAGGAATCATAATTCAATGGATTCTTCTTCACTTCATCCTCATACTGAAACCTTCTCTTCCCAACGATGGCATCCTCAATCCCTTCCTTGTCCCCATACTGCTTCTCAAATGCCACAAACTTTCTATACAAATCTTCCGCCCTTCCCTTCGGAATATGATCAAGAGCAAACTTATAGATAGCTCTTGCACGCTCAGTCTCCTTACACCTTTCCTCAAACTCAGCAAAAGCAACAAATAACAGCTCTGCTTCCTCATCATCAGAGAGCTTATCCACAGCTCTCTCGTACACGCTCCTAGCCTTCCCAACCTCGCCATTCTTCATCTCAAACTTGGCATAGCGTATCCAAGCCCCTACCCTAGGGTGGCACTCAACAAATCGCTCGAAAATCCCTCTGGCGCGCTCAATTTCATTGTACCTAAGCTCAAACTTTATGTAGGAAAGCCATCCCTGCTGGTCCGGCGTCCACTTCATCCACCTCTCGAAAACCTGCCTCGCGCCGGCGACATTGCCAAGCATCTCCTCCATGTGAATGTACTTGTACCACAACTGATCCACCCTCGGAAGAAGCGTGACGGCGCGGTCCCAAACGTTGCGCGCGTGGTTTATGAACTTGTTCTTCATCTCGACCTCCGCGTACTTGAGCCAGAGCGTGTGATTCTTGTAATCCACCTCCAGCGCTCTCTCCCAAACGGAACGCGCGCGTTTGAAGTCCTTCTGCGATTCCTCCCACTGAGCGTACTTGATCCAAACGCCAATGTTCCATCGAACGCGGCGGATAAGGTCCTCGAACTCCTTGCGCTTGCGGAGACGGTATTCGCCGAGCTCGGTGGAATCGGTGATTTTCTGCTTGGGAGGGCGGATCTCCGCCTCTTGACGCTCCCGAGCCTCCCGGAGAATTTGCTCGGCGGTGATTTGAATTGGAGCGGGCGTTTTGTTCTTGACCCTGGTTGGACGCGGAAGCTTCACCTCCGTGTCCTTCCGGGTGAGGTAACCCAGGGTTGGGTCCGCCTCTTTCGACGAAGACATCGTAGCAGATTAACAGACTATTTGATTAGCAATTTCTCAGGGTGCAATGCAGCCCTGTCTGTAAACCCTAACCAGATGGGGAAGAACACTATCTCTATTCTGTTTTTCCCGTTTACCTTTCTTTCACCGCTATTTCTTTACACACAACTTTAGGGTTTATTCTGTATTAATCAACTTATGCTCAGATTAAATATTTTTTTATAATATTCTAAGATTTTTCTTTTTTTACTTTCAAAAAACTTCTTTTGCAGATTTAAGATTAAATCTTATCTCTAATTTTATGTAAAAATTGTTTTCACCCTCTACTTTATTTTATTCTTATATTATTTACAGAAATTTAAGTTTATTTTGTTTAAAGATTAAATAATCTTATAGTATTCCAAAATTAAATATTTCTTATAATATTCCAACATAAAATCTTACTTTATTTTTAAAATAAAAAATATCTTAAATTTATTATAATTATTATTAAATATAATTTTATTTTAATATATTAATCCATTTTATGGCTCTTAACCAAATGCATTTCATTTTTACCGATATCATTTTGAATATAAATAAATTATATAAAAAAATTCATTAAGCATGTGTTAAAAAAGTATAAATATTTTTAACTATGTTTTTTAACAAAAAGAACTTTCATGTGTTTTATTTTGGTAAAAAAAAAATAAAAAATAAAAATTAAAGTAATAAATTATGTATACGAGAAAACCTCTCAAGAATGATTGAAAAATACTCATTATATCTTAAAAAATATTCATAAATAAAAAATATTGTTTTTTAAATTTTCTTTAAATGAATATATAATAAATTTACAAATTTTGTATATAAAAAGAACTTTTCGACATTTATTTAGCAAGCTTAAATCCCTCTCTAATAGTATTATTATTCTTCTCTATAGTAATTTTATACTTGGTAGGGGTATAAATGGCAATGTCATTATAGTTTCACAAATTATCCATTTCATTTATATTAAAAAAAATTGAAAACGACTTTATAATATTTAAAATTAATATTAAGAAAGAACATGATAAAATTTGCTGGAATTTCTTTGAAGGTGTTATAAAGGAATTTAATTTTCCTTATATTATTATTGATCTCATTATTTATGAAGATAGGTTGAATTCATTCTCTCTAATTTAGAATGGTGTTAAATTAAAGAGTTTTTAACTTATTATTTTCTCCTTATTTTTTTGTAATACGTGTGGAGAAGTATATATTCAACATTTCGTACATAAATATTCAAGATAATGCTATTTATATTTCTAAGGGTAGTTTTGGTATTCTCTTCTTATTTTATGGATGACGTCTTATTATTTTGCATAATTAAGGATATTCAAATTCATTTGATTTCATTTATGTCAATCTTTTTCATTCACATCATGAATAAAAATTTACAACTTAAATTTCTCAATGATACTTATGATTTTCCCCAATTTTAAAATACGAAACCTAATTATTGTTCCTTCTTTGATTCGTACAATAAAAAAGGTAAATAAAATAAGTTTGAGCATTTTAATTTTCGATTTAACATCCAATAAAGTGAAGCAACAACATGTTCAGGTACCGTACAATGGCGTTTCCATTTACAAAAACCCTTGCAAACATGTTCTTGACATGGACAGAAAAATGGAACCCTAAAATAGAAAATATCAGAGATTAGTGGACGACGATGATCGTCTTCTGTTTTGCGTCTGTAGCACTCCAAAGTGAATGTACGTGGAACATCCATTGCCATTTGTCGTTTTTAACTGAAGGTGGGGACGCACGATGTGAATTTGATTTGATATTTTTATGCCATTTTTATTTATAAATTAAATTTATTTAATCAAATCAACCCAAAAAGTTTTTTGTAAAAAAGGTGTTTTAAAATATTAAAAACATTATTTAGAAAACATAATCACACCCGAAGAAAAACCCGATTGGATCAACTACATTACCCGTAATACACACAAAAATTAGATATAAAATTTATTTTACAACATTGGTATATAATATGCTAAGAAATTGTCATAAATGATAATATTTAAAATGATTTTTAATTGATAAAATATAATTTGTTTACAATGATAGAATCAATCTAAACTTATATAGTAAAGGATTCTTAAATTTTTTTGTAAGTAGTTACAAGTAGTCAACGTTGATTATTAAAAAGTACATTGTAAAGTGTAATTGTGTATAGATATTTATTTCAATAAATTGTGAATTTTGTTTGAAAATGTGACATGGGAATAAATAAGACCAAAAGAGAAAAAAAAACGAAAAGTGAATAGAAAAAAAAAGTGTCGTTCTATTTATATAAAAGATACCATTTAGTTTAGTTGATATTAAAAAAAGGAAAATAATAAATAAAAAAAATCTTTAATTACATATATGAAAAAAACAGAAGAAAGAAAATAAACTATAGTTAAGGGCTAGTGTTTTATTTATAAAATACTATATTGCTTTTTTATTTATTTTTATTCTAAAAAATCATAAGTTAAAAAATATATTTACTGAAAATTTTTAAATAGGAAACAAAAGAATATTTTTGGAATTAAAGTGAAATGGAGAATATTCTTCACAAACCAAATAATTCTTACATTTTATGTATTAATATTATATTAAAAACATCGTGTAAGTAGGTTTTGTTTGAAAGCAATCAATTGGTAAATAATTTTTTGATTTATATTTATTTTGTTATGATTTTGAATTAAAATTAAAACCACCAAATAATCGTATAATTTTGATTTTAAATACTTCATATCAAATTTAAAAAATTTAATTCATAGCAAGTAGTAGATTATTTCTCCAAATTATTAGTTAAATATATTTAACGTTTAACTATTAAAATTGATAATAGTAAATATTAAATATCGGAAACACATAAATCATAGCGGTGAATTAACTATAATTTAAAAATTAGTTAATAATAATAATAAATAGAATTCGAAATTTAATCGGGTCGGGTCGGTGAGATTCAATAATGAAGCCTTACACCGTTATCTTGAATTCATTCCTTCATTCATTCTTCATGATTCTATTGCTATTAGCCAATACTACTGGGTCTCTGTTGTCAGAACAGAACTTCTACCTTTATTTCCTTCTTCTTTCTCTCTATAGTTTGGTACCACCGACTTTACCTCTCACCACAGAATCCCGTTTATGTAAGTCCTCTTCTCTGCCACTCGCTTAGCTTCCACCTAACTTTTCTTTTCTCGCGCTTTTTTCTGCTCCTCAGTTTAATTCAATTACTTGCACGCTTATCTCTTTCACTTTCATCATTTTTTGTATGTTTAATTTATTTATTATGCTTTTTATTTTCTGTAATTGAAATGAGATTCACCTACGAGGTTATAATTATGTCCATTGTTCTCTTTATTTTTTGGAATTTCACTTTCCGAATCTGCAAATTGCGTAGCATGTTTTTTTTTTTCTTTTTCTTTTTTCTATTCTAATCGTAACTGTAAATGGTAATTAATAAATATTTATTTAATGCACTTTTTAAATTTATTTGGCAGATTGGTCGATGTTGCTTATGAGCAGTTTTTGTTTATGTTTTGATTGATGAATTTGCTACTTGGGATATGTGATTATTGAAGTTAAAACTACAGCATGGATGAAGAATTGGTCGATGAGGCAACCGAATTGGAGGTTGCTGAGGATTCACAGCGCCAGAACAAAGATTCACCGCACACCGAATGCCGAAAAATCTTAAAATCCCAAGAAGCTTTTATCCCTGTTAAGCAGGACTATTCGCAGATACCACCTCGGGAATATGATGACATTGTACATGGTAAAAGTGTAGTTGAAGGTATTGACCATGCAAATACATCACAGGATCCTTGTGTAAGCCGTTTTATGGATGATGCTGATGCTATGGTTGAAGAATTAACCGTAAAAAGCTATAATGGCTCAAGCTTGGATATTGGTACATCAAACAACCGAGGGCAAATGTATAATCGGCAGAACCATTGGCAGAATCTTTATCAGGTAGCAAGTAATTCAGGAATTGGAAATTCACTAAGTGATATTGGAACCAGAAACAGTGTCCAGGCCACATCTAGTGCGCGCGAGGATATTGGATCCTCATCTTTTCCAGAGATGCTAGCCAGAAAATCTCTCAGTGATGGCCAGAGCAATGTCATGGAACACTTGGCAGCTGCTGAAAATAAAGAGGGTGCAGGTGATGTTCGTCAAGGAATACGGACAAAAATTATATCTCAGTCAGGATTTGCTGAGTTTTTCATAAAAAATACACTGAAGGGTAAGGGTATTGTATATAAAGGTCCGTCTTATGATGCCTTCTGTGCTCAGTCTAGAGAGCAAAACCGGATGAAGACTGCCATTGATACGGAACAGAATCAGATGAGGACCAGCATTGGCTCAGAACAGAATCAGATGAGGACCAGCATTGGCACAGAACAGAATCAGATGAGGACCAGCATTGGCACTGATCAGAATCAAACGAGGACCAGCATTGGCACAGATCAGAATCAGATGAAGATTGGCATTGTCACAGATCAGAATCAGATGAAGACTGGCATTGGCACAGATCAGAATCAGATGAAGAATGGCATTGGTACTGATCTGAAACAGATGAAGACTGGTATTGTTACTCACTTGAACTCTAGTCAATCTGTGGGCTATGGTTCCAAAACTGCAAAGATTTCTTCTTATTGTGGTGCTGTGCCTAGATCTGGCAGGTCTGATTGTAATGGTGTGACTTTGAGAGAATGGTTGAAACATGGGCACCACAAGGCTAGCAAAGTGGAAAGTTTGAATATATTTAGGAAGATTGTGGATTTGGTGGACAACTCTCACTCTCAAGGAGTTGCATTGCATAGCCTATGTCCATCTTATATTAAATTGACCCCATCAAACCAGGTCATGTACCTTGGTTTACCTGTTCAAAAACAAATGGTGGATAATGTTGTAAATTCTGAAGTTGTCCACGTAGATAATTCTGCTATTAGAAAAAGACTGTCAGAACAAGTAACATTTCCCTCTCATGATATGGGGTCAAAGAAGCAAAGACTTAATGAGAATTTGAGAGTTACTGGTGGTGACTTGTGTCTTGAAACTGCAAGTGATAGGAAACTTCATGGCGGATCACAAGATTTTTACAATGAATATGAGGAAGATACCCAATTTTCTAAATATAACATTGGAAGAATGTCTAGCATCCCTCATGTATCTAATGCAGGTCAAATGTCGTTGACATCATGTGAAAACTTGGAAAATAAATGGTACACATGTCCTGAGGGAGGTTACACAACATCATCAAATATCTACTGCCTTGGTGTCCTCCTATTTGAGGTGTGTAGACAAGTTCACGATGACTCCATTTTATAATGCAATTTTGATGCATTCTCTTATAATGTCTATTCCTCAAATTGAAACATGTTCCTGTGTATGAACTTGTGGAGTACGCACTGAAATAAGCTTTTTTCTGTATACATCAGCTCAACATGGCTTTCTAGGATTAGTGTTGGTTGGGAAACTTATTAGTTTTTCCTTTTTTTTTTTCACTATTATGATATCTTCTTAGCAAGGCTCAAACCCAGATATAAAGTACATTTCTTGCCAAAGTGACTGCCTCATTTCAGGCTGAATAAAAAACTAGTTTGGGAGTTTAGTGAAATTCTTTCCAGTCAGTAAAATTAAATGATTGGTATAATTGGAAGCAATTTGATGCATAGCAAGTTCAGCAGCTGATTTTACTTGGGTCAATTTTTCAGTTACTTGGTCATTTTGACTCTGAAAGAACACATATTGCAGCAATGTCTGATCTTCGTCACAGGATTCTCCCTCCAATTTTCTTATCAGAAAATCCTAAGGAAGCTGGCTTTTGTCTTTGGCTGCTACATCCTGAACCGTCATCGCGTCCAACAACAAGGTAGTATTGAAATATTGTCTATGATAGATAATATCAGATTTAATTCAATTATTATATGAAAAAAGGATTTCATAAACATCTGATATATGTATCCCACTTTTTTTCCGTTGTTTTTCTTGGATAAATGCTTAGATATAGAAGAATGTATATTGTATAATGAAATCATGTCATGTTGATTATGATGTTGTTCAAAGAGGTATAAGCATATGAATAACATTTGTTATTATTAAGCTCATGAATTATCTTTCATGTGATTATGTGTATTATCACTCATCATAAGATCTTTATTCAAATCTCCTCCCCCCTGCGGGTGGGTTAATTTGGATGTTGTATTATGTTCTCTAACTTGTGTTGGTGCTGTAAGCCTTATTAACTAAGTGTTTGAGCAAACTAACCAGATGAAAGCAGTGAAGGAACTTACTTTACAAATCAATAATAAAAATATATTCCCATATAACTTTTTCATATTATTTATAAAAAGTGTATCTGTGAAGCTATTATAAATAGACTTGAAATATTTGTTCTGAGATTTCTTCTCTATCCCTTCAATATTACTAACAACAAACTTAATAAATATGTTACTTTTTTCTTTTCTTTTTTTAAATTACATCTGCATTGAAAAATAGGTGGTTGTTTGAATGTACCAAGGTCAAGGGGAATAAATGGCCTAATCACTTGATCAGTTTAGTCACAGGCAATGCATTTGGAAAATTTACTGCAGGAGGAAGAGGGAATTGTTTTGAGAAGGTATATGGCTGGTAGTTATACGTGACGTGGAAGAGGGAGAGGGGGACTTCTAACTTATTAGTAAGGGAACTTGGGTAAGGGAATCATCTGGGAAGAATTTGGAAGGAATTTTTGGCATCTGGTTTGAGCCCTAAGCTCTGTCAGCTATGGGATGATTTCTTTCTTAGTGTCAATTTTTTTTTCTTTCTGGGTTTGAGATATATTCCAGTGTTCCACTGTTAATTCATGACCTCTGCAATATTTAATAAATGTTACATTTATGACTGACTAGTTTTGTACTCTCATTAAAACTATTCAGAGAATTTTTAAATTTGATATTCTTCGCTTTCTGTCCTTGAGTACATATTTAGTATTGTTTTAGTTAAATATGCTGTTAGCCCTTAAAATATGGACTTGAAACCTGAGTTATACTCTATTGATACTTTTGCCTAAAGTTATAACTTCTTTTGCATAACAGGGAAATCCTTCAATCTGAATTGATTAATGGATTGCAAGAGTTGTTTAGTGAGGAATTGTCATCAAGTATTGATCAAGAAGATGCAGAATCAGAATTGTTATTGCATTTCCTCGTTTTGCTAAAAGAGCAAAAGCAGAACAATGCTTTCAAACTGGTAGAAGAAATCAAGTGCTTGGAATCAGATATAGGAGAGGTGGAGAGGAGGCACGGCTCAAGAAATTCCTTGGTTTCCTCTGGCTGGCAGAATGATTACTCTTGTCAGAAAGAGATTGTGCCTCTTAAGAAGGAACCTTTAAGTTTAGAAATGCTGCCCTCGGTATCCCCAATCTCTAATTCAAATGAAGTGAGATTGATGAGAAATATATGTCATCTTGAAAGTGCTTATTTTTCCATGAGATCCAAACTTCAGCTTTCTGAAGCGGATGCCTCAACTCACCCCGATAAAGATATACTAAGAAATCGTGAGAACTGGAACGTGACCCAAAAAAATGAGGAACAACCTAAAAGGAAAGATACTTTAGGGACATTCTTTGATGGTTTGTGCAAGTATGCACGTTATTGCAAGTTTGAAGTGCGAGGTGTACTAAGAAATGCTGATTTTAATAATCCTGCTAATGTAATTTGCTCCCTAAGCTTTGATCGGGATGCAGATTACTTTGCTTCAGCTGGGATATCTAAGAAAATAAAAATTTTTGAGTTTAGTTCACTTTGCAATGACTCTGTTGATATCCATTATCCTGCGGTTGAGATGTCAAACAGATCAAAACTCAGCTGTGTTTGCTGGAATAACTATATTAAGAACTATCTTGCATCTACAGATTATGACGGTATAGTGAAGGTATGTTTTGCATAAGACATTGTTTGAACCATTATTTAATCATTGGAAGATCTTCTTTGGGGTATTCATCCATTGCTTCTATGGAATTGATGTTTTTCTGGTTCAAACTGAAATGATTTGCCTTAGAGGGTTTACTCACTTTTTCCCTAGAATATTTGGGCTAAAATTCGGCCCCTAAATAGATAAATTATTTCTCGAGATTGGTGGTTTTGTTTGGAATCTAAAATCTAGTTTTTTCATTATTTGTGTCATGACTCAAACCAATTATCCCTGAAGTTTAAACTATTAGTGGCTAACAAATGATTTTAAGTAACATTAATATCTCTAGCAAACCCCCTTATGCAAGAGTTCTTTGAGCTTAGAGCATAGATAATGCACAAACCCGCCTACCTGGTGCTGAAATTCAAATTTTATTTTTAAAAGATGAGGAGACAAGGATCAAACTTTAGACCACTTTGTCATAGAGAGTCTAATGCCATATCATTAACTAATTTTCCCCAAAAGCATAAGCTGTTAGATAAAGACACATTATCCGTTTCATATTATATCTCTAACAATTTAATTAGTGATTTGTTAATACCTTAATTTTATCATAGCTGTTTCCCTGAGTATTTACAGTTAAATTTTAAGTCTGAAGTTTCTACGGATGTCTTTTTCCAATTGATCTGGTTTCATAACTCGTACAAAATTTAATTTGTGAAATTATAATCTGGAGATGAATATTTATAATACGTATACGTAGATAGAGCAATTTAGAATACTTTGGATACTTTTGTTCTATTATTAAATACAATGCACATGCAGATACCTTTATCCTTACAAAGTTTTCATTAATTCACTAGTAAAAACCATAGATACTAAGATTTTACATTTGTGGATTTAAAAAATAACTGTCTTGATGACTATCCTCGTTCTTTTCTTCTATGATGTTCTCAAATAATGTCATTTTTTGCTGTGAATTTGAACTACAGTTGCAACACTGCCTGAATCATACTCATTACTTGGAATGTATGTACTTTGTAGAAGTACATGTGGTTTTGTACATAGCATATGATTATTTAGCATCAGAATAGATACTGGAAATCATCATTTACTTAAATATAGAATGGCTTCCATTCACTTGATTGTAAACTGCTGGGTCCATTATCATTGGGAAATGATTCCTTTTTATTGGGGTGGTGGTGGTGGCTGGGTTCTGAAAGAATGTAGTCATGGCATGCTTTGACTTCCTGCATTAGTCATTAAATTTTGTAATTTGATGCATTTTCAGTTATGGGATGCTAGTACAGGTCAAGAATTTTCTCAATTCACTGAACATGAGAAGAGGGCTTGGTCTGTTGACTTCTCTGTAGTATGCCCCACGAAATTTGCCAGTGGAAGTGATGATTGTACTGTCAAGCTGTGGAGCATCAGTGAGGTGAACACTCTTTTCATGTACAAATGCACACATACACAATACATATGCATGTAAGCATGTGGATTTGCAGATTTTTCTTGACTGAAAATTGGTTACGAAGAAAGAAACTTGAGTTACAATGTAATCGAATGTTGCTTCTTTCTTAGCTTTTCTTGTATTTATGACTTAAACATAGCATGAATATCTTAACTTTTGAATTACTTAGTACAAATAATACAATTCAACAATTGATTATTTCTTCTTTTATACTTTTTATTTTTAACATTTTTCACGAAAAAAAATTGTAAAGTCATATAAGCTTAAATTGTTAAATGAAAAGGAATTGAAAGAGCACTCATGACCTTATCCTATTTTATTATCTATTATATTGTGACTTAATCATTCAATGCACGCACTCTATTTGGCTGTTTCTTTTTTTTTTTTTTTTCATTCTTTCAAAATAGAGACTTCACACGCTTAGATATAACTAATTATTTTGTTTTATGGTTAACATAATCTTAAATTATTCCATTGAACTCCATATATTGGCTAATATGATATATTTGAAAATTTTTTTTCATTGTCTTGCAAAGCCTATGATTTATTATAAATTACGGTTCGCGATTCAAAAATTAGCTTGACTATTTATGATTTGAATATTAATTTGATACCCTTGGTTAGGTTTGGGTCCCAAATTCGCTCAAACCTGACCCATGCTCACACCTGCAAATTTCACCTCTTTAAATAAAAATCCTTGATCACCAAATGAGCCTTCTATATTAATTTCAGGAAGATGGATCCAAGATTTTTTTTTTTGCCTAACCAATAATATGGAGAAAGGTTCCTGTTAAAAAAATTTTTATCTCGAGTTAAATATAATTTTAGTCCTTTCAAATAGGGCATGTTAGACTTTAGTCACTAAATAAAATAACTTCTTTTTGGTCCCTCATTTATGATAATGTGTGGTTGTTATTTTCATATATGAGGAACTAAAAAGATACTATTTTTTAGAAATTAAAATTATATTTAACCCTTTTATCTTTATTTTTCAAAGTAGTAGAGACCTTTAGTTCGTAGTGGATATTTTGCTTCACATTGTCTTTTCCTAAGAACAAGATGCTGTAAAAAATGAATGATAATTCCTTTCCAATAATTAATCAATAGCTAATGCAATATATTTTTTTTTTTCCAGAGGAACTGTTTAGGCACAATCAGGAATGTTGCTAATGTCTGTTGTGTTCAATTCTCTGCTCATTCCTCCCATTTGCTGGCCTTTGGATCTGCGGATTACTCAACATATTGCTATGATCTTCGCAATCTTAGAAGTCCCTGGTGTGTACTGGCTGGCCATCGTAAGGCCGTGAGCTATGTCAAATTTTTGGACTCTGAAACACTTGTTTCTGCTTCTACTGATAATACATTAAAGATCTGGGATCTCAATAAAACCTCTCCTGTGGGTGCATCCATTAATGCTTGCAGCCTAACCCTATCAGGACACACTAACGAAAAGGTTTGATTTTAAATTTTATAGCACTGGGTGGAATTTAAGTTTATAAAGTGTGTAAAGCTTGTTTGTTACTCTTTCAAAGTTGCTTTGGAAATTTCACTTCTTTGGGGGTTAAATGGAACCTTAGATTATAGTTAATGATCTGAATAGCGAAATCAATTATATGAAATCCAGATTTGTTTAGAACAAAATGATTTGTTCACTGCTGATGATTAACAAACTACTATGCCGGCATGTCAGAAATTAGATCTGTTTTTGTCAGTAAGCTGGCCAATGTTTATGTTTACCTAATTGGTTTGCTGAAATTTTCTGCCCCCTTTACAGAATTTTGTGGGTTTGTCAGTGGCTGATGGTTATATCGCATGTGGTTCAGAAACAAATGAGGTATATATCTCTTTCACTAGAACATTAATTTATTTGGTTTAACTTAGTAAAATCAAGCACGTTCATTCAATTCATTATTTCAGTTAAATGCACTAATGTTGTGAGGTCATGAACTTGAAAATGTCAATATGCTAATTCTGTTATGCAACTTGATATTTTGATCAACCATGACTAGCGACTTTACAATTTGCAATATTCAAAAGAGTAAATTATATTGACACTCCTTGAGGTTTCATCAAACTTCTCATGATACTCTTTCTTTTTAATCCCCACATTAATATTGCTTAATTGTTTGAAAAATATTAGTTCAAGTTTTCTTGTAATAGATGTTTCCAAAATGGCAAAAAAAAAAAAGAACTAAAGAATTGTGTCCTCAAGAAATTTTACAATGTCAGTGTTCAAAATTTATTTAAGGATAATGACCGATATAGAAAAACGAATAGGCTTGGGTTTTTTAATATCGTGCAGAAAGATGTGTGCTGGCATCACAACTTTGTTTTCTTGCAGGTTTACACCTACTATAGATCGCTTCCCATGCCAATCACTTCCCACAAATATGGGTCCATTGATCCCATTTCTGGTAAAGACACAGAGGATGACAATGGGCAGTTTGTTTCAAGTGTGTGCTGGAGAGGGAAATCAGAGATGCTTATTGCAGCCAATTCAAGTGGATGTGTGAAAGTATTACAGATGGTTTGAAGGAAAGGTTCCCCATGACTGACTTTCTTACAACTGTTCGAGTTCCTGAAGTTTGTCATTGTCACTCAGGCACTCGGGCCAATCCCACAACCTGTTGGGAGCGTATAAAAATTCTTTTGACATCTTGATGCTCCGGCTTATAATTTGAAGTAGAAGGGCTTCAATTTCAGCCATAATTGGATGGAGAAATAGATCTGCAATCTAAATCCTCATCTTTTTGGAAGTTGGATACATCATCACATCACGTGCAACTTGGACTCCAAACCAGAATTTCACATTGTCATATGTAGAAAAGGCTTGTTATACTTAAATATCGCTGGGATCAATCAAAGAAGCAGATTGAATCCGATACTAATTAAGGTCCACTTTAGAGAAACTTCTCAAAAACATTAATTGGAGAAGAAAATGAATCAAATTTCTCGTATGAGTTAAAATCATTTTATGTGCATCGGTCGATTTAAGTTTCCTCATTTAAATTTTTTTAAAACTGATGTGCGTAATTTAATTTTAACTTCAATAGAAATTTGATTCAAATCTCTATTTCTTACTGATAAAATTATCTAAATTGGGCTTAAGATTTTAGAATTGAAATTGCTGGTGCTAAGTTGGTTCTTAGCTCTAGAATGTACCCTGTATCTATGCAAAGCTTATCTGTGCCAATGTAAATTGTATTGCTGTCCTTTTCAGATTTTTTTATTTATGAAGGACTAGCAACTGTACCGTTATAGGAAAAAATGATTGTTTATCAAAAGATAAATCAATCCATTGCCATGAGTCAAAAGCATATAACTTAAGATTATTTCTATTTATCATTGTTTGTGCTAGCATAAAGGTTTCTATGGTCAATGTCTATAGCACTTTATACGGTGGAAAATGTATGTAGATCGTTTAATATTTTTTAATTTATTCATCAAGTTTTAAATAAAACAAAATGTATTTATATCAAATTTTGTAACTCAAATTTAGGTAAAAGCATCATTTAGTATAATTTTTTCTTAAAATTATTGAAATAGGTAATTTTCTTAAAAATTATGAAAAGAGATCAATCATCTTTCATAATACGGTTTTACGACGAAAAAAAAAAATTTGTATTATCAATGATGAATATAATACAACTTTTTTTTATAAAATTGTTTTATGAAGTATTATTTTCTAATTCTTATTACTTTTTAAAATATTACCTATTTCTATATTTTTTTTAAATACACAACCTCATATTTGAGGTTATTTATTATTAAAAACAAAATTTATTTGTTAATCATTTATAGGTTATTTTAGGTTAAGTCAATATTTAAAACTTCCAAAAAATATATAATTATAAAAAATAAATTAGTACAAAATCAAATAATTAAAAACGATAATTTTAATTTCAATATCTATGTATACATTGTCATTCAACATATAATCCATCAACTCGTACAAAATTTCCCTTTAAATATGGTGTCAAACCAAAAAATAATAATAAGATCTAATTCAAAGAATATAATAAAAAAATTAATTAATATAATTTCATAAATATTTATTTATATAAATACGTGTTTGTCCTAACTTTATAAATAAAATAAAAATTAATTCAAAGAGTCATATGATGAAAAACTATTTAATATAATAATTTCGTAAATATTTATTTGTTTAAATATGAGTGTTGTTCTAATTTTATAAATAAAAATGTACACGTCAAATAATTTATATAAATTGAACATCATTAGTTTTCGAAATTAGATCCAAAATTTAATTCCATAATTTTTAATAATTTGTAGATTTTTAATTCTATTTTATTATTATTATTATTTAGATTGAAGTAATTTATGTATACCTTCAGTTCGCGTTGCACCAACAACTTGTATTATGTTTGGTTGAACATCGTTACATCCTTGTCATATTTAGTGTTTGTAAGAGTAGTTACATTTAATATACCTTCTTTCCAACGCTGCTTTCATTTAAAAGTCCAATAATTTATACATAGATATATCCCCACCCAAAATTCAGATGCTAAAACCCTTTGTCCTAAAACTCAAGAAACCTTCAAAAGATTACAAATGGAAAAATGGTTTATGTACATTCAAAATATTTTCATCTATGCTTGTAACAATACAACCATGAATGAAACTATGCTTCTAACCTTGCCTTAAAAAGCTACACGTTTTAGTTTCCACATACCTCATAAGATATGTCTGTGTTAAGCAGGAGCTAGCATAAAATGTTGGGAAATTTTGCATGATGCAAAACAGTCCAAGGATTAGAAGTGTGCTAGCTAAGAAAAGTAAGGTGATGAGGAATTAAATAATCTCAAAACATGAGAATCTTCCACCCCAAGTGGTGAAAGTCAAAAGAGCCTTAATCTGAGACATGGCCACAAGTTGCACTCACATGTGAACTCAAAGAGCTCGATGAGAATGGTGACAAGCTTCCTCTTTTCTTCACAGAACTGCTTTCGGAGTCAGAGAGATTACCACTTGTTTTTTTTCTTCTCACATTGGGGCGTAAGGGACTCAATGTCAACGGTGAAAGCTTACATGCTGTCATCCTTGAACCGTTATCAAAATCTGAGACATTATCACTTTTTCTGCTCCTTGTGGATGTTCTTTGAGCGCTCAATGGATGGGTTGACGAGAGCCTCTTCAAATTGGTCTCCGTATTGGCACGTCTTAGTCTTCCCGGGCTCATAGTTTGGCTCAACGTCATTTTTGACTTCTTCATCCTTGAACTTTCTGTCATGCTGCCATATCTAATTAACGGTGACTGATCCCTTTTTTTCAACCTTAAACTGGCCTTTGAATCTAACAAATTGTCCTTAAGTTTTTTCCTCCTAACTGAGTTTGAAGGAATAGGCAGTGATGGTGGTAATGGTGTTTGATTTCCTTTGGAGTTGCGATCCGATTCAGACCCCATGGGAGGTCGTCTTTTACTGGGGCTCAATCTGCCTGGTGTCAATGATGATGTGTTCGCCTTTGTCATCCCTGAAACTCGTCTGGATAAAGATGGTGGTGGTGGTATTGGTTTTTTCACCGGCAACTTTGGTGTTCCTGTTTAAACCAATTTAATATGCATTTAGTTTCTTGCAATCAGATTCAGCAAAATATAAATTATGCTAGCAAACATGATATTAACACCTTTTCTTGTCTCTTTTGTCTTGTCATATTTTCTTATACTACCCATCATATTTAAGTTTCTCTCTTTTCTTTCTATTAGTCTATATTATTAGCATAAGGTTGCATGAATGATTTTTGAACGTAAAAAACACCACCACATCAAAACACAAATATACTCTTAATATTATCAGAAACAAAAACCATAAGATTTTACATGAATGAAAGAGATAGCATGAAAAAACACTCTCATACTATCAATACTATCAGACGAGGCATGAATTGCAAACAGTATCACCTAATCTCAACTTTTCAATCACCTCATAAGTCTTTCATGAAAATTACCAACCAGGCAAAGTTAAGTAATTTAAGAGAGAATTGTACCCACATACGTGAAAGTTCATTCTCAATACTACCACTTGTGTCAAGAGCACTAGAAAGAAACCTTAAAATAAAAGCCTTTGGAAACCATATACACACACAACGTTCATATACGCATATAAAGTGCAAACAATTGAACTGACCTTGGTCATTCTTTGCAAACGTTACAAGTGTTGGCTTCTTTATTTTCTTGTTGGGGGCTTCAGAGAAAACAGGCTGTGTGTCAGAAGAAACTGATGTAGGATAGGTTATTTGAGGGAGCTGATCTTCCACTATGGTTGGGTTATCATCATTACCCACTTTACTTAGGTCATCACTTTCACCCCTACAGCAATCCTTTCGGTCGTAATCACAGCACTCATCTTTAGGACTGCTGCCGTTCGGATTCAGTTTCTCTTTCTCCGCAATCTTATAAGCAAACATTTCATACGGTATCTGAGACACAGCGGACAGACCAGATGCCCTCTGGGTTGAAGAGCGCTTTAGGAACGTTGTCTCTATCTCGCAGCAATCCACAGGCGGAGCCTCAAGAACGTTGAGCTCTGGGTTTATGACTTGGGACTCTGAGTTCATCGCAAGGAACTTTTTGGTGTACCGCAAAATCCTACAGATTGAGGAGAAACTGGGACGCTGAGCAGGGTCAGTTTGCCAGCACTTCTTGATCAAACTCACAAGGTATTTTGGAGAATGGTAAGGAAACAAAGGTCTCTCCCCCACCTTAATGTTTTGCCTCATTCTCTCTCCTTGAAGGTGGTTATCTTCGAAAGGCACTTTCCCTGTCAACAACTCGAAACATATCATCCCAAAGCTGTAAGCATCGGCTTTCTCAGAAGTAGAACAACCACTCTGCGTTTTTTCTAACTCGGTTAGAACTTCAGGAGCACGCCAAATTAAAGGGTTGAATTCCTCACTAACGTCACTATTACTATTGTTCACAGAAGACAAGGCAAACCCTGCAACCTTTGCCTGAAAATAACCCTCTTGGGAGTTCCTTGGCTTGAGCAAAACATTACAAGGGTTAAGGTGTCCATGACAAATGTTTTTGGAATGAAGGTATTCCATGCCTCTGGCCATCTGAAGCATGAGATCCACCACAACAGGGATAGAGAACAGAATCTGCCTCCTGGGACCACTATTCTCTTTCATATAAGTCCTCAAATCCTTGTTCATCAACTCCATCACAAGAGAAAACTCTTGCTTCTCCTCGTCGTAAAACCCGCAGAGGTATTGCAATATATTGGGGTGCGAAAGCGAGAGAAGAGAGGAAACCTCAGCCTCGTACGCTTCTCTCTCCCCTCGAAAGTTCCTCAACGCGAAACTATGCCCCAGCCATTGGATTTCCTTGAAGTCCTTCCTGCTGCCCAACCTGCGTCTCACCTGGTAATCTTTGGACCCAACAAGCACCGCAATTGGGACGATCTCCGACCCATTATTAAGAAGTTTCTTGAGGAGCATATCTGCGAGGCCGTGCTCGCTCTTTCTAAACGCAGAAGAACCACCCTTCTTCTGAGTCTTCTCCTTGATGGCTTCGATGAGCCTCCACCTGTCCTCTCTCCACGCATTCTCCAACATCTTGCAAATCCCGCGCGGGACCAGGTACTGTTTCCCGAACCTCCATTGGAACAGCTCCGGGTCGTTCCATTCCACGTCATACTTCCGACCCAGCATCAACTTCTTCTTTGCCTTCTCCTCCGGATCCAAACCTGAAACCCCCCCTGCAATCTCGATCGCCTCGATCACCGCCGGGAAACTGCAGAGAAGGTTGTGGATGTGAAACTCCACGCAGTCTCGGTGATGAGAGAGGCTGATGGCTTTCCCCAACCAATCTTTGGAATCCAAACACTGCCTTATGTAAAGCTCTCCCTCCTTGAAAACCCTGCACAACTCTCTCAGAGGATATTCCAGTGGCTTCCATTTGGTGTTCCTCTCTTCCAGCTTCAGGTTCTGCCGTATCTCCTCCGCGATCGTGTCCATCGCCAAACTGAATATGTCCAGGATCAAACCGCATTGCCGTGGGTTGATTTGGATTTCATCACGCAGAACCATAAGCACTTTCATACTCCCAACTACCTCACCGATATGCCGGAACTGTTCCATTCCGGCACCTTCAATTCTACAAAACAACGTAACGTAACGTTGAAACAATTAGAATTGGGAAGAACGTAATGCAAGCATGCGAAGAATGAATGCATGCATAGCGTGATTGCGTGTAACCTGATTCAAAATTACAACAATACCAGATAGGGAAACAATCTGATCTATAAAAAAAAGGTTTTCGAAAATGTTGTTTGATCGCGGTTTCAGCCACAGCGTAAAATTTACTGGAGCCATTGCAATCAAATCGCAACCACGATTATGACCGCATCAGCTAGTTTTTACAATATAAAAGAATCCGATAAAAAAAAAAGCGTAATTGTGTTTGCCCTATATATGTATGACCAAAAGAAAGGACAGAAAAAAAAAAAGAGATAACGAAATCGCAAAATACCAATACAAAAGATTAAAAATCTTACGCTTTGGAAGGTGAGAAACCAAGAACACAGATACGGGAGAGGGTTTTGTTTTTGGGGGGAGGGGTTTAGGAATTTGTTTGCAGGGTGGTGTGATGATGATGGTGGTTTTGATGAATTAAGCAATAGTGTAAGAGGAAACAGAAAAAATAAAAAAACTGACTTAGAAGATGAACAGAAGGAGAAACGGAAAGTGTGAGGTTGTAAACGGGATATATTAGGAGAATGAATGTTGGTGCAGTGAGGGATTGAAGTAGAAGCAGTGTTTTTGTGTTGTTAATGTTGTTATTCTGAATGACCTAAGATTTTGGTTATGGTGTTCGGAGAATGCAGCCAGTGCAAGTCTCCGATGTTTGCGGGAGTTTGGTCTTGCAATGACCACATTCCACATTCTATCTTTATGTTTTCAAATAGAGAGCCAGGTCATCATCATTCACCACCGTTTCTGGAATCTCTCATTCAACATTTAACTCCTATTTCTCCCTCATTAAACAAACGAAAATAAAACCACTTTTTTATTTATTTATTTACTTCATCTTATTCTTAACTTAAGCACTAAAACGCTGTCAAAACACTAATTAACCATTAAAAAAAACGTATTAAGTTCAAACATATTAATTTGATTCTGTCTATAGTGTTGATGCGTTTTAAGTTTTAACCTTGATTTAACCACAACAGTAGCAATTTCCCTTTTTCTTTTCTACTGGGTTGACTATATATTTAGTCACTGACTTGCAAGCTATTGTACGCATCATCAACAAGAAAGGGTGAAACAATTTTTTCACATTGAGTCAAACGTTCAAAACAATAATTTCAATAAAAAAAGGGTTCACATTAATAGCCAAAGTGATTAACTAAATTTGTTGTTCGTGACAAATTATATTTGTTTGTGATTTTTGTTGTAAGTGATATAATTGTGTTTGATACCATTTAATATGTATTTAATGTTTTAATTTTTTTTATATCATCACACTAATTAAGTATTGTAGATGTTGAATTATGAAAGATACCGTGGACAAATTCTAAAGTGGACCTTCATGAGTTTATATGAGCTTTTTTTTTTTTTTTAATAAACGCTTCATTTAATTAATAAAAATAACTTGAATCTATTTTATTAAATTAATATATAAGTCTACATATTATTTCATAATTTTTTTTATATTCTATTTTTTAATTGAATCCTTAAACTTGTATTTTTTTTTTAATAAACAAAATATAAATAAGAATTTAATTGAAAATATTGATTAGAAACTTAATTAAAAAAATTTAAATAGGTTGAAAACCTATTAAATAGTTGTCAAATTTTTTTTAAAATATTTTCAAGTTTTTTTTTTCTTATTATTTTCAACTTCATAAATTCGTATTCTATATTTTTCGAGAGAAAATAATTAAATAATGAAAAATTGTGAATGGTATAGATGTAATATTTGTTTTCTTAGTAAGAAAAATATAGTCTTATGATTATTTTAAAATTTTTCTAATATTCAATTCAAGCTTAACAGGATAGTGAACATAAAAAATTATTTTACATAATTGTATAACATATTTTTTTGTCTCATAATGTAATTCTCAGACTGTAGTTTCTTTAGGAGCTATGGACCATTAAACTGAACACATACTCAACTATTAAATTAAATATCTAAACAAATAATATTCATTACATATTTAAAAATTATAAATACATTAATTCTTCCCTGTATTGGAAATTAACAATTTTTTGGAAGCTAATTAAACTTTCAAATAATCAAAATTAATTAAATATTAATTATAGGCTAAAAAAGTCAATAGAGACAAAAAAATAATAATATTAGTTGTCTTGTTCTGAATTCCTAGAAACAACTTTCCTTCCTTTATTCAAAGATTAAATAAATTGAGTAAAATAACTGTTTAAAGAAATATTATATCCCCCATACTATAAAAACATTAAATAATAAAATTAAAATACAAAACATTCAAATATTTTTTATGTAATAAATTAATAAGATTAAAAAAATTGAACAAATTTGAAAAAGAAAAGCATATGGCGCCAAAAGGTAACAGGGTGTCAGCGTTGTGCGTGGTTGGAATCCAAACCAAAAGCGGCAATCACATGGGCTTAACAAGGTCATAACATGGGGTGGGCCCCACTTCTGCATTGCGATACCGGCTTGACCGGTTGCCTCTCTCCGCTTTTTCATGCCTCCCCTTCGTAACGGCCTTAGCCTATTAAACCTTTGCGCCGTCTCTCGCTACTGTTCCCACTCCCATTACCGCACTTGAGAGAAAAAGAGTGTGTGCTCAGAGCAAAAACATGGCCACTTTCAGGTTTTCGTTCGGTTTCGGAGTGGTGGCCGTCGTTTCTCTCATCTTCACTCTTTACGTTCCTCTCTCTGTTCATGCCCAATCCCTACCTCCAGCACCTGCTCCTACCAGCGACGGTAACTATTCTTTTCTTAGATCTAATTCCAAAATTGCAAACAGAAATCACTGGATCTGAACATGTGCTTACTTGCATTCATTTGTTTTTGTGTCTATTCACGTACATTATTCAGGAACGTCTATAGATCAAGGGATTGCATATGTGTTGATGATGTTGGCTTTAGCACTCACTTATCTCATCCATTCCTCTTCCACCTTCTGAATATTTCACATCAAACCACAAATATTATTTTACTTTAATTCAGAGAAGGTGTTATTTTATCATAAATACAGCTATTAGCATTAGGATATGATGATTACGATATGATTAATTCACAAACTGTTTATGCTAGGGAAAAATTCCCACACACCAATTCAACGTTGTTTTTTCGGGTTTTTCCTGTTATGTGAGGTTGTATATTTGTTTTTTTATTGGCTTCTTGTTGCTCTCAGTATTATATTTTCTATTTATATAGTGATGCTATTTTTCATTCCTGTCCTGGTTTTCTTTTCGAGATATTAGGTAATTTGATTTACTGGTATTGCTTAAATTGACCAACAAGTAAACAATCTGGATGTGAAGAGTTTTTTAATTTATGCTAATACTTCTTTTTAACCATTTCAATTGCTTAAAAAGATTAACTATAAGCTTATACAGGTTAGTATGTAGAATCCATAAAAATTAGCTGCGACCTTATGACACACAGATACAAGACCATGTAACATTGACATGTATATTCTAAAAATGTACAAGATACGAGATACAAGTGTAAATATAAATATTTATAAAAATTCGTAAAACCTAATCAATATATAATTGTAATCTGTAAATCCAAATTAAGAATATATTTGTTGACATTACTAAGATAAAATATTATTGTTTCAATAAATTACTTTTTGTTATTGCAATCATAATTTTTTTTATCATTGTTATCCATTCATATGAATTGAGAAGAAGATTTAAAGTAAACTATATTCTTTGATCATGTTACAAGTTACTGAATTGATAAAGTGACTATTATATCATTAGTTAGTCTTAGCAGACTAGAAATTTTAATAGAAGATTAATATAGAACCAAACATTCTAAAAAATATTTTAGAAGTCGAAACAAATTTTGAAACAAAGTTTAGAGGCAAAATATTCATATGTAGTCAAGAAGTCGTTCTCACTTCATTATGCAATGTCATCCACGTTTCAAAGCGATATTGATTTCACTAACATTAAACTGATTTGCCACATTTAGCGAAAACAAAAATCAAGGAAGGCCTACTACATTTTCATCCCAACTTTTTTTATTTTATTTTATTTTTTTATTTTTATTTTTTTCACAGGTGGTGGGGGGTGCAGGGTCGCCAATCTGTTTAATTTTTTTTATTTTATATTTTATCGGTTAAATATTAAAATTAAAACTAAAAAAACTATAATTTCAAATATTAAAATTTTTATATTAAGTTGTTTGAGTGATGTAAATATGTAATAGAATTATAAATAAAAAAGATTATATAATTGTGTTTTTATAAAATATTTTATCTTAAAAATAATTTTTTTTATAAGTTTCAAACTTGGTGGTCAACCAACCAGCTTGCCGGTCCGACTATTTTTTAAAGACCAAAACGGGTCGAGTTGGCCTGTTTTGCAAGTTCAAATTTCAGAAAAAAAAAACAAATAAAACCATAAATTATTCTGACTTAAGCACAAATGTAGAGGTTAATCTAAATGATTAGTCTATTAGGAAAAATCTCAATAATAAACTATTATATGATTAATTTATCTTAATCAATATAAGACCCCAAACACTCCATATGCAATCATTGAATACCAGTGTCTCCAAGTTAGGTACTGAGGAGCATGCAACTCAGTTAGTAAAAGAAAATATCTCAATCATTTGGTTGTGGGAGCATACATGTAAGGAAAGCAATTATGGCCATTGTGTAGTTTAGTTAAGGTTTCATAGGTTTTTTGTATTTCAGTTTTCTCCTACCATTGAGTTGTGTATACGTTTATTGTTATTTTTTTTTTCTCACATGCTCCGTCTTTTTTTCTTCTATATGTATCTCCATAATATATCACCAACTTAAAGAGTCATGAACCAACTTCATATTTGTTTCATACATATATATAAAGGGTGTTAACTTTGACTTCTACTCATGAGAAATTTAGATAATTCTCATGGGCTAATTATTTAAAATATGTTTGTTTAATCAGATGATAATATAAATTTAAATTTATTATTTACTATGGCAAAAATACAAACTTTAAATTTATTACAAATACAATTAGGCCTGATATATAGAGAAGTCCAGGCTCTGGTCCTGTAATTATAAGTCAAAGGTCCAGCATTACGGGACTTAGTAGTCGGTGGGCAAACTACCCGTAAAAAATTGGATAGGCCCCAAGAAAACATCATCAAGAATATAAAACCCAAACTAATTGGCCCAGAAATTGATGTGGCTCTTTAATGAAAACAATTTGGTATATGCTCATGTGAATAAGATGAAGACTTGGCTAATAAACACTTGACTTGAAGTTAAAAGTTATAAAAAATGTGTGCAAAAATAACACAACTCAACCAAAATATTAACAATAATAACAACTTAAGGTGTGAAAAATATTTGTTTTTTCTAAGTAATAAACTATTAATTTGTTTTTTTTTTTTTAAAGAAAACACCTACTATTATAAAATAACATATCATCATATTTATAAAAATATATAATCCTATTTTTTGTCAGAATATAAAAGGAAACAATTAAACAAAATACGTTAAAAATATGAAAAAGGTTTTATTTTTTTAAATATGAATGTATTCAAGTACAATTTATAACCTTATCTATAAGTGATAAAATAAGGCAAATGCAAATTGATATTATCTCAATAAATTAGTTTTATATTGATTTTAAAAGATCTGAACGAAAATTTCATTAACTAATAAATTGAATAGAGAAATATTAAAGAGGATTAAAATAGGTTGGGAATCACGTGGGGGAAGGAAATAACATTGATTGAGGTGGAACATTGATTGAGGTGGAAGAGACGTGTTATGGGGGACCATGGGACCAAATGATCCTCCTGTTGCAGCGTACACTTGCAGAAAAATAGGCCAAAACCATTGGATTGAGTACGTGTAAGGCTGCGATTGAGTTGTAGGGGGCCGCAGAATAACATGGAAGATACGGTGTATTTTTCTGATTCTGAATTGTGATTCCATTCGGGGAGGCACTTTTGGCATTTTCCATTCTTCTTTCTCTTCCAAATTAATAACCCTTCAGTGTTGTCCCCAGTAATAATATGATGATGATAATGATGCAAAATGCAAGACACGAAAGTGTATATATAGGCACAAATCTAATAGTATTGTAAGGGCATGCAGAGTGGGGGACCAAATCTGATTGAGAATGTGAATATGATGATACAGTGAGGAACCACCAAGTGGCCTTGCATTCCTGAGATTCAAAAATCCCAGTTTTAGATAAGACAAATTATGCAGACTATATCATATGCCTTTATCACAACATATACTTATAAATTACAATTACTATTCTCATCCTTCATACACCAGACAATGACACATTAACACGTACACCTTCATTAAATAATATCATAACTTTGCACATGACCATCTTTCTGAAACCAGTTATGTCATGGTTCAAAGCTTCAATTAATTAATTAATATGTATATGTCTTATGCAGAGGTGAAAGAGACGTTACTTCTTGGATTATGAATAAAGAGCATGTTTGTTACTTTGACTTTTAAATTATAACATCAGTGTTTCATTCTATGTTTTAACTCTTTCATCATTTTTCAATATGATATATGAGGTACAGCTTTTCTTGGTGTGAACTGCATATGGAACTTCCAACATATAAGACACTGCATATTTTCTTGCTGCTGCTGTAGATAGGACCAGTCACCAATGTTAATCTATAGCAAATACCAACCCTTTTTCCTCTTATATCCATATATACACTATTTTATTGTTTAATCTTCAAATAATGACTTTTTCTTTTATAAATATATATATATATATATATAAAATTAAAATAATATCTTATTTTGAAATTAATGAGATTATATTTAAAGGTGTTGATGATTTGATTTTTATTTTATTTTATTTCATTTTTTATTTAATATAAAATTTAAACTAAGTTAAATTAATATTTTATAGTTTAATTTGGATGAATTTTATGATTTTTTATATTATAGAATTGTTAATTTTTTTAAATTATAATTTTTTAGAATTGTTACATATTTTATAATATAAATTATTCAATAAAAAATATGTTATGGTTTTTATTTATATATTTATAATTTTTTTTTTCACATATTTATAAATAAATTATTTTACTTTAATACATATGAATATGATATATATATATATAATATAATATAATAATTTTCAAATATATTGATTAATTACTATTTCATTTTAAATATATAATATTACTTTTAAATACAATTATTTAATTTTTTATTTATGATTTAATATTTGAATTAAAACGTAAAATATATAACATTATATTTAAATATAAAAATTAATTTAATTATTTATTTTAATATTTTGAAAAACCTTAATTTAAATTAAATTTTCACCTATATTAATAAACATTAAACTTACCTAATATAATTAACTGTGTGTATAACAACAATGAAAGGAGATGATTTTCTTCATACATGTAAATGTTTCAACTCGAAGCAATTACTGTAAAACAATAAATAAATAGATAAATATAAAATTTTAATATATTTAATCAATGAATGGTAATACAATACTAGTTAAAATTGATTTTTTTTTTCAAATATGAATAAACAGTCAAAACTTGCTTACTTATTAATCTCCTGAATACAAATAAGAATAAATAGGTCATAACTTTGTCTTAGTATAAATTTTTATGAATATTGTTTTAAAGAGAGAAAAAGAAAAAGGGTAAAAAGCATGAAACATGAAACATGAAACATGAACATGAAAGGGGGTGAGGAACAACTGGTCTAAGGTGGTCCAAATGCAGTGGCTGAGAGAATATCTGCTTTTTTATTTCAATTTTTGCTTCAGGCAGTGCCATCAAAAGTATCCACTTGCTCCTCTCTGCTTCTGTCAGATATTGGGTTCAATCCAAAGGCCCAAACCCATTTTCATCTTCATCTTCTCTTCAATCACAATTTTCATTTTATGTCCCACTTCGCATCTAACAAATCCTCTCTTCTCTTTTCTTTTGCTTTTCTTATTTATATATGCATACTCATATATAGAATGATATACTAATTGAGATTGAGATCCAGAATAAGGTATATTAATTTATATTAAAACTCAATCAATAATTAAAATAAAAGTCACATATTAATATAAAAAATTAATGATGGATATCATGAATTATAAATATTTTCAAGAATTATATGGAAATATGATAATTGAGATTTATTTGAAGGTTTGAAATATTTTTAAGTATGTCTCAAACATAAAATAACTTTTGGTCTTAATTTTTCAGGAGCCAAAAATCTTCTTCTTTTCTCTTAATTGCTTTTTGAATAAAATATAATATTCCTTATTAAATGAAGATGGTATTCTACACTTACTACCAATTCAATTCGGAATTATCTTACCAAGACTTTATGATATCATCTGTCAATCCAAAAAAAAAGTAACAATGATATTCAAATTATAACTACTTTGAATAATTTCTTATAATATTTTTTTTTAAGGAATTTATTTTGAGGATTTATATAACGAATATAATATATTTAACACTTATATATAATATATTATTCGGATAAACTTTTTAGAAGGTAAAATAAATAAAAAACGAGTTTCTTTGTAAGTTAGTTTATGGAAAAGTTAAAACACTTTTTATTTCGATTTAATTGGTATAGAGGCACGTAGTTAAGATATTTGTAACGAAGGAAATTAAAATTAAATGAAATATGGGTTAGGGTTGGTTCATAATAGAAACTCATTAAACAATTAATCAAACTAAATGGTAAAGTAATCACCGTGTAGTTTAAGGTTTAAAATCATAATAAATAAATATAAAGTAATTAAAAATTAGATAAAAATTTAAAAATAAATTAATATAATAATAAACCGAAAAGCTCCAACCGTTGGAGGATGGAACACATTACTTCATCACTGTTACAACTTACAAAAAACGGCCACAACGAAAAAAAAAAAAAAAGTGACAAAAAAACTATGATTCCACGCCGATACAAAATTTGCCGATAGGGGGCAAGACAACGACGAGAATCTGTGTGTTATATAAAGAACTCATGAAATTAGAGAGCAAGAAGAGGATCGGAGACAAATAAATCGTCGATATCTTGGAAAAAGTCACGATTTCTGTCCGCATGCCAACTTTTCAAACCAAATTCCTCACAAGCAGTGAGAAATACACCGGCCCAATCATCGTCCGGGAACAACACACTCTCCGCCGCCGCCGCGCTATCCAACTCGCCGAACACGTCCGGCGCCGCCGAGCAGCCGCGGAAGTCAAATTGTATTTCGTTCGGAGTTGGAATCGGAAACGGTGAGCGGGCTTTGGCCTTGAAAGTCTCGGACACGCAGACGCAGGAGTAATCATCGTCTTTGGCGGTTATGGATGATTCAGCTTCCTCAGAGAAGGAACAAGAGTGAAGCACGGAAGTGGGAGAAAACAGGTTTTTGTTCTGAGTTTCCTCGGCGGAGGCGTAACCGTTGGCCACCGGCGTCGGGTCTTTAATGTGCCACGTGGCAGGTGGCGTTATGAAATTGGTGAGCGCGTCGGGTCCACGCAGCTTAATGGCCGCGTTGTCGTACACCAAGGCGGCTTCCTCTGCAGTGTCGTAGGTACCCAACCATAACCGTACGCGTCGCGACGGGTCTCGTATTTCCGCGGCCCATTTTCCCCACGGCCTTTGTCTCACTCCGCGGAATTTCTTGCCGGTGGACACGCGCTGAGGCTGCGAGACTCTGCCTTTGCCCACTACTTTCCTGCTTCGAACTCTCTTCCTCGAAACGGCGGCGTCGTTATCGCTGGCGGAGGGCTCGATGGAAATCTCGTTGACGAATCTCCTGTGGCGTTGTCGGTGGCGTGTGGAAGAGTGGAAGGTTTGTTCTTCGTCGCTGGAGGAGTCGGTGGCGTCGGTGTCCGTGACGGTTATTCTGACGAGTTTGGGATAGGGGTGTTTTTGGGGGTGTGTGAGTTTGAGTAGTTTGGTGTGGTGAGTGTACTTGGTGGGTGGCGCAGTCATGTTGGGGAAATGTTTGATTGTTGGGGGTGGCAAAGCATTGACGTTGAAAGGAGTAAGGGAAACGGTGGAGGTTTAGAGGAGGGAGTGTTTGAAGAGGTAGAGAGAGAAAGGATGAGAGAGATATTCCTTTGGGACACGGTGAGGGAGAGAAGTGAATAAATAAAGAAAAGAGAGAGAAATGTAGGGTGAATTTATGGATTGTATAGGTATATGGTTGAAAAAAGTTATTGAAGAAGGAGTAGAGTAATTTGAAGAGTAATTTGAAGGAAAAGGTTACGTTAAAAAAGAGCGTGAAATTAAGAAAGCAGAACAAGTTGGGTGAAAGGAGGGGGAGAGAAGGGGACAGAAGGTACGAAAAAAGTGGAAGCATATGAGCCACACCCAAACACTGTACCCTCTCTCTCTCTCTCTCTCACCCTCTCACCCTCACCCTGTGAACTCTGTGATACAAACAAAACCAGTCTTAACAGTGTCTTCTCCGGAAAAGAAAAAGAAGGGGTTGCGTTGCCGAAATTCCGACCTATACACTGCACTGCACTGCTCTGCTCTGCTCAACAACTGCCTCTGCTTGGCGTACTTTGTGTTGTATGCCTTCCAAATAGTAAACTAACGGAATCCTGATTCTGCAGAAAAATCACAGCCACTGCTGTACTCTACTTACACTAAATTCAAATCATCCTACCATCAAACAAAGACCTCATACCACACCAATTTCTCATACACTACACTCCCAACTACTCCATACAAGAATAACTCACCAAGTACTCTTCTTTCCCCTTTACCCATACCTATTTTATAGCATCCAACACCCTATTCATCACTACACTATTTCACTTCTCAACTTTCTTTCCTTAACTCACACACACTCATCAAATACTATTTCTAACCCATCAATTACTATTTCCGAACTTCTTTACTTGTACTCAATGTCTTCAAAAATCTATATCATCTGTTAACTCAAATCAACATGTATTCTGTGAAAGATACCCTTAATTTTCCTAAAAAATAATGGTAGGATGAAACAGATATGAGTTACTCTTTTAGTAAGAAATTAATAAAAATTTGTTAAAAACACATTAAAATTACGATGTTAATAACACTTTTTTGATACAAATATACTTATTAATATTTTCTTAAATTTCTCAGAGGATTAGACACGGTTTCTTTCAATGTTAAATTCTGACGTTTTTCGTAATTGACTTTTATTTCTTGGGTCACACATTTTGTCTCGAATGTGTTAAATAATTCATATTTTAATGGGAAAAAACTGATTCTCGTATTTTTCTTAAGATGGTAATATTTCTGTTTAACCATGATTGGAGAAGTAATTTGCATTTAGTAGTTCAGTGGTTATGTGTTCCTGCCACTGTTCAAGATACGTCTGTTCTGAGGAAGCAAATAAAAAATCGACACGTGGAGTCGGACAAAAGCCTGTCAAGTCACGTGAGCTGAGACACTTGGAACCGTACCAGTCCCCCTTTGACGGAAAATCAAATAAGGAGCAGCCACTTATGATACTATTTTAATCCAATTTCAAAACTCTTTTAAGGAATCAATAATTAAAAACATCCACTATATTTATAATATACTTACTAATCTTTTTAATACAACATATTCTAAATATATTCATTAGTTTTCTATGGACACGTAGCAAATAATTTGAAGTTTTATGCATTTGATCAGAGTTTTTTTTAATAAATTAACCCATGTATAAAAATAGTTATCTCTTTATTAGTATTTGAAGGGTAGTTCATAAGAAATTATGAGAAAGCAAATTGAAACAAAATAGGATGTTTAATAGAGTGAAAACATCTTTAGAAAATGATATGATCTATTGGTAATTTTTTTATTTATCATTTATATTTATTCATCATGTATCTCTTTTTTTTTTTCACTTTATATTTTTCTTATTTTTTTCTTTTTTTCTTTTTTGGCTTCATTCTCAATGAAAAGAATATGTATGTGTTAGGTAGAAAAAATACGACTAGACATAAGATAGAAATAGATATAATTTAATTGAAACTAAGTGTATATGTAATTTTTGCATAAGATTTCAACTTTTACTTATATTAGACTTTGGAAAAATCATTTTTGACGCACAAAAATTCTATTTGGAGATGTAAAGCCAAAACGGTGTCATTTTAAGTAGTGAAGTGTCTTGATCGCGGGAATAAAGAATATGAAACACATGTCTTTTATCTTTACTATATTAGGAAGAGTTAGTGCAACTAAAGCACAAAATATAACTAAAAAAAATCACAAAAAAGGAAAAAAAAAGTATATAGTAATAAAAATCAACTTTTTAAGCTGTAAGAAAAAGCATGCATTGTCACACCTAAAATAACTTTACCATATTAGGGTTGCCCTATTTGGTAAAAAAAATAATCATTTTAAATTTAAGAAAAAAAAATGAAAAACTCAAATAAACTTTTTTTATAATTAAATATTCCCTTAGGTGTCATTCTATTTTTATAAGATTATTTTAACTAATTCACATATTTAAATTTGTTATCAAATTAATAAAAAAATTGAGCTCGTAGACCTAGGGATTTGATAATTTGATGCAGGCATTGAGCCACAAAATGCAGAGTACTTGTTGTCATTTTGGAGTTTAACGGCACTCATGTGGAAAATTCAGTGGTAACTGTACCCAACATCTGTTTGTTTTTTTTTTTTTTTTTTTTTTTTTTTTTTTTTTTTTTTTTTTTTTTTTTTTTTTTTTTTTTTTTTACTTATTATCATTACTCCACCATAACATAATCTTTCACCACCACACATACCAAATTTTAAATATACCTAATTACAATCACAATTCTTTTATTTACATCATATTTCAAATTAATTCAGAATCATCAAGTATAATCCAAATCAAAATCATCATAATATATTAATATAAATAAAATTAATGTTTGAAAAAAAAATCAAATAAATTATACCATAAAGTATAAGTTTAAAATAAATAGAAGTAATTTCTTAAATAAAAGAAGTAGAAAAAGCAATTTGAGGAAGAATGTGGCGAATCGGGTACCTCTTTCTGAATGCGAGTCATTCTCACTTTGTCTCAACCTCACCTCACCACAATAATTAAAAGTGTTTCTTTCTAATATTAAATAAAATTTTTGTTTTTTAGATTTTGTGATGATTATACTAGTAGAAAGAGATGGAGATGAAAGAAGATATTTTAAAAAGTTTGGTATTAATTAAAAAGAGAAAAAGTTGTATTTGTTTGTGGAATAGAATAAATAATGATATTAATGTGAGAATGAAGAGAGGAAGGTGAAGGTGAGTGGGGGCGGCATAAGGTGTCGATTAGCGAGGGAAGCTAATAAATGTGTGGTGGTGTGATGTGGTGCGGTGAGGGACCATGTGCACCATCTGCTACTCCTTCTGTAACAACGTACGTACCTAGGTAACAAACATTCACCCTCTGCCTCCAATTAACCTCCATAACATTAACATTCTACCTCTACTTTCAAATTATTTTCCTTTTTTAATGCTCTATTTTTTTTATTTCCTTTAAATAAACTGGTAAAAATGTTCATATTTAATTGTTTTAGGGTATAAATAAATTTTCTAGTGAGGTACAAAATTGGAAAAAAAAATGAAACTTCTTATTTGGGCCAGGAGAGACAAAGCCTTTGTTGCATTACTGGACTCAGCAGGGTTAGGCCCGGTTGGGAAGTTGAAGGCCCATTACTTTCTTAGGTTTTGAATTTCTCATTTTATAGACACAACGCCCGTTCAAAATCATATGAATCCTAGCATAAAACCTAGATGTCGTAGCGAAAGTGGAGTTTAAGCACATGTTTCAACTTGCAAGAACAAAGTGGAATTTAGATAGACCTTGTGGTGTCTTGTATCCATTTAAGAGCCTGTAGCAAGCTCCGAACCGCAGCTTCTCGTGGCTGGGATGTCCAGCAGATGTTATTAATCGGGCTGTAAAAAAATCACTTTCATACTGATGAAAATTTCAAATTGATTAGATATATGATTAAATTATAATATATATAAGTAAATACATATATCTATCATAAACCAAATTTGTAAAATTGAGTATTGATTCTTGAGAATAGCGGCGTCGATATTCACCTTCAGAGAACCTTGTGATGGTCTTTTCCAACTTTTCTTGTTGCTAGTGGTGCTCGACATTATTGATGGCGTAAGCAAGGAACTGCAGCGAGCATTGGTCCATTCATGCAGTAGTTGCATGGTCATTGTATGTGAAACTGGTGGATCAATCTGAGTGTTCTCCCATATGTGATCATTGCGGTGTCTTACTATACACCATAGAACCATTGAGCTTGCGTTTAATATTGCCACGCCTACTGATTTTCAAGCAGATGAAAAATCAAATCATTAATGGATTCCATTCAGTGTAGTTGGGGCAGAGTATGGTACCGTAGGTCGGTTTCTTTCCGAATGTTAGCATGGTCACACCCGAAAAAGATAGGCCATTCATTTTCCAGGTTTGTTTCACAGTAAGAGCTGAAAGTAAGGCATGATACTCCTTTTGTTTACAAACGAGTTCTTGTAGGTAGGCAACCGCCCAAGACACGGCAAAGAAAATGTTAAACTGTCACAATAATTCCATTGCTGGATATATTGCATGGGGATCAAAAGAAAACTCGCAGTGGATAGTTTCCATCGATGAAAATCTATTATGTATCTAATTTCTTTTCTTATCATCGCTTGCAAGAATCTTGCATCATATAGAGAATTTTACTTAAAAGTTGCTCGTCGTAACCTAAGGTTTAGATTCGCAAGCAAATAGATACTTCTGAAGCCTCCACAAATAGAAAAAGTTTCATAAGTGAAGCAAACAAACTAAAGCAGTTTCCAGCCAGAAAGCTAAAACACAAGCTCAAGAAAACAAATGAAATGTTTCATATCCTGTTAACAGCTAGAAAGACAAGTAACCACCTGATTGCACAATCATCCGGTGCTTCCTTCCCCCCACGCATTAAAATACAATCAATCATATAGAATCAATTAAATTAGTTTGACTGTTTCCTGATAAAAGCAAATGTGCTGAACAAGAATTACAAGGGAAAAGTGGTGAAAAGAACCATGCATGCTCTTGTTCTGAATTTGGAACTAAACATTTTCAGATACACTCAAGTCAAATGGTGGCAGATCATTGATTTCCTCTTCGTGTAGAGATAGAAGAGGAGTAAGTTGTCACTATCACGCTGAGAGAATTGATGCTAAGTGGTCAAAGGGGTTTGTGTTGCACAGTTGGCTTGGTTCTCGGATGAAGGTTGCTGATTCACTACTGTATCAATTTGCCTCACATTTTCTATCATTTTTACAACTTCCGACATCTTAGGCCTCTGATCAGGGACCCTCACCACGCATGACATGGCTATCTGTAACATTTCCACCATCTCTTCCTCTATGTTAGGATATCTGATCAGCTCCAAGTCAAACACTTCTGCTGTCCACTCCTCTCTCACAACCGAATGAACCCATCTCACCAAGTGCACAATCTCATCGCCACCAGTTGTGTACACAGGGGATTTCCCAGTGAGAAGCTCAAGTAACACCACACCAAAGCTGTAAACATCAGAAGGTTGCGTTGCTTTCCTAGTGTCTGTAACTTCAGGTGCTCTGTAACCAGCGGCTCGTGAGATGGGTATGGCAACTGAACTCATTATGGTTGCCAGGCCAAGATCAGATATACAACCATATTGTGTAGTATTCATAAAGATATTTGAGGATCTGATATTGCCATGTACAAGCTTCCCCCCATTCTCGCAATGGATGCGAGTAAGGCCTCGTGCAGCACCCAAAGCAAGTTTCATTCGAGTCTCCCAATCTAAAGGCACCCTATCCTCTCCTCTTTTACCTGAAAAACTCAGAAAGCATTATTATTGATCAGCCTTAGTATAGATTCGACAGTTTAGTTATGCGGTATGTAACAATATTAATGTTTCAAGACAGATATGTTTAATTAGTTTGATATACTGTCATCTTTGTCTCGATAATAAGGCAAGAGTTTCAAATTAAAATTGTTCATATAACGACACTCGAGTTAAGCATACAACACCAACTATAAGAAATTATTACACGATAATCCATATAATGTTGACTTGACATATAACTAAGATATTCAATTTACAACAAGCAATGTGGAAGTGGAAGTTCGGCAGGACCATATAATAATTTCTCCATTGAGTAAAAGCCAAGATCTGTTTGGCTTTAGAACATGCGTACAATCGAAAGCTATATTTCAAACTTCAAATCTTATGCTATCCATTCAATTTTGCCATGTATAGCTGAGTTGAGAGTGCGATGAAGTTTATCCAGAGACAAAATTTTAGTTTGTTTAACATACCAAATATGCAGACAGCCTTTTCTTTAAATCAAAACATAGATACAACAACCACATCCAAGTACCCAAAAAGCGAAAGATTCTAAACAAGTGAGCACGGGCATTGACTTGAAAATGTAGGAAAGCAAAATTAAGGTACATACCATGCAACAAAGCAGAGAGACTCCCTTGGGTATAGTAATCATAGACCATGAGTTTTTCATCTTTGGAATAGTAATACCCCTTTAGCTGAACCACATTCTCATGTTTCAGATTTCCAACAACCTCCATGTGCTGCTCAAAGTCCCTCTTTCCAACAGCAATTTCTTTCAACCTCTTTACAACAACAGTGGTAGCATCCTCTAAAGCAGCCTTATATGCAGCACCAAACGTCCCCTTCCCCAATACCTCAGCAGAAGCCCTCAACAAATCCTCCAAGTCAAACGCATAGCTACACCCCTCGAAGAAAAATAGTTTATTATTCGCATCAAGGTCCCTCGACACCAGTTTTTCGGGAGACATATCTCCCTTCTGCAACTTCCGAGCAAAGGAATCCCCATTCTTCATTCTGGACCAGCACACAAAGATAAAAACAACGAACGCTGCAAGAGCAACAGGAGCAGCAGCAACAACAACCCAAAACAGCGCCGTTTCGCCGTGCTTCGCAGATTTAGAATGTGAAATTGTTTCGAGAGAGACATTGTTTCCTATGAAAGCCGAGGTGGGAAACCTGTGGAGAGAGAGAGGGATTTGGCCAGAAAGTGAGTTGTTGGCGAGGTTGATGGCAGTTAGGTGAGTCAAATCGGAGAGGGAGAGAGGAATGGTGCCAGTGAAACAGTTATTGGAGAGGTTAACAACAGAGAGGTTCCTCCAGGCAGAGAAGTCGGGTAAGGGACCAGAGAAATTGTTGAACTGAAGGTAGAGAAAGGAAAGGTTGGTGAGATTGGAAAAATCAGAAGGGAAAGGACCAGTTATGAGGTTGGATCTGAGACTCAGTGTTTGCAAGCAAGTGACGCGGCTTAACGTATTGGGAGGAATGGTTCCGTGAAAGCCGAAGCCTGGTAAGTGAATGGCTATAACTCGTGAGTGGTCATGGTTACAGGTTACACCGGTCCAAGAGGTACATGGAGAAGAGGTGGCGTTCCAATTGAGGGGTCGTGAAGGTGCCAACTTTTCCACGAAGAGAAGCAGAGCTTGCTTGTCCTCGGTGGGTTCTGCATTTGGTTGGAAGAGGACGAGAGAAAGCAAAGAGACGAGGCACAAAATGCGTTGCATCTTCGCAGAGAACGAGGTGGTTCTTTCTGCTGCAAACGCTCAAACCAACCACTACTGCTATAGTTCTGTCAAACAAAGAGACCAACAACTTACCTCCAAATTAGTCTACAAAACAAAAAGAGGGAAAAAACGAAAAGGATATGGAAAAGAACGAAACGAGAAGAGGACACTGAGAAACTTGCCTCGACAAATGTGCCTGCAGATACTGCCAGCTTGTGTTTCGTTAAGTCAAACGAGTTCTGTAATTTCTTCAGCTGTAGATTTCTCCCTTTATTTTGGGGTAACAAATTCAACTCCCTCATATTAGTTAGTTTCATTGAAATTATATATTTTTTTATCTAAAATCATATTATTTGAATATTTCTTAATTAATACGTTATATAACCTTGATGTTTGTTTAGCAAAAATGAAGGGAACAAGGTAGATAGGGAAATAATTAGTTGAAATAGCAAGGAAATAAAATTAAAGATAAAAATGTTCTGATAGGAGAAAAAACAGAGTAAAACAAAAACTAAGAGAATAAATCTCAGCATTTTAAAAATTATTTCTACTATTTTTTCTGGTATAAAATAATATAAATTTAATTAGAAGGGTAAAAGGGCTAGTATTATTATTTTGTAACGAAAGGAGTAATATTTATTAGATTGAAAAGGAAGTTGGGGCAGAGGATCTGTATATGGGGATATTATGGACAGATGTCGTTTACTTTTTGTTTTATTTGATTGTTCCTCCTTTCCTGTTTCTCGAAAGTCATTTCCAAAAGGGGTGAACCGAAAATGAGAGAAAGAAAAAAAAAACGTACGAGTGATGATTCGTGAGAAATAATGGTGATTGGAAAAAGGTGTAGCATCCAATGCAGAGTTAACAGTGAATGCAAGGGGATCCACATTACCATTGCGAGATGCACTTTCTATGAAAAATTGGGAGTTACTGTAAATGCAAAACAAAACAGTGAATGCTGCTTTTAATGGTTCTGTTCCAGATCCATCTATGCTGTAACTGAATTTAGGCATTACACAAATTCAGAACATGGACCCATTGGATTTCAACAGTTTATGGTCAATTATCATTCAATAAAATTCCATACATTTTCTTATCAAGATTGATGAAGTGACAGCTCTAAACGGCCTGTCCATTCTTCACCTGGCTTCAGGGTGATTGGGTTTTCAACTGCTGCACCATCAACACAGACCATTTGCTTGTACTCTTCATTCCCTAAATCTACTATGGACTTGGATTTTTTATCCCAAGGATTCCAAACAACTGTTCAATAACAAAATGTTATTATAAATGACATTATAAGTTAATTTTTAGGGTTTACAAAGAAACTTACCAACATCCGGAAGTCCATCCTTTCGTATCATAAATGTTCTCTTCTTTTGATGATCCATAACGGCTACTACATTGTTAGAATCAGTATATATCCGATCAACCTATAAAATAGGGACAAAAACATTTGCAAACAGAACAAACCTTGGTGTCAGCAGAGTAACTCTAACATGAAAACAATAGGAAATGACTTGAATTGCCTCACCTCTGATTCAAATGTCAGAGCACTTCCTTGTTCGGTGAAACGTTGCTTCTGCAATAGGTTGTCCAAGTAGTATTGAGTTTCCAAACCTTCTACCCTCACTTCACTGTCAACCCGTTAATAGGTTATGTTTGTTTACACTTTATAAGTAGTAACTCATTGCATATTCATTATTCTTTCTTTTTCACAATAGTATTGGGTATTATTTTATAAATCTATCTGTAAATAATTTTAGAAATTGAAATAAACTAATGTAAAGAAGTCACACAAGAATTTACAAATTAAAAGCATTAGCTAATTTTAATTTTTAAAAATCTTGGAGAAGTTTATCTAAAGAAATCTTTATCCTTTAATAATAATATTTATAAACAATACAGACCTAATATCTGAGACGGCCAAATATGTATGATAAGCAATGGAGAAACTGAAATTCTTGCTATCGATGTTTCTGATGCGTGATGTCAAATTCAGAATGCCATCTGCTGTCAAAGAAACCCTTAGGCGAAATTCGAAGCTGAATAGAATAGTGTAAAACAGTATTTCAGAAATTTACTAAAGCTGTATTAAAGAAATGAAAATATTTTCATGCAATTTTCTTAGATTGGCGTTTTCAAAACCACTATAATCAATCACATACATTCAAGTAAAATGTAGGTAAAAAAAAATTGTAAATAAGTACGTACTTATGCGGCCATATTTTCGCATCTTCTGGATATGGCTTGAGCAGCAAGTCAATATAAGCTTTCTCAGTAAAATCCCCTGCAAGATGGGGCGGATAATTCTCTATAAACCAGATCCTGTTTCTGGCAAATCCATGCTGCTCCATTGTTCCAGTGTTTCCAAACTAAAAAAAGAAAAATTCTACCAACTTACCCATTGTAATACTAGTATTAATTAAAACTTTAAAGAAAATATTTATACCTGTGGAAAACAGATTGGAATTCCTCCTCGCACAGCTCTGGGTGGATCAAATATTGCCTTTCAAGAAAAGAAAGAAATTTGATATAAAGAATTCCAAGATTAATTAATAATGGTTTAAATAACTAACATTATTGGAAAGATGATAAAAAGAATGATTGGATAAGTACTTTTTTGCTGACGAAGAGTAATTCTTCACTTCTTTTTGTTTTCCAAGAAAGAACCTGACCTCCTAACAAACTAACAGTTACAGAAGCTCCACTATTTTGGAGAAGGAGTTGGGGTATCCCATTTTTGTCGTTGAAGAGCTCAACTCCAGATTGAGATACTTCTTTATTACTTTTGCTACTACTTCCACCTTCAGAAGTAGAACCTGCATTCTTCATCTCCCAAAAGTAAATTGGCAGAGAAAAATCAATAAAAGAAAAGCTGAAATTTCGGAAAAAGGTAAGAATCATGAGAGTGTTATGACCCTTTATATAATTTTCTGTTAGACAGTTATTATTATTATGTTGAATAAATCAATGATTAAACTATAACTATGTAACCAAATTTCGGAAAAAGGTAAGAATTATGAAAGTGTTATGACCCTTTATATAATTTTCTGTTAGACAGTTATTATTATTATGTTGAATAAATCAATGATTAAACTATAATTATGTAACCAAATTAAGTACCTTATACATAATTAAAAAATTACACAAATTTTGTTTAATTATAAGTTATTTTAAAAAATATATTTTTTTATTTATTTCTTATAATTAAAAACTTAATTATCTTATTTTGAAAACAAAATAAATCTAGTATTTTTTAATTTATAACAAATTTTAGATTAATAAGAATTTTTATTTGATTATAATTGGAATTAATTAATTATATATATATGTGTTATTTTCATTTTTTTTTCTTTTTAAGTATAAATATTTTTTTATTTTATTTAATGATATATTATTATTTTTTATTAATATATGAGAACTCAATTAATATTTTGAAAGTTAACCAAAGTTTGAATAGCAATCATTTTTTTTAGTATATAATGTAAATAATTTATAATATTAAATTTACATTTTTACATCAAAATTGATTTTCAAGATTTTTTTTTCATTATTTATTAAAATAATTTTTTTTGTTGACTAAGTTTAATTTAATTATTTAATTGATTTTTTTTATCAAATTTATACATATTAATCAAGAAGAGTTATATTTTGTTCAGTTAACAGAATTAATTTAAATTTATCGGATCATTTCATACAAAATTTATATATCTATATATTTTTATCCTAAAACAAGAAAAAAAAATATTAGTTGAATGTTAATTAATCATTTTAAAAATATTAAAATTTTATTTTTTTTAATTATTGTATTTAGGATTATTTAATGTGTATATTTTTATTTGCACAGTTCTGTTTTAACCATAGTCATTTTCTTATTGAATTGAACTTAGATTTTAATCCAGCTAAATTTAAGAAAGACTAAATTGGTTTTTATATTATACTAATCAACTGTTTATATTATCAGAATTTTATCTCCCAAAATATATTTAAAACAAATAGTAAAAAAAATAATGTGCAAGGTTTAAAAATTTTATATAATTTACATATTTTTATTTTATAAAATTAAATAATTTTTATTTATTTTTATTCTTTAATTATTAATTATTGTTGACATATGTATTTGTAGGATAAAGTAATTTGATAGGAGAAGAAATAAGGGACTTATATGATTTTTATGTTTTAAATTTGAAGTTTTAAATTTATCAATTATAATAAAATTTAATGATTAATATTTAATGGGAGGATTTTTATTTGATTAATAAAAGAATTAATTAGATTTGTTTTTGTATGTAATTTTTTCTAAAAATATAAACAAATTTTAATTTTTATTCTTTATTAAATAATTTTTCAAATTTTTTTAGCATGAACTAATAATAGAAGTAATATTTAGAAGTTAATAAGTTAAAAAATCCTAAAATTATGTAATATTTAAAATAAAAAAATTAATTATACATAATTTTTAGTGTATATAATATATTAGTTAATTAACTTGTAGATGAACAGCTTGATTTTAAAAGTTAAACTTGTATTTTAAAAAATATATTTAAGATATATCCTGAAAGAGTTAAAAACACAACATAATCTATGTTAATGGATATAACTACAAATTATGCATCTCAAATTTCATTGCCTGTCAAGAACTCTGCAATATTAAAATTGACAATATATAACTTTTCAAACCCTAAAAGATTTTACACGAGTCTAATAGTATGTTAGTTTCACATTGTAAATGAGTTTTTGAAAAGTTTCAAATTTAATTTAAAGAAGCTAATAAATATAAGTTTTATATAGTAAAATTCTTTTCAATAGTTATAATTTAGTCGAAAGAAAAGTTAGTAAAATGTGTAACATATATACAAGCAAAAGTCCTCAGTCAGTCATAAAAAGAAGCTAAATATTAGTTTTTCTTTTATCAAAATTTCATGTAAATTACAAAAATGAAAACAGAAAAGAGTTAGAAAGAAAAGAGATTACGGAGAGAATGAGAGACACCTTATCCTTCAGGAATTAAACTAAAGATAATAGTCAAACTGTGCCGGTCATTTAGAGAAAGATGTGTATAGTTAAAGTTGTGTCCTCGTCAAATTAAAATTTATTTTTATATTTGTATTTAATTATTGTATTTTAAAAAAATTATTTAAATATTATTTTAAAATTTTAAGATAATATTAATTATTTTTTATTATTTATGTATTTATTTTTCATTATTTTTTAATTAATTTATATATATGAATTTATTATGATATAAAAATAAAAAGAATAAAATAAATAATATTATAAATATTCTATTAAAATAAATAAAAAAAATTTATATATTCTTAGAATTTTTTTTTTTGAATTTTAAACAACACTGTAAAAAAAATCAGAAAAATAGACAAACATGATGTCAACTAGGAATGACTCCTAATGAACAGCTCCCCCCATTTAAATGGCAGAATCAACTGGTTGAAAATATCATTAGGAAAATCTCTGAGATTTAGAGAAACTAACAGGTTTCTTTTTACTATAGATCCTTCTGTCACTCTAATCGTCAGTGGAAAGCCCTCATACTGCTGCACAAATTGCCCCTGAAAGATGGGAAGAAACAATAAATAATAGTAATACATCAAAATAGCTAAATCTATCTCCTTTTGTGTGTGCACATATGCTAAATCTTTTTTTTTTCTAAAACAAATACAGTGTTTGTAACACTTACCCCCTTCCAAGCTAAAAGCCCGTTACCTATAGCCTAGAACACCTAGGCCAATGTGTGTAATATTATTCACAGATTATTCATTAATCTAACCATAACTGATAATGGATAAGGTCCTGATCCTATCCATATAAATTATAAACATGTATATGTAAGAGAGAGGGTAGCAAGAAATTTACCTGGGGACCAGGAGGAGCAGCAAAGTTTCGTTTCATCAAGGTGCTGTACATCAAGCCCAATAAACCATGATCCAATGCTTACATCTTCGTGTGCATATGTACGGAGCATAAAACTGCAAAGTAAACATTTCAAATTGATACAGCATTCTTCTTGCATGTTTGGATACCTACTGGATTAAAATCACATCCAAAAATTGAAAACCTGAAAGTAACTTTATTTTTTTGGCTTTCAACGTGAAAACTAGAATCAATTATGAAATAATTGAATCTAGTCCAGCCACGCAGTTAGATAATTATTACAAACACACACAAAGGAAAACTATACCTGTTTATTGAAATAAACTGAGCCAATGATTTTGAAATAACATAAACCTCGCCTGAAGCATGTCTAAAGTATCTGAATCGAACAAGCACGGATATGTCAACAGAGAAAGTCCAAGAAGAGGATGAGAGAAAAACAATTTCTGGATCTAATACCATGATTTAGACAATATATTTTTATAGGTGATCTTGGTTAAGTTTTTAAAGAACTCTTCATTTTTTACTATAAAAGCTGAGGAAA
This sequence comes from Macrotyloma uniflorum, assembly GCA_016859785.1. Lineage (NCBI taxonomy): Eukaryota > Viridiplantae > Streptophyta > Magnoliopsida > Fabales > Fabaceae > Macrotyloma > Macrotyloma uniflorum. The sequence goes on from BDMB01000002.1 coordinate 1,424,677, forward strand.
GTTCTAAGACAGTTTTTTATGGTTTTCTTTTTTTCAAAAAGAAAATTATCTAATCATTATAATTATTTTACTTATATGTTTTTCTTTACTCTTGTCACGGGTGCAAGTGTGTCTACCCACTAGGCTAAATCATCAGATTATTTTACTTATATTTTAAAAAGACATAATCATATTGAGGACAACCTTTAAGAAAATCCCATTCATCTGACTGAAGCATATGATGTTGAAAGGTTGTTTGAAACTTATGGATGAATCATTCCGAGTGGATATTGTCAATGCTTAATTTTCATTCATAAAAATCCAGTTTATTTATCATTATTGATCAAAATTCTACTGCTGCATAAGCTCATCAAGGAATTCATATCATCGGTAAACATCTTTTGATAAGGTATCAGTAGATTGGGTAAATTTTTCTGAAAGAAAAAACAAAAGTGATTCACGTAGACTGGAACTAAAAACTGGCAATTTCTTCCCAAAATGGTAATATCCTAGAAAGAAAAAGTTTAGCTTTAGCATCAATATCTCATAAAAAAAGGAAATAAGTAAAATGAACACTTAAGTCTGTATTACTCACGATTTTCCATCACCAAATTTCCACCAGTCTGGTTCATGCCATTTATGTGTCCTATAAAACAAGATTCAGGCAGAATGAGAAAAGGGAAGAAATTCTAATACCCTAATAAACTGTTCTTATTTTCCAATTAAGCATTTTGAAGATACTCACTGCTCAGAGAAAACTTGGCCTGATTTCATGCAACCAATATAAACACGGGGCTTGTCCATATAAGAAGCTAGCACTCCTCCAAGGGCATCTATAGAAGAAATTATTTCACACACTGTGACACAGCAAAGAACCTACAACGGCTAAAAATACTAAATCCAAATGGTTTTAATCAATGCCATCACCTGTGAATCTTCACAACTTTCTAAGATATCAAGAAATTTATATAACTCTATGGATGGTGTTCAGCTTATTAGAAATTGAATATAGATCTAACTCAGTCTTACAAAATTGGTTTGTAAAATAGGATTTGTACTCTATTTCTATGCTATAATGTAGTTATATTTTTAGTCGAGGTAAGATTTCTTTTTTGATTTTCATGAATGGTAAGTTCTGCAGTCCCTCTAGAGCTATAGCGCAAAATGTAGAATATTATATTTGATGTATTCTAATTGTTAAAAACAGTCTTTTGCTTGCAGAAAATCTTATGTGTGTGTATGAGATGCATGATGCATTATATTTTTCATTGCCAGACAGAATTAAGGACCACATACCAAGATTAACATAGACATCATCATTGACCTTGGCATAAAATTCAGCATCCCAGATGCCCACTGCATAAATGAAGAATAATTTTATCTTTTTTGCTTTTTCTTCAGGTGCTTCCACTTGATTATCCTGTGAAGTAAATAAAGCTATATGACATTATCATATTTGCTTGTTACGTGTATTAAATTATATGCATATAACTTCATGCCAAGCATCTAAAGAGTCTATCAGCACAACAAGATCAATAGTCCACAAACAAGAGGTAAGAACAAAAGTTGGCCAAAGCCTTTATTAACTACACTCCAAAATTCTGAATTTAAAAAAAAAGTTTGAAGCCATAGTTTTATACCAAGGACTTTATAATACACAGTATATCTAAAATGCATGTGCCAAATGTACACATTCAGTCACAGACCATATAGTCACACTTGGGAAAAGGTATAATATCTGTACTTCGCATCTAATATTGCTCACATGAAACTATCATTATAAAAGTCAACATACAAGAATGATGAAGTCATTGGTGTGACTGCTTTCTGTCTCAATTTCTTTGTCCAAACTGTCTCCATGGTTTGCACTGCATCAAAATGTTAAAAGCCAATCATTTGCTAAAATTGAATTTGAACCACCAAATTGTACCTTCTTCCTATTACAAATCGCACCATGATGCCTTTCTTATCAACCAGTTCTCTCATAGCTGTACCTGCACATAGGGTATCAAATAGTTTTGGCAAGGCTTCTACAGACTACATTAAGTAGAAAGATTAGAAACAGAAGCTATATTTATAGTAGATAATTTCAAAAAAACAAATAAATCTTTAATGTGACTGCTTGAACATGTAACTAGACATGCTGACATTTATAAACCAAAATAAACCACAGAAATGGGTTAAAAAAAGGTTGAGAATCGTATATTGCTTGAAACTGAGAAGTGATCAACACCTGCTGCCAAACGTTTGAGTTCTGACTTCACAAGTAATGCATTCTAAGAGCCCAGTTGAAGGTCATACGACTCATATTTCATTTGGAAATGATAAAACTGAAGAAAGATAAAAAACAATAACAGCACGCCAGATAGTTATGATGATTCAGTTGTAGCTAATGATCATAGATAGCAGAAACCAACTACAAAAGTTTATGTCCACCCTGAATTTTTGTCCCAATGAATAAAGCTGCGAATGTCTATATGCAGTAGTGATGCAAAAGGAAATCCAAACAAAGAAAAAGGTACCTGCTGGCATCCAAGCCTTACGGATTGCATCTCGGTTTTTTCTCCGGCCAAAGGTTGTCATCACTCCTACTACTAAAAGTACTTTCTTCGTAGGATGCTTCTCATTATTTCCTGGCAAGTGCTTTGGAACAAAACCTTCCTGTCTAGCCGCAGCTAGTTCGGCCTCAAGGACAGACAACTTCTTACTTTGTTCCCTAAAAATAAGGGAACAACAGCCTCATGTAGAGATTATTCGCTGCTAAATTAAAATTCAGCAACCAAAATGAAACTGGCAAGATTACAACAATAAGAAAACCACCTGCAGGCTATAACTTTCAGTGTATCATCAAGAGAAACGGCAGAGTGACCCTGAAATCGGATGAACTAATCGCTTCATTGATATCCTAAGACGACAACTAAAAAAAATAAAAATAAAAGCACAAACAATCACACCGACATACAAAAAAAGGCATGGTAAAGCACACACTTCATTATAACAGAACATTCCAGAGTCAAAGCACACACTTCATTATAACAGAACATTCCAGAGTCAAAAATACGTGTATGCTACACAATGTACGACAAGACTATACAAACTTCAATAAAGAAAACTAACACCACACCTGACCAGTTCTTTTTTTAAGCTCTTCGATTAAATAAGCCCTACTTTCCGCATCCTGAAATAGCCTGCGCATCACAGAATACACGAAAAACTCGAAACGCAATCCTCAATCGAAGTTGAAAAGACAGAAAACGAATAAGGAGAAGAAAATATAAGTAATAATACTAATAATGGTTAATTAACTAACTAACCTGGCGGCAACGTAAATGGTAGCCATGGTAGCAATCATGGCTAGCATGAGAGCAGAAACACGTGATCCAAAAGAGTTACCAGATAGCCGGTTTTGCGATCCCCGGCTACGCATTTCTTTATTGTCGAAATTCTCATCCAAGTGTCAGATCCGGGGAGAAAGAGTATAAATCGGTGCTTAAGAAACGAATGTAACTCTTTGGTTGGGACTTGATGTTTCGAGTTTGAACTGTGAAAACGACGTTGTAACTGCTTTTAATTTCAGGGTTCATGTAATTTAACTGTTTTCTTGGTTTCAGGTTTCGGGGGAGGTATCTGAATGCTGCTGAGATGAAGAACCATTTTCGGATACATATAAAGGAAAATGCCAAATGCAAGGGAAAGTAACCACAATACCGATGAGTACCATAACTTCACTTGTTAATTAACAAACTGTTTTTCCTTCTCCGTTTTGTGTCCAAACTAAACCCTTGCAAGCACTGCAATAGTTTTTTTTAAGAGCAATTCTATAACCAAGAAATTTGTGCGAAGGAATCGTTTTGGCTTCCTCAAAAATATTTGAGCTAAATAAATTTTTAATATTTTAAAATTGATATATATATATATATATAATATTAGTACTTTCAAAATATTTTCAATATTTATATATATATATAATAAATATGTAAATTTAATTTTAATAATAATTTTATTATTTAAAATAAGATTGCATTTGTCATTATTAAATTTAATATTTCAATACTATAAATTCAAAATGTAATAATAATTATCAATATTCATTATAAAAAAAAATTAAAAAAATTTGAATTACAATTTTTAATAGACAACAATCTTATTTAACCCAAAACTATTTAAGGATGAGTATGCGTTTGTCATATCATATGGCACGTTTAAGTAAACTGATTGGTTTGGCTTGTTGGTTACTTCTCTGCAAATGCCAAAACCCTAATCTGTTTCTTCTTGCTGTACGTAGAAGATGATCACTATTTCATAGAACAAATCGAAACACTTTTAAAATGACAGAGGCAAACACGGATGATGTTGGTACGGAGTGTAACTTCGCGTTCGCATTCAACAACATCAATTTCTCAGACCGAGTTCTCAACATTGAGGTTATAGCCGACCCTCATTTCAAACGCACCCAATCCCATTCTTTCTCTGCTGTAGTTTCCAACCGCAAGAGAAGCAGAAACGGTGTTATGAAAGGTACCTTCCTCTCAGACACTTCAATTCTGCTGCTGCTTTTTAAATTAAATTCGCTAGGTCTAAGAATAAACTCAAATTTGCCACATAATTTATCATATTATGTTGTCTCTGTGGTATCCCAAACACTAGAAGTTCTTCAGTTGGTTTATTGAATTTCGAAATTCGGGTGTGATCGTTGGGATGCATAGTTCTTTCCGGGTTACAACGTATTAACTTGGTTTAATAAGTCCCTGACATATTCAAATGCTTCCGTTTAACAGCCAATGATGTCCTCTTGCAGCCCGAGGAAAAGGTAGATTGTAATTTACCAGATGCCGAGGAAGCGGTGGCAATCACTAAGGCATCATCACCTTCAGGTTTTTGTGTTAATATATGGCTCTATTCCTCTTTTAAAAATTTCAATAGCTTGGATTGTTATTGTTATCAAATCCCTCACCAATGCTTCAAGAACCTGCTATTTGTTTCCTGACAAATCATTTCGTGTAGTTGGTTTCGTCTCGTGTCTTAAATACTGAATATAATTCAATATATAAATATTTGCATGTATTTGTCTTTTCTGGATATAAATCTTGACCTAGGTAGTTAAAACTGAGATTTTACCTTAAATGGGGAGAAGGGAGGTAAAACTCACAGATCTTAAAAGTCCTAAATTGAATTGTAGGGTTTATACAAAATTCGTAATACATATTCATATTTCACATTCCATAAATGTCAAGCATCATAATCATAAATCATAACTTATTAAAGTAGTAAAAAAAAAAATTTCCAAAACACAAGTACACAATACATTACAAAGCTTGAAACTTTAACACTAAAGCAAATAGTAATACTCTAATCCTAGGCTCTAGATGTATTTTTGTGGGATTGAACAAGAAGAGTGTAAACTAAGAAGAGAGGGTGCATTCGAACAAATGATCCAAAAAGCCAAAAAGTGAAGAAACCCAAACCTGTATGGCGAGCAAAGGTTTGAACAGAGGAAGAATGGAAGAAGAACATTAACGGCTGAGAGCCTTAGACAGAAGAAGAATGGCTGGAGAATAATGGAACAACTGCAAAGGAGAATGAAGGAAGAAGAAGATCAGCTATCCGGGTTCTTCCTTGGTTCACCAAATCGAAGAAGAGAATGCTTTGCACAGTGTTGGGGTGAGTTGTGAGGGGCAATTAGAAAGTGGGTCATTAAAAAATGAATTGCTTCAAATGAATTACAAGCGATTTTGTAAAATCCTACATTTTTTTTGCAATTTTTTGTGATTTAAGAATAACTTTTACCTCATGCTCGATTTTATCTATGGTTTGAATAGTTGAAATGGAGTAAATCATGGAATTTTACTATTTGAATCCCAATTTTAATTACCATGATCTTGACTCTAGATTTTTTAATTTTAAGAAGAAATTGATCATTCAGTTTTGTGATAGGATAACAGACTAGAAGGTATAATGAATGAATTTTGTCCGGGTAATATGGGAATTGAAAATTTAATGACAAGGATACTGCCCTTAATGATTGGAACTAGTTCGTTAGGTTGTGCTTTGGCCATTATGTTACTGTTAGTACAAACAAATTAAATCTAACTATATCAAAACTAGTTCAACTTGTGAGTTCTTTGTGTGATTCGAAAGTGCTTCCTGACCACCTTCATTGGTTATGATCTGATAATTAATGGATGATTCAGTGACAACCATAATATGATAATCTTACACATTTACTGGTTGAAAACTGTTAAAGATCGCACATTAAGTAGAAATGAAACTATATAAGTGAGTATAAATCTCACCATAAGTCGATTTTTTAGGGTTGAGTTAGGTCTATATCCACTTTCTAAAAAATGGATATCTCTATTTGCAAACTGCATCTGTGCAGTAAAATTGTTTTCTGTACATATTTATGTATGAATTTTAACTGTCGGCTTGTGATACAGTTCTTATGATTAGAGAGTTACTTTTGTAGGTGATGAAGTTTCTCATGGCAATGATTCATTATTGGACAAGAGTTGGTCAAAAGTTTTAAGAGTTAGGACCATACATATAAGTTCTCCAATTCTTGCAGCAAAAAGCCCCTTCTTTTATAAGGTATGTTGCTTTAATTTGCCTTGTGCTATTTTTTCTAATTAGTTTTCTTTGTTGTTAATTCGCTTTTTAGTTATTGAGGTTATTTCCAAGTAGTACTCCTACATCGATGACTCCTTGCTTTTAATTCTTCCTGTAGTTGTTTTCAAATGTGACGAGAGAGTCTAAGCAACAAAATGTGACTCTTCGAATCCACAATTCTGGTAATTGCAGGATATATATGAGCTGAAGATTTTTGTTGCTTTGTCCTTCTCTTTGGCCACCCTCTCCTCCCCTTTTTGTTTGTGGACTTTATAATGCTTATGTCATTTTTTTAATGTACAAATGTCAGCTAAAGCATTGTTTTCTGTTTAAACTATCATTGGAGCAGAAGAGGCTGCTGTTATGGACCTACTTAATTTTATGTATACTAATACTTTATCAAGAACGACATCTGCTGCTGTATTGGATGTGCTGATGGCTGCTGATAAATTTGATGTTGTCTCATGCGTAAGGTATTGCAGTAGGATGTTGAGGTTAATGCCTATGACTTGTGAGTCTGCCTTACATTATTTGGATCTTCCTTCAAGCATTTTGACGTCAGATGCAATTCAACCACTGATAGAGACAGCAAAGTTGTTTCTTGCCTCACACTACAGAGACATAACAAAGTAAGTTTCTTTACTCGACATGTTTCTTTTATGGTGATTTGGTTTGTTCTTCAACCATTAGTTATTGCAGTTTTTGTTCTTATTTCCATTCTAAGTTTCCTCTTTTTTTTTTTTTTTTTTTTTTTTTCTTGGCCTCTACTTTATCTTATTTTGCAAACTCACGGGGACTTATAAGGTTCTTCATTGAATGATCTAGGTTTGCAGATGAAGCACTGAATTTGCCCTTAGCTGGCATTGAGGCAGTGCTATCTAGTGATGACCTCCAAATGCCTTCGGAGGATGCTGTCTATGAGTTTGTGCTCAAGTGGGCTAAGATACATTATCCCAAAATTGAGGACCGGCAAGATGTCCTTGGAGCACGTCTTGGTCGACTCATCCGTTTTCCACACATGAGCTGCCGAAAACTGGAGATGATCTTAACATGCAACCACTTCCATCCTGACTTTGCATCAAAGGTTGTTCTTGAAGCTCTCTTCTTCAAGGCAGAGACACCATGTCGACAACGTTCTCTTGCTGCTCAGGATGCTAGCACTACCTACTCTCGTTTTGTTGAGCGGGCTTACAAGCACCGCCGTGTGAAGGTGGTTGAATTTGCATTGCCTCGTCCACGGTGTATCATATACCTTGACCTAAAGAAAGAAGAATGTGCCCAATTTTTTCCTAATGGTCGAATTCACTCTCAGGCATTCCCCCTAGGGGAGCAGTTGTTTTTCTTGACAGCTTGCTGCAATGAGGACCAGCAAAACGGATCCCTTTGCTTTGGGCTTTTCTTAGCAATGAAATTCAAGGAATCAGTCTCTCTTCATGTTAGATATGAATTTGCTGCTAGATCAAAATTCACTGAGGAGTATGTAAGCAGACGCAAAGGAAATTATACTTTCACGAGAGGCAACGCTATGGGGCATAGGAACCTGTTTGGTATACCATGGACTGCATTTATAGCTGACGATAGCCATTATTTCATCAAGGGATTACTTCATCTAAGGGCTGAACTTACCATTATTAGACAATGACACCTTTTTAGGATTGGTGCTCTCTACTTTCTAGCTTTTGATGACTAATGTCCAATATTTTCTATTGTTAAGTATGGCAGTATGTCTTAGTTTTTTAGAGCAGGCAAATGGTTTTTATTGATTATTGTCTAGCTGCATTTAGGAGATGAATGAATAGGAATTGGTGTAATTATATCAATAATTGATTGTAGAATAGTTCCTGACTGGTGTAGGTATTATTAATCTGTCATGAAATTGTTTGGCAATACGAGGAAGAGAAACATCAGAAGCTGTTACTGATGAATGAGTCATAAGTTAATAATATACTATTTTAAATCCAAAACCTTAATAAAAATAATTTTGCAGATTTTTCTGTTATATGTTGTTTAATTTTTATTTATAGATGATGAGATTTTAACTCATATTTCAACACTGATATAAATTGTCTTTATTACTTTTATATTAAAATAATTTCCAATTCAGAACTGAAAGATAGGCTCAGGATTTTGTTTTTCTGCAAAATCTGTAAAGAGTCACAAAATACTTCGCTTTCTACTCCTGTTCTATTACAAGCAGGAGTTACAGTCAGAAAATACCATATAATTAATTGGTGTCTAAATTTTCTAACTTATGTTTCTCACGTGGCATGTATATATTTCATGTATGAGATAGAATTCTTAGATTTTACATTCAAATATAAAAACATTTCTTTTAAGTTTACCTTGCTATGCTTAAAAGCTAACATTACTGACATTGTATGCACGTAAAATATATGTCATTATTATTATTATTTAATAAATGAGAGAATTTATGAAAGGATGACATAAAAAATGAAAATTATTCTAAAATATATTCTGATAGAAGAATTGAATATTCTCAGCAACTTTTGAGTTTTGATATGGTTACATGGCAGACATAGAAAGGGTATAATTGGTGTTGTGAAACAAGGTTTATACCCACCTAAAGTGTTGTCTTTCACATTCCAATCTCCACCATTTCATCTCTCTTCTCATTCATCTTTTAAATTAACAAACTGCAAATCAATAATATATCCCAAGACCAGTACACTACGGAACAAGAATCTATGCTTTCTGCTTCTTCTTATAAAGAAAATTAATCTTCCCAACCAAAAAAGTTATGCAAGCAAAATTATATATTTTTTCTACCAAAATTAAGAAAATAAATAATGCAGTTTTTAATACTAGCTTAATTAAATGAAAAAGTTATATAAGTAGTTTTAAAATAAATATTTAATATTTTTAATAAAATGACACTTAGTTTCTTTATTTTATTTATAAAAAAATAGTTTTTTATGTATTTATATTTTTTTAATTTTCATATTTTAAATTTTTATTTAAGTTTTAATTAATATTATATTTTAAAAATAAAATAAAAAGATAAATATCAAATTGTTAAAAATATAAGAAAGATAAAAATCCATTTAAATACAAAAGAAAATATAAATATCATTTAACATAACTTAATGCAGCTAAATACAATTGTATAAAAAATTAATAAACATGGCATCGGGTTCAGAGGTAATGTATTCCATTATTTTCCTTTTTGGCTCATCACTTCCCATCTTTTAATTCTTTTTTGTTTTATATATATTACTGTATTCATGATGCACAAAACTAATTGGTGGAACAAGAAGAATATGAATAATTTCCTTTCCATCATAAAAAAGGAAAATAAAGTTGTCTCACCAGTAATAATAAGATATACACATTTCACATTACCATTCAATAAAAAATTAACAAATGCAATAAAATAATTAACTCTTCAAAATATTTACTTTAAAAACTCATAAATTTGAATTAGATAATAGTATATAAATATTTACACATGTTAAACTCATAGTTGATTTATCTAAGAATTTATGAAAAACTATTCAGGGTTTCTCTTGACATGAGCTTATAAAAAGGCCTTTGTTCCCTGAATGTCTCTGTGAGCATCTTGCTCAGACATGAATAAGATTAAGGTTCTCATCTCATGATTCAATCATGGTTTGGTTTGGTGAATATGAAAGAGATATTTGGATGCAGATATTACAATGAACACAAGGAGGTAAGAGAGAGCTTTCTTTGGTCCATTAACATGTGGTAATAGGATTTAATTAGCTGCTGACTCATTCATCCAAATACTGATAGAGTGAATGAAAACTCACACAGTAAATGAGTGAATGATGCAGGAGACAAATTGAATCTTATGCTTCCTGTACTTGGACTGAAGGGAGCTCCCTTTTTCTTCTCTCATTACTCATCCTTTGCTTCTGTCTCCTATGTTTTTTCCATCTTTTACAGTTTAAATCATTAGATTTTTCACATCTGATAGGTGTATCAGTTCAAGTTATCATATACTTTTCAATTATCTAAACTTTTCAGCCAGAAATGTACTTTAGCTTTATATTTAAGGTGATTTTACATCCCTTTGAAGTACATTTTTTAATGTAATCATATTATCATTTTTAAACAATTCTGATCAGATTAAGGGTCGAATTCAGCTTACTGAAGCAATTTTGTCCAGAATTACATTACAAAGAAGGTTTGAGCAAGATAATATTGCAACACAATAGAAAGACATGATATTATCTTTTTCAAAAGAGTACCCTTGCATCTTTATTAATTTTAACTGATAGAAATAACAATATACTGACATAAACTTATACTATTTTCCATGGATCTCACCCTAATTAAGAAGTTATTTGACAGATGAAGTTGCTGTGAAGATTGATTTGATTCGGTAAATATAAATGAAGTTGTTGGGGTTTGATTATGGTTAATGATATATGCAAATTTTCAATCTTTACTTGAAAAGTGGAATGCAGATGAGGCTGCAATGCAGGGGACAAATGAAATGAATGCCACAGTAGCAATACTGAAGGACAGAGAATTACTTTTTCTTGTCAATGTATTAATATTTACTTGTAATTTTAATTAATGTATTAATTTTTATGCCTAATTTGTGCATGTTAGTGACTAATCATTTTATAATTTATTTCATTTACTTGAAATAATATTTACAGTTGTTGCTTATAATTTATAATTTATTGCTATTCTTTTATTAATCTATTGAATTATTTGTGTTTTCAATTCTTTAATATTCTACCACTTATTTACATTTTTAATGATATTTTTTATATTTTTTTGGCAAAAAGAATAAAATGTGTGATATAAAAATAAAAAAATAATTAAAAGTATTAAAACTATATTTGCACAGAAATATATTTGGCATGGAAAATTTATATAAAAATCATCTCTGAACATGTTTTTATATCTTTCTACATTTATCAATTGATTCAATACAAAATTTTACTAAATGGTTTTAATTTAATAAGTTAGTTATCATAATTTTAATTAAAAAATAACTTTAACTGACATATCAACTACATTTTACAAAATATAACCTATAGAAAATAAATTATATTGGTTCTTTAACAATTTGAGAATAAATTTTATATTTTCTTGATTTTTTTCATTTCTGCTTGAGTTTCTTCATCAATTTTCTTCTATTTAAATTTCTCATTTTCTATGAATTTTAACAATTAAATAAATTATATATAATTTAATGCGTTCCCGACTAAAAAACGACTTTTTATTCATCTATGAAACACCTTCAAAATAACTCTGAGAACAAAAAAAATATATCATATATTTCCAAACTTAAAGACAAAAATTAAACATTTTTTTTAAATAATAAAATTTAACTTCAGGAATTTTAGAGAAATAAAAAACATATTTTTCTTTAAAATAAAATATAGGTGATGTTTTCTAGTTAATTACAACCTAACTAAAAATATAAAAAAAAATATCAAATTACTATTTTTCATAATATTTGTAATATTTTAAAATTAAATAAATAGAAACAACAAAATATTATTTCTTTATTAATATAAATTTGTAAACTTAATAAAATGCTAAATTTATTTCAGTTTTAAAAAACCTCAACCCGTGAACTACCTTAATTTTATCAAAAAAATTAATCATCAAATAACTCTACTGAAAGTTCTTTATGTCATCACTTTAATTTTCTAAATACTTATACTAATTTCTCATAAATTTAATTTGTACAAATTAGTTTTTAAAAATCTTTTCAGTATGAATTTAATTTTAATAAAGACTTATGTTTGACTGTAGAATTTGGTGGCAAGATCTTTTAGCATAATAAAAAATTTAATTTTAGAGATTTATTTCATAACTACATTTTATAAAGATTAATGTAATGATACATGTAGTTTTAGAAAGTGAAATTTGAAGGTTTTCTCTTTCTTTTTTCCTTAAGAGCAGAGACTGGGGAGTTTGTACACTGCATTTGGTGTTCTTGTCTTAATCTGGAACAAGGCAATAGTAGTCATTCATTCCCAATAATGCAGAATCTAACATCACTTTATCCATCATATGATTATATTGATAACTGCTCTATCTTTAACAAACACAAGATTTGACTAAAGTTTTCTGTGATTAATGCCAATTAGTTATCATGTCAGACTAATTAAAAGTGATTTAAGAAAAATCAAATACCCGAATTTGGTCGTGCTAATCACTTAGTGAATCATGGCAGTTTAATATTGCAGTGCTGTTTGAGATTTGACAATGGAATTTTGCATTGCTTTTGGAAATACACTTAATTTAGGTAAAGTTTGATTTCCCTTTATTCTCCCGGGCCTAGATGTTTCCAACCCATCTGGAAAAGTATCAGGAGTTAGTGAAGTGGATTGTTTGTTCTGATCATAAAAGTCTTGTCCATCATCATCATCTCAAGATATAGAAATAAATAAATCGTCATAGTCCACTTGTGAATCTGTGTATGTTGGATAAAATTGATATTCAAAGTGTAACTTTTCTTTTAGTTAACAGCATAATAATCCAAATATCATGATTCTTATAACTTGGTCCTTCTAACTTCTATACAATTAATGCAAACCAGAACATTACAAATAATATATAACAGCAAGTGAATACCAGAGGTGCTTCTAGCAACTGAGAGGTGAAATTGCAGGTTTAATCACGTAATGCTGCAAGGAATTTAACTTATCTGAATTGATTTGACAATAAATAACATATCACTAGGTTCTTCTCTTTACTAGTGGAGAACATATATATATATATGGAAATCATAACATATGATCTCATGATTTGGTATTTAATTTCTAAAACTAGTGAATGCATGGCATTGGCCATCTCTCAAATCAATATTCAAGATGCTTCCACCAAGGCATGTTCGGTATGAAACTTCTAGTTTGTTTATTGCTTGAAAGAAAAATAGCATTTTGTTCAATTCAGTTAGTTACAAATGTTTGATATCATTGATTGGTCCTTCTTGGTCAAGTTTTTATTTGATAAGGAGGAAGAAATAAGAAAAGAACAAACCTTCGTGGACCATGTTATATATAACGAGTGCATGAAACATGATCAAACCTCAACCCCACAAATCACCAATGGACTGTTTAGTGGAAAGAGAGGATGGGAAGAAAATATAACTTTTCCCAATCAATACTAAAGAGGGGATTCAGACAAATGTTAAGAGAATAACTTTTTTTCCTTCATTTTTTTCTCTAAACTTTTGACACTACAAAATAGGCGTGTGTTTGATTTTTATTTCCGAAGAATCTTTTTAATTTTTAACAAAGGAAACAGATATTTACACCAAATTCATGTATGATTGCATGTATGCACCCTTGAGCTACAATGTGGTCTTTTTTTTTCAAACTGCTTTTGTTTTTAAAATACTTGTGTCTGTTTCTGTCTTGCATTTATTTCAAAAGGAGCACAGAATTTGAATATGGATACTGTAGAGATGACTGCTAAAATGTTGTTACTGTTGAGATCTTTTGCCATATAGGATGCAAAACTTTGCTCTAGTCCTACACAGATAAGCTTCTTACTTTACTTGTGAGCTTCATAATCATTCAAAGGAATAAATTTATGCAAAAACTCTAACAGCTTATTAACTTCATATATAATAGCACGGCAAGAGAGCAATAAATTTAAGCAACCGTTGCACTTTCCTTAAGCAAAAATTAGGATCACCAAGAAAGAAAAACAAACAACTATACCAGCACTAAAGTTACACATGCTTTGTGAACTGCTTTTTCTGTAACCGGTAAAGATCCTCACTGGCAGAAAATCTTATATTAGATTACAAGAATTTCGATTCATTCATGGGCACATATGAGCCAAATTAGTACTGCCAAACAATAAGATATTCTTGTAAAGGGACTCTGTACCGATTGTGTCCTGTTGTTTTGAAATTAAATTTTGAACCATTAAAGGTGATTGATGTGTGTCTAAATTATTAAAATTAACTATACGTATGTTAAATTACATCATGTGTCACGGTCTGAAAAATTAATATTACTTTAGTTTTCACTTGATGTTGAAGCTAAGAACCCCTGGTGGAGTACAAGAATGTTAACTTTCCTAAAATTAACGTTACATTCCCGCAGAAGATGAGATTGTATCTTCTGTGAAGTTAGGGGCATCCGTGAAGTACTGTAACGAGTGAAACCATGATTTTCAAATTTAATATTTTCAGTAATAATTCTTTTTATTATCTACTTTAAAAATGTCTTTTTAAAGAAATCATCGTTTAAATTACTTCACTTAATTTTTTCTTTGCATATCTAAAAACAATCATTAATGCCTCGGCACTTTCTCTCCCTTCTCCATCCTTTCTCTTTTCCTTTTGCTAAGAGCAGGCAAATAGGTAACTGCTAGGGGTAGAGAATGATAAAGATAGAGTTTTTCTTTTTAGACATGGTTTATCAAATAATGTGATTTATGTTCGAGTGTTTTTATTATAGAAGCAAGTTAGCAAAGTTTCAGTAGAAAAATTTTAATCTACCACAAAAATCACTTGAAGTTGTTTCGACCCAGAATTAATTTTAGATTTAGAACTAATTCATCAATGGAAAACTAAACACACGAAAAATTATTTAAAATCACGTTAACTGTAAAGTGATTGCCAATAATCCAACTTGTAGCTAAACATGCAGGAAACTGTCTGATACTATTCTCTTTTACAAAAGGCTAAGACAACCGTGTCCATGGCAACTGATAGAAAAAACATCATGTTCTGAAGCAGCTTCGGTAGCAAGATCACACTGCATCTTCATGTATCACATGAAAATACTACATATGAATCTTTTCAACTGATGGTAGAGAAACTGTATCCGACGCCATATCATGTATTAGCACAAATAGTGAAACAAATTAATCCAATTGGGGCTTGGGCAATCAAATATTTCATAATGGTTGAGTGATTGCTTGGGCGAAGGCTATACAATTAATGGTATAATCGAAAGCGTCAAGTTTCAATGTTTCACCAAAAAAGTCAATCCTGGGATAAAAGTAGATGACAGGATATGAAATTCAACAAAAATTCAGCACGGAGGAAAGAGCTGTCCCCCATAAAGAGAAAAATAGAAATCAAGGGGTGATTTCCTGTCAATTGTAGCAGATAGATGGTGCCAAAAAAACCCATCTAAGAGACAGATAATTTGGAGGTATCTGAATAGCTTCTTTTCAATCTTCTAATCATTTTGCCTTATTCTCAGGTCTATTGCTTCACAAGCTATATCCTGCTGATGATATAGGTCTTGACAAGATAACATTATCAATTATTGCAGGGAATCCATAAAACAAAAGGTATCACATGTTTACCCTATCTTCGGCAATATCACAACGGGCTAAAAACTATTACCATGACAAAAGAGGGTATTGTTGATACTGAATCTGCTATGTATCTTAGACAGGTTCATAGAGACCTAAGACATGTCCATCAATACACCGCATAGCTGCAACCTGATGACAGATAAATCATATCAGACTTTGGGCAAGTTCTCAGCAGTATGAAAGCTACGAATGAATCACAATACCTTTCCATGGACCTCATATTTGATGGGTCCATCGAGTTCAGCTCCTAACGCCATTAATTTAGTTACGGTACTGTTCATGTCAGTCACCGTAAATGACAGAAGGGAGGAGTAGCCTTTCTGCGGGGTGGCTTGGTCACTGTGAAATTGAAAGTGAATCAGCATCACCACTCCATCCAATATTCCAAACCAAACATTTCTTTCAAAACATAATAATTCGGGCACCAGTGAAAACGTAGAAAATTAAGAAAAAGAATAACAAATCAACTCAATAAGCAACCGATAAAGATATTATGAGAGGGTTTCTCGAGCATATTAGAGTTGATTAAAGAACCACGTACATTGTGATCATAATTAATTTGGGATGGTTAGGAATGAACAAACTATCAAACACATGGAGGGCATGGGAAAAGAAGAGAAAAGTACAGGGAAGAATGCATGAGGGCAAGCTTGAGAGAACCAGATTGAAGTTCGGCCCAACGAAGAGAGCAGACGTTGATGGTGAAGTCTAAGCCTTCGGAGTAGAAGCGCGCGGCTTTTGGAACATCCCTGTGTAGTTGTAATATCCACCTGAACGACGCTGCCATCAGGACGCCGTCTGCGTTTCGCTCTTTTTTGCAGACACACGTGCGCTCAATTCGATCTCTCTTCGCGCTTCTTCAATTGGATTTCAAGGTTCGGGCCCGTCAAATTTGGCCCATTTTTTTATTTACTTTTCTTGACGGATATGATCAGGATGGGACCTCTTCGATTGACATAAATAGCTTCTATTTTACGTTATTCTTTTTTAATTAATTAATATATGTAAATTTTTTAAAAAAATATATTTCAATTCGTATTTCTCATAATTTTACGTATCTCATATAATAAATTTGAGTGTATCAAAATAGAATTTAACTAGGAATTTAAAATGCAATAAAAAATATTACAGAATGCAGAGCTAGTTGCTTATATTGAACCCAAACTTATTTAAATCCTCATTGATATTATCACTCTCTTTCGTAAGTTGTTATTTTGGCACAGTGGTTTTATAAGTTATTCATAATACTAATTGTATGAAATAACTTTGATCGATAAAAGAAAATTTTGATAATATTCATGTATACTAACTATTCCCTTCGTTCACTTTTTACAGAAACTTTTATCCTTTTTTATAAAACTCACTTGTTTTAAATGATGAATTAATACTAAAAGAATATAATAAATAGTTAAAATTAATAGCATAAAGCTTATGTTTATCTGCAAATAAATAATTTCGAATATTAAAATCTCAATCAACTACTAATATTTAAAAATTACCATCAAATTTATTACTTTCAACTAATTTAATTAATTTCATTAAAAATGTAAACTAGTTTAAATGACGTTATAAATAAGAATCAGAGTTAGGAGTACTTTTTAAGTATTAAAAAAAATCAACAACTGTAATGCCCAAGTCAACATATATAATTATCATTTAATGATATTCATGAATCCCATTTCGTAGTTGGCACTGATACCTACAATTTTTTTTTGCCATACGTTGTTGGTTTCTTACACTTACTAGAGCACCACAACTTAAGATTCGGAGCAAGCATGTCATAATAATGAGATGAACCAAAAAAACTATCCAAAATTGTATATTTGTTTTTTCACTTCTCAAAACTCGATCTGATTTTTTTTAGCTACATGACGTGACAACATCTACAGTAGTATATAGAGAATAAACCCCCAAAGGAAAATTATGTTACAGATACAAGGTGAAAATTATGAACAATGCAAAAATTGCAAGTGAACGGAAAAGACGAGAGAGGGAAGTGTAATGCTCACCATGCAAATTCCCCACCCAACTTATTATTACCTTAGCCTGAATTCTCCAACATGTTAAATGTTTATGTTAAACCACCTCTAAAAGGACCCTTTCAAGGCTTTTAAACGCGATCGCTGGCCCTTGGACCTAGCTTCAAGAAGCTTCGCCTTCAAAGTATTATTCTCCTTTGATCCTGAAGGCACTTTGGAAGCCTCCGATATGTCAAGGTCTTGGGATGCAAGTTTCGCCATCCACTGCTTCACGGGGCTTGCCTGATTCCTCCATCCAGCATTGCTGCAGGAAGCCTCACCATAATTATTCTCAGCATGCATATTGCCACCTTCCGATGCCATAAGTTGACCTCTTATGAGATTATCAATAATATGATTTTTACTGGAGCTGTGCAATTCTGTGGGGTTGATTTTTCTTTCAGAATCATCATCTTCGTTAATCTCAAAGTGTTCGCACTTTTCCGATATAGTTCCTTCAACTGGCTTGGTATCTGTGGTCTTCCCCTGATCTGCATCAATTGACTGGGACTTCTTATGTGAATCAGATGACATGGCCCGAGCCATCTGTTCTTCAAACTTCACTTGCAAGCTAGATGGGCTACGATGTTTTAACCCTTCTCGTGGTATTGGTTTTTTCTTCGTGTGGTTGGTTTTCAATGTCTCCTCAAAATGTTTGTCGACAGGCTCTTCTTCATGTACCTTAGATCCCTTGTTGCTTGGCTTGTTCAACTCAAAGCAATTTGAATCACTTCCCACAGAATCATCATCATCACCCACCACCTGTGGCGCACTGACAGCATCGTTCAGTGGAACAGATTCCAAGGAATTACGGCGTTTCCTTACCACTTTATTTTCTGTACTCCTACTATTTTGTTTAGCTTTAAGAAAAGTCTCTATTTCAAGGCTTAGTTTATCGACTATGGACTTATCCATAAAACCATTCTGAGCTGCTTCCAGCTGCATTTGCATCCGTTCATCCAGCCATGATTCAGATATGTGGAGAATCAAACGATCATGATCAGCCCTTTGAATCCAGTCCTTATCCGACTTGTGATTCAGGGTATGCACCTCTCGTTCATATTCATTTATTCCCCTAGCAAATTCATCACAGAGGTCCTCCAACAGTTTTCTTCTTGTTCTCTCTTGATCCAATTCATTTAGAGCGCTAGTAAGAGAGGACTTCAGTTCAGAGAGATCCCGAGCTAGTTTCCTGTGTATGCTCTCTGACCGTTTCCTTAATTTCCTCTCATCCTCAAGTTCATCCCTCACAGATTGAACGGCAGCATGGAGTCGATCCTGCTCCTTACTCTTCCGAACCATTTTATCCTCTGCAATTTGCTTCATCAGATCATCGATCTCATGTCGATCTGCTTGTCGGTCTCGAAGCAACTCTTTGATCCGTATACGTGCATGATCAAGCTCTGATTTTAATGCTTTTATCAATGAAATGTTAGAAGCATGTTGTTCTTCCAAGCTCCATATTCTGTTTAGCACTTTTAGAAGCTCTGTAGATGTTTTGAGACTATAGTGTGGCTCCCCAATCCTTCCCTTAAATTCCAAGGAACTAGAAGGAGTGGCTCCAGGATTATAAGGTGTCATCTGCAACCCAAGAAAGGACAAGCACAGCATTCAATAAAGTATTGGATATTTATCCAACAACAAACAAGCCAGTACAGTAGGAATAAGAACTAGCTATCCTTTGTATCAAACCGACAATGAAGGATGAACCTAGTGTATGCAGTAAATATTTTAGAATACACTCTGACACAAGAAGGTAGTTCTAAAACTAATCTTTAGAAAGACCTATACTTCATTGGTAATTTATTCAAAAATAAATCTACAAAAACAGTGACTCAAACTTTGAAATTGTTTCATTCCTTAAGCAAGCTTCATGATTTATTATGATTTTTTTATTATAGATATCATTCTAACAGATTATTTTGGTAGCACACTAAACTGCAACATAGATGTTAAAGTTATGTTATATCATTATCTTAGACAAAATTAGTTGTTGACCAAATTCCTTAGTATCAGGGAATTGGTAACTCCCAATATTTTTATTTCTTCCACGACACACAGATAGATCACAATTCAGAGAACTACCATGACACCTAATCGATCTTGTACATTGCAATTGTGACTGCCATGTACGCACCCACATTATATAAGATGCCAAACTGGTAAGTCCCACAAAAGAAACATGTTACTTAGAAGGATATTTTATGCTCTAAAAGTGTTACCCAAAAGAAAAAGAAGGTGGAGGTTCATGGTTGGGGTCAAGGTTGATCCTTACCTCCATGGAACTACCATAACTTGCAGGAGATAAAGGTTGTAGTGCATGATTATTTCTCTCAATTGCCCGATGCTGCTGCATCAGAGATGCTGCAATATGCCTCCTCAAACTGCTCGCGCTAGCTGGCTGATAAAAGAGCACAGAAATATCAGTTTAAACCACATCTAGATTTGTCTCTATGGAATTATTAATAATGTCAAAGAGAACTTCTGCCTCCATTACACGCATAAGGTTAAAGAAACTGCATGACCTCACACTAAGACCCAAACATCTCTCCATGATCATAGACGCTAAGATCTAAACATGACCATCCACAAAATTAAAGAAACTGAAAACAGGTGCTATACTAAGGCCAGATGAAAGAGATCATTCTACCAAATACAGATATACAATACACACAAGAAAGGAAAGAGAAAATTAAAGGGGAAAATGTGAGTCAGTAGGAAGCATAAGCATAAGCATAAAATGGGCAAAAGAATCAGGTATATCTAAATCCACCCAAATTAGATTCACTATGCCCTTTAAAAAACAGACAGCGAGGAAAATTTCCAATAAAGAATAAATTGCAGATGCGGAAACAACATTTCAGGAAAAATAATTCACTAACATAAAAAACGACAAGTCAACTCAACATAGATATTGTACGGGAAAAAAACTATATTATTCCCTAACCTAGTGGCACAGTATACACAAAACCCCGAACGCCCTTCAAGGATCATCAAGCAAATATAAATAATAAGCAGAAAGAAGGAAGACCCATGACAAAAGTGACACAAGTAAAGAACAACATCGAGTATAACAGACCAAGACCAAAAAAAAAAACAAGCAAACAAGCCAACGAACCTAATCAGAGTTCAAAAGATAAAAACGAGAAGCAGAAAGAAGAAAAAAGAGACAGCACCTGATCAGGGGAACTGGGAGAAGCATCAGCCAAGAAGTTGGAGATGTGGAGAGCCTTGTCCTTATGTAGGATGTAATGGTGGCGGCGATGTCTGGGATCGGCGGCGGAAGCGGGAGCGGGAGCGTGAGGAGGTGGAGGGTTATTAGCAGAACGATGCATTTGAAAGAGCGGGAAAGAGTGGTTGAATTCCCAGAGCGCTGCGGCGAGCTTTCTAGCAGAAAGAGAAGGGTGGTGAATGTGTTTGTTAGTGTGAGTGGCCGAAAGCCAAGAGGGGAGTGGAGTAGAGGGGCCCCTGCTTTTCCCTACCAAAACCCCTCGCCTTAACTTTTCTCCCAATTTTTCCACCTTTTCCGCTTCCCCTTCCTCGCTTTTCATCTCTCTCTCCACCTTTATTTATGCCTTCCCCTCTCTTCTTTCTTCTCTCTCATCCACTCCTTCCAACCTTTTCATCTCTCATTTATTATTTTCTTTCCCCTTTTGTTGCCTCCTTAGTAATACACGTGGCTCCCTCTACTGCTATGCTCTATGTCTCCCTTCCATCTTTCTTCCATGCGCTCTCTCTCCCTACGCCATCACCTTCCACTGTACTTTCCATTGCTTCCAGTTTTTTCAAAATTATTCATTCCATTCAGTTCTCAGACTGAACCAGTAAAAGTGAACAAGAAAACAAGAGAGAACAAAATTATGAAGAGAAAAATTATTTAAATTAAGAAAAAGTATATGAAAAAAAAATTATAATTGATTTAATAAAATAAAAAATATACAATAATCGAATTAAATATGAAATGATACATACATCCTTCATTAAAAGTAAAATTTATTAAATAAGAAATAATTTAAATGAATATTTATTATTATTTGTAAAATTAAAATTATTTATAAAGTATAATATTAATAAGAAAATTAAAATAATCCATAATAATAATTTTAATTAAATGATCACCCATATTACTTCTTTACAGAATATTATAATTTTATATATACACTGGGTTGGTTGCTAACGTTTTGAATATACATAATGATATATCATTAAAATTCAGGTTAAACAATATAGTTTGAACATTAATTTTGTTTTCATAAAATTGTATTCACCATATTTGAAAAATAAATTTAAAATAATTACTAGGTAAACACAAAAATGGAAATAGCGAATTATTACTATTCTATTCATATATTCTAGTTCCTTAATGACCTTCTTTAATTTTTTTTTTTCAATGGCTTATTTTGCTTCATAACCACAACAAAATAAATTAATACACAAATCTTATAATTAAATTGTAATTATTAAAATTATATAAGTATAACAATTTTAAAAAAAATAATAAAAAACATGACCAGTATATCACCCGTAATAAATATTTTAAAATTAGTAAAATTTCACACAAAATACAAAATATTTTCATATATTCTACGGTTAAATAATTCAATATTTAATAAATATTATTCTTTTACATATATAAATTTTTCCATTCGAGTTAATATTTTCAATATGAAAATCATTTCCTAACACTTATATATATATATATATATATATATATATAATAAAAAATTATTATACACATAATAGAAAACATATAATACTATTTTATGATTTATTAAAATATAAAAGAATTTGGATAGGTAATTTATATAAGTTGATTCATTTAAATATGAAGGTTTGAACAATCAATTTGAATGACATAATTGAATATATTGAACTACACACATAAATAATTAATTATATATGTCTGACTTAACTTAATTCATTATATCTATATGTATAATTAAATATGTATCTAATTTAATATAATCTATTATATCATACACATAAGTGATTATTCATTACTTTTAATATAATATTGATAGTGGTTTAATCTATGTTATCTTAAAAAGCAAAACTCTAATGATGTAAATGACAAATATTTTTTGTTATAATATCATTCATTTATATTATATCTCAAGTAAAAGTTGATAGATAAAATATTAGTGACTTACTTGTTGATGAAAAAAAATAATACCTAATTATTAAAGTGTTGTAATATGTGATTTTTTTTTTTATTATTCTCCTCAAATTTCTCACATTCATCTATTTATATTTTCAATTACAAAACATGAACGTGAGCAATGAAGACATTACTACATGTTTGAATCAAATTTAAAATGTAAAAAAATTAAATAAAAGATTTTTTTTCTTTTTCCTGATTTTTTTATTTTTATTAGACAAAAAATATTGATATATATATATATATATATATTTTTTTTTTTTCATTGATATTTCAGCGAATCAATGCTCTCTATATTTAGCAACTGTACCGACGCATTCAACCATTATTATTAACTGAAGTTATTGAAAAGGAGAAGTTTTTTTTTTTTCCTCTTATTAGAGATTGGAGATCACAGAGAGATTTTCTTTTCGAAAGTAACCGAATCAATCATTTCCATATCTAGATCCAAATAACCTTGTCTATAAATAATTAATTTTAATTTTAACAATATTTACATATAAAATTTAGAAGATTAAATGCACTAATATTTTATTTCGTTGAAATGATAAAAGATATAAAAATAAATAAATAAATAAAATAAGAAATAACATTATTTAAAATAAATAAATAAAATTCATATTATTGTGAATTTAAAATAATTATTGTAGAAAATAATAACATTATCTATATGTAAATTTATTCTGTAATAGTAATATATATTTTATCCTGGTTTTAATAAACTATTTTTACTTTTTCTCCTATTAATGTACAATAAGTATTTGCTTAAAATAATAGGTCTTTTGCTGAAAATACATTAACTTGTTAATATAAAGAAAGTAGGTCAAGTTGTAAATTGCTTGTACCTTTAATTAATGCATATGAGCAAAAAGTCTTTACTTTTACTTTTATAACATGTATATTTTTAATAGGCACTAACAGTGCTTTAGTAAAATTTATTTATTTTGCAATAACATGAAATAGTCACTGTCTGCAAATTAATTAATTAAAATATTAATAATTGTTTAATATTTTAAATATATAATTATTTAAAAAAAAAACAGGTTAGTTCATACATAACTACATAGACTACCCAGTCTAAACTTGTGTAGAATATCAACTAAATGGATAAGATGAAAATTAATTTAAATATTAACTTGACTTATGTTTTTAAATTTGACTATTATTTAATATACATTTTTGAAGACCTAATTTCTTGACGTATTTTAACACCTATTTGCTTCTTAAGTATGTCACTTTAGTGTGGACAACAAGGCTTTCCGCAGTTTAAGATCCACCATCCTTTTTATAAACACTTACTTTAAAATCAAACTTGTACTTCATTCTTTCCTTTTTATAATAATAGCACTGTTATTATTATTATTATTATTTTATTTTTAAATAAGGTGTTAATCACATATTTCTTTTCAGTCTATTCTGTCTGGCGTATAGGATTTTTTTTCATACAATAATTCAGAATTTAATTAATATTTTAATTTGGTATCACACTCATGAATTCTCATATCTAAGGAAATACATTTTTAATTTCAAAAGTCAAACAACGTAGCAACACATTTATTATATTATGCTTGAATATCCACATTTTTATTATGGTAATAAAATTTAATTCATATAATTATAAATTTAATTATTTTATTATTATTAAAAATAAAATTATGTGCAAAAAATAATTATAAAAATACAATAAAGAAGCCGTTACATAATCTAATTTCTAGAAGATAAAACGAATATGAAAGAAAAGAATATAAATAAAATTAATCTTTTAACATTATCATTTTATCTTATATTTGAGTAAATTTACATGTATTTTAAAAAATAGATTGTGTGCATTAAGATTCTAAAGATTATATTCAATGATTAAATTTTAAATTATCATTAAAAGTAAATCCAACCATTAATATACTGTTAACTCTTGTTATAAAGATAATTATTAAATTTTCTTTTGTTACTTTGTATAGAAATTAAAATAATGTATTTTATGGTAATATTGATATTATCTTTTAATATCTAACTAAAAGTAAGTGTTAATGTTAAATATATTTAATATTTTAAAGATATAAAAATATATTTTTATGCTCTTTTTTTTAAAGATGATAAAAGATAAATTAATTTATTAAAATTAAACAAAATAAACTGATACACATATAGTTGAGTGTGACAGATTATAAAAGTCAAAGATAAAGCTAGGGCCCTGAGAATATTCAAGTTTGGAAGAAAGTCAATGTTATCATGCACTGAAGTAAAAAGCGCGTATATAAATAAGGTTCAGTTTTTATTTGGTGTTGTACTCGGTGCCCTCTGTTTCCTACTAGCAGGTAACTGCTCTATTCCATTTTTTTGATCCTCCACCTTATTTTTCTTTCCTTTTCCTGTCTTCTCATGTGTTTCCTTTCTTTCTAGGAATCAAATCCGAGGACCTTTAGTACCAATAAGTGAATCTGATTCATCTTCTTCCTTCACCAACCATTCACGTTCAACAGGTGATTTTTCATTTTTCATTTGTCTTCTTTTATTTGTGTCCTCTGTTTCTTAGGTAATCATCCTTTTTGCTTTCAAATATTCCCCCATTATGTGCGCAACATACAAGTGAAAATGGCTGCTAATGCTGTGTCTCCTTGCTAACCTACCTTTTCCTTCAATTCAGCCACTCCCCAATATACTTATTATTGTTTACATAAATTTATTATATATTAACCCAAATGTTTGGGATCATAAGTGCTTAACAAATTCTTGAGAACAGAGATACACATATTGTAATTCCTTTGTTTGTGTTGCTGCTGGCATATCTGTGGGTGAGTGAGTGACTTGTTTTGACTCTGCCGGAGAGGTATCATCTTTTCGGAAAAGTAGTTGTTACCGTGATTTTGAGTGTGCTATGGATTATTAATTACTGTTTTTTATTTGATTTTATTGTATTTATTTTTTATTACGGGGTATCTTGTATTGCGAGATTTACGTAGTAGCTTTCTTGGGGTCTAAGTTGTATCTTTTTCTCTTGTGGTTTTGTATCCTTTTGTAATCTTGGCACATCTTGTTCTCTGATTGGTTTTTAAAATATTTTAGTGCCTATAAAAGAAGAGTTACATAAGATAAGATTAAGATCCCTGTTTTTGCAAATTTAGGTGGATCTGCAGTCGCCTGTTGATTTTGGACTGTCGAAATGGCTTCCAACGCTACATCTGGAAATGCTTGCCCGGCGCCTATGAAAGCCACATCAAATGGCTTGTTTCAGGGTGACAACCCTCTTGATTTTGCACTTCCCCTTGCTATTTTGCAGATATGCCTTGTTCTTGTGGTCTCGAGGGGACTGGCATATCTTCTAAAACCTATAAGGCAACCTAGAGTTATTGCAGAGATTATTGTAAGTTCATTTCTTTTCTTTAAGTTTTATCAGTCAAATTATCTTTGTTTATATTTTATAGTTCATAATACAAATAAATAGCTTATGAGTCATTGTTCACGCTATCTGTGATTTGGTTCAACTCAAATTTCTTCTATGTAGGTGTATGTAAATTTTACAATCAATCCTTGCTAAGGTTGATGGTCTTTCCTGACCTTATAAGTGGTGTGCCTTACCCTAATTATTAAATATTAATTATTTGTGTTAGTTAGATCTGGTTCTCTCTCTGTTTTCTTCCGTTTAATGGTTACAAGGAATTCCTAGCAAATGGGGCTAAGTGAGCAATATGACTCATAGGGATTCAACTTGACATCCTTTACTTCGTAATAACGCTGGATTGCTACTAGGTTATGATGCAATTGTCATGCGATCAGAGCTTTTCATGTTCCATATTTATATAATTTCAGTCTCCAGATTTCACTGTGTTTCACTGCTCTAAATAGTCGTATATTTAATGTGCAATTTATCGTGTAGAATGCAATATGATTTTAAACAATGCAAAGTTAGGATAGATGATGTTAGAAGAGAAATACAGATGCCAAAATATGTACAATGATTTTAATATGTGTTGAACTGCTATTGATTGACAGGGAGGAATACTTCTTGGTCCATCAGCACTTGGACGGAATAAAAGCTATATGCACGCTGTTTTCCCACCCAGGAGTCTTACAGTATTAGATACTCTAGCAAACATTGGCCTTATATTCTTTCTATTCTTAGCAGGCCTGGAGTTAGATCTTAAATCTCTGCGTCAATCTGGAAATCGAGTCCTTGCTATTGCTATGGCTGGAATAAGCCTACCCTTTGTAATGGGAATTGGTTCATCATATGTTCTAAAACAATCAATAGCCAAAGGTTCAGATAATTCCGCATTCCTTGTATTTATGGGTGTTGCTCTGTCCATAACTGCATTTCCTGTGTTAGCCCGTATTTTGGCTGAGTTAAAACTTCTAACCACAAATGTTGGCAGAACAGCAATGTCAGCTGCAGCAATTAATGATATAGCTGCCTGGATTCTGCTTGCTCTGGCTGTTGCCTTGTCAGGCCATGAGCGATCTCCTCTTGTTTCATTGTGGGTCTTCTTAGCTGGGTGTGGTTTTGTCATATGTGCAATAATCATTGTCCCTCCAATTTTCAAATGGATAAGCCAACGATGCCATGAAGGTGAACCAGTTGAAGAGGTATATATATGTTCTACATTAGCTGCCGTTCTGGCTGCTGGGTTTGTCACAGATGCTATTGGAATCCATGCCATGTTTGGTGCTTTTGTTGTTGGAATTTTGATCCCAAATGATGGACCGTTTGCCAGTGCTCTTGTGGAGAAAGTAGAGGATCTTGTGTCTGGTCTATTTCTCCCGCTCTATTTTGTGTCAAGTGGATTGAAGACTGATGTAACCACCATCAAGGGGCTGCAATCATGGGGTCTTCTGGCCTTTGTTATATTTACAGCTTCTTTTGGAAAGGTTCTTGGGACTGTTGTTGTTTCCCTTTTCTGTAAAGTACCTTTTAACGAGGCTTTGGTGTTGGGGTTCTTAATGAATTGCAAAGGCCTAGTTGAATTAATAGTCCTCAACATTGGCAAAGATAGAAAGGTATTTCTATTGTTTTGCTCTCAATATTCCCTATAATCAGTTTGACAAGGGGCACTCTCCTATTTGTTACATAAAATATTTAATATATGCATTTGCAGGTTTTGAATGATCAAACCTTCGCCATTATGGTTCTTATGGCTGTCTTCACTACCTTCATCACCACTCCTATTGTGACTGCTATCTATAAGCCTGCAAGGAAGGGAAGAATATCTGATTACAAATATAGAACAATTGGGAGGAAAAATGCAAACAGCCAACTGAGGATTCTTGCCTGCTTCAATGGTGCAAGAAATATTCCATCAATGATAAATTTGATCGAGGCTTCAAGAGGAATCCAGAAGCGTGATGCTCTTTGTGTGTATGCAATGCACCTTAAAGAATTCTCCGAGAGGTCCTCATCTATATTAATGGTACATAAGGCAAGAAAAAATGGGTTGCCATTCTGGAACAAAGGTTCTCATGCAGATTCTAACCATATTATAGTAACGTTTGAGGCTTACAGGCAACTAAGTCAAGTGTCTATGCGGCCAATGATCGCCATCTCATCTATGGCTAACATGCATGAAGACATTTGTACAACTGCTGAGAGGAAGGGAGTCTCAGTAATTATTCTTCCATTTCATAAGCAACAAAGTTTGGATGGTTCACTGAATGTCACTAGAAATGATTTTCGATGGGTTAACAAAAGGGTACTTGAGCATGCACCATGCTCAGTTGGAATTTTTGTTGATCGTGGGCTTGGTGGTACATCCCATGTCTCTGCAAGTAGTGTTTCTTATCGTGTTACGGTGCTTTTCTTTGGTGGTGGTGATGATCATGAAGCCCTTGCTTATGGAGTCCGTATGGCTGAGCATCCTGGCATCAGATTGGTGGTTATTCGCTTTGTAGTTGAGCCAACGAATGAAGGAGAGATTGTAAGAGTTGATGTGGGCAACTACTCCTCTAGCACCAAATTAATCTCACAGGATGAGGAATTCCTCGACGAATTTAAGGTGAAAATAGCCAATGATGACTCCATCATCTATGAAGAGAAAATAGTTAAAAGTGCTGCAGAAACATTTGCTATTATCGGTGAGCTTAATAGCTGCAGTCTGTTTATTGTGGGTTCAAGGCCAGTCAGTGAAGTTGCCTGTTCTCTGGGAAGCAGTGAATGCCCTGAACTAGGACCCGTTGGTGGTTTGTTGGCATCACAAGATTACCCCAGAACAGCATCCGTTTTGGTAATGCAACAATATCACAATGGGGCGCCAATAAATTTTACTTCAGAAATGGAGGAACCTAATCGGGATTCAGAATCTGTTTAACTTTGTTACGGCTCGCACGCCTTGTTTAGGCTTTTCTGAACTCCATGCAGCTCTGCCTTAACAGACATACTTTAGAGTGCAAAATTTGACCACCAAAAAAAAGTAGTTTAGAATTTTAATTTCCTTAGGATTGGAATTGATTTAGAATTAATAATTTTATGTTAGGACTGAGTTGTGCAAATATTTAGAGTGTTTAGGATTCTAGCTTCAATTCCAATTCTCTGTCTTGTAGTAAAATCTACTAAATCAATAATAAACACCCCTCTGATCTATTTCAACTTCTCAAAGTTAGAGAACATATAAAATGGGAACACAGAAATTATAGACAATTTAAATTTTAAATTTTATATTTTGAATTTTTTTTATAATATTGATGAATTTTGTAAGTAGGTTTCATACTTAATAAGAGACCATAATGTACTTTGTCTGACCGTTATTAATGCGACGATTAAAATGTTATATTTTATGTATTTCTCGACATTGATGAATTTTATAAGTAGGTCTCATAATTAAAAAGAAATCATCATTTTATTTTATTGAACACTTATTTTATTTTCATACATTTTAAAAGTATATGTTAATAATCTTGATATATTTCTATGAGATATTAAATAATTTCAAATTAATACAAACTTCTGTAGATATGATTTATATAACGGTAGTTTCATATATAGTGGTAGATCTAAAATAAAATCTTTATTAAAAAGTTGTTGAATAGTATACAAAATTATATAAGTTATACGGTGGTAACTTATATTTGTTCATTTTTTAATATCATACTAAATTCAATTCTTTTTCTTTTCAAATTTATTGGCGGAATGAAGTCAATGAACCTTGAGAAGTGATAGAGTGAATTATATTTGTTGGGACTAGGGAGTAGGGTAATTAATTCCCTGCATATTTTGATAGAGAGGCTTGTTCGGTCGGTAAGCGAAAACAAAGAACGAAGCTAAACTTTTTGTTAGGTTGGACATGAGATTTGAGCAAAACAAATGAGATCGAGAAGAACCACGTTTGTCTACACATTCCCATAATTGATCTGTTCCTCTCTTCGTTATGATTTCATACCCTGTTACTACTTTAATTACCAAACCACTAGCTGATGTGACAATAAAACGAATCACGTGATTTTAAATCTGAATTCTAGTTGGTGCATGATGATGCATTCATTGAGCAATATCGATGAACCACAACATCATATCTAAAATATAGTTTTCTTGTTTTGGTATTTAAAATTAAGGATGATTCGATGAAGACTGAATATTATAGAAGATGATGGACCCTAATTTCTATTTTGCCTATAAAGCTAATGAAACCAAAACTCCTTTTGTTTCAACAATAGACCCGCATCAACTTAACGTATGTTGAGCTGTAAAGTTTTAAATATTTGTCACATGCTCCTCATCATCTTGCTTTATGCGTCCACTGTTATAAACTTTAACATTTAGAGTCCAAAATCTTCCATAATTGCATTGACAAGAGTAACTATTAATGGCACCAATGAAACTCATTTAATCTTTTTTCCTCTTGTTCTAGGCCTCTTTTGGATCCTCCATTCCTCCACATCCGATACAATGGGCAAATAGAACATTTTCTTTACTTGGGCCTACTGTATCTGGAGAAACCGAAGCCCAAATATATGTATAAATAAGAAGTTGGGTTCTGATTGAGCCCAATAAAGTCCAAAGAAATGGCTTAGAGCACTCACCGTTACTTTTGAAGAAAAATCAAGTTGGGAAAGATCATAAGCGGGGACAGTTGGTTGGTGAATGGTGGCGCGAGGCTTATCAGTATCGAAGCCAGAAGCAGAGCGAAGCGCCATAGAAATTAGAAATGCACTCTCTCTCTCTCACGCACACCTTCCTACGCTCACATTCACTCTCTTCCTTCCCCAAACCATTCACCTCATCTTCTTTTCTTCTTCTTCTTCCTCCTTCCACTCTTCGCACCTCCAAGAGGCTGCCATACTCAACTTTCGCCACCTCTTCACCAATTTCCCCAAATGAATCGAAATTCCCAACGCAGGAACTCGCTCTTGCTTACAAGAATTCGAGCAATTCGCCCGAATCAATTGCTCGCTTCTCCAATTGTAAATTCCCCTTAGCTCCAATTGCTAATACTAATTCATCCCTCGGGCTTCTCAAGTTCATGATGCTCTTCGGCTTCCTCGCATTTCAACACTCTTATCCTGCGCTTGCTGCTTCTGACATTTCCAATTCTTTCAGTTCATCTCCTATACTTGGGGATGTTGATGACATAAGCACAGGTTTTGCTTCAGTTAGGAAAATCTCCCTGCCACTTTTCTAATTACAATGCTTTATTAAAAAAAAAAAAAGTTAAGCATAATTTGAAGTACTGCAATTCATTGCAATTGACTATTGAACGTGCAGCTTTTCTTTACCTTTATTCAACATTTTTGTTACTTGTTTACTGCTAGTTACAGATTTGCATTGTACTCTGTTATTCTTTTACCATTTTAAGTAAAATGATTAAGATCGCTTGGATATAATTTATTGTGCTACTCAAAGACTAATATACTTGCTCTTCTTTTATGCTTTGTCACAGGCGTTTCTTCTAATATTTTTTTCTGAACTGGGAGATAAGACCTTTTTCATTGCAGTAAGTGCACACAAATCGTCTAACGATACGACACGGCCCTAGTGATTTGGGTATTTGATGTTGTAATTTGCTTGCAGGCCCTGCTTGCAGCTAGGAATTCAGCTGGTGTTGTTTTTATTGGGACATTTGGCGCACTTACGTATGTTTTATTGTTTCATGATGATTTAAATTTTCCTTGGTTATTTTTGTCTTGATGGCGTTTTTTATGACCGTATAATTTTTATACATTGTCAATATTTTTTTATCAACTAATAAAATATCATTATGACTTTTCAAGTAATTACTATAGAAACTTACAGAGTGACACTTTTATAAATGCCAAATATTCTAGATGCATGTATCTTCAAATCATTAATGTTTCGTATTCGTTTGTTATTGGCAGGGCGATGACTCTGATATCTGTTGTCCTTGGACGAACTTTTCATTATGTGGATGAAATCTTGCCATTCAGGTTATTTTATTTATTTCCTAGATTTATTTACGAATATATCTATAAAATGTGTTATATGACTTGGTCATACTGGCAGGTTGCAAATAGTTATAATCATTCCTCACATTCTACCAATTATAATTTCGTGCCGAGTTTCATGTTAAGTATGAAACAATATGATGAACATTGTACATGATACTGTTTGAAAATATGATGAACATTGTTTTGCCTATCATGAAACAGTTTTATCATAATACAATGTCAATTTTCTTTTGAACACATTTTTAATCATTTGTAAAAAAATTGTTACTTTGTCATGCATACATTGTCTTTAGTTTGTTAAAAGTTCCTTGTATTCTATAAATATCTCTACTTTTCTTCTGTGCCTTCCTTCGGGCTTGTGTCTTAAACCATGTAACGTGAAAGCATAATTTCACTATGAACGACTTATCAAAAACTTCACCTAATAGGTTGCTTTGCACAGGTTTGGAGAAACGGATTTACCTATAGATGATATTGCTGCCGTTTGCCTATTGGTAAATATCACCTTCACGTTTAGTTAAATGCTAACAGACTAACAGTGTTTGCTATGGCAGACATTATTTAAATTTTTCTGTTTTGAGATTAACCCTCTCTTAAGTTATACTGAATTGACTTCAGGTGTACTTTGGGATCTCTACCCTGCTGGATGCCTCATCTAGTGATGGCCAAAAATCAGATGAAGAGCAAAAGGAGGTAATATTTGGTATCTATTTATTTATCATCTATTGCAGTGCAATGGGTTGGATACATGGATACTCTCAGTTTTTAACTATTCAGTTTGAACTGGTTCACAATGTTTGGGGTTCACAATATCTTATAGGATTCCAGCAATTGAATGTCTCCTTTTGGTAACCAGGCAGAGCTAGCAGTTTCTGAATTTTCTGGAAATGGTGCTGGGATACTATCTGCTGCTAGCACTGTAGCCAGTACTTTTCTCTTAGTTTTTGTTGCCGAATGGGGCGATAAGTCATTTTTCTCCACAGTAGGTGAGTTTTAAAGTTAGAATTATTGGCTCACCGAACAAACAGTATATATGTGCTAGATATTTGTTTTTAGACTTCTGTTTCAGTTGTTGAAAAAGTCTTTTTAGTCAAAGTAGCAGTTTCTAAACTTTAAGAGAATATATTTCAGTTTTATCTTAGTTAATATTTTTGTTACTACAGGTATTATAAATGTATTGCAATTGACAGCCGAATATACAACTGAAATACTCACGATCTATTCTATTTCTCAATTCATATAGTCTTCCTCTTTTAGTATTTTATTTCCTCTTCTCTGTTTTTGCTACGGCCTTTATTCCTTAAAAACAATAATATGGAACACTTGTACCAAGAATTATCATTTTCGTCATTACAATATAAATTTTTTTATGATTTTACCATTCCTTGGTTTGAAAGTATAGGAGACAATAATCTTGGTCTGAAATCCCTATTAAACAAACTAATGTACAAATAAATAGATATTGATATTGACAATTCTTGAAGCTAACTTATATGCTTTGTCCGGAAAGAGTTGGATGTCAATTATCTTGGATCAGTCCAATTTCAGTTTATATAATTCTCTTGTTGAATTTTCATTTGTTTCAAATACCCAGACATGTTATCTTGCATTTGTCATGCGCTGAAATCATCTTCAGAGATCCTGAATTGTTTTTTTCCCTACTTTTTAGCCCTTGCAGCAGCTTCTTCTCCCCTTGGAGTCATAGCTGGAGCACTGGCCGGTCATGGTGTTGCAACTTTGGTAACTCCTTTTTCAGTAATAAATTGAAGCAACTTCTAAATATGGGGATTTCCTCTTTCAGAGTAACAGTAAATGTGCATTGTTTAACATTAACATAAATATTTAATTAAGCTTCTGCAACGGTACGTCAAAACTAGATTCCAGAAATTTCCAACTGAAGTGCAACAAAGAAAAAGGAAATGTATTAATAAACAGCCAGGAAATACAAGCATAGTTTAATAAGATGGCCTTTTTTGACAATTTATTTTAAAAAATCTTACTCCATAGTTTAAAAACAGCTAAGAAAGGTCTAATAAGCTATATTTTTGTTTCCTGATGATCTATATTTAATACTCACACCAAGCTCAAAATCAATAAATAAAAACTGCTCGTCAAAAAAAAAAGAAACTGAAAATAAGGCCATGCTATCTGGAGAAGGCCTTGACTATTATGGAAAAGTTTAATTTATGTAATTTATATTGCTTGGGCAGACTGTCTTTTCCTTTTGTTTCTCATCTTTGTAAATAACACTTGGGTCTTATATCCTCAATGTTTTCTTCTTTTATATGCAGCTAGCTGTACTCGGGGGCTCTTTACTTGGGACGTATTTGTCAGAGAAGGTAACTTCTTGCTTATAGCTTGCATTCCTGATATGCTGCATTTTGTTGGTTATTGGTTCTGCCCGTTGAGCAAGCGAAGCTGAATTTATAAATGTGGAATTCTCTAGACATATACCATCACCTAAAGTAGATAATTAACCGAATTAAATGAAAGGGCTTAATGCTACGAAAAAGTTTGTGATGCTCTTCAAAATGTTTCTGGGTCATGGAGCTCTTCTGTGTATAATTTTCTGCCCTGAAATTTCTCCATTCCAGCATAAAAAACATAACTGCTATGAATAGCAGCAACATGTTAGACGTTCCAAGGGGACCTTATTGGGAACGAACATGTTCTTTAACCCAGATAATATGTAGCCAACTGAAGTCTCCCTCCTGGTTTGGATGATTAAGAGCACTCAGCACTATATTTAAGTGTAAAAATGCTGATGCTGATGTTCTTTAACCTAGACTTGTGTTTCTGTTTTCGAATATTTCCATTTGAAAATATTACAACACAATTTCTAACACATTTTTGAACATGTTATCTATTATTATCTGAAATATTTATTGAAAATCACATATTTTGGTGGATCGTATTCCTGATTTAATGATTCTTTGTCTGATCATATAGTTTTCAGTAAATTTAATCAATGCAGTGAGTGCTAGAAAAAGTGTGGGTCTTGCTTCTCATACCTTTATGCTGCTGTAAACTAAAAACAATGTTTTCAATCATTTTGAAGGTTATTGCCTACATCGGAGGTGTTCTCTTTCTCGTCTTTGCTGCAGTAACCTTATTTGAAATTGTGCAATAGGGATTAAAAGAAATGCAATATAATCTCAATGCAAAGTGATGAAGAACGTAATGAAAGACCTCTAGGGTTGTATGATTCTGCACTCCATTTCTTAATTTTTATTAACGGTGGCTGCAGAAGGAAAAAAATGTGTAATTTCTGTTTTTGCTGAAAAAAATGTATAATACCAACGCCTTTTTAGGAATAGTCTATTGCCTTTCGATGTGATCTTCATAAACTACGCCATGCTAGTCATTGAGAATTTGTAATTTTATTTTAAACAAAATATTTATTACATACATTATTTGAAATATTATTTAATTATTGATAATTAGTCCGTGTATATTATATCGGTATTTGTTGATGCAAAAAAATAAATTGAAAATTAGTCAAAGAAATATTTTTTGTTAATTGTGACAAGTACTATAAATTAAAATATAAAAATACAAGTGTTTTAAACATTTTATTTTGGAATATTTTTTTGTTACATAAACTTAGTTTAATTAATGGAATATTTTAATAGTAGGTTATAAATATATGTCCTTGTATTTTAATCTGAAGCTGTGTATTATGAAGAAACTTAGTAATGGTGATTTTTATTTATTTATTATTATTTTGTCTATTTTGTAGTCTATTGAGTTACATGCCAAATTGACGGACTAAACTGAAGGGTTTAGGACTTTCCACGTTTAATTTCAAATCTTTAAAACAGTTTCTAAATATATTGATTGTACAGAGAAGTTAATTGTCACGATGTTTAATCAAGTTATAATATAGAAGACTTAATGAAAGGATTAAAGCGAAAAATATATTACAAATTAAAAAAATTATTTTTCTTGTTTCGTTAATTTAGTTGCTATAATATTTAAGGATTGAAATTGTAAGTTTAATTACTACTTTTCTTTATATAATTTGTTAACTTTAAATTAAAGAAATTATTAAATTAGTGGAAAATTTGTTAACTTTGCTTGAATTAGAATTACCTTTACAATAAATTAAAATAAAATCAAGACTCTATATAAAATATTTTACCATTTTCTGACATGTGAATATTTTAAACAAAAGTTTGCAACAAAATACCATATGATAATTTTAAATGAAACTAGATTTTTCTATAAAATATTTTACCGCAGGGTGTTAAGCTTAAAAATAGGTTTCATGCTAAATAGGATGAAAAAACCGGATCAAAATAACTGTCAGAATTTATTTTTCTCACAATAAAAATTGAAACATAAATACAAAATAATTTATTTATTTTTATCCTCTTTAACCATTAATTATTTTTCATTATTAGTCGACACATTTTTCTTGTGAAAGTAACTAATTATATAATTTTTCTTTAAAATATAGAAAAAATAATTAATCCATGAATCAAATTTTTATGGATGGGAAAGCATGTGGAAGAAGTTATTTGTGTGTGAAAAAAAAAACCCATAGCTTATTTTTTTTAAGGAACTTAGCTTAATTTTTAAGACTCAGAAGATAAAAGATTTGTTTTTTCAAGAACTCAATTGTAAATGCGAAGAGATGCCTGAAATGATCGTGGCTTTGTCGATCATCAATGTCTTGTGTCGCCCTCCTCCCTTGAGTTTTTTTTATCAGATAATCATAATCACAATCTTTCGAAAGTGAAAACCCTAGAATCGTTCCCCAAGCTATGCGGAAACAACAAAACTAAATCAAATCAACTCGAGGAATTATTATTAACTACCGCGAGGTATTAAATAAGTCTTACTTCCTATTTAATTTTTCGTTAATCATGTTCTTCCGCGTCTCTAAAACACTATGCTGTTCTGTTTTTCAAGTCAATCATTTATGTGCCTTTTCCATCTCAATTTTATTTATTTGATTTGCTGGAATTGTGTAAAAGAACTTGGAGCTCATATATTGTTTTATCCGCCTCGGCTCTGCACAAAGTATGCTAATTCAAATTCTCGGTTTCCATTTTATCCGTTCTAGTTCTGCTTATCTGGTTTGTTTATATGTTTGCTTGAGGATTTTATATTTGGTTACTTGTTTTTTCGGTGGCCATCTTATATGTAAAGTTGAGATACCGTTGAAGCTAGAGGTTGTCCTCCCTTGTTTTCTCGGTTTGGTTGGTTGCTATATGTTTTAACAACCCTGATTTAATTTGGTAGTTCTGAAGCGCAAAAAAGGAAGGATTTACCAATATATTTTTCCAGTGCATTAGTCGAGTAAGTTAGTTGATATGGATTCAATAATTTACCAATATTAATTTTAAATTATTACTCATATTGGATCAAGCAGTTTTCTTTTTTACATTTGTGTTCTCGTGCGTTTTGATGCTATCAATGCAAATGTGTGCTTATTAGTTGTTATGAATGTAGTTGACATAAACACAAAAATGTTTCTCTTTATTTATTCTTTCTTTTTTATTAAAAAAAAATTGCTCAAATACGCCAAAGTGTGAATGCAATCATTTTTATTGTGGAAGAAATTCCATGCTAACCATCTGCGATGTCATGAACAAGATGATTAACCTCCAAGCCGTGTTTTGGAAGGATTCAAATCTTGCTGAAATAAGATGACCTACAACAGCTGATAATCTCAACATCAGTTTAATCTTCTATTCTATTAGATGGATCGACGTGATACTTCAGGATTTGTCAGTGGAGGATGCATACTACCCTTGTAGATACACCTATGACTGTAGGTGCATCTAACCTGACTTCTATAGATATCCAATTCTTTTTGTAGGGGTAAATCAGGAAAATGTTCTGTTGAAATGTATCGATAGGTATAGAATTATACTGGAAGTGTTTCATGGATGTGAGGTTCCAGAACTTGAGTTTCACAGCTAACCCTTCTGCGAATGCTTTCAAGATTTTGGGTAAGTCGAAGCAAGTTGAAGTAAGGGAAGCTGATTGTAGTACTAATGATATCTTACAACTTGATTCCCCTAGTTCTTCAATTTCAAAGGGAATGAAAAGAAAGTGGGATTTAATTGATGGATGTATGGGTCAAAGCATTTGCTCTTCTTTGCCTCTTGGACTTGGACTTTCAACAAGTTCCTCTGACAGCAAAGAGAGTTCAGGTACTTCTTGCACTGCTATGTCTTCAGCCAAAGAGATTGATGAAGAATCGTCTATGCCTATGGATATTGAACTGGACTTTACACTTCATCTTGGCTGTGAGAAGGTAGAGAGTCCAAAAAACATTGTTGGTTCAAATTTGAAGATGTTTGAGTTGCAGCCAAAGATTGATTTTGAGTTGAGCCTTTCCACACAGCCCTCCAAATCAGATATTACCAGTGTTTGCCTAAGTCCCTCTCGGGTCCCACCTCTTCAATTGAACATGGAGACGGCATTAGTATTCAACGGGACACCAAATGCAGATGAGGGATCAACTTCATCTAGACGGAAACCAGGGCTTGTTTCACTTAATCCAGGTGCTAGTGTAATGTTAAACCAGGCTGAGAAGAACGTTCTGGATCTCTCATCAAACAGACCAAAAAGTTCTATCACCTGTACTTCCAGACTAACACAGCTGAAACATCCACTACACTGCAACAGTGATTCTAAGACATGTCAAGTTGAGGGATGTGGAAAGGGATCCCAAGGTGCTTCTGGACATTGTATGTCTCATGGTGGTGGTAGGAGGTGTCACAAAGTCGTCTGCAATAAAGGAGCTGAAGGCAGGACGTTGTACTGCAAGTCCCATGCAGGAGGCAGGCAATGTGAATATCTTGGTTGCACTAACAGCACAGAAGGACATACAGATTTCTGTACTGCTCATGCTGATGGCCAGAGGTGCAGTCATCATGAGGGCTGTATCCAAGATGCTAGAGGGAAATCTGAAATGTGTATTCGACATAGCAGTGGCAAGAGATGTCAAACAGAAAAATGTACTAAGAAAGCAGAAGGCTTAGCAGGTCTGTGCATCTCACATGGTGGAGGGCATCGATGTCAAGCTTCTGGTTACACAAAAGGGACACAGGGAAACATTATGGTCTGCAAAGCACATATTGTGGGAAAATGCTGTACAGCACCAGGGTGCGCCAAATGTGCTGGGGGGACCACGCCACTTTGCAAAGGCCATGGTGGAGGAAAATTCTGTGCATACCAGGGTGGTGGAATTTGTACAAAAAGTGTGCATGGAGGTACCGACTTTTGTATGGCACATGGAGGTGGAATGAGGTGTGCTGTACCTGATTGCATGAAGAGAACTAGAGGACGAGCTAATTTTTGTGTACAACATGGGGGAGGCAAGAGGTGCAAATTTGAAGGGTGTGGAAAGAGTGCACAAGGGGACACCAACTTTTGCAAAGCACGTGGAGGAAGGAAGAGATGCTCTTGGAGTCATCCTGGGTCAGAATATAGCAATCAACAGGGTGGCCCTTCTTATTCATTGGCAAGGGGGAAGACAGGTCCGCGTGCACTTCATAGTGAGGTAGTGCTGGATAAGAGAGTTCATGGAGGTGTATCCTTGGGACCAGTTATTCAAGATACTCATGGTAGTAAACTAGATGAACTGAAGCAAATAGTCATTAACCAAGATATGGATGTGGATATGATCAAAATGAGTAACCCACAGACAGCTGGTGAGGTAACCTTTTCTGATGCTAAACTAAATGAAATTGCAAGTACTCATCTCCCAGTGGTGGAAGATGGTCATACACCAATGTTGGTAGCCGTTCCCGAAGGCAGGGTGCATGGTGGAAGTCTGATGGCAATGCTGAAGGGGAATTCTGGCCTTGGTACAAGCGTTGGGAGAGGTCTATTGAGTGATCCGTCAGAGACAATTAAAGCTTGCATCGTGCCCCAGAGCAAAATTTGAGGCTAGTCATTGCTCTTGTTGCCTTGCACTCCCATGTTAGAATTTTATCTGCGTGTTTACTTCCAAGTTTGATTAGAGTCGTTGTCTGATTTCTGTCAGTCATCAAAACGGAGAGAATATGTGCGTTGTTTGACATTCTTATGGAAGGGATGTCAAGTTAGGACATTATACTTTGATTAGGTTAGCTGGTGCTTTTCTTTCTTTCCTCATTTCTCTTTTTGTACATATTATCTATCAGTTTGTGACAGCACTTCGTTACTAGCAAAGTGTGACTTTGTATTCTGTTTGTTAGAAAGCCTCTTTAATTAATGAGATAGAATATGTTGTTATAGCTTATTTTAGCTCATGCTTACTCTGATAACTTCTTCAACTGTTTTCACATGTTTAATAAAATTGTGTTGTTTATATTCTGTATTTTCCTGTAATCAGTTGTTCGTGATTTTATTCTTAAATTAGTCTTTAGTCGTTGTTTTTAAGCGCATCATTGAAGTTGTAATGTTGGAAAAGAATTAAAATTTATGATGTGACTAATTGGATCTGTAATTAAACATATAATATATCGTACAAGTAAAATTACCTGACAAACATAAATAGCGACGGAGATTCTCTTAAATCTATTTTACACTTACTCAACTTTTTGAAGATAATTATTATTGTAACGAGATAATCTTGAAGAATGTAACGAGATTATTATTGTATCAAATAAAACCAAAATCAGTGTAACAATAAAGAGAAAACTTATGATCTCTTAGATATCGTCTAAGGAAGAAAGTGATTCCAAAAGATAGTTTACAACAATATTTGTTTCCTTTGAGCTGATTATTACAAGTCTAGTCACTATACTGAGTATATTTCTAAAGAAACAATATATTAATTCTATCTTGTTACTTGGAAAATCTTTTTAGTAGTCGATGACAGCAACAATGTTCGTCCTTAATCTTACTTGTTAATAAAGTAAATTAGGATGTGCTGCATAATTGCACTGCATCTTTACCTAACTCTCCTTCTACAACCCCTCCTCAGACTTGAATTTGGCCATCTTTGATAGCTCATCAACAGCCTCCACCAAATGGTCAACTCTTGCCACAAACTCCATGAGGGAGGAAGCAAAGTTAGTGAATGACAAGATTGCTGTACTTTCTAAGGCTCTCACTTTATTACTCAACTTCATGTTTTTCTCACTATCTTCTTCAAAAGCATTTGCCTCTCTAGGTGGCCAAGAATATAGTCTTCTCAATTGCTTCCCCGTTATCTCATGGTAACATTCTACTTCTTCTTCCATCTCCCTCTGACATGGTAAATGGTCCAAGATGTGTGAAATGTTTGCAAAGGACTTTGAAGGGTTATCAGGGATAGGGGATTCAAAAATGGATGTTAGCATATAAGAATATTGGAAGCACATAGAACTTCGCAATCTCTTAATAGAGTTATGAAGCCTTTCAGTGTGGGAATCTTTCTGACTCCACTGCATGCAGCTAATGTCCCTTCCCAAAATTCTTACTAGTTCTGCAGCTTGTTTTGATGCCTCTTGAACCTCTGATTGAAGCTCCACCCGCAATTTGTAGGGTACCTGAAAACCAATACTTCACATTACAACAATTTCACTGCATTCAAGTTTTATACATCCTTTTATCTTAAAATGATTTCAATTAGCATTTTAATTTTTTAGCATTCAATATAAAGGTGAATTGTAGATGAATTAAATAATTAATTTAAACATATGTAAGAAAAAAATGTTAATTTTTATTAGACTAAAATGATTAATTTTATTTGTTTTAAGGACTAATATTCCTGTTTCTGTATACTTTCATCAAACTTTCCCCGGGATTGTGGGGGCATTACATGCATGCACGATTATTTGTTGAATTAGATTATCTCGATAATTTTACAATTAGAATTAAACCAAATGATCATTGGTTTGGCGAATTGTTATTTTCACATAATTAAAATTCGTTGAGTCTGTGTTTCATCTCATTATATGAAAAAAAAATTAATCATAGTTCATTTAGTTCTTACTTTTTTTTTTTTTTTTAATTTAAACTAATTCAATGACTTGAATAATTTCTTTTTAAATTTTAATACCTACAAATTTCTTTTACCTTCGTTACTCTAATCTTAAGAAGTTTCTTAAATTTAAAGTCTTATAAGAAAATTCTTATCAAAAGAA
Source organism: Macrotyloma uniflorum (assembly GCA_016859785.1). Lineage (NCBI taxonomy): Eukaryota > Viridiplantae > Streptophyta > Magnoliopsida > Fabales > Fabaceae > Macrotyloma > Macrotyloma uniflorum. Next base: position 1,467,192 of record BDMB01000002.1, read on the forward strand.
ATTCATGTGATATAGTGAAGGTTTTAAAATTAAGAACAGAAAATTATATAAGATCTTATATCTTATATAACACCTGAATTTTTATAATACTAAATAATATTTTAAAACCAAAAACCATCTTTATATTATTATTTTTTATTTTAAATAATTTTTACATTAAAATAAATATAAATAAAAATTATAAAAATGTGAATTTTTAAAAATATATTTAAATAAAACTTATAAAAATATACATGTAAAGTAGCATCAGGTATAGGTACTCATAAATGAGTATTAGGGTTAATTATTGATTGATTGATAGAACACAAGTTGCTTATTAGACTCGATTTTATGTACACCACCAGCATGTACACACGCTAAAACAGACAAGAATAAACCTGAATTTCAGCTTGTAAAATGCTATGGAGTGTCATAACTTCATAAGCACAGTGTCGCAGAACTGCCCCAACTTTCTCATATTGTGACCATGGATATGAAATCTGCATGAATCTACCATGTGGTGGCTCCCATTTTGCTGATTTAGCCTTGCAGTCAAAGAAGGACAAAAAATTATTTTCGACCGATAGTAATTAGTGAAAACTGTGAAACCTGAAAAAGTGGTGCCATTTCAATGAACACAATACCAGAGTTTCAAACTTTGACCCTGAATTCAAGGTGCTTTGACATTTCATGTAAGCCGGTTCGTCATGAAATGCATCTATGCTTGCCATGGTAATTTTTGACTTCTCTGATTCATCTTCTAAATATTTCTTGACGCATTCTGATGTTATAGAAGAGATAAAAAGAACATATTGTTAGTATATGTGTTGCAAATTAAGCAAAAGGATACACAGCACCTGAATTAACTTAAAGACTAGCTGGATTCCAATTTAACATTTCAAACTGATAATTAATTGATTGATTTTGCAGTTTTATTGGAACTTACCCTCAAGTGAATCTGCCACTGAATAGAAGTTTCTGATCAACTCTTTATGCAGTTGGTCCCCCGCCCAAATAGGAAAAATAGAGACATTGACCAACACTGACATCATTCCTCCAATGGCGATTGAATACAGACGATCGATCATAGTCCTAATTGGGTTACCAATTCTATAGTCAGAAACTATGATCAAGCAAAAGGTTAACAGTGCCACCCTAAACCCGTACTCATATTGCACAAGTGGTGGCCACATTTTCATGTATGACGTTATCACCGCTGCATATCAAAATATCATATGATTAAACACACCCTTCATATTCCTCTTATGTTATATGACAAAATTAGAGAACATGTGTAATTGCAATTACCGATCATGAACATGCTAAAGCCAATGATAATAGGCTCTGCGACATGACCACATGACAGTGCTGTCTCAGAAACTAGAATGGCCAAGATTCCCGCCAACAAGGTTCCCACTGCTCGATTAAATCCTCGATTAAATGTTGCTCCTTTACAATTCACAACCATGTACTCATCAAAATTCAATATTCAAAATACATTACACATTGATATGTGTTACACAATGCACTACTCTATAGCAACAACAATGAAAAACTTCTGTAATATAATAAAGTGAAATTTGTGTCTGCTCGAAAGAAACTCATGTCATGACAAATAAACATGTATAACAACAAATTAATTTGCTATGTATATCAAGTAGAACATACCAACAGTATCCTCAAAGACAAGGATAGAAGTGAGAATGGCCCATACGATATTGGACCCGAAGACTTGATATGGGGCTTCAAATAATATGAGCAAAGACAAAAGAAGAACAGTTACCCCAACTTTGAGTGCAAATATTTCTCTGCCGGTGTCTTCCTTGCAAAGTTCCCACACACTCAAAATCTGAAGCCAAGTTTTGTTGGTTCCAAATTTCGTGCCAGTCTCATGCAGCTCAGGTTTAGTAGGTGTACTTGTTGGAATGTTAATCTCAATGCTTTCCATTGTTTTGTTCATTTTTCAAAACCAGTACAACAAAATTTACAGGTGATACTCTATAGACCTAGTTGACACTAACCAGAAATATAATAAATAATAAATATTATGAAGATGTTTGAAACAGAAAAGTGTTGCGTATCATTATTCTTACAAGACTCTTTTGGTTCGGTTAGAACCCTATATATATCAAGAGCCTCTTTACGTATATAATGTTAATAAAAATGACTAACCCTGTAAAACAAGTAACAAGAATGAAGTGGTGATGATAAATAATAGGAAGTATATATAGATATTTATGATGGAGTGAGGCAAGAAAGAGAATGATTTTAGCAGTAGAGGCCAACATGATATATATATATATATATATATATCGAATAGAAGATTTGATACGATAATAATTATAGGGAAGAAATGGAACTGAACACAATTTCTATACAAAGAATATGCTCAATTAGCCTCAACAATACTCCATGCATGCATGGATGGAGAATTAGAATCAGAAATTTCATGCAACCTGTTTCAAAGATGTGCAAAAACTGAAAAAGACAGAAAAGGTGAGAAAACTTTTACTGTATGTCTCAGTCTGGCTATCCAAAAAAACATTCTACTTCCATCTAATGCACATCGCTTACAAAAACTACTAATGAACACAGACATTATCAGTGAATCAATGCATTATATTTAAAGAGTTCTATTTATAATAATTTTGAATGTTTTATATGTTTAAGTAGGATTGTCGTAAGAGAGAAAAAAGTTAGTTAGTATTTGTGATTCACTATAATATTTTTTATCTTATGTGACATAATTAAACATTGTTATTCTTTCCATCAATTATAAAATTTAAATATTTATTATAGATGATGGTTGAAATCATAGACTAAGTAGTTCTGACAGACCACTGATAATTTTTTTTCCCTGAGAAGAAACGTGTAGTTTGTAAAGAAAACATTAATAGCACTAGTTAGATATATCTATGTATATCATTTGAATATAATGGAACTATAAAGTCTTCATGTTATAATCAAAGTGGAGGAATTTTTCTACGAATCATGTGCTATAATTGCTCTTTCAATTTCAGTCTGTTCACACTTCTACTCTTGAAACTGAGGGACTACGCATTCTATCTGCTAGGTGTTGAAGATCCTTCAGCCTCAGTGTCTTCACTTCTTGACGCCTATGGCTGAGACCCTGAATACCAATCTCTCTATTTCACCAACTATATTGACATAGGCACATTATGCAGTATTAGGAAAAACATCTTAATATTTAAAAAATACACTTATCTTTAAATTTAAGCCCCATTTTCGCATAAATATAACAGAGAGTAACTTAAACTAATCTTAAAGAAACTTAATTATTATTTTTATTCAGTGTAAAAGTAATTAATTTTACTTAAATTTAAATTGAGATATGTAGAACTATTTTATAGAAGAGAGACAGAGGCAAAAGGAATATCTACTTCCCTTGACAAAGACTTGCATGTCTAAAATTTGTTCTGTCCCGACAGAATGGAGATTCCCAAGTTGTTAACATCATCACGCACGAATTTTTTTAGCAGCCTCATCTTCACTTCTATGCTTTAATTTATACTATCATCTCATTTCCGACATCAACAATGGTCCAAGTTGCCTATTATTTCTTTATCTTGTATATACATATATACACATGATGTCATGTTCCTTAACTTTAAGATATTATTCCATTATTCTTCTTTACAAATATTAGTCCCTAATATATACATGCATACACCAGTTAGCACCTTCAATGCTCTGTGGTTTTTAATTTTGAGATATATTATTTCTACACACATTTTTCTAAAATACTTCTTACTGTCATTTTAGTTCTCATTTAAGGTAATATATTAAAAAAATTATCAGTTAAATCAACTTTTACTTGATGAAATAATCTTATTTGACAGAAGTGCAAGTTATAAGCTCACTGCTTTTATTACAACGCATTGCTTGTTGATTAATGTTATTTTCACCAAAAAACTCAACCATTTTTATAATTTATTTTTCATCACATCTCTCACTTAATCTGATATATTTACTGTTATTTCTCTCTGTTATAAAAAGTGCTGTGAGAATTTTTAAAACAGCACTGTAATTTTAATTGCAGATTCATATGTATGCAAGCATGCATGCATGAGTGACTTATTCTGATTTTATTTCAGCAATGGAAGGATAAGAAAGCATATATGTTATATTCCAGGGGAAAAATTGGAAGACATAAATTGAGGAGGTGACACGAGATTTATATTCGGAATATGTTCATCGATCTGTGGACTATGTAGCTTTGATTTTCAGAGTAACTGCTGTTATCAAGTTCAACTGACATGACATGACTGACCTCTGCCACTCATTCATGTTATATACCTCCTTTATTGGCAAAGTAGAATTAGTCCAGGGAAGTTCACACGGAGATGAGAACTCAAAATCAGTTCTAAATTGTTGGATCTTATATTTGTAATACAATAATTGATTTTCAATGATAAAATTATATAACATAATAATCTCATGTGGTAGGATAACTAAGATTTATCTGTTAAACGAAGAAAATACGCCGAATTATATTACATAAGTGACGTGTTTATTTTGTCTTCTGAATTGGTTTTACCTTACTTTCTAAATCAATTTCAGAATGAATTAAACACTAATAATCATCGTGACCATAACCATAATTATCATAACTATAGTTCACCTGATTTCACCTCACCTAACAAACAACCTAAGAAAAATATAAAAACTTTCATATTGCATTACCCTAATATTAACTAAGAAATAAGGAGATTTCTTATGCTATATTTTATAACTCAGCAAGAAATTTAACATATAATTTTTGTTGGTTCCAGAACACTCTCAATCTCACATGCACCATCGCTTTAGAAAGATTTAAAGTAATAATAGGACACATAAGAGAATTTGAAAGAATATTGCACATTTCTGAAATGATGGACACACGTTTCAATATGATGAGTTCAAGTTACATATTGGTTCAGATTCTTGGATTAGTGATAGGAGTGAAAGGGAAGTGTGAGGAAGTTCTTGAATTTTCTTACCATTCTTACTTTTATATATTTTGTAGAGTAAAAAGAAATAAAAAGAGAAAAAGTGAGTGGAAGAGAAAAAAATAAAAAGTAAAAATAAAGATGCTTTGATTAAGATGAGATAAAAAGAAAAGATAAATGTAAAAAATAAGAATTTTGAAAAATTATAGGAGAAGACTTTTACAAAATAGCTTTAATTTATGAAAAAAAATCTTAGCTTTTTGTCTTATAAATAATTACGAATAAATTTATGTTTTCAAAAGATGGATTTTAAATTTTTGTGAAATTTAATCATCATTACTAATTATAACAACTATCAATATTTAAGAATGGTGATTAAAAATTGTAAAAAAGTGAACTACCATAAAATGTAATCATGCAATTTCTTTTTTTTTATTTGCAAGTTAAGAATAATAATAATTAAATAATACTAACAATAAAAATAATTAATAAATAAATATATAATAATAATGATAAAAATTTAAATATAATTTATGTTCTAAAAAATAATATTAAAAAGGTAAGTTTTCGTTTTATTTTCCTTCAACCAAAAAAATTATATTTTCTCTATTTCTTAGGATCTTCTTTTTTTACTCATGTTCAGCATCATTTAAAATAATAATACACATGAAAGAATTATAAGAACAGTTCACATTTCTTAAATCACCTCCACACTATTTTCATTCAATGAGTCCAGGCCCATATTGGGTATGAATCTTGGATTACTAATAGAACCCAACATTGACTATCTCACTAGCAGGCCCATTAACTAACAACGTAGGGAATTGATTTAATCACTGATTTCTTTTTACAATACCAACTTTTTAATTAAATATTGTAAAAAAAATTAATAAAAAAAGTGAGACAGTGAGAGAATTATAATTTTTCATTACATATATAATCAATATAAACGAGACGTTTATTTATAAACATAAAAATTTACACTTTAAGAAACTTGTTTTGACTTGTAGAACCATTAATAAATATCTTAATAACAAAAAAAATATAATAAAAACTTAATGGACAAAAACATAATATATATATATATATATATATAAATAAAGAGTGAATATTATATATATATATATATATATATTTATATAAAAAAAATGAAGAGAAAATACTTAATCAATTTGAATATTAATTATATTATTTAATTATTATATATTTTTATTAATTAAATTAATTATAAATTTATTATTATTATTTTTAACTTAATCAATTTCATCTTTTATTCTATTTTTCTATTTTCCTTACATTTTTTATTCTCTTCTTTTCTGTTCTTGGATGTAAAAGGGGAAAATAATTATTAAAAAAGAAGTCAGCGTTAACGGGATAAAAATCACATGATGTTGCAATTACTGTAATATAAATATATATAACAAGATTTGTGAAACTGTTGATTAATCTAACTTCACACGCTACCCATGCATCAAAATCAGTTTGGGTATATGGTAGGTTGTATTGTAGCAAAGAGAACGTTGAATCTCGAAGTCTTCTAAGTCATCTAAGTCCATATGGTTTCAAGTTTCAGACAACAACCCTGTTCTGACCCTGTAATCACGAAGAAGTGAAGCAGTTGCATAACCTCATTCACCACACCACACCCTTTCAATGGGAAACCGTAATAGCCAACCCTCTCCCCAAACGCAGCCACATTCCGACCATCACCACCACCACCACCACCATCATCATCATCATCACCCCCAACGCTTCAACGCCACCAGCGTCCTCCCTCCCAATTCAAAGCCCTCAGTTGGCCGGGTCCTGGGCCGGGACATGGAGGACACCCGCTCCACCTACACCTTCGGGCGCGAACTGGGCCGCGGGCAATTCGGCGTCACCTACTCAGTGACCCACAAACACACTAACGAACATTTGGCGTGCAAATCCATCGCCACGCGCAAACTCGTCAACCGCGACGACTTGGATGACGTCCGCCGTGAGGTGCAGATCATGCACCACCTCACTGGCCACCGCAACATTGTCGAGCTCAAGGGAGCCTACGAGGACCGCAATTCTGTCAATCTCGTCATGGAGCTCTGCGCCGGCGGCGAGCTCTTCGACCGGATCATCGCCAAGGGCCACTACTCCGAGCGCGCTGCCGCTGACCTCTGCCGCCAGATCACCACGGTGGTGCACGATTGCCACAGCATGGGAGTGATGCACAGGGATCTGAAGCCGGAGAACTTCTTGTTCCTCAGCAAGGACGAAAACTCGCCGCTTAAGGCCACGGACTTCGGTCTCTCCGTGTTCTTCAAGCCCGGTTAGTTCCGTTCGTTAATTCGCGTTGTTAGTTGGTGGTAGTGTGTGGTGTGGGTTCTAACGATTTTGAGAACAGGCGATGTGTTTAAGGACCTTGTTGGGAGTGCGTATTATGTTGCTCCTGAAGTGCTGCGTAGAAGTTATGGTCCCGAAGCTGATATTTGGAGTGCTGGGGTTATATTGTTCATTCTGCTTTCTGGTGTCCCTCCCTTCTGGGCAGGTAAACCTCCTCTTCTTGTGTAAGTGTAACCAATTTCATATTTTATTAGGATTTTCATTTTGTAATTCAGATTATCCTGCATCACAATTTTAGTTTGAGTTTCGCTATAATTGCATGAACACTGATGCATATTGTATGTCTGCATTAGATTTTGGAATGTTAGATGGTTGTTCATTTGTTTTTTGGTTCGAATTTCTGAGCTTGGATTTTAGCTCGTGTGTGCTTTAGTATGGAAGTTTCCTTTCCTTGTCCATTATTTGTTGCTTCCTTATGACACAATAGTGTGTGTGCCTTTCCTATCTTTCTCAAACTATCTTCTTGTCCTTTGTTTGAAGAAAATGAACAGGGTATCTTTGATGCTATTCTTCGTGGACATATTGATTTCGCATCAGATCCTTGGCCTTCCATTTCAAGTAGTGCCAAAGATTTGGTCAAGAACATGTTACAAGCTGATCCCAAAAAAAGGATCTCGGCAGTTGAAGTCCTTAGTAAGTTCAATTTTCTTATAGTCGTAGATTAATTTTTTTTTATTTTGTGTGTCTCTAAAGTGGTTGTTGACTCCAAGGACCAGCTAAGCATTTTTACGAAATAGATCTCTAACCATAGCTTGAGAGTTCTAATATGGGAGATGTAAGATGGATAACTAAGTGACAGCGAGGCCGAGAACAATGGGAGAGAATAGGATATTTATTTTGAAAGAAGTTGTCACTAGCCACTACTCATTGTTAAGGATATGAATGTAGACATGTTATGTTAGAACATACGTGTAGCTTCCATTTTTTCTTCATTATAAAAGTCACGGGAGATATGTAAACTATTTCCTAAACAAAAGCATTGTTCTTACAAATTTTTCAAATTTATATCTTCTTCTCTCATGTCTGATATGCTCTTTTATCTCTCATCGCAAATCTGTTACAGGATAACTTTTCACCTTTGCATTTTCAACTTGATCTGAAAAAGAGTGTACATGATTTTGTTTTGTGGTCAACTTCTTGCTTTGAAAGTGATTGCCAACTTGTCTCTCATTAAAAGAGGGTGACCCAGTCCATGAGGATCTTTCATGGTGGGGTGTGGACAATATCAATAAAAGGAAACCTCAGTTTCCAACTAATTGAGGCAGTTGTCTTAGGCTCTCTGTTAAATTTAGTCATACTATATATAATCAGGAGATAAATTTAACATACTTCCTTGATACAACAATTTGATTAATTATTATATATAGAATTTATCAAAATTTGTTTTCTGAATTTTATGAAATTAATATTAACCATGATTCTTTAAAAGAATAATTATTTTTCTTTTATGAATTCAGTCCCTAAAATAGTGAGAAATAATTAATTATAATTTTTTTGAGCAGATAAACATAAGAGAGATGGTTCAAAGAATAATAAGTTTGTTAAAATTGATTAGAGGTGGGTAATTAATGAGGCTTAACGTTTGCAAGTTTGCATAGATAGGTAAATTGATTATATATTATTTTTTATATTATTTTCATTAATAAGAAGATTATGTAGTTTTAAGACACTTAAATTGTTTAAGTGTAATTTAATTATTTATTTAAAAAATTTAAGAAAAATAATTTTGCATCTATTTTAGCTCTAATCTCAGAAAATAGAGTATTAATTTTATTATAGACATTAAATTTCATGATCAAATATATGATCTGTAAAAAGATATTTTAACGAAAATGTTAGCATTAAGATCATACATTTAACTAAAGATTCTTTTCATATTGGTTATTTTGTACATATTAGATCAATTTATTTCTATTGAAAGTCAATATGAATCTTAAAAATTTGAAAACTTTGGATGAGAATGAATTCAGAAAAACATTATATTAATATTGAGAAGATTTTAAGTTTCATTGAGTTATAATATTGAATATATATATATATATATATATATTTTCAAAAATGATTATTTAGTGAAAACAAAAGAAAATAATACCCTACTAAAAGTATTAAGTTATATCAAAATATAACATTTTTTTTTTTCAAATACATGCATTGCTTTTAAAATATTATTTGGCAAGACCTGTAACACTTAATAATCAGTTTCTCTCCATTTGCTGACCATTTTTTTTTTTCAAAATTTTTATTCATATGATTCTGTTATGCCACTTCTTGGTTAGCTGACTTGCTCAAGCAACATGATAAATTGATAGTGATAATATTTTTATGCATATACCTGCACACATGTACCAGTGTGCTTTCTCTTGTTCTGTTCTCTTCCTTTTGTCTCTCTGGTAATGGAGCAATTGAGCCTTATTATTTTTAGCAATTTTCTGACTTGAGTCAACCAGTCATAATAAAATATTATATATATATATATACTCCAGATCATCCTTGGATGAGAGAAGATGGAGCCTCTGATAAACCTCTAGATATTGCTGTTTTAACCAGAATGAAACAATTCAGGGCAATGAACAAGCTGAAGAAAGTGGCTCTGAAGGTAAATAATCTTTTATCATCATTTTTCTTGCACCGATCAATATTTTCATTTTCAAGCTTTTAGTAAAATATCTAGAATTACCATTACATCAAAGGTCTCAAGGACTGAAAATGGTATGTATCAATCAAAATGTCGAATTAGTAAATAAATAAATAGGGAGAAGGAATTCATCGCTGAATTTGATCAAAAGATTATATTTGAAAGTTTATATTTTATTACAGGTTATTGCTGAAAACCTTTCTGAAGAAGAAATCATTGGCTTGAAGGAAATGTTTAAATCCATAGACACAGATAACAGTGGAACAGTCACTTTTGAAGAGTTGAAAGCTGGTCTGCCAAAACTGGGTACCAAGATTTCCGAGTCTGAAGTAAGGCAGTTGATGGAAGCGGTAAGATTTGTTTATTTTGTTTGATTGTACCCTAGCTTACTGGAGTAAAGGTTGGTACTTCTGTAATACCTACTTCCTTGCTGTTAAATTTCTTCAATTGGTAACTTCTCTTCATTTTAGTTTTAAAAGAAAGTTAAATCTGGAAAAGAAAAATGTATAAAGGTCATCGATATTGCTGTTTTAAGGGAAAGAATGGTGTACTGTGGAAGTACTGAAAAATTTTCTGAACAAAATTATTGAATCAAAATTCTAATGTAAACCATAACCGGCATCACGTAGTAAGATTTAGAGACAAAAAAATTAGCTTGAAACATATCATATAAATGATGTATAGTGCTCAATCTAATAATTTTACACTAAAAAATGGAGATACGTCTCAGAACAAAATCATAAGCCATAATTGTGTGAAATCTTTATATTTGAAGACTAAAACTAAAGCAATGGAACAACCAAATACAGGGCATGGAATGAGTTAGTGATAGTGTGAAAACCTGTTTCAGAAGAAAAAAACTACGGATTTGAATAATCAAATAGGGTGTTTTCAAAAGTGTCCCTTCAATTCCTTTTCTTTTTGACTGTTTAAGCTTAACAAACATTTCAATTTATTTGCTAAGAAATGTTAAAGGTACAGCGACAAAAACCTAGTGCCATTAGGTGAGGTCGGCTAATAAGAATGGTGGAAGGAAAAAGTGAAAAACAATGTATCTTGCAATTCATTTTGTTGATACACTATTGCACTAATTCATCGATGTATGATAAGCTTCATAGGTATCTACAATTCATCACATGATACGGATCATTGACTAGTCAAACTGTAACAAATCATATGAGCCTTATCTAATTCAACTCATGATGCGAATCATTGACTAGTCAAATTGTATCTAACTATGTGATTCAAATCGTAAATTGTAAGATGCTAATAACTATGGTTGGCAATGGTGTTTGATGGGTAAATAAGATTTCATATTATTTCTAAAATTTGACCTGAAATACTTAACTGGGATTAGACTTTGTCATGAGTTCCACATTTAGTAAGATAAGCTACTTGTGTGGTATTAAGCTTTTGAGGTTCTTTGAGCTAATGGATTAGTTTTTTGGGTTGGACTCTAAATCCTATTATCCTAACAATTGGTATTTGCACAGAATCTCCTTACATAGAGCAAACACGGTGTATAATTATTATCTGACCAGTTTGCCAATATGTTGATTCATTTACTGAGGCAAATGCAAGAGGACTTCTGATCAGAAACTTTTGCAATTTCTTCGCGAGTGTTTTCTCCCATCATTCTATAATTCAGACTTGTATTTCTACACCCTTTATTGCTAATTTTTTAGTGAGAGAGAAAGAGAGAGAGAACATTTCCACCTTTCACATGAGAATGCTGACCTTTATTATGAATATTTGAGATCAAATTTAAGCAAAACCAGCATGAACCATTCATCTAGTTTTAATTATAAGATTATAAGATACCTTATCTTTTTTGTAGCTTAAAACTATTTCGAAGTTAAAAATGATGACCCATGACAAAGAGAGCTGTGAGAGATGAGAGAAAATAACTTTTTCTAAGAACTCCTTCACCCAGATTTTTCTTAAAAGCTACTTTTGTTCCTTTTATAAAAAATAAGCTACTTAATTTTCTAAGAGCATTTTGGATAGTGTGTTTGATTCACCTTCTCTTTCCTTTTAAGGAGAAGGGAAGCCCTAGAAAAGTTGGCTAAACTTTAGCTCTTCTCAGTTTTTATGCTCTTACTTGATGACATCCTCGATTTATGGATAAATTCATTCTCTGCAATTTCACCTCTTCTTGATAAATCTGTATCTAAACCTATATTTGTGCTTGTGAATTGTGATGAAGAGGACGGTTAGTGCATGAATATGCTGTGCATTTACAGAATACCCTTATTGTCCAGTGAAATTTTATGATTATATTGGTGTAACAACTCTGGGAAAATAGTGGGATTATAACATTATATCTTTTGAGTTGCTTAATATTGTGATAATAAGTTTACCATTTTCTTGATTTGAATAATGACTTTTCTTTCACTATAATGATAACATAATTAGTTGTTTGGTTCTCAGGCTGATGTAGACGGAAATGGGACCATTGATTACATTGAATTTATAACAGCTACCATGCACATGAATAGAATGGAAAGAGAGGACCACCTATATAAAGCTTTTGAATATTTTGACAAGGATAGAAGCGGGTAATCTCTTTTTCTTTTTTATCAAAAATGATCTCATATTATTTACTAACTTGCCAGGGTTATGCTAAGGTACAGAGAAAGACAAAATTAAAATTAATGAGTCATACAAAAATAAAAAATTGGGTCTCTTACTATGGATGTGTCTATCTTGTTACACGAACATGACCTTCTTATGTTAGTAACATGAGATGAGAGGATCCTGATCTTTTCTTCTTTTTAATTCATAAATTTTAGTATACCAATCCTACCATCTTAATTTGTTGTTGAATCATATGTTGATTTCATGCACTTGCCTCTGTTTCTTAGGTACATCACAATGCAAGAGTTGGAATCTGCCCTTAAAGATTATAATATGGGTGATGAGAAAACAATAAAGGAAATCATTGCCGAAGTTGATACAGACAATGTACGCCGCTTTCTTCTTCATCCTTGTTCTCATTGGTGCTTATCCTAGGGTGAAATTTTAGATGTTTGATTACTCTCTCTCTTTAGTTATTATTTTAATCATCCATCCCCAAATTTCTTGCAGGATGGAAGAATTAACTATGACGAGTTTGCAGCCATGATGAGAACAGGCAATCCAGATGTAGTAACCAACAGACGTCGCAAATGATTGAGTTTGATCATAAACTCCCTGTTTTTACTGGATCCGAAGGCTGGAGGCTCAGGCTACACAGTCTACACGTCTTTCTGTTACGGACTACGTTGCATTCAACACTCTTTACTTACCCATTGTTTTTAGAGCTGTTGCTATAGCAATGTATTTATGCCTCTTTACCCCTCGATTTTTAACGTTGGAAAAATATTTTTAGTATGGTTCTTTAGTTAATGGCTTTTTCCTTTTCAAATATTTCCTCTAATTCTCATCATAAGATACATTTTAAAAGATATTGTCGGTCACTTTTAAAGATATTTTATAATTTTTATATAACTTTAGAATTATTTTTTTATTCTTATTAAATATTATAAGTATAATGATATCTTTAAAAAAAAGTACTAAACTAATTTTTTTATTAGTATTTGAAATAATGTTAGAAATAAACATCTTACATTGAGTTTTTTTTTAATATTTGGGTTCCAAGCTCCGGCTCTTGCATATGTCACTGAATATATATATCACAAAAGTATATTAATTCTGAAAAGGCATAGAATCTGACTTTCATAAGCAATTAGAAGATAAAATAATCATTGATAGCTTATGAATGGTGGATTATCAACAGTTAATTTTCTTAGTTTTATATGAATTTTTGTTATTCTTAGTCACTTTAGAGAAGTTTTTTCCCCTCAACTTTAGAGGAGTTAAATTCATTAAAATGACATATTCTAATGAAGTGCTGTTAATAAAACTTCAAGTCACCTGATAGTTTGGTTTGGGGAGATATTTGTCTCCTCATGTTTCAGATATGCCAAGAAAAAGCTTTAAAAATATATAGAAGTCTTTAAATCACGTCAGCCAATAGTCAAAACCAACCAAGCCCGTTAGATTTTGCCCTGAAATTACGGTAAATAATTAGAATCATATGTTTGATAATGCATTTTCATTTTCTCCCCTAAAATAATTTTCATTTCCCGTAGTATATTTGTTGAACATGGAGAAGGGAAGAGAAATAAAATAAAAGATTACAATTTTTTTTTCTCTACTTTGCGCTTCTCTACAAGTATTGGGAAATGTAGAAGGAAGAAATAATTACTTAATTTTTTGTTGCCAAGGGAAAATGCTAAGCAATGTCTTAAGCAGTTTTTTTCATGTGATTTTTAATGCAGTCTCAAAACATAAAATTTTCTATTAATTCATTTCTCAACTTAAAATATAATAATATATTTTACTTTCCTTTATTCTCCTTAGAAGCCCTGATAAAAAGCAGGGAAAGTATAACGTATTTTCCCTACTCTCTCTTATACGTAAGTTACATTAAATGTGCAAGAGAAAATATATTGTAGAAAAAATATTTTAAATATAGAAAGGAAAAGAAAATAGGAACAAAACTGTGAGAAACCGTTAAAAAGTGTCCCTTTTTAAAAACTTGAGCGCATAGAAAGGAAAGGAATGAATAGCGGCAACTCTTCTATCTGCAGTTACCCAAACTTTCCCTCTCTTTCCTGATCCATTCATTTCGCACTCATCACAAATACCATCGCATTCCTAAACACACACTTTTCCTTAAAAAACAACTTTCTCCGTTTCTCTTTCAATTTCTCTTCATTCTTACCTTCTTTTCCCCATGTCGGGGACTCACCAATTGAGTTTCGCGGTTACAGTTTTCAAAACAGATTGAAAAAAAGAAAAAAGAAAAGAACTTGAAACATTCTTGTTTAATCCCATTATTGTACGATAGAAAAGATACATTAATAATTGTGTAGAAGGAAGAAAGGGAGATGGAACAAAAAAACATTTTGTTATCGGCGCTGAGTGTTGGGGTGGGCGTAGGAGTGGGGTTAGGATTGTCTGGACAAGGCAAATGGGGAGTTAATGGTAATTCAATCTCAAAAGGCGTTACTCCGGAGAACCTCGAACACGAAATGCTAAACCTAGTCGTGGATGGCAGAGAAAGCAAGGTTACTTTTGATCAATTCCCTTTTTATCTTAGGTATTCATTCTTATAACAAGCCTTCACTTTTTCTTCATTTCATTTCTCCTTTTTTCCTAATACCCAATATTATCATCTACTCTTGTATTTATGTAAATGGAAATTCAACGCATCAGTGTTCTTATGTACATTCCCATTCTATACGTGATGACAGGGAGCAGACAAGGGTGATGCTAACAAGTGCTGCTTATGTCCATTTGAAGCATGGGGAGGTTTCTAGATATACACGGAATCTTGCTCCTGCAAGCCGTACTATCATGCTTTCAGGGCCGGCAGGTTAGTTCGAATGTTTTTTCTCAATGCAGGATTGATAAGTTTAATGTTTATACTGTCACCATCAAGTTAATTAAAACTTTCTTCCCTTAATGTCTTACAGAACCTTACCAACAAGTGCTTGCCAAGGCTTTAGCCCACTACTTTGAGGCAAAGTTGCTTCTTTTAGATCTCACTGACTTTTCATTGAAGGTGAAAATGAGATTTTTTTTCTGTGATTTAATACTTTCTCAAGTTAATTATGTTCATAATGATTGCTTTGTCATCTGTTGCAGATTCAGAATAGATATGGTTCTGCCAGCAAAGAATCTGTAAGATATTGGTTTATCTCTTATTGTTTTTACTTCTAAGTATTATAGATGAAGATGTCATGCTTTTTTTGACTTAGCATTGGGTTTTAATTCATTTTCCTTTATTTCTGATTGAAGTCTTTCAAAAGGTCTACCTCAGAAAAAACTTTGGAGCGGCTATCCGACCTATTTGAATCATTTTCACTCTTTCAACAAAGGGAAGAGCCTAAAGGTATAGATTGATGAACATATTTTGGTGTTGGGTGGAGAACTTACTTTCTGTGTGTTTGGACACAAGTCTAACTTCATGTTGCTTCTGGTAGATGTATAGAGAGAGAGAGAGAGAGTAGAGAGGTGTGTTGCAATTTGGCTCCAAAGACACACAACATAATAGCCAGATGCTTGATTAATCTTTGATGCACGATTTTTCATCCTTTTTATGGTTTCAAGAATAAGTTTTTTAAACTTTTATCAGGAAAAAAGTAAACTTTGATACTTTCTTGTTTCTTGTTTCTTGTTTCTTGTTGATGAAAGATGCTACAGAAATTCAGGCTTTAGATGAGTTAGGAGGGGTACAAGTAGCTTTAGTTGTCGTTGTTTCACGTGTTGTCAAGTTTTAAGAGCCACTGGTTTCTTCTAGACATCATCATTCCATCTGATGTACATTTTTTAAAAACTAAGAAAAACCATATCTCTAACCTAGAGCTTTTATTTGAAGGGAAAATCCTCAGGCAACACAGTGGAGTGGACCTCCCGTCAATGTAAGACGAATTTATGTTTATCAATTGATCATGGGAAGATATATAGTTCCCTGTTATTTATTCATCCTATATCTGAATTTTTACCCATTTATTTTGCAGGGAGCATGCACGATCTTGTAATCCACCTCAAATTCGTAGGAATGCGTCTGCCAGTAGCCTTGCTTTTCAAAGCAATCCTACTAACTCAGGTTGATTCAAGAAAACCTTTAAATAGATTAGTTAGAACTATTGGTTTACATGATTACTTGTTGCCCTGCTAGAGTTTTAATTTTGTATAGAGAACCTGATTTACGAATGCTACGAATGGCAGCAACATGAATTTGAGAAAAAAAAAAGAGAGGATACAATGTTATCATGTTTTCATGAATTAACTTCAAATACATGCATCAAAGTGATAATTTCTAATGTGGTGTTACAGTTTATTTATAGGATTGGCTTAGTACATTAGTTAGATCCATCTTTATAGTGAAAACTAGAGCCAGTTTGGATACACTTTTCAACAAATGCTAATGGAAAAAAAAATGATGAATTTAAAAGGTCAAGTAAATTAAATTTCTTTCATAATTTAAAAAGTTAAATAAGTGAACTTCTAAACATATTAAAGTATATAAGTTGATTTTAATTTATAAAAAAAGTTTAACACATTACCTTTTATATTCATTTTATTTTTTTTCGTATAAGTACTTTATTAAGAAGTTTATTTAAACTTAGCCTTCATGATTACAAAATGAAGCCGTACTCTTATCAGTTGTTAATCACACTGTTGCCATTTTCATTTGGTCATGTTCTCTCCTGATTCCTTCTACCTTTCAATCTACCTTTAGCCCCTCAGAAGAACATAACCAACTGGTCTTTTGATGAAAAGCTTCTTGTACAAACTCTTTACAAGGTAATGTTATTTTTTATTGATAAATTATATTCCAACCCGTGTATTCAATTACTTTTTCTACTATCGAAAGAGGGATAAGAAGAGAAGACAGACAAAGCCTAAAATAAGAGGAGTGACGTAATGGAGAGAGGAAGAGACAGAAAAAATGAGTTGTAAGAAAATATTGTAGAAAAATGTTATAAGAATAGAATTATTTTTTCTTACATATATATATATATATATATTTTAGTTTTAACATTAACTTATGGATTTGAATGAGGCTTTATATGAGCGTTGATTTGATTGCTGAAAATTTCACTTGCAGGTTCTAGTTTATGTATCAAAAACCTTCCCCATAATTTTATATTTGCGGGATGCTGACAAGTTGTTGAATCGATCTCAACGGATATATAACCTATTCCAGATAATGTTGAATAAACTTCGTGGACCAATTTTGATTCTTGGTTCACGAGTTTTGGATTCTGGTAGTGACTACAGAGAAGTGGATGAGAGGCTTTCTTCCGTCTTCCCCTACAACATAGAAATCAGCCCCCCGGAAGATGAATCTTTTCTTGTCAGCTGGAAGTCTCAATTTGAAGAGGACATGAAGACGATACAGATTCAGGATAATAGGAACCATATCATGGAAGTGCTTGCAGCCAATGATCTTGTTTGTGATGACCTGGGTTCCATCTGTGTGGCAGATACAATGCTTTTCAGTAACTATATAGAAGAGATCGTCGTGTCAGCAGTTTCTTATCATTTAATGAATAACAATTATCCTGAATACAGAAATGGAAAACTAGTTATTCCTTGCAATAGGTGAGACTAACTAGCAACTTTAATTACATGTACTATTCTAAATTTAATGTACTTACTTAATGTTTGTGAAACAGTTTGTCCCATGCATTGGGTATATTCCAGGAGGAGAAATTCAGTACAAGAGATACATTAAAATTAGAAGCCCAAGCAGTAATGTCTGAGGTTTGCTCTGCATGAAATGAAAGTGCATTAAATTGTGAATAATACTTAACAGGTACTAATATGATATGTATATATTTTCTGTCTCTTTCTGTGTCATTTGCATAAAGCCGGGAGAAGAAGGAGCTGCTGGTGTGAAACCAGAAACGAAGTCAGAAAATCCTGCTCCTGAAAAAAAGGCTGACGCAGATACATCAACTACAGTGGTAAAAACTGACGGTGAAAATGAAATTCCTGCACCAAAAGTTGTAAGCCTCCTCCTTTGTTTTGATCAAAATATAAATTTATATTAGTATTTAAATCATGCCAGTTTATACAAGCATAGCAACCTCTCCCTTTTATAACATGATTCCGAATGTTAAAATGGAGCGCTAGGGGTAGGTAGTAATTACAGTTAGGTTATGAATGTCCTTCTGAATTCTGTTGCGTTGATTCTCCGTTTTTATTGTTTCTGTAAATTATATAATTTAAAACATCCATTGACATATTCACATGCAGGAAGTTCCCCCCGACAATGAGTTTGAGAAGCGAATAAGGCCTGAGGTAATACCAGCAAACGAGATAGGTGTAAAATTCTCTGATGTTGGTGCCTTAGATGAGACCAAAGAATCGCTTCAAGAACTAGTTATGCTTCCTCTTCGAAGGCCAGACCTTTTCCGCGGAGGCCTTCTAAAGCCTTGTAAAGGAATATTGCTTTTTGGACCTCCTGGCACTGGGAAGACAATGCTGGCAAAGGCCATTGCAAACGAAGCTGGCGCAAGTTTCATTAACGTATCCATGTCTACCGTCACCTCTAAATGGTTTGGTGAAGATGAGAAGAATGTTCGAGCTTTATTCACACTGGCAGCAAAGGTCTCCCCAACTATTATATTTGTTGATGAGGTTGATAGTATGCTGGGACAACGTACCAGAGTTGGAGAGCATGAAGCCATGCGGAAAATAAAGAATGAGTTTATGACACTTTGGGATGGACTAATGACAAATCCAGGGGAACGCATCCTTGTTCTTGCTGCAACCAATAGGCCGTTTGACCTAGATGAAGCAATAATTCGCAGATTTGAAAGGAGGTATGTCTACTAGTTCTTGACTTACTTCTTCTTCTGGGCACTGATGGCATATATATGTTTGTGACAATATTTGATCATTTGTACTCACAATAATGCTCATCTTTCATTAACAGAATTATGGTGGGGATGCCAAGCGTGGAGAACAGGGAAAAGATTTTGAGGACTCTTTTGGCAAAAGAAAAGGTGGACGAGAAACTTGATTTTAAGGAACTCGCAACTATGACAGAAGGATATAGTGGAAGTGATCTCAAGGTTTATGCAATTTTCTAACTATTTCACTACATATGTGACTATCGTGTTACAACCTAAAAATGCTTTTACTATTTTTAGCTTTTGATGCTCACTCTCACTAACTGTTAAATGTAGAACTTGTGCACAACTGCCGCTTACAGACCTGTTAGAGAGTTAATTCAGCAAGAGAGATTAAAAATGCTGGTAACTTAGCAATATCTTTAAAAGGTCTATAACTATAATCGTGTGCTTATATGATCATCGTGCCGATTTCTCCATTTGTTTCCTGTAGGATAAAATGCAGAAAGGTGTTGAAGAACAAAATAACCAAGATGGAAATACCCAAGATGGTTTGGACGCAAAAGGGGAAGTTCAACAGGAAAGAGTAATTGCCCTTAGACCTTTGAACATGCAAGACTTCAAAGTGGCTAGGACTCAGGTAAGACTCCTCTATCACCATTTAGGATTCTTTTTCTTATTCAATCCACAGTAATCATCATATAGCTTGAATTTCGTCGTCACATATGCCTAGCTTCGTTGTCTATTTGCATTAATGTAGCGCATGATAAGATTGCTTCATATGACCATCATCTTGGAACACAGGTTTCCGCAAGCTACGCAGCTGAGGGGGCTGGAATGAGTGAGTTAAAGCAGTGGAATGAAATGTATGGGGAAGGTGGTTCAAGGAAGCGAGAGCAATTATCTTACTTCCTATGAAAGTGCGAGAGCAATTATGTTTCTTCCTATGAAAGTTTTCTGAGGGAAGAAAGAAATCGTAGTTGCATCCCTTCTAGTTGGTGACGAGAACAATTTTTATCCAAAGGAGATATCCATCAGGCAATCAGGAGTTTGCCAATGATATACACTCCACTTGTGTATAATTTCCAGTAGTCTCTAGTTTCTTCATATATAATATACTCAAGTAAAAAGTATTGGCCAGGTTTGGTCTTTGAATATTGTTGTTGTAGTTGATTGTGCAGCTCAAGTTTTAGATCCATAGAATGGTGCTTTCACATTCTGTTGTACGTCAATAAAAGAAAAGAGGCACTGTTTAGTGGCATTATTATCATAACCATGGTTGAAGTTGCTTTTATGTACAATAGATAAAAACAGGTCAGGGATTCAATATTATAGTGCATTAATAGTGAATTTCATTTAGAGATTTTCTATTAATTTGAACTGTATTTATATTCTTCAGCTTTTGACTTTAAACAGCTGTTACTAATTTCAATTTGGTTGTCAGACAATTTCAATTGAATAATAAATATCTGTAAAGCATCTATTTGATTTATCCTTTAAATAGTAAATTTATCAATCTAATCATATCAATGAAAATAAAAGGAAAAAAAATGTAAAGTTAAAAGAAAACAATCTAAAGAATTCAAAATGTAAGTGCAGAAACTTAAAAAGTTCAAGACAAGGAACAAAGATCAAATGGATTGAAATTTTTTGAAACTTTAAAAGAAAAGAAGGATTATGAATTGAATTTCAATAGCTAAATTGAGAGAAACTGTAAAACGTGCATTGAAATCAAAAGAAAAATGAATTTATTGGATAATCAATAACTTGCAGTCATTAAGGAGAATTTAAGGAAGAAAAGAACAGAAACTAATGAAGGAGAAGAAATGCGACTAAGAACTTGAAAAGCATTGTAACAGTAGTTCGGAAAAGTAAATTGATATAAGAATAAGATGGAGATCCCAGTTTAATTAGTAGATGGAGCGTGAAATTCCAAAGTTAGAATTGAATAGGTCGGATATATACACATAGAGGTGATTTATTATAAGATATAAAAATCACATACAATTCTGTATTAGTGATTGAAACTAAAAATTAATTAATGATAAAATGATTATTTAAAAAATTAGTATTTTTCTAATTTTGAATATTTAAAATAATATCTAGTAATATATTTATAACTATTATATCCCAATAATATATATAATATTTAGTGTACTTCTCCATGATGGAAAACGAAAGACAATAGCGAAGATTGAGGAAAAGGAGAGAAAAATATGATGAGGCGAAAAACTTTATATATACGAAAAGAAACTCAGTGGACCCAAAAAGATGTCAAAGTAAAGATTGTGATTACCGTCATCATTTTCTTATGAGTTGAGCGTGAAAGTCTTTCCACTGGGTATTGTATTGGGTTATTAAAAAAACTATACGTATAAATTTACAATGATTTTATAGTCATATACATTCATCACTTTATATTATTAGTTTTTAATTAGGAGAAATAGTTAACTTTTTTCAGAGGGATCCAACATAAAAAATAATAATCTTACTCGAAAAATAATCTTCATAGATTAAATATAGATGTAGATACACTATTTGTCAACTTACAATAAAAGTAAGAAAAATAATTGAGACCTAGAAACAATAAAGTTTATCAGTATGACGATTTCAACGTCAACAACATGTTCCTAACATTCATAATTTCTCTGCTAACAAATTCAACTGACAAATACAAAAAAGATTAATGCGATCCCGAGACTCAAAACAGATCCCCATGCAATGACCCAAATTAATAATTGGTAATTATTTGAGGGAGGGTGAAGTTGCATTCAAACTTTTGTTAGTTTTGGTATTAAACCACTTTCTGGGATCTATTAATATGATTATCATGGCAAAGAAGATAAAGAGATGGAATGGTAAGAGAAAAAATGAGAACATAGATGAAAGGGTAGTTGGTAGCAAATGAAACCTAAATTCACATGAAACCAGCTTGGGTGACCCCATTCCATGATTAGAATGAAGTGGTTTGAAGATGAGATGGGTTTGGTTCCCTCATCACTTCCCCAAAACCAAAAGCATCGAATCAATCATCTTGTGCCTCTGGGCTATCATACATGTATTTGGACTCTTCCTTCTTTTTCCTCAAAACTAAATCCATTACTGTTAGATATTTTTTTTAAATATATTCTACCAAGAAAAACCAAAATGTATATTAACATGATAAATAAAGAAAAAAAATCCCACTTATACGAAAAAATACCATAACATCCCCTCATAGTTTCATTACAAAATACACAAGTTTAAGTTATAGTTTTATTGTTGAAACATAGAGTGAAAGTTATTATTGTAAAGAAAGATGCCTGATTTGGTTAAGTCTATGTCTCAATAAAGTTTTGTCAATCAAAAAGACTTTCTTTGTAAATATGCATGAAAAGTTATATGATCTGTGTCTTTAGTACAAAATAACTAATTATATTTACAAAACAAATATTTCTGTAGTTGTTTTAATTTTCTTAATCAATTACGTGACTCTCATATTTATAATTGATTAAAGATTTATTTTTAATTTTTCATTAATAATAATAATTATTATTATTATTATTATATAAAATATAAAATAAAATAAAATCTTTCTTTCATTCATTCATTCATTATTTTTCTTTATTTTTTTATATTTTTTTCCATTCTACTAAACCAAACATTAATGTCCTACTAAGATAAAGAACTGTCACCTAACTAACATGCAACAGTAACCGATTCCACAAAGTCATTATTTTATTAAATGCAGGATATTTTTATTATTTATAATAATTAATTTAAATAAAACTAAGGTTATAATTAAGTTTAGAAATTGTTAGGTGCATACTTTATTGATGATAAGATTAGTCGAAGAAAAGTCTTCCAAAAATAATTGTATCCTCAAATTTGATTGTCTAATTTTTAAAATAATGAATTTCCAAAATATTAAGTATAATACCTAATTATAAAATGCATAGTTTTCCTTTTCCAAATTTCAATTTTCATAGTTTTCAAGATGCATTTCACATTCCTTTTCCTACAATACTATCTCACTATGTCTTAAGTAAGTGTTATATCCTACTTAAGTAATATTTTTTGTCTTTTTTTTTAGATAATTAAACTTTAAAAAAAAATAGGAGTTGGGCTTGCCACGTGTGAGCGAGGCACGTGAGTTATCCGTGTGTTTTAATAGTAAGGGAGGCCCACCTTTGATCCAATTTTAAAATTCACCTTTTTCATTAAACCATTGTCATAAATAACATTCACTGCTACTACCATTTTTCCTAAACCATTACCATAAATAATGTTCACACCACCTTCAACCCACTAAGAGTACACATCTCAATTTCACTTGTTTTCATCTTCTCTTCAAACATTACTATTATTATTCTTGATCAATTATGGACTCAATAATAGTTACGGGTAGTGACAGTTTTTTTTGTTTTTTTTTTCAAATTTTATTTTTTTTAGTATGATAAAAATATATTATTTTTCATTTTCTTCAACTAAATAATCTTGTTTTATTATTTTTCATTTTTTATTTAACTTTCTACCAAATGGAGCATAATAACTTATTTTCTTCACACGATGGTTTGCATTGACTTTTGCACACTATATTAGGAGGAGTTAATTTTGTATTATTCATAAGGTGTGTAGGATTATATTATTTATTTAATTTTTGAGAAATGATGTATTTGACATTTTGGTTGAAAAGGTTAAACAAAAATAGGAGGGGGGGAAAAAAGCACAGAAAGGCAATGTTTTGGGGAAAAGGCAGAATCGTACAGTACAATCCGAGTAGAATCCGGACCCTCACGGAGATGAGATGCATGTACATCGCCCATCAAACAAAACAAATATTAAAAATGGAATTTCATATTAAAAATTAGGTTTAATTTTGATTTAATTGTGTTTGTACTCTTAGATTCCAATAATGAAAGTGCAGTGAAGAGGCATAGAGTAGAAAATAAAATAATGGATAAGGAATTGAATAGTGTAGAATAGAGCCCCACCCACGTAACTAAATATTTTCCCCTCAAAAAATTTACTCTTCCTTTCCACCCTATTTTTATCTGACTCGCCTCACATGACTACCCTGCACCAACCAAAGGAATCTGACATATTTAATAAATAAATCAAACCAAACCAAACCTCTTCCCTCTCTCTCTCTTTCTGTTTACTCTGTCACCTATCACTACTGCAGTATTGCAAACTCCATTAACCAAAAAAATCACTCTTTTCTCTCCCTTTTTTCTTCCACCATCCAAATCTCTTTCTCTCCGTTCTAAAAGGCAAACTACTCTCTCTCTCTCTCTCTCTCTCTCTCTCTCTCTCTGTGCCCACTTGGGTATACTGGCTCTCCCAACAATGGAAGCTTTCACCTTGCTCAAATACTGGAGAGGCGGTGGTGCTCTTGGACTCCCACCTTCCTCCGACACATCCTCTTCACGCGCCGCCACCACCACCACTATTCTCACCGCCGTCGAAAATGAAAATGCAACCGAAAGCGACGAAGATAACGACAACGACAACGACGACGAAGGCCCCTTCTTCGACTTAGAGTTCACCGTTCCCGACGAAGACGCTAACGAAAATCCAAACACCAACCAGACCCAAGAAGACGAGGAAGACGAAGACGAAGAAGATATTAACATAGAAGAATCTGACGGCGAGAGAGAGTTTAAGTTTACTCTGTCCCCTTCGAGCAACGATCGTAGTGATCCGAACCTTGCGCTGTCTCCTTCGGAGGATCTGTTCTTCAAGGGAAAGCTCGTGCACGTGGACTCTTCCTCCTTCTCCTCCGAAGCTAACTCCAAACCTCAGTTCACCGCCTCCCTGCTAAAATCGGCCACCAAATTCCGCGTCTTCATGTTGGGCCTCAAGAAGCCCAAGCCCACTGAGAAAGACAAAGACTCCAACTCCTCCAACAACGCTTCCGATTCCACAAATCCAGAGGCCCACAAAGACAAGAAGCACTTCACCGTCAAATTCAAAGTGGAAGAGGTCCCCATCGTCTCTCTCTTCACCTCCAAAGGAAATAACAAAACCCAAAAACACACTTCTCACGAACAACAACCTTCCGAAGAGAAACGTTTCTCCAAAGAAGTCATGCAAAAGTATTTCAAAATGGTTAAGCCTCTCTACATTAGAGTTTCCCGTCGCTACGCCGACAAGCTCACCTTAAACTCCGCCGCTAAATCACCCGTTCCGCCGCCCACGCCCGAACCCGAACCTGTTGTCGCCGCCGAAACCAACCTCAAGACAACTCAAACTCAAAAACTATCTTCAGGTCTTAGCGTTGTCTGCAAACATTTAGGAAAAAGCCGTTCGGCGTCTTCGGCGGTGGCGGCGGCTCCCCCGCCGTTTGTGTCGTCGAAACGGCGCGATGATTCGCTGTTGCAGCAACAGGATGGGATTCAAGGCGCCATTTTACACTGCAAGAGATCCTTCAATGCCTCCAGAGCTGGTAATATATTAGTAATAGTAATTCATTTTCTATTTTTTTTTTTGCGACATTTAATGCGTATAGTTAAATAATTAATTATATATATAACTAGTGTTTGTGTGTACTTTGTTGAAACAGAGTGCGAGTCTTCTCAGCTTCCGCGTTCTGTGAGCCATCCATCGCACGAGCTATCCATGAATGAAGGCAATGAGAAGCGCCTTTCGACATGATACAAGAAATATTGGTTCCTTTGGAATGTCACCACCGGCGGTGTCAGTGTGTAAAAAGGAGAATGTTATTACTTACTTAGATTAGATTTTACACTACAAGGAAGTGAAAAAAAAGAAAAGAAAAGAAAAGGTAAAAGTAGAGAGTGGTGGGGCTGCATGATTTGTTCAGATGAACGAAGCTCGTCATCCATTAGCTTAGTGACTCTCTTTTTTTTCTTCCTTGGTAGTGTAAACTGTAAAGCTCTTTCCGATAAAGCGAAAGAAGAATCAGAGCTTTTCCGTGTATGTTTTCTCTTGGACGTATCTCTATGTATCTATGTAATGTAGCTCTAGCCAGGCCACATCAAATACCACCCTAAATCTACTCCTCCTCCTCCTGTACAAATTGTTTCGTTTGCCTCGTGGGTACCATTGACTTCATTAGTTTATTTCCTCAGTTGTTGTTTTTATTTTTTTGAGGTCTGAATAATCGAAACTTTAAAAGGTGATTCCTGAATATAATGTTTGTGTGGACGTAATCGGGTATTTTAAACCCGGTCTAGCGGTCAAGGTGGGGGTAGAAAGAATGGGTTGAGCTAATAATTATTGCTGTTGATTTCGTAAAGTTTGAAACTTTTAATAATATGAAGCATCATAGTTACTCGAGAGGAGGGAAAATGCGGTCAGAGAAGTGGGAAAGAGAGCGACATGAGCAGTGAAAGTTAGATTTTCTTTTGGGGAAGATAGGAAAAGAGTATTTGACTGAGAAAAAGAGAGTAAGGAGTGTGGAAATGGAATTATAGAGAGGATAAGAATGTGAATGCGAGAAAGGAGGTTCGGTGGTGCATTTGTTTACATAAAAACTGGTTTGGGTCTTTGGCTCTGCAATCAATCACATGTGTCTGATGGCTTAGCTAGCAGGTATCGAAATTGGTGAAGCTGTGTGTGTTTTATTAAATTTGGTGCAACGATTCATGTGTGTCGGGATTTAGCGTCGTATATTCAATTTGTCTGTTTGTGTCACATTTGGACTCCAAGATACCCCTACTAAGGGCTCTGGCCACGTCATCCTAAAAGTTGGATGGGAACCCCCATCCACCATCCTCAGCCCAATGGGCCCTACAAAGCTTCATCATGTTGGTTAGTAGGGCCCATGATTTGGACCCACTTGAAAACCCAGTTCCTTCAATCTTTCCCACCGCTTGCATATGTCATGGTATTAAACTTTGTCGTCATTTTGATTTTAGAAGGGGACAACTTAATAATATAATCGGACAAAGATTATAATAAATCCATGACTTGTTACTTTGTAGAGTTTCAAAATGAGGATGATGCCAAGATAAGCACAGTTCCAACTATAATTTGGCTTTGACAGTTAAATTGCTTCTGTCTCCCGTTTCTAACATCCTGATTTAACACCTCTTCTATTTTCCTCCATCTTCTTCTCTCACTCTTCAAACTTGCTATAAAATGTTTCCTTCTTGTCAACACAGAAACTTCTTGTCAAGGATGGGATTCCTCCATTAATTCTTCATCAAAATATGGATGGCCAAAGACTCAAATAGATTATTTTTCATCAAATTAAGCTATTTTTCTGATAAAAAAAATATCCCATCATAAAAAGTTATTTTTTTATAATGACAACCAAGTCTTCTTTTTGCTACATGAGTTCATAGATGACTCCACAGTATCTTATTATGATTTTTCAAATCA
This sequence comes from Macrotyloma uniflorum, assembly GCA_016859785.1. Classification (NCBI taxonomy): domain Eukaryota; kingdom Viridiplantae; phylum Streptophyta; class Magnoliopsida; order Fabales; family Fabaceae; genus Macrotyloma; species Macrotyloma uniflorum. The sequence continues at coordinate 1,494,878 of BDMB01000002.1, forward strand.
TATATACTGACAAATTATTGAACTTTCAAACCTTCTAAAGGCTTTCACCAATGCATTTTTCTCAGCCTTCCTTTGTCTACTGCGGCAGATAAGAAGGGCACAGTCGAGATATTATCAGGGATCAAAATTTTATAATAAAAAAGTATTTTATATATATAAGACAAATAATATTTATTCAAATTAAAGTACTCTTAATTCAAACATAATATTAAAAGAATGTATCAATTTAATCTCTCAATTATGGTCTTCTCTCGTGTCATTTCTAGAGTATTTAAAAAAAGTTATACTATTTGTAAGCAATTATTCAAATATTGCATATCTTTCAATATACTTTATAAATTTGTTTTTCCGATTTGGAACGTTTTTTAAAAACCGAAAAAGAGCTTTTAAAAAGTCTAAACTTAACTTTAAAAAAAAAAAAAAAAAAGTTAAATAAAGAGGTTAATTTGTATGTTTTAAAAAACAAAGTATATTTAGAGTTCAAAAACTATCTATTTAAAAATCACTACACCATTTTTTTTTTATTTTCACATACATCAACTAGTATTTATAGATATGTTTAAACGGATTATAAAACAAAATAAAATCAACAAAATTATTTTATAATTTTTGAAAATATAAAAATTTTAAATATTACTATAGATTAAAATATTGTAAAAAATAATGAGTTAAACTATTTTTATTATCAATTTTCTATTAAATCAGTAGGTAAATCTTTATGTTTATAAATATCTTCTGTTTAAGTCTTATTATTCAAATCCAAAAGAAATGTTGAGGACAATAACTTATAGTAAATTAGCTATATTATAATTTATATTTATTTTACAAATTTTAATCAAAATCTTATCATTTATGTGCTATAAATCTTATTGACTATCATAGTTGTTTTGAATTTTTTTTTTTTTTTTTTACAAATTCAATTAAGTTATAGTAATATATGAGATTTTTTTTTTTAATTATAGTCTAGTAGTTTAGAATTAGATGTTATTTGTATATTGGATGATTTACTATAATATTAGTGCACTTTAATTTACAAAATTTTTCTAAAATATGATAATAAAATACATTTCATAATATACACATAAATGTAAATAAAATTATGATTTATTTCTTTTTTTAAATACATGAAATCCTTTACACCTTTATAAATCTATAAAACCTTTTTAAATATTAGGATTTAATATTTTAAAATTTGTTTAATTTAAATTACAAAATCCTAGTCATAAAATTTTTTAAAAATCTTCGAACAAAGATTATATTCGTACATAATCTTTTAAAAACTACTTGATGTTTTATCTTCTCATAACTTTTTTTGAAAGGCAACGAAAATTGTATACAGGTGAAATATGATATCCATTGATTAAGTAATGCGTACAATTGGGCCTGTTGGGCTTATTGGGCTTCGTCAACTATTCAATCTATCACATGCTTGTAGGAATCATATAATTCATAAAAATAAAATGTTTATTTTCTTTTAATTTCATACTTAAAATTATTAATGTATAACTCATTCGAATTAAGTTATAGATATATCACTCTTAGAATTTCATTCAACACATATCATTAGATATATTTCTATATTTTAATTTAGTCATAATAAAAAAATATATAATATATGCATGCACTTAAAGCGATAATTTTATGTTAATAAAAATTGTTTTCAATTAGAATATCATGAATTTTAAAGATTTTTTTGGTAGGATAAAAAATAGAGAAAATATGAATATAATATTACCTAAAAGGAGAGAGAAGAAAGTTTGCTTGGCTGAAAAAATAACTTTAAAATTTGCTTAACTGGGTTCTTCTTTTTCTGCAACTTTTAGTTATTCTCATTAAAAAGTGCCAGCCTTGTTCCTTCAACCCTTTCAAGATTGTTTATTGGACACACCCTACAACTTCTTCTGTGTTAAGCAATCATGAATGCTTTTTACTATTTGGATGATATTAAAGTTGAATTAATTGTAAATTTAATAATTGATGGCAAAAAAAAAACCAAAAATTTAAGAAAGCAATTTTAAAAGCATAATTCACAATAAAAATCCATAAGAAAAATCACAAATAATTTTCTTGAAAATCAAATCCACATGAACTAACTGAGAAAATTTTCAGGAACTGTAATTTGGAGGGAACTTCAATCCATTAGTAATGTATCTATGAAATTTTCATGTGGACAATTTTTGAAATCTCCTAATCCATAAAAACCAAAAAGTTATAATTTGGAGGAAAGTTTCCCCACTGTGTGTAAGAAAATGTTAATATAATTAATAGTCAGTAGAAAAATTTAAATAAGATACCTATTATAACAAAATAAGGTAATATATTAAAATGAAAAATTTTAACAGCTAGGTGAATGAACCATATGAAAATTAAATGAGTGGGGTCATACATAATTATTTTTTATTACTTGCAACCATAATATATATGAAACTTTTATATTAACAAGTAAGAAAATAAATCTTAACCATATAATAATATGTATCCAGGCGAAAATCATTCTGTGAACAATAGCATGATTAAGAAATACTTATTTTCCAATGATTTCACAATACATGATATAAAATGCTGTAAAAAAAAAAGCAATAGAAGATAAAACAAAGAATAGTAAAAACCTTAGCACTGGAAATACTGGTTGGAAAATGAGGTGAAGTTGAGGTTCATAATGCAAGACTTATGAATGGTCTTTCTCTTCTTTAGCATCTTCAGCACGAGCACTGTACCACTTAATTTTGCGTAGCTTCTGAGTTTGAGCATGTCTGAGTGGATATGATTGCTTATATCACCCTTTAGCAATGCCTTCTTTCCGAACCTCATGTGAATGGTCAAGTCCATTTCTTTGGTTTCCTTAGCCTCCAATGTTGCACCTTTCAATTTGGAAGCACCAACACGGACACTGGAGGTCCCATAAAGCACACTCACTGTGCTCGTCCCGTAATGGAAGGAACCCAAGTTAGGGTTCGTGAGGGACACCCGAGCAATGATGGTCACATTGAAGGGAGAGGATGAAGAAACATTATGATAATTACTAGTCTTCTGCATCAACCTTGCTGATCTGAATTCAATTTTGGGATCTCCCATGCGCAATGTGACAGATGCAAAAACTAGCCAAATCAACAATATGGCCACAAAGATAGCCAAAGTGTAAACCAAACATTTGCTGCTTTTTTTTTCTTTTCTGCGTGATGGGAACACCCCCATCAGTTCCTCTGTTGTGATGTTGCTGTTTGCATATCTACCTGCTGGATTCGACAACAACTTTGGTGGCATCATTTCTGACATTTCTTTTCTTCTTTCACAAACTGAAACTTGAAATTTGCATGCCAGAGTTCTCCTTCCCGAGTGTGGAAAAAGCTGAAATAAAGTTACTTTGTTTTGGGGGATAATACATGGCCAGTTATAAAGGTCGCTACACGTTTATCATTAATTAACCTTTATTATATTTTTAAATAGTGGTAAAACTTTAAATTGTTATTAACACTCTGTGATAAAATATTTAATATGAAGCAAATTTTAATAAATTAACTTAATTTTCCTCTTTCCATATATAGATTCGGTACTAAATTATAAGAACAAAACACTTTAAAAAGAAAAAAACATTACCATTTAAAGTGTAGTGGGACGCTTTTGATATTATGTGCATGGTGACACTGAAAGCTTAAGATCCATCTCTTGCCTTGTTATGTGAGAGAGTTTGGGCTCCTTGTAAGTTGAGTGGGCCTACCAGTAAAACCACTCTATTGGAGCCTTCCTTTCGTTGTTTTGGGCCTTCGTTGGCCTTTTTATTCATTATAATGTTGAGAAAAAAATTTGTTAATTTCATTTAATTGGACCTTCGATGCATAAAGATAGCAATGTACTAAAGCTCATTATGAGCATTATGTACTATTAATTGTTATAAAGACTTCTTTTGTACTATTTTTCACAATCTTATCTATTATAACTTTAAAAGAATTTATTATCAATTAAGAATAAACTGCAGGATACCCATTTTATAGAAAAATTAAGGTTAAATTACTTCTCTTTCTATATACTATTGTATAATTTATTCAATATAATATTTATATTGTTAAAAATTCTAATAAATATTTTAATTTTAACAGTAGCATCAATTTGATATTTTCGTTATATAAAAATTAATGTTAATAAAAAACACGTTATCCAAATTGATTTAAAATTTAATTTTTTTTCATCTTTATTTTTATAATAAATGCGTAAAAAGTAAGTCGAAAGTGAAAAGCATGCAGATAATTAAAAATAATATAAAAACAAGAGATAAATACATTTAAAAAAATGAAGTGAACACGAAGCCAAAAAAAACAACGAGAACTGTTACAATTTTACAAACCAGAAAAAAAAAAAAAAAAAAAAAAAAATATCCTGAATTACGTGGGAGATCAAGTTGAGTTTCAAAGCACAAGCCGTTTCGATGTTAATTTTCACGTTCACAATTTTCAAAAGACGAGCTATGCCACTAAATTTGGCATAGCTCGTGAGATTCAACCACCGTGAATTCATGTCACTAGAGAAATTGGCAGTAACGGGACCTGAGTGGAGCTCAAATTAACGGTAACATTAATTTCTTTGGTTTTTCTGAAATTGACTCTGTCATCGTTGATTTGTCTATGACCGATCTTGACACCAGCATAAAGCACAGTCACGCTGCTATTCTCGTAACTGAAGGCTTCGAAATTGGGGTTCTTGATGCTGAGAAAGATGATGACGGTGGCGTTGAAGGAAGGTGATGATGGTGAAGCGTTGTAAGTGATTTTGTTCGAAGTAGCTGATCTTATTTTGACATGTGGGTTTCTCACACGCATTATGGATGCAAAAACCAGTAGAAATGCACATAAGATGACAAAGGAAGCGAGGATGCATACAAAACATTTTGCACTTGTTCGTTCTTTGTTTATGGACTTGTTGTGCTGCATGCTTATCGATGTCTTGGTCTATTGTTTTATGTGATAACTGGTATCTTCACTTTTCAGTTATGGAAATGAAGGAGTTGAGGAATTTATTATTTTGGAAATTAATGAAGGGTCTGTTGTAGCCTAGGTTATATATAGCGGGGCAGTGTCCTATTTACCCTCAATTGTTTAAGGAAGAGTGCAAGAAAAGAAAAATAAGAAAGGAATTGATTTCTACAGGTATGTTAAAACTGCTGGAGTAACTTGATTAATGATCATAATGAAAATGGAGTAAGTTCGTTTTGGAATAGGGAATAGTAGAAACAATGTTGATGAAAAATCTTGTTCAGTTTCAAATATCTGATTTCTAAATCTTTTACTTTTCAAATGCTATTTAATTAATTATTTGTGTATTTGTAGAAGTTATTAGGCATTATCAATTATTAATGAGGGTTTGCTAAGTTTGATTTTAGAACCAATGGAAAGCGCCATGTGGAAAGCCTTTGTGTAATGATGGCAATGCAAGACAATCCAATTCTGGGTTTGTATTGCCGGCAATAAGAAGCCATCAAAATAAGCCACTAAATGTCAGAAAAAGAAAAGGAGGAGAGAAGATTCTTTCTTCATTTGGAAACGGTTTTTTTTACTTATATTAAACATTATTTCATCAACAACTGATTACAAAATTAATTTTTTGTTAATTTAATATTATATTAAAATACATCAATAAAATTATAAAACGTATATTTTTCAAATAAATATTTTACTTTTAATTCTTTGACGAATGTCTCTAAGATAAAGACATTGATTAAAATTTGCATTAAAAACTCTGATATGAAACCACCTAAAAAGTGTGGATGTTCTTCTCATAAAAAATATATTACTTTCGTTTTAAATAATAGTTGTTTTAGTTGTGTATGTCTATTAAAAACTATTACCTATTATATTTATATAAGTTAAATATCTATATTTGATATAGCGTAAAATTTAACATTTTAGTAAATATAAATAAGGATATAATTATAATTTTAAAGCAAAATTAAATTCCTAAAATAACTATAATTTTGAAATGGAGTGAGTAATGTTTTAAAAAATTGACTCATAGCTTTTAACATGATATTTGTTAAAAAAGGAAAGAAAACTTTAACATGATATTCTTTCTTTATTATGTTTTTATTAGAGGAAATATTTTAATTCATGTTCACTTATAGTCTTATTTTCACGAATTTCACTTGGAAAAAATGCCACTGGATAAAGAAGAGGAGCATACTATTAATAATTTCATGTATAGCATATGGATCTTCTCTCCTGAATAATAAATCCAAGCAGAAGCAGCAGGATTGAAGCACCAGTTTCACCCATCATATTCTAGAAAGATACTGGAATTCACAGGAAGAAAACGAAAATTCTGTGTATGATTGTTGTCATTTATTTTTTAAATATAATCGTTTTCAAATATACTTTTTTTTCTTTTAAATATTACAAAAACGATTATTTTTCAAAAATAAATTATCCACACACCCTGTTCGACCTATGTCTTGCTCCTTGGCCGGAGCAGTACCTAATCCCTTTTTATCACTTTCAAAACTGTTGTATATTTTCTTTCAATCGGATGTATCTGCAAAGAATCTATGCGGTGCGTCAGAATGAGGGCAATGTAACCGAACATAGATGTTGCTGAGGCCTTGCAAGGGCAATATCTCCTTTGCACAGCCGCCACATGTATGATGAAATGCAGCCATCTTGCTGGTTGGATGTACTATGGCTCATATTCTGTACTTAAGTTTTCTTAGCTTATTGAATAAATCTTATAATCTGGCCACGACAAGTTGCTAAAAGTTGTAATGTACTTGTGTTGACTCTTGGTACGGATATGAAGTTCCGTCCTAATTCCGTTAGAAATGCTCCTTATGGAACTCAAATTTTGTTTGACCTTTTTCGTTGAACTCGAAGCAGAGCTTACTTAATTCTTTGGCCAAAACCGGTGCACCACAATAGAATACCCCTGTTGCGAATTGAGGATGTCAGTACAAGATGAAAACAATGTCTATAAATTTATGCTTGATGAGAATTGACTGACCTATTCGTCCATTGCTGTGCTTTGAACATATTTTAGAGAAAACCTTCTTCCAGTTAGGCCTAGCAAAATGAGTTCTCACCTGGTAGTAAATTCAGAGAAGCAAATCAGGGTTTAGAATCAACTTAGTCAAGACTGAAAACAAACTCTCCATGACTTTTATTTTTCCAAAACTAAAACATATAAATGGTACTACATTAAACGGCAAAAATCAACAAAAATCAATGGTTTACCCTAGTCCCAGAAACAATATCAACTCCATTTTTTGCATGGTTGAGGGCTTGCACCATTGTAATGAGGGCGGATCTGGCATCGCCTTCCTCGTATACGCTAGTTAAGTAGTTGTGCATCTCAATAACACCCTGAAGTTCATAATTAGACATTGAAAATTAGCTAAGCCAAATATGACGTACTCATCAGGCAGTAGAGAAAATGCCCACTAAGAACTCTTCAAGATAAAGTCTTAAGAATATAAATATTCTTTAGTAGTTAATACCCTTTGATCAAGTTCAGCAACTTCATTCATGACCCCTTTAAACCAGTCGAAAGAACCTTGTTCTCTTGTTACCCAGTAGAAATAAGCGTTGGTAGTCTTAAGTGTCTTCTTCCTTTTCGGAGAAATCTTATTAGAAGATAGTGAATCTGCACTCCCTGTGCTAAGGTCTGAACCTCTACTTGAATCAGAGACTGAATCCTGGATAGGTAAGTAACCATGACAGTTACTTTCATAGTAAATAAAAACCTTCGGAGATTGGTCAGCTTAGCAAGGGTTGTCATATCAAACACCATACTTTTTTTTCGTACATTTTTATGTGAAAAAAATATTTTGTTAATGGATGCGCTAAAACTCACCGCCAGCTCCTCCATTTTGACAATATTGTTGAGAAGATCTTTTAGAATGCTAATAAAAGGTGTTGCTCCTATCCCGAGACCGACAAGTAGTAGGACATCATAGTTTCTGTAGTCTTGTGCTGGCGCACCGTAAGGTCCATCTATCCTTAGCTTTGGTAAGCTGTGTCAATTATTGATACCAAGAAGATGACAGGAATCTGAGCATAAATAATTTTTTCTGAGGGCCAAGTTACAAGGCAAACAAATATGACAGGTCCATTACGTACCATTTCTTGGTGGTTTCATCGGCCCTGAGAAGGCCGCTCTTCCCTGCTACGGGAGGTTCACAGGCCGCAGAGAAGACCCTTTTGAGCTCCTGTGTCCAATCTCCCAGTTGCCGTATGTGAACACTCAGGTAGTCATCGCCAGGAGCAGAGGTAATAGAAAACGGATGCCTGTCATACATACATTGTATAGTTAGATATCAGCCAAAGTAACATGAAAAAGATTCGTAAAAAAGTAAAATAAAAACAGTAAGATGTAAAAGGTGATCTCACTTCAATTCTTTTCTTTTTCGACATCTTAGAGGGGTTAACCCGTTAAATTACTAAATTCCTTTTCTCCATTTTGTGGTTAGAATTTACATGAAGCATGAGAAGTTCATCTACTGTAAAGTAATGTAGAAAAAAGAAAGAAAATAACGACCTACCACTCAAATGGAGAAACAGCAGGACATTGTACAAACATGTATTGTCCACTCTTGTAACGAAATTGAGGCGGCTTCGACATTTGCAATGTCAGAACATTTCCAGGATAAATGGCAACCTACAATGATTTTTTTTTTTCACAATATAAGATCCGTAAGTTCGAGTTGTATCGTTTTGTTTAGTTTATTGAAAGCAGTGATGATTCCGGTCCCAAAGTTTTTATTTCTTACCATTGTTCAGTATGGCTGTGCTCGATTAGCCAAGAGGATTGTAAGCAACACAAGTAAAGTAAAATGCCAAATTTATAACAAATTTGATTATTCTTCTAGAAGCACCTAACGCTATTTTTGTTTTTTCTGCTCACCTTTATAAGACGGACTGTATAGAAACCAGAACGGAAGAATCTTAGCGTTCTTTCTCCCACATAAAGTAAAATTGGAACTGCAAGATACATCCATGTCTGAAAAGAGAGATCAATGCGTTAAATAGCCAAACCGACAAGGAAAAAAAAAAAAACCTTTAATAATGCTTCTAAACGATTGAAATTTGATACTACAAGTTGCACACCGTTTGAAGTTGCCATTTTCGCTCGAGGTATAGATTTACACCATGAATGATGAGCAGGACATAGACAATGACAAATAGATGGTGTGAATACCAGAACGCATTGAAACCAGTGAGCCTATTAAACGGTTTAGGAAGCTTAATAAGATTTCTCCTGAACCATTTTGTAGCAAGAGTAAATGCTATTGCCATCAAAATCACCATCAGAATTCCGGTCACGCCCACAACCCCTTTAACGAGGTCCCCATAACTGGGCTTATGATCACCAAATACGCCGTCCAAATACTTCTCATAAATTTTTTCCGACGAATTTACAAGTCTTGGAAAATCACAGGCTAGATGATTCCCGGCATGAAGTATAACACCAATCACTACTGCTGCGGCAATTGTCTGGAAACATCCATAACTTAACATTATATCCTTTCCTAGAATCTACGTAAAATTTATCGTTGTGGTTTCTATTTTCCAAATAAATGGAATTTTATTAGTATTTAATTAGATAGAGTTTAATTTATCATACACCGTTGGTAAAGGATTTTACAGTGCGAATATTTTAGATGGTATTTATCATAATAAGACGAGTTTTGCTAGTAAATGCTATAAAACAATTAATTCTAAAGAAATTTTAAAATATGTATATTAATATAAAAATTAAATATTGTAATATATAAATCTTTTATTGTCGTTTTATCATTTTTAGATCAATACTCTCATGGATAACAAGCCCCTAATGATCAGTTAAGAAAGCGTTACTAATAGCAATAAAACTGATATTAGAATATCTTATCCTATAGGCGGCTTAAGGATGTACAAGAGAAACACCACTTGTTAGTTATTGACAGCGTCGACTAACTTTAATATATTCAACGGTTTTCTGGTGGTGTTGTGGGGGGGGCGTACCTTATGAAAGTTGATGTTATCGTCGAAAGGTGCAATATAAGCCAACCTGGTGGACCTGAGCCACGTTATGGTATTTCTGCAGACCGGAAAGAGTATAAGTGCCATGTTGAACTTGAGAGTCTCAGCAGAACCTTTGGCCGCGAGGAGACAGTAACCCATGACATGATAAGCATTTTTTCGCTTGTACTCGATGAACTTCCACGTAAACAGCCCAATCATGGCGGAAATCCACAGTGCTAAAACCCAAAGTCTCCTCCAATTTTCCTGCAAATAGTAGATCATCCTGCGGCTCATCCTACGTATCGGGCTTCTTGCCCTTTTTCCTTGTAGGTTCTGGCTCAAAGCTTGACTGGTGTAGCTTAGTGCTTGGCTGTAGTTGAGATACGTGTCCTTTTGTAACAGAAGCGTCTCCAATTGCCATAGCTGCGGCAAAACAACCACCATGTAAATCTCGCAAAACTATAAGAGTTTGAGTCGTATGTGTAAAAGATATTTCAAATTGTCAACCTTACTCATTATTAAGGATTCCATTATTTCATAGACATAGAGCAACAAATGCAGCACGCGCACGTACTAGTTTAAGGTATATGCTTGCGAAATCAGGCATGATGAAAGATATCAGGACCTTAGAAACACAAGCATCACTCCACAAAATTTCTTAAAAAATGTTTTAAAAACATCTTCATTCTAAATAATTATTTGTGCAATATTTTTTCACATCGAATATGATTTTCTTATGAATAAGAAATAATTGTTATTAAATTAATTTTTTATATATCCTATTAGTAAAATAATTTATATTATTAGTTATTAATTAATCAAAATTATTTTTATTGTGACTTTTAAAATGATTATAAAACTCAACGAGCTTATATTATATGATGATTAACTGAATGATCACGTAAATTGTTTTACACTACATAAACTGTTTTTTTATTGTCATTTCAACTCTCAATAGTGTTAATTTATATGATGGCATATTACTTTTTCTTCTTAAAATATATTTAATTTATTACTAAATTACAAATTATATTTCATCACTTTAACTTTGATAAAGACCACTATAAAAACATAACAGAATTTAATTTATATATATATTATCCTTCAGTCTTGTTTTATAAAAAATAAATGATAGTTTAATTTAAAATCACAATTTGTTTCTTATAAAAAGTAATTGAAAAGCGTACTAAATAAAATATTTTTTACCCACAAGTGTCCTCAGCCAAAATGCATATAAAAACAATTCAGCCAAATCACGCATATCTTCTAGAATTTTTAAATTGGTAAAATATATTAATATGGTCATCACCACAATACATACATTAGTAATTGATTTGAAGTAACAACTCAATCATATATGTCCATAGTGACGAAGGCATCCTAATTGACTATTTGTAACATCTATTGACAAAACCAAGTATATTAGTCTAGGCCCTAGGAGACACCTATTTAATTAACTTTAGCGTGTAAATTTGCTAACCAATTTCTCTCAACTTTGGACTATATATAAGGAGCAGAGCTGGTCATGCATTGACTTAATTAACCAGTATGTAAAAACCTAATTCACACAACAAAACAAATTGAGTGGTCTTTTTCTCAAGAACACATGGCATGAAATATTACCAGTATTAAACATATTATTAAGTGTTTTTATTATAATAATTAAAAGAATATATAATAATTTTTACGTATTAAATACCTTAATTAAAAATTAACAATGAAAACCAAATTAACCATGAACTGAATTAAGGTTTTTTTCTACTACGTACTAATATTTTCTATTATGACGTACTCAAATATGTTATGGAATTAAGCATATACATGTATTCTTGATAAGTTCAGATGCTATAGTTTGCAGAGAATTCGCACCTCAATGTAGCCAAGTCTTTCAGGGTCTAACTCTTCCATGATCAGAGCTGCGTATTCTTCGGCCTGCTCTTTCAATCTGGATAACTTATTTGCTGAAGCGCTTAGCATAATGATCTGAGAAATGAAGTATGACAATTTGTTTAATACAAGCTTTAATTTTAAAGTGATCTTATTTAATTTCAGGATACATTTTTCACAAATTTATATCTTCCCGTGTGTGGCAATGTCATCAGGTTTAATAGTAAAATGGAAAAAAGATTTGAAAAAAATAATAGGATGAATGAATTATAATTTTTTTTTAATCTTGTATATCATTCTTATTTTAAATATATCATCTTTAAGAAGAGGCTGCTGATCAGGTAAACGTTTTGTAAAGATAAAATAATAATTTTACAATTTAATAAGTAGTTTATGTTTAAGAAGAAGAAAAATGGAATGATATGAATCCTAATTATTTTTTGTGATTGTTTCATTCTTATTTTTACAAAGTATACAATAAAACATCTTTTCCTTGACTTCAGCCTTTCTCATTTCATCTGATGCAGTCAGTTTCAAAATAGCCTATCATTTTTCTTGGCAAAAAAAAGTTCTATTATTATTTTACCAACCCCGGCTTTGACTGAAATCGGATCAAACAACTAAGGGCAACAAATTTTCTTTAACATTTAATGTTATTACATTCTTAATACTCAAATGGGGAATACCAATTCGCACAAAGAAACTGAGAATATTAATTTAACTTATTGAAAATTTAAAATATTTAATTAAATATTAGCAATCCTTCCTTTAATGAGAAGTAACTGATAGATAAAAATGAGAAAAATAAAACATTCCTTTATTTAATAATAAAAAATATATTAATTTTCACTAGATCTCACGTATTTTAGTCATTTATGTATATAAAAAGTAAAAAAATATAAAAACATTATATTTTTCAAAATCACCCATTTTTCATTTATCTTTAAAATAAATATATAGACATTTTTATAATTATATAATTCCTTATTTTAATTAATTTATTTATTATTTAAAATAATAATTCTTTCACATTATTTTCAGCTCAAACAAATCATATACTTTTCATTCTATTTAAACTTTATTTTTTCAAATTTTTTTCCTTTTCTTTTTCTCTCTATCCTTATACTTTCTTTTCTCACGAACATAGGCTAATTGTTATGTGCTGAACCTATAATTATAAATGGTGAGATTAAACAAATCCACGTAAATCGGTGTAATTCACAAAACAAACACGAAATCATTTAGATGAAACAATTATTTGATGCTTTGACGGATGGTATTTCCTATGACATATGCACATTTGGACCACCTAAAAAATGTTTAACCTAAATGACCACTCTGCCCCCACCAACCGCACTGAAAGCGTCAACTTTGTAAATTCTAAGAATTTGGTTCAATCAAGTGCCATCTGTGTGACCAAAAGCCGGAAAGTCGGTCTTACAAAGGAAATTATTTTTGTATAATAAAAATATACATTTTTTTTTAAAATATTAGAAAAATTTGAAGAGAAAACAGTGTGTTATAAAAGATGACATAAAATTATTATACGAATAATATAACTTAACTTTCAATTCATAGCACCCAACAATATCCTTTATTGATTTGGAACAGTACGAAACGTCCTGAGTGGGAAAGCTATATAAAAATTATCAATTTATTAAAAATATATTTACACATTAAATCATGTATTCTATTTACGTTTTATTTGTTTGAGAAATATAATCTTTATTATCGATAATAACAATATATAATGATATATGTCCATTTAATATAATAATTGATGTACTATTTGTCATAATTATTTTCTTCATTAACAGTGTAGGTAATTATTTTTTTAATTATGTAAAAAAATGTAAACACATGAGCAAAAATTATATTCGCTTGTTGTAAATAAGCAGATTCTCCTAATCCTGACTATTGTTACAGTTAATTATAAAATTCAACATAAGTATTATATAGAACAGACATAACACAAGTGTCATGGAATAAAAATGAAGTAATTAATTAAATTTTTTATTTTAATAAAAGAAAAATGCACGTGTTTTTGCTTGAGGAAATTATAATCAAAAGAAGAGGAGAAAAGAAGGATAAGAAAGATAAAAAAATTTAAAATCCTTTTTTTTTTTTTAAATAAAAGAAAACGATACATGGAAAAATATACAATTAATACGCATGAGAAGAAATGAATGAACTATTTTCTAACTAAACAAATAAAATTTGCTGCCAAGTTCTTTACTTTCTTTTGAAGTTGATGATCACGCTTCCTCTTAAAAAAAGTTGTTGGTTATGAGTTATGCTAGCTTCAACTATTTTAACGTCTATAAAAGAAATAGTATTCACATTGCTATGCATAAAAAATTGCCTTGAATATATTAAGAAAAGGATTTCAGTAGACAAAAGTAGAAAACTATTCAAATTTTATTTGTGAACAATTAATAAATATCAGTTTATTAGAAACAAAAAATGAAATTTCGAACAGAAATGTACCTCTTTCACTTCTTCTTCGGTAATTCTACCATCTTCATTCTTGTCCACCCTATGAAGGTGATTAGGATTTAAATTAGACACGGAGAAAAAAGTAAAGACAAGTAAGGACCATGATTAAAATAGCAAGCAAAGGTTTGCATTTATTGGATATAAATATGTAAAATCAAAACTTAAAAATACATGTATCTCTATCGCAATTAAAACATTTCATAAACTTAGTTAATTTTAAATTTAAATTATTTAATTAATTATTTAAAACACTTACTTTACCTTTTAGTATAAATTATACGTCTAAATTCCGAGAGATTAAAAAAAAAAAAAAGATTAAACGTTAGTTTTTCACGTCGCAGATATTTTGATAAAATTGAGAAATCCGTAATTACTAAAGCAAATAACGAAAATATTTAAGGGTGGTGTTTATTAAAAACAAAGATAGGAAAAAATAACGTGAAAGATTATTCTTAACTAACTTGATTATTTTTCATAAAATCAAATTTAGTCAATCAACGCTTACATATCAAAGAAGATCTGGAGCCGCGAATCAAAGCTTTGATCGGTAATTTGCGACCAGAATTCGCTAAGTTCGTCTCTGTTGATCTTTTCAACCCTGAGTCTTCGTCTACGACCCAGAGCATCGAATAGTTCCAGAGCGAACTCCTTAGAGTCCTTCATCCCTTCAAAAAAATAAAAAAATAAAATACAAATTATTATTGAAACAAAAGCGCAAACAAAGGAGTAAAAATGCGAACTCGTGCAACGCAATAATCTGAATTGAAATTTGAAAATGAATCGAACCTATGCATTGCGCAAAATCGGTGCGGTAGAGAAAACCGTCCTTAGCAAGACTATCGAAATTGCTTTGCACCATATTCCAGGCATCAACGCCATTGGATTTACTGCTAATGAATTTCAGTCCACGGAGTGCTTTCTTCGTACCGGAGCGGTTGCGCTCAAGCTGAGCGCGCTGCTTCCTAAGATCTCGCGGCACCAAAGCCGTTTCAGATCCACCCTGGCTCCACGAAAACCGCCGCAGCTCCGCCTTGAGCTCCTGGGAGAATTGTCTCGCCTTCGCAACCGCCTCGGCCTTAAGCTCTTGCGAAAACTGCCGCCACCGGTTGGGAGAGCTCCTCCTGACCGACGGCGACCACGCGGCGGACACCGGAGTTTCGTTTCCGCTTGCAGCAGAGCCGTCGTCGACGTTAACGACAGTCACGGGGCCAACGCCGCGGAGAACAATGGTATGATCGTCTTGAACGTCGAGAGTGACCTCAACGTACTCGTCGGCGATGGAGTAGGACTCAGTTCCCGGCGAAGTCCCGCCGCTGACGAATGCTATCTCCGGCACGGTGTCAGACGCCCAGCGGCGTTCGTGCTTGGGAGCACTGTTCATGGTTGGGAGCACTCAAAACAGAAGAATGTATAGTTTAGGTGTAGGTATAGATTTTAATTTTATAATATACAGATATTTTAATATAACGTGATAAGAGTTTGTTATATAATGCGATAAGGTGCGTGGGAAGTTATTGGGAGGAGTTTGGTTGTGGAGAAGAGAGTAAAGTTTAGGACCATGTGATGATTAATGTAAAAGGTAGGAGGTAAGAGGTAAGAGGTTAGAGTAGAATGCGCTGAGAACGAGAGAATCTGCAAAGAAAAAGACAAGAAGGAGTATAGAGCTCTTGAGAGAAAGGAAACAAAAAAGTTTGACCAAAGAAAATGACAATGGCTTTGCTTTTGCAGCATAAATCAAATGAAGCCAGACACTGTTGTTATACAACTTAGGACTTGATCGTGGGACTTGGGAAGAACAAAGATTACGTGGGATAGTGATAATTATAATCTATATTCTATAATATCAATAAATGGAGGTGTGGTTTTATATAATAGAGGAATGTGTGTAGGTGTGAATAAATAGTGATAACAAGAAACGAAGAGTTAAATACCATGGTGTCTTCTCCTTCCTTCTTCTATAGTTTGCATAAAACTGGGTAATGGGGGAAGTGACAGAAACGGAGGAGGAGAGAGAGAGAGTGGTGGGGCCGAAAAAGGAAAGCGAAGCTTAAAACTTTAATGCCAGCGGGCCCCACGATTCAAGAGTCTCCCAAGTCGACGACGGCATCGATGGCCGAGTAAACTCCACTCACGGTTGTCGCCATCAATCCTTTTGTTTTTCTTGCTTTTCCTTCTTTTTTTTTTCTTAAAGAAAATAGTTTATTTTAATTTTAGCTTTTCAAGAAGAGAGAACATTAAAACATCACGTGACACACAAAAGAATCAATTTCAAATTTCAGCAGACATTTTCCTTCTATCCTTCTACAGATTAAGACAATTGTTTTTTCTTAATACATATCATTTAATATTTTTCAGTACATAGGTTAATTTTGCTTTATATTCTGGCTTTATTTTAATTTCAGTCTTACGTCGATATGTTTAAAATTTTAATTATACTTTTGAATGTGAAACTTATTAATGGGATTTTTAGTCAAGTAAAATAGCAAATACTTCAATTAGAAAGAAATTCTAAAAGGCTTAGCTGATAAAGAACCAATAATGGAAGAAACAGGTCCTGTTATTAGGTCAAGAGGAGAAAAAATAGTGAAATAGAGGAGAGGGAAGACTAAGAAGTTGTGATTCAATTCTTACATAATCCACATCTGCATCCTGAAAGAATACCTCAAAGTCAGAATAAAGTTTGTGAGTCTTTTTCTCTCTTGCATCTTCTAATTTCCTGAATTGTACGATCATGTGCCATATGTTTTCCCTTCTAACTAATTCTGATATTGCCTCATTAATACTCATGACAATACTCTCATTGAAATCAACCTTGTTCTCAAGGTGGAGGGAAGGAAAAGATTGAGACCAAGGAAGTCAATCTTCCCAAGCTGCATCTGCAGGAACAAGACCATCCATTGTACCAAAACTTGATGAATGTGTTGGCCATTATGAAGCAAAACTCTATGCTGTAAAATATCAAAAGCTAAGTTTTTTTTCACAAGGTTATGGAGTGTTGCTCGTAAGGTTTAAGCTTAACTAAAACCAAATTCACCAAATTAAAATTCCAACACCCTTATTAGCATAGGCTGATGTGAAAGGAAATTTTATGTCAATATTCAACCCCTGATAATAAACGGAACAAATTTGGATTATCCCCAGTAAAACATCATAAATAAAGCTCACATTTGTTCAGATCTTTAGACTGAGAATCCGTTTGAGGATGGTAAGATGAACATGCTGCCAAAAGTGCCACTAAATTTAAATAAGTGCTGCCAAGACTTAATAGTGACACTTTATCACGATAATCAGAAACAATGCTTTTAGAAAAATCATGTAACTTCACAACCATATGATATTCCAAAACCAAAAAAACCACTAGGCAGTGGACACTAGTAATATTCTGAGAGTATTTGAACGTGGATATCTTTGTAGATATATTATTTTAAGATGAGATATTTTTTATTATAAAAAGTCTTAATGTCATATATAATTTATTAAACAAAGTTATGTATCTTTTAAAGTTATATTTGAAAAAATAAAATGATTTTTAAAAAATATATCTTAAATTTCAGAATTAAAACCATGTTAAACTAAATATAAATTATTTAATTTTTATTATTAGAATAAATATATGCAGAAATTACTTATATATAATATAATATTGTATGGGATATTTAAATCATTTTAATATAAGATTAAATATTAATATATAATCACATCATATTTGACTGACGTGTAGGGTTAGTTACCTTATCAAATCAAACGACACACCATATCTATGATTCTTAAATGAAAAACTTCAACTGTATATCCAATATAAAAAGAAAAATGAAAAATCAACTTGTATAACTGAAGATGTTTTGAATATTATTATGACTTAAATTACCAGTCATGGCTTCAGATTAAAAAAAGTATTGAAGAGCACAGTCAAAGCAGTAGTTAATTTCATTTGCAAGCAACACAATCATGTGGCTGAATAGGATCCGCATAGAATCACTGTCATACTTGTTCATTACGTTAGCATTTTGTATGGTTAAAGAGAAAAAAGAGACCATATGAAAACTTTTTTCTAAGAAAAACGAATAGGTTTATTATCAGTGAATAGGTTTCTGAAATATTCATTAAATCACTTTTCAAAATTAACGACTAACTATTTTAAATTTAATTTCATTTTAATCTTTAATAGTTTAGTGACTAATTTTTTGAATTTAAAAACTATTAGTTCAATATCTTTGATAATTTTTCATGAAGTGTAACGATATAACTTGTACCAGAAGACTTCTCTTTTCTCTATGGAAAAAATCAACACGAGCAAGGAGAAGAAGGGAAAGAGTATAAGAAAAATGAAGTCATTTGATAAACATCATTCACCAACCACTTCATATAAAATATAACAATAAAATAAGAAGAAAAAAATGCACCCCATTGTTAAAGGAAAATTACTTGGGAAACATACTAGTCATTTTAATTAATAGAACAATAGTTTTCTTCTTCGTTGAGTGGTGATATGATCATTTTATTCTGTTGATTTTGATGTTAATATTTAAAGGGGATATTTTGAGTTTTAAATCGTAATAGATTCTTATAATAGCATGCCAGTCTTTATCTTCAAAGTGTACGCTAAATCATTTGCTAAAATGGCATTGTTTTGACAGCACAAATCAACCCCCTCTAGCAGTAAAAAAAATATTAAGATTGATGTATATTTTGTCTGAATCTGAGACGTGTGACTCATTATTAATGTTCTTTTCTACCATTCGATGGTGCTCAGAGGTTGAGTTACAATATTTTCATTCCCTAAATCATCTTCAGTGAAAGAAGCTCAGCTCACTCCTTTATATTCAGCATCTTGGACTGATTCATGGACACATGATGCAAGGAAGGGTAACAGTCCAGTCCAGGTTTATATTGTTAAGAAAGTTGTTTTCGAATTTGGTTTATTTGCTTCTAGAAGCGTTTTTTGTGGAATGCTTCATTGAATCGTTTGTTTTGTTGGCTATATCTTCAATTCATTTTCAATGATTCTGAAGTCAGAAGCATCTCCTCGAGCTTTTACATATTAAGTCTGGCTAGCTACCTTCAGTCACAGGAGTTGTAAGTAGACAACATTTGATGGTTGAAAGATTGGTAATTGGTACTAACACCACTGATTCTAGGGCCTGCATGTAAATGAGCCTCAAGTGTCACGTTTTCTGCTTTTGCATGCAAATATTTTAATTATGCTGTATCTTTCTGCAGATATACAGTGTCTGTGGGTCTTAATTTTTC
The DNA here is from genome assembly GCA_016859785.1 of Macrotyloma uniflorum. Lineage (NCBI taxonomy): Eukaryota > Viridiplantae > Streptophyta > Magnoliopsida > Fabales > Fabaceae > Macrotyloma > Macrotyloma uniflorum. Next base: position 1,514,491 of record BDMB01000002.1, read on the forward strand.
TGCATACGAGTCTCTCAAAGACTGGTTAATTGATTCGATCTAGATCAGTTGAAATACTCAAAAGAGCTATCACAAGGCTTGCATATGTGGGGTCAATTACTTAAGGAAGTTCACCAACCTTCTGAATTTCTATTCACATATTTTCCAGTAGATATCACTGATAGAAAACAAAGTAAACCACACGGCCAACAATCTATATAAGGATGGGGTTTGGTGAGACGCAATACGTGTCAAAGATGCATTTGTGAATCCTCCATTTCGCAAAGCCATTGTTAACTGTTGGTGATGGAATGGCATGAGATCACTAGGCTAGCATGTTGCATTCAAATCATAGACCCAAATTTGGTTTTTCTTTGAATATAATGTAACCATACTAAAGCAGCAATAACATCAACATCAGTAATCATAAAAAAAGGGTGGACCAATATTGGATTCATATCTTGACTTCTAAATATGATAATTAGTTTATAAATAAATTTTCAAATAATTATATTACTGTTTTCAAGAATTAATGACGCTACCAATTTTCGTTTTGGATTGTAGAAGCACGCATAAACCAGAAGTCGTCAACTTACCATATATACATGAGTAAATTGTATAATGAAAAACAAGTCAAAATCACGAATGGGAGAAAAGATAAGATAATAGGAGGTAGAAAACAGAAACAGGATAAGATTCTTTCTTTACTCTCTTAGTAAAAATACTAAAATAGAGGTTTCGAATGGTCACTCTACATGTTTTTCTCAGTATTTGTAGTTTCCTAAATCCAAATACAAATGGCTATGACCGTAGATAGAATTAACACAAAGCAAAAAAAAACTTTTCAAAGAATTTGCAGTAATATTCTCGCGGCGTGGTTTATCTGAAGTATTCTTCAAATTATGCAGGAAAATCATTAATTATCTTGTTAATAGTAGAGAAAGGTTAAATATATTAACAAGTGATCAAATTTAGGTTCAATAATCTTGTTAACCTGGTTTTAATATCATGTAAAAAGTGATTATAATGCCTAACTCATTCTCAAAACCGGTTTAGAAAGTGAGATTTTACACCTCACTTATATATTATAGTTCGGCCTCATTTTTTAGTTAATATGAGATTTTTCAACATTAATTTAGATTAAAAATAAATAAAAACTTGAGCAAGTCATTCGTTGCATGGTGTTTTTCAGATTAAGAAGTTGCCTGTTTTCTTAGAATTTCAATTCAAGAATATGATGTTGTTGCCGGAAAGGGGAAACTTCGTTTGAAGTTGATTTGAACTAGTAGGAGTAGCCTGGCCACAAAACTAAGCATGGACTTATTAGTTCTAGAAGCTTCTTTTGTATGATAAATAAAAAAATATAAATAATTAATCATGTCTTCCACAATTTCTTAACTTTAAGTTTTAATTCATTAATATCTCAAATTGGAGTGTTTGAGATTATATTATTTATTTTTCTAATAATTATGCATTTAATTCTCATGTCTTAAAACTTCACCCTTGCTTAACAAAAAGAATAGTGAAATTATAAAAAAAGAAGAAGAAAATGGAAAAGAGAGAAGGTGAGATTGGTGATAACTAGGGTTGTTCTAGAAGACCATGTTACGTATAAAAACGGAATAGGCCATCACATACTTCCAAATTTCAAGTCAATTGTTCACCAACTCCTATCCTCAATAAGAATTGCTTATAAGGTATAACAAATAAAAATAAAAATTATTGTATAGTTTAACATTCTTAATTTTTTTGATTGAGATGTCCATTTTTTCCCCAGAAAATTTGAGTTTTATTAAGTATTCAGAAACGTCTTTCACAAGAATATTAAAACAATTGAAATCGACAGAACAAAACCGTATCTAACGATTTTTTTATTAGGTATCAAAATCGTGGCTAATAATTAGTGATGCCAGTTGTTAGCTTATGGCAATTTCAAATTCTTTTTATTATTTAGTTTTGAGGAAAGAAATAGAAAATTAGAAAAAATAAATTGAGAGAAGAAAAATAGATAAAAATAAATTATAAATAAAAAGAAAGTATTTTAAAATTCGTGTAATGTGATTGATTCGACAAAAAAAAAAATAGTGAATTCAGTTAAAATAAGAGAATGAAACAATATAAAATTCTTTGACGTGTTGGAGTTCAACGAGAATTTCATTCTAGGAGTTATCTTGCTGAGAATAGTTTTAAATAAATTTATAAATGATTGAGTTTACTTGTGAAATTCTGAGTCAGAATTATATGATATAATTATTAAGTCCATGTCAGAAACAGTTATCGGCGTGGCCAAACGAGCACTGAGCATTTGGTAATTGCATATTTGCATAGACCACAACAGAGATATGATTGGATTTGAGTATTATTCAAAACCAAATGACACATACGTAAGACAACGATATTAGTAAGATAATTATATTTAAATGTTAATTGATGTGGAATTTTCGCTTCATTTGGATAATTTGAAGTACATAAAATCTTGATTAGGTAATAAAAATATAGATACGTTGCATGCACCCTATAAACCCAACTCTCTATCAACACCAACCTACATATTTTTAAAAAATTATACGTTTATCTAAATGTTAATACTTATACGCAATAATGTAATTTTTAAAAATGATGAGAATTTACAATAGACAATATATAAAAGAAAGATAAACTAAATATTTTTGTGGACCCAAAATTTCGTATAACAATTACCAATTTCTATTTTCACCAAAAACTTGCATGGGTTTACAATAAAATTCGTCATCTACATTAAAAGGCCCAAGAGGCAACAGGCCCAAAGACATGCTTTCTTTAATATGAACAATAGACGCAAAGACCGTATAATGTCAGTCTGTTTTCTCAGCCCAAATAATAAAAATTTTAGTCAGGTGTTGGCCCATGTTACTCTCACCCCCATTTTTTTTTCTTTCTATTATTATTTCTCACATTGATTTTGTTAATTAAAAATAAAATAAAATATTAACACAACAACTCCAGAATTGAACACAATGAAAAATTGTTTCTACCGTTGTTATTGATTAGTATAAATGAACTATACATTAATCTCCTATTCAAATGGGTTTAAAAACCTAAAATAGGAAGAAAAAAACTATATAATAAAAATTTGTTTATGTTGTGTAATTAATTTGAAATTCAAGTTATTTTTAAGAAAATACCTTTTAATATCAAATTAATAGATGATAAAAAAGTCATGAACTTAGCAACAAGGTTATTTATGATGATCACAGAATTCCAAAATGTAGTTAGTGGTGGCGCACGTGGTTGACGTTTACAAGGAGTATTATGGAATATTGGGTTTAAATTTTTCCAAATTTGGCAACGATTGATATCTAAGCAATAGGCCCAGGAGTCCTTCATACCCATATGTGGTCCTCATGAGTCATGTCAATCCTTCACCCAGTAATAAAATTAATATAAATAGTTAAATGTAATTCAGATATATATTCGAATTACTCTTAAAATTATAAATTTTATGTTAAAAGTGGTAATATAATTGAAAAGAAAAATCATGAATAATAAGATTGCACTCGTAGGATATTTGAAGTCATGAAATTTTTAAAATAAGGATCAAAAGTAAAATTGTATAAAAAATATTATAAATGTAATTCACCTCTAAAAGTAATTTATACATATAAAAAGTAAGTATAGACCTAAGTTACATTTAAAATCAGTTATTAAAATCAATTAAAAAAAAGAGATTTACACTTCTTATAATTCAATTTCATTTTTTTTTCTTAATGTAAAATTTTCTTACAAATTAAATATATATTTTTGTTCCTCTTAACTCTCTTTACATTCATTTTTACCAAACAATCTAAAAATATCCTATGGTGTAGGATTTTTTCTTTTGTGTTTGTTGAAAAGCAAGTATAGAAATTGGGAAGCATTTGATGTGAAAGTGAGTGTTGGGAGATGAGGGTGGTGAATGAAGGAAGGGATAAAAGCTCCAAAATATGGGTAATGGTCATCTGTCAGCAATGGAAGCGTAACCAAGTGCGGCACGGGTCGGTTGGAAAGTTCTTCCTCTTGTTCTGTTTAACCACAAAAACAGCAAAGCCGTGTTTGAACTTTCAAGAAACCGACCCAAGAAGGGTGGACAAGTCCACACCAGAGACTGCACACAATGATGTCTGCTACAGAACATTAGATTTCCTATCACTATCACTTTCTCTCCATACACTTAATTTTACCAATTACTTCTAAACACCATTGTTACTACTATTACTAATAACTCATATTCTATCATTCTTTCTTCTTAGCTAGCAATAGCAATAGCAATAGCATGCATGCTCATGTTGCCCCACCACCCTCCATCAACTCCCATGGATCTGGCATCCAATTCCAAGAAAATCATCTTATGGGATCTCTTAATCTGTTTTCCACTACATGATACAGTTAACCGCATCTCAACTATCAACTTTTCTTTTCATCCACTTGAATTAAAATATTAAATCAATAAAAGTAAATAAATTAGGTATTTAGTTAAACATAAATTTATATGAATGAGGTCCCTCATTGTTTTTGGTCAAAGCAATTAGTGTCCTATGGATTTAGGTATTTGTAGCTCACACCATATGACCAAAGCAATTTTCAGCTGCTTGACCAATTGAATGACTACATCAATGCTTGGTAGGCCATTTCTACTTTCTCATCTCCTCTACCTCTTTCATTATTCTCCCTCCTTTATTTACTTCACTGTCTCATTGTTATGAAAATAATTATTATCTATTGTATTTGTTTTATACTTTATATATGCTTTAGCTTGTGCATTGTTACTAGGATAGTTTTTTAATTTGTTGTGAGTGTATTCTGTGAAATATATCTCTTACAAAAATGAGATAAGATTAATAATATCTAATTGAAAGAGAAAGAATTCTAACTCTCAAAATTAATTTTTATATTTTAAGTTATAATATATAAATATTGTTTATTTCCTAACCAATATCTCAAGAATACAAGTTAATATTTTCCTTCACCAATAAGAAATTTTCTTTGATCACTCTCTTCTCTCTAGAATGTCCATATTTTTGTCCTCTTATTTCTCTCACTTTCTTAAGAATTTGTGTGAATAACGCAACTAGGAAAATAAGAAGCCAAAATCTTGAAACAGAAATAAAATAAAGAGTTTTGGAATCTTTTCTGTACCTTTGATGAAAATCAGGCCACGTGTCACCTTTCCACAACATCTGTTAATGTTTCTTTGAACAATTTCAACGTCAATACTTTTCTTCTTGGATCTCTTGCAATATCTATCCAATTCAATCCAACATGTCTAGATACTAAAAAGTGATACGCAGAGGATTGCTTTTAAAAATCTTCAACGAATCTCACATGTTTGAAAGGAGTTTTTGAATTAATAAAATACATGTTTGAATAAAATAGAAAAATTGTAACACTACCAAATGAACAACATGCAGGAAGATGCAACTAATTTCCAATTCAAGAACCCGACCCATATTCATATTCAGAATTAAATATATATCGAACCACATTAATGTATTTGAAAAAGGATTAAACATGTTATTAGTTTTCTTATCAACAAATTATGCTTGTTTTTGTATAGTTAATCATTTCACACGCCATTATTGAATAAAATGTCAGATAAAGCCTCAACCAAAGAAAAGAAAAGAAAAAACTAATGACAATTCGGCTTTAAAATGGCATGTCAACGTGCTGGGCCTATACAATAATACGCGCTCCGCCATGAAAGAGAGAGAAAGAGAGAGTGTGTGTGCTTGTAAGGGTGGGTATCTCAACATGTCACGTTGTCACCCATGTTGGTAGCAGCAGAATTGGAAATCAACAAAGCATTTTTTTATTATCTTTTGAAGAAGTTGTCCGTGTTACTTGACTACTACGAGAGTGTTATAATGATAGTAATATAAATATGTCCCTTTGCCCCGTTTAAACTTGACTGACACAAAGGTTGAAAGTAAGAGAGAGTGAATTTGAGTAAGATCAAAGGAGGGAGACAGAGGGAAAGAAGAGAGATAAAGATGAGGGTGTTTCCTAGATTCAAATCCCTGTCAAGAGCAGTGCATGAGGAACAAGAACAAGAACAAGAACAAGAGAATGTTGAGAAGAAAAACAACGCAGAAAAGTTGTGTACTTCCCTAACAGTTTGGAGAAAATCCTTGGTGATGAGTTGCAAAGGATTTACGGTCATCGATTCTTATGGAAATTTGGTGTATCGGGTAGACAATTATATTGGTCGACCCAACGAAGTCACTCTCATGGATGCCTCGGGAAAATCTATCCTCACCATGTTCCGCCGCAGGGTATGTCTTAATTAATATTCTTCATGCTATACTTTCTATTCTTTCCTTCTAACTTGTTCATATATAGAAAATATATACCTATCTATATGAGAAGTGATAGTTTGATTTGTTGTTGACGATAGTTTATATATGTTTGACGATTTGCAGAGGCTTGGATTGTTAGATAGCTGGTTTATGTATGAAGGGGAAGTGGGGAACATTCGTAGGAGGAGCAACTTGTCTAAGCCAGCAAAGAGTCCAATTTGTTGTGTAAGGAAGCATGTCAATATTTTACATGGCAACAGCAACGTTCTGGCGTACGTGTACCGACGTGGAGCTTCACATTCAGATAAACGGTGTGTGGCGTTTACTGTAGAGGGTTCCTACGCACATCGAACGTGTAAGGTGTTGGATGAGTGCAGAAGGGTCGTGGCTGAAATTAAGAGGAAGGAAGCTAACACCAAAAACGTCTCTTTTGGGATAGAGATTTTTCAGTTGGTCGTGCACCCTGGCTGCGACCCTGCCTTTGCCATGGCACTCGTCTTACTTCTCGATCAAATGTTTTCGTGACACTTTTCATTCTGTATACGCTCTTTCTTCTTCGTGTATTGTTAATATTTTGAGGTGAAGTAATATATTTCAAGTTTTGATATGTTGGTCAGGAGAAAGATCATAAATAAAGGATGAAAGGAGAACCCAATTGATTGCTAGGCCTATTCTGCTTTACTGGTTTATCGTTTATACCACGTTCAGTTTCTCAAACCATGGTACCTTCCTTTTTTGATAAAATTGATGGAAGTTCAACTCGTTTCTAGTAATTAATTTCCACTTTTAATCTAGAATGCAATTCATCCTTCTATTAAAAGCAAACAAATTATTATGTGGTTGTGCTTCAATAAGATGAATAGACAAACATTTCAAATCATGTGACTGCATCCTTACGGCAAACTTCAGGGGAAAAATGTTACTGGGTTTTACATAACGACCATGCTTTATATGTTGAAGCTAAAAAGTTAAGGTCACATTCATGTATCACATCTGTAATCAGTACGTAAGCACCATATTACCCACACTACCGTAAGTCACTCCAGCACTATGCAGTGAGATGAGAACAATAATAGAAGTGGCATGCTATGGCATGTCGGTTGCATAAAGTCATCCTACATAAGCACGCGCAAAAACAGAAAAAATTTGCTTGCTGCTGTTGCCTCAAATGCTCTACCTTGAGCAAAGAATTATGTTTTGTGTACACCTATATTTAAATTACAACATTTGAAACAAGTTTTTCCTTCAACATAACCTTTGTAACAATCTCATTGCAGCCATAACGATAAATATACAAAGCAGCCTATGACTAAATCTAATTTTTGGTAATCACAACATCTGTCAGCTAGAGGTTTCTATCTTAGATAATGCTTGATCAATCTCACTTGTCCTTTCCCCTTTTCCAATCCACTTTCCTAATTTTCTAACCTTGAATCGACCAACATAAGCCTTACCTTATCCAAAATCCTATTAGCTGGGTGCATCATAGTAAGCTCCTTCAGTATAGTAGCAGCTGAATGCTTGTTTTCTTTAATCAACTCCCTAACCGGTTTACTGGGTAATGGTATACTTGATTTTGAAGAAGGCTGTTTACAGGATCTCTTCTTAACATTATGTGAATGAACACCATTTCTATTCTCGACTGCGGAAACCCTTGGCTTCTTCACAGGAATTATTTGGTCGACACTTCTGGCCTGCAGGTTGGATCCAACCGCTGAAGTTGGTGCTGAAGACATTTCTTCATGGTTTGGCATTGGCTTCAAGTTTTTACCTTTCATGTTCTTATCTGAAGTCTTCTTCTGCGATCTTATGATTCCATATGGGTTCTGTCTTGGAGAGCTAGTTGCAATTTCACACAGAACTTCTGCAGCTTCTAATAATCTTGGACAGCGCTCATCTGCCAGAGATCGAAATATTAAGTAGGGGAGAAGACGGAGACACCTAAAACTAATTGTAACTTCAGCAAATGATTTAAGATTTACAATACATTTTGCAACACAAACATATTTCAGGCTTTCTGTTCATGCTCGCTAGTTTATAAGATTTAAAATGAAATTTGCAATAAATATATTTCATGATGGAATAACATAACCAACCAAGGAAAAGAGCATGCAAAAGAAGGAAAACTAGGGTACAGCAATAGCCAAACAAGTGTGCATATATGCAAATGATGCGTTTTATTCAATAACCTCACAGTGAAGAAGGGTGAAAATAAATTAAATACAATACAAAAATTCAGGTAGACGAAGAAAAAATTGTACCTGTAGTAGCCTTGAAATCTTTAGAATGTGTTACCGAAGATGAGGAATTCCACTGATGGAGAGGAAGAATAGCAAATAAAGATGGGCAATCTATATTGCTTGAACTACTGGTGGAAGGAACAAGGCTCTGATCATAACTGAATGAATCAAGGTTTGTAAAACAACCACGACTGGTATCAGTAGAGCTGGCAATTAAACCGGTCCTTGCCCATTTACCTTGGCATATGCTTCTACTAGTTGATAACTTAACTATGTCTGAATTAATTCTAGAATGGCTTCCAGAAGCATGTGACCATGGGAAGGTTGGGAAGCTTGGTTGATGAGATACCTGCTTGCTTGAACGTAGATTATTACTATTCTTTGTTGGAACAACAGGTTTGGACATATCAAGGAGCAAAGAATCCAAGTCCTGGGATGGAGGGAGTGCAATCAGTTTCAAGACATCCTTCGGTTGATATAACGGAAAGTCAAGTGGACTAGAGGGACTTTTGTTTTCAGTAGAAATATCCTGGACGTCAAGTAATAGAGAGTATAGATAGCATTACCATTATAGTTTAAAATATACTATCACTGAAGGTAAATTTGCTTTAGAACTAAAGAGCAAGCCCAAGCAAAAAAGTTATCTAAGTGAGTAAATAATTTTAGTGCAACTGTATAAACCTTTGTGTTGCACTTGAGGTAGTCCATTATAATTCGAATACCACTCTGTTAAGCTAAAACTTTAAATAAACATGAATCTACTGAATACTAACAAGTAAGCACAAACCTTGTGGCATGCAGACATGTCTGATGTGCAAGACTGCACTTTATCCTCGTTACTAATACTTTCTACCGAACCAAATACGTTTATTTGGCTGTCGGACATCTTCTGGAAGGAGCTATCAATTTCAGCCATATTTTGGGATTGGACAGACTTTGGTAACTGAAGGAAAAAGCAAGCCTTTCTAACTGATCTAAAAAAACTTCCACTTGTATTTGATGTCTTCTTCCTTATTACTCATGCTAAGGCAGTCAAAATTGCCACTAAGCAGTTCATCCAATGATGGCACATCCATAAGCTTTCTGACATCATGAATATCATGCTTCAGACCATATAACCCTGACAACAATGTCCAAAATTTCCACTTGAGAAATATGTAATCTCAATTCAGTAATGGCAGAATCATAAAAACCAGAAAACATTCTTGTAGAGAAGCTTACAACAATAACAACCCAGCCTTATCCAATTAGATGGTGTTCACTACATAGATCATTGTCATTGTGTTCTAATGGTTTCTCTGAGAGTTTTCTTTGGTCTTCTCCTACCTTTCTCTTAATCTGTCTATCTTCCATTGGATCCACCTTTCTTATTGGTAAAGAAACTTAGACTAGATATTTCTATCAATAAAACCAAGAGAATATGGCCAAAACTTATAGGATGTTTTATCAGAACTGATACCAATAACATACCACTTCGTTCATGTCTACCAACATGTAGGTTCAAAATCATATTATTAGGGGAGCCATTATTTTGAAATACTAATATAGTAAATTTGGCTGACCCAAAAAGGAGAACCATAATTTAAATAAAACAAAATAATAAAACATTAAATTTCTAGAAGCACAAAGAACTGAATATTGATAAAATGGCTCCAAAGTAATATAAATATAAGCACAATGAAATTCAGTTCAAGAATGATAATATGTTGTAACATGTTTGTTGTTCAAACATACATGTTACATGCAACATAATCAAGTTCCTACATTTATCTTATGCAATCGTTGAATTGAGACTAGAGACATGTGGTTAAGAAATCAGTTTCTGGCTTAGCATTAACGTCACAAAATTAAGATTAAAGACTCAGACCTATCATGTACTTAGCTCTTCAAAGAAAATATGTAAGTACATCAACATATAGCACAATAGTTAACTAGGAAGCTAGAGATGGGTGAACAGAGTTTCAGCATACTTGTTAGAAACACCTAATTAGATCCCTAACAGGTTACAAGAGTCATGACCCTTAGCAATATGCATCCTGATATATTCAACCACAATGAACCCAAGTGTGCAAATAATCACATCTAAAAGTAATTTTATGCCAATGATCAGAAGAGTACAATACCCGTAATTATTACATACCAAAGAAGTTGTTCCCTCCATATGCAGAACCAAAGATTGTGGCACCCAATTTCAAAGAAGAACCACACTTAGCCTTAGAAGAAGACACCTTAAAGTTCCTTTTCTCTCCACACTTGGTAGTGTAACTCTTTTGCTTCGGAAACTGACTTTTCTCTATACCAAAAGAAAATCAAGGAAAAAGGGTTGTCAACATATAGAAGAAAAAAATGATGTCTGCTTGTAGGGTACAGAAAATACTAGGAGATATACTCTTTATGTAGTTTGATCCAAGCTTTTCAGAAACATCCTTTGACTCCTCTAGTTTATTCAGGCTTGTAGAATTTTCTGATTCGTACATCCTTGGTCTCTTTGAACACGAACTACCACTCCTACTAACTTTTGTTGTTCTTTGTTGTAATGACATACCTTCTTCGACTTCAGGACAACTTTTGTCCTTTCCACCAGGCACATTTTCGGATAACTCCTTACCCTCAAGACTGGGAAGCTGACTAGAATTCTTAGACAGTTGAGTCTCCAGAAATTCATTCCCAGAGGAAAATTCAACATCATATTTCATATTTGCAACATCTAGTACAGCAAAATTTACTGGATAAAAATCCAGTAACAATTAATGTCTATAAGGCAAAACACCAAACACTATGACAGGATTTTAAGAGTTGAGACTGAAATTAATGTATTTTACCTAAAAGACAACAACTCAACCGTTGCGGCATGCATAAAATAGGTAGTTAAAGAAGACATCCACCTCAATTCTCACTCACACACACACACACACACATATATATATATATATATATATATATATATATATATATATATATATATATATATATATTAAGTTCCTACTAAACTGTTAATAGATAATACACCGAGTAAAGGCTATTTAAAACTAAAGTAGTGTCTATGTGATAGGAACTACTCCAAGAGTGAGAACCTACCATATGTATGACATACCTAAACCTATATTTAGTTACTCCAATCCATTAAAGGTTCTTTTTTTGTTCAAAAGCATGGAGCAATGGAGACAAGTCATGTTAAAAAAATAATGGCATAATAATATGAAGAATGCCAAACAAGTATAGGATAAAAAAAATAAAAGGAAGGGATTATAAGTGACTCAATTACCATATTCTGGTAAAATTAAAAAAGAAAAAAAAAAACCCTCTGATCAGATGAGTTGAGTAAAAGGAATTGTAAAGTGCAAAATTTACACAACACTAACTGTAGTTGTGAGCGTGTTAGTTATACAATTATACTTGAAGGAAAAATGGAGGTTTTTAGAAGGAAATATGACAAGTTAGGTTCGTCGGCGGGGAATACTCCGGCCAAGGCCAGACACAGGCTTCTCACTTAAGGGTGTGTTTGGCAGAGGGAGGGGAAGTGTAAGAAAAAGACTGTTGATTTTGTTTATTTGGTAGAGAGAGAAAGAAAAAAATTCATAAATTCAAATAACCTTATATCTTTTCTATTTATTTTATGTATTGTTTAAAATTTTTCATAAAGTAATTTTATTCATTTTAAATAATGAATAAATTAATATGTTATAATTTATTTATAATATTATTTTTTTAAAATAAAAATTATAATATTATTATTAATTTATTTTAATGAAATACTTAAAAGATTATTTCTTTTATTTTTTATCTAATAATAATATTAGAATTATGAAATAAAAATTATAAATTTTCAAACAAAAATAATTTTGTTTTATATGAAATAAATAATAATTATAAAAAATTATACAATTTTTATTTTATAAATACTTATAATAATATTGTATTTTATTTTATTAATAAAAACATAATTATTAGATTATAATTTTAATAAAATAATAATTTATTTTTTAAATATAAAAGTTTAATTATTTTTTTTATAAATATTGATTTGTATTTACAATTAATTAGATAAATTTATAGTTTATATGAGATCTGTAGTAAAATAGTATTAGATTATGATGATAATATTAATTGTTTAAATTGGTTTATATTGTAAATAGTTGAATATTACAATAAAATAATAATTTTTATATATTTTTAAACTCTTATTTTAAAAATTAATTTTCTAATTTAAAAATAAATTGGTCCATGAATTGACTGTGATGCATAAGATTTTTTTTAAGTATTTTTATGTGTATTTATTGTAATATTATTATCTTATTATCATCTTACCAAAATATATTAATTTATTTTTTAAATAATAATAATAATTACTGAACTTAAAATTTTTAATAAACTCAATTATAGAACTTGCTTATCCTAAGTTTTAAATATAATTAAATATATGATATATATCCTATTTTTAAAAGAAAGTATTAAGCATTTACATTCCTTTTGAATTATATAGATATAAGTAAAAGAAACTTTATCCGATAACATAAAAAACGATGATAAGTAAACTAGATACGTAGTATAAGTTATATCATGCAGCAAAGAAATTTGAACATCATTTATTATTTTATTATTTTTATCGGTTGCTTTTTAAATTATTTAGTCCTACTGATTTAATTTCGTTAAATATAGACTTATTTAAAAGATATTTATTTCATAAATTAAAAAAAAATACAAAACAAATAGGAATCCAAATTTATTATTATTTTATTTATAATATTTTTAAAAAAATTATTTATAATAATAATAATAATAAATATTGAATTCAAATTTTAATCAATTAGACTGTTTTTAAACATAATTTATACATAAATAAATATTTTTCTGTTCCTCCTCTTTTATATATATATATATATATATATATATATATATTTTTTTTTTTACACTTCCTCTGAATCAAACCAGACCTGATCTTCCATTTTTTCAAATACACTTCCTCCTTCTATTTACATAATCACACTGAAGTAACCTGCGCCGAGAAGAGGCACGCTGCACTTATATGTCACTGTCATTTCGTTTTTGTGCCCTAATAATCCCAAAATCAAAACCCTGTTTCTGCTAGCACCAGACTACACAGTAGTTACTGGGTCCACTGAGCAGCTTTAAGTGTTACGACTCAAATTATTAGAGGGAAAATTGAAACCCTCTATCTGCGAAGGAAACAGACAGATTCTGTGGTTATTGGTAGCTCCAAAAACTCAAAGGTTTAATGAAGGCGGCATTGCCATTGCCAGGGGATTCTTCGCCATCGGTGGTGAACATGTATAGAATCAAGAAAGTTGCGGAGCGTTTGGCTTTGCTTGCTCAACCTGGCAACCAAGTTGAGCCTTATGAATTTTATAACCTCTGTCTCTCCCTCTCTCGGTATTTCCATCTCCTTCTACCTTCTAATTCTTTCTCTTCTCTTCTCCGAAATTGTATCAGCTTACTTTTGTGACATTCTAAATGTGTTTATCTTATAGTTGAAGCACTTATCCGATCAAGTTTGGAATGATGTTAGGCCTTAAACTGAATTTTTTCAAGCGTTATAATGAGTGGGTAGTGAGAGTTTATACTGGTGGTGATCTTGTGGTGCATATAGTTGCTATGACTATAATAAATATTCATTATCCTTAGCTTTTTAGCCTTCAGCTTTAAATTTGGATGACTAAATAAATAAACAGCTGAAAAAATTAAATAAGTATGATACTTAGGTTTGCAGGGAATGTCATGTCATGTTAACTTCTGGTTTCAAATTTGCTGGGCTTTTTAAGGTTTACTTTTGACATTTTACAGAGGCATTGACTATGCGCTTGCCAATGGCGAAATTCCAGACAATGCTCCTGAACTGCCTTTGCTGATGAAGCAGGTGGTTTCCATTGCATCGTCGAGTCACTTTTTCTCTTTCTTTTTAATTATGGAATGCTAGAGTTCAGGAAGAAATGTCATCATAGTTTTTTCAATTATGATGTGTATGCTTGTTGAAGTCTTTTACTTTTCCCCTTTCCATGTAGGTTTGTCAACTAAATAATGATGAAATTTCGCAAGCAGCTATAATGGTGTTGATGGTATCTGTAAAGGTAAGTTCATATTTCTATGTTGTTTCTCATTGCTATTATGAACTTGTTGAATTTCCATTTGCTATGTATGACTAGTGGAAACCTTGGTTTTGGAGTTTTGGGAAGAAGAACAATTAATCGGTCTTGAGGTGCATACTTGGTGTTGAGTACAAGATAACCAAGTGATGGATTTCAGGAATTGTAGCCTACTACATGATGTTCTTGCATTTTTTGCGCAATTTGTTGAAATTATCAGTCAGGAAGTTTATGCAGATATCTGAATATGATTCTGACTGGTTTTTAGTTCTTGAAGAATTTTGGATCTTATATATCACAAGTTGAAGAATCTGAATCAAAATGAGACATTGGATTTATACTAGCTTTCTGTGCTTATCTATAATATGTTTCTCTAAAAGCATCCAAAAATTATGCACTGTGACATTTATAGAGTTTTGAATTTCCTACTGACACTTTCCATCATCGTAGTGTGCCTGTGAAATTGGATGGTTCCAAGCAAAAGAGTCAGAAGAACTTCTGACTATTATGGATGAGGTTTGCTTTTATGTTTTGTTTTCTTCTTTTGCTATTTGGTGGGTTCTAATCATCATGTTTTTTACCATAGTGTAGATCAGAAAAGTCTACCACTGTTTGGGGAGTATAAATGCTACACCTAGAACATGCAGTTCTGAAATATCAACAATAATGGAGAAGTAGGGTCCCATGATCTTTTTCTACATCTATTCACTTACATCTTCTCTTTTATTTTTCAAATAGACTATAATGTTTTACTTGTGTGTATTTTTTTGCATCTAACAAGTTACAACTATCACCATGGATAAGAATGATAACCAGGAAAAACGAAAGGACCTATAAGAAATAATGCATTGAAAATTTATTTCTTTATTTGAAGTGAAATAGTGATAATTTGCTTATATGTGGATTTTCAAGCAGGTTTTATCCTAAAATTAAATTGGGTCCAATACTTGCATCAATTGATGTCCAGGTGGTTGCTTGTGATTTGTCAATTCAGTTCTTATTTCATGTTGAGAACATTTATAATATTATTTTACCTGCAATGCAGCCAGGATATGGAGCTTCTGTGGTCGATTTTCATATTACCAAGAATGAACAAAGTCCTAAAGACAAAATTGTAAGAGTTCCTTGAATTGACTTGTTTTGTTCAAATGGTTTATGAACGAAGTCCTAAACTTACTGTTCACCTCTACAGAGTTTTTGGTATACAAATTAATTGCCAATATTCATTTTTAATATTTTTATTAACTAAACTGGGGCTTTATTTCAAGTATCAAAACTTCTCAAAACTTGGTGCTTAGATGAAATTGTGATTGCTCCACTTTTGAGATAGAGTATTTTGTGGTTTGTTTATAAAAATTTATGTCCTAGCATGATACCTAATGATGTCTTAATGCCTCGGGGGATAATCCAGATGGTTGGTTGAGTATATTGCATGCCTTACTTAAACCGTTTCTATATTTATAATTGGCCATCTGAATTGGTTTCTTTGTACTTTTGCTTGTTTCTTACAAAAAAAGCTTTGGCTCCTTTAATTTTCCTATCCTTTATCATTTAATTGCTTGGTCACTTCTTATCCACAATGATTATAATGAAAATATCTCGGCAATTGGTATTGTGTTGTAAATATGTAAATTTAATTGATTTAGGATCTAATATCTTCTCTTTCTTTTACATATCCTTGTAGTAATTGTAATTTTTAAAATCTGTATTGCCATATTTCTTCATTTTAATTTATTATGATTAACGTATTATTGCCTTGTATCCTTTAGGAATCACAAATAATATTTATGAACTTTTTTTCTTCTCTCCTTGTATTTGAAGATGGTAGCGAAGCTTATTATCTGCCTCTGCAAAGAAAAAAAAATGGTCGCCTTCATTGCAGCCCTTTTAGTTTTCTATATTGCAGCATTTGACTCCTTTGTTGTGCCCTCCATTTGCTGCATCTGGAACTTTTATTGTGCCTTGTGTCTGCTATCTCTCTTTCAGCATTTGACACCTTCATTGTGTCCTCTATTCTATGTCTGCATTGCAGCATTTGGCTTCTTCCCTGCGCCCTTTATTTGCTGCCTTTATTAGAACATTTGACACCTTTATTGTGCCCTCTATTTAGTGCTTCATTGCACCTTCACTATGCCCATATTTTGCTTTGGCCCAGAGCTCAGCTACCATTGGCACATATGTCTGTACCTTCAGGCCTTCATATGGTAGGCCAAGACCACACTGCTTCACTGGCACCTTTGAACCCTAATGATCTTTGTATTCTGCACCAAACGTACTGCCTTATTGGGAGCAATTATTCACAATGGGCTCAGTATATTTGCAGAACTCTCCATTCGGCAAGCCATTGCATGATAATTTCTCCTAGTTTTAACTAGGGCCTGCGTACTGAGTGATTTAGCAGCTTACTTGCAAGCTGGGAATAATTGACATCCATTCAGTAGCTGGAGGGGTAGTGTTGTAAATATGTTAATAACTAAATTAGGATATAATATATGTTCTCTTTCCCATAGATATCAAGGTGGTATATAATATTAGAATGTATTGCATTGTACATATTTTCTAATTTTTCTATTATTAGGATTAACCGATACATTCACATTAGGACTTGTACCTTATGGGAATCATCAAATAATATAGAAACTTCTTTCCTTCTCTCCTCATATTTCAAGATGTTGCTTGCTTTATTTTATATCTAAGGTTTAGCACATTTTATATTCTTCTGTACATTCAGTCACTATCTATTTTCTTTCGGTTACAATAATAGTATATCATTGTTTTTTATTTGTAATTTGAATACACCCAATGTTATTATTTTTTTCTTTTTGATTTTCGTTCTAAGTTATATAACTTATTTCAACTTGCAGTTTTTATTGGTGGCACAGATAGATAACATTGAGACATCAGCATGCCTCATAAGTCCTCAGCAAGTGAAGTATGTTTGCTTTAAACATATTAAACGTGTGGATGGATTCTACATTGATGCTGACTGACCTTTTATTGGATATATTGTAGTTTTCTTCTCAATGGAAAAGGAGTCATCTATAGGAATAGTGTTCAAATGGTCTGTTGTTTATTTGCTCATACATTCTAAAAGTCTAATATAGGCTTTTTTTGTAGAGTGTGGCATCAACTTTTACCTGTCATTTTGTTAATCAGGATCCTGGACCACAAATGCCAACTAATGTGACTGTTATGCTTAAATTTGGGACAAATCTTCTTCAAGCTGTGGGCCAGTTCAATGGTAAGCATTTAAAACTACTGTTCTTCCCTGTCATTCTAGTAGCTTTCATTATGTGCATCTTACTGAATTCTAACCATTTTCACTGAAGGTCGTTACATTGTACTTGTTGCTTATATGAGTTTTACACCCTTGCATGATGAGGATCCAGTTCTTCAAGATTATCTCCAGCCTGCTGTTACCTCTGTTGATTCTGGTATGATTTGAATATTTAGACTGAACTGTACTCTAGAAAAAAAAACTACATCTTATTCTTATTTATATTAATTCACCGATGATAATTCATTGTTATCTTTTTGCCTCTAAAAAGATTCAGATATTATTGAGGGGGCTTCACAGATTTCACTTAATTGTCCAATAAGGTATGCTGTGATATTCTTCGTTCATGATACTGATTGATCACTTTTTTCTTGATTCCTCTGCTTTGTCAATTGCTAGATTTCCCATCTTTATGTTGGGCATAGTAGTATCATAGATGGTTGTTTTTATTGGAGATCCATTTTAGTCTCTCAGGGTCTCTGGATGTAGTCCATTAGAAATTTGGCCCTTGACTGTCCTTGAATTTTGAAGAATTATGGAGTTAATCATTTGTGCTCATATCCATTGTGTGCTCACAATTAATATGTTGAAATCTAATAATGTTTCCTTTATTTCTAGTTTCCATGGGCTATATTTGTGTTTGAGTTTTAGTTATAACTATTTTATGTATTCAATGTAGAAAGTCAGAGGTAACAAGTCCTCTTTAATTGGCTGATTTCTACTATTAAATTATTAATTATTGTGTTTATTCCGTCAGTGATATTTTTTAATTTCACTTTAGTGGAACTCATGCCCTATTTTCACTTTTGGTAGAGATGTTCACCTTTCTTCTGCCTTTCCATGATGAGCTAGTTAGATGTGAATGAACAATGATTATGTGGCTGCCTTGTCCAAAGCACTTAATTGAATATCTATGGCATTAATAAATGTAAAAAATATTAAAAATATTTTAATGTGGAATTTTTTTTTTTTAATCTTGATTTCAATTTTCCTAATGATGTTTGCTATTAAATAACCATCATAATGAATTTTATATTTCTATTTATTCAATCAAAACCCAGCTGTCTTTTTTCTTAATCTTTTCTTGTCCCAGAACCTTATTGTATTATTTTCTAATTCTGACCTTGTTTTTCGCCGCAACTAGACTACTATATTGTTGAATGCTTGATAATTGGTTCTTCCTGATTCAATGCTCCCTAATTAGCAATTGTTGTTAGTTCAGTTACATTCATGTATGCCTTTTGTTAGTGCCAATTACAAGTTTTGTTACAACTACAGTTTAACATTGTTTTTTTTAGCATTAAGCCATTAGCTATTGTTTTTTAAGGTTCTGTCTTGCGAGTATGATTTCTCTATCACCCTTCTGTTATATATTCTTAGGCTCATTTCCTTTTACTAGAATGCTTTACCCTGCAGAAATAATGCTTAAGATAATTTGCTCAACCATTTTTGAAGTACATTGGGTTTTTCAGTATTTTATGATAATCCTTCTCTTAATTTTTTTTTTTATAGAAGTTGACGGTCTTGTGTTTTATCTGTACAAACAGCTTTACACGAATCAAGACCCCTGTTAAAGGGCGTTCATGCAAACACTTCCAGGTGACTATTCCTGCATTAGCATCACTTAATCTGGAGAATGCTTAGGGTGGGTTCGAAATAATTATAACTTGTTTCTTACCACAAGTATTAAAATTGGCTTTAGAAGTCTACTATTATGTAATAAAGAAAATTATCACTGCACTTATGCCATTCTCTCTTGGTATTTGGTCTGTATAATAATTCTAAAATTTGCTTAAAAATGTTAGTAGAATAATAACTTCTCATGATTAAGTGAAAGAGGAATGCTAGCATCACTTTCTTTCTAAAACTCTACAATCTACTAAAATCTATTGAAAATAACTGATTTTGGTGGGTCCTGTTTCTGATTCAGTGACTTTCTGTCCTGATTGGGGAGTGAAACCTACTAAAATTAGTGATTTTGAATGAATTTCAATCAATTGTAAATAGAGTGAAAGAGTATCATGGACTTTCCTCTAAAGTGAAAATTTATGATGTGGTAGTCTGTTTGTGGGGTGAGTGTATGTACGTGTTTATATATTCCCCATTTGTTTCTTCCCTTCTGCTTGACATGTTTCTGTTCTGTTGTTACTGTAGTGTTTTGACTTTTACAACTTCATTAGTATTAATTCAAAAAGGCCATCCTGGCGCTGCCCTCACTGCAATCAGAATGTCTGTTATACTGATATTCGTCTTGACCGAAACATGGTTGAGGCAAGTTGATTTACTTTAATCCTTCAATTGAGTTATCTATTTTTTATCCTCACACCTAGAGTCAGTTTGGTTATTGGCGTCACCTTAAGATTGGGAGTGGAAATTTTGGTTATTCTTTTTTATATTAATCTCATACCACCCTCACTTTCAAATTTTAAGGGTACACTAAGTTGACCCTAGGGTTGATGAGAGTTTGTCAAGGAAATGAAAAATAAACCCCTTTTTTTTTCCTTCTAAATAAAGATCCTGAAAAATGTTGGTGAGAACATTACGGAAGTGATTGTCCTTGCTGATGGATCATGGAAAGCAGTATTGGAAAAGGATTACGATGTGGATAAGATGCAGAAGATGGCCCCCATCTGTGAAAAGGAACAAACTGAATCACGAGAATATACTTGCTCTCCTGGGACTGTTGACCTCACGGAAGATGATGATCAGTTGGAGACAATGAACTCTTCTGAAATTGTAGATAGAAAACCTTTCCAGGCATCTGTCCGAAGTCAGTTTGTCGCCCCAAATTCAACTCCCTTGGGTATGAACTCTCCTGGTGTTAATCGAAATGTTGCTGCTCAAATGGATGACTTTTTCTCTGGGGTTTGCATTGCCCGTAGTAGGTCTGATACCCCAACGGTTGGTACCTCTGAGCTACCTGGTCTGCCTGACACTGTTTCTCCAGCTTTTAATCAGGAATCTGCAGGTCGGGACAATAACCCTGTTGTTAACTCTGCCGTGCATAATCAATTTTCGGCACCAAACAATTTGCAGATGCAGATGAATCATATGAATTCAGTTAACGAGTATAGTAGGTCATCCTCAGTGCCAAGACATATTCAAAGAACTCCAGTAGCTGTTCAGGCCCTCCCAGTCCAATCTCAGGCATTGAGACCACAGCAAAATCCGTTAATTAATTTAAATAATTCCCTGCTATCTAGCAATTCCTCTTCTGCTCCTCGTATTTCTTTGTCCAGCTCTACCACAGTAGATACTTTGAATGCCATACTAAGTGATAATGAAAGACAGCAGCGTTTTTCTCGATCCCCAATGAATCTGCCTCAGGTCTCAGGTGTGAATTCACCTGCATTTCGGCATCACACTGCAACACAGGTTTGTTTTGTTGGTACTATATTTACTATTTTGTACTATATTATTACTACATTTTTTTTGGGGCTGCTTTTGAGGATGCATAGAAAGTTGCTGTTCTATGATATGTTGTTTAAAAACTTATTTCGGTATAATAGTCATTTCTCATTAGGTAAGGTCAAGTACATGGGTCGCTTAGGGTTAAAAATCATTCAATCATCAGTGCCTTCAAGTGACATTCTTTGTCCAAACCACATTAACCATTTCTATCATCTTTCTCCTTAATAGGTGTCAAACCAATATTTTCTCGTATATAATTGTTCCATATTCTCTCAGTTTTTTTGCGTGATTACATATCCATATACTCGTTTCTGAACTCTATGTTATGTAATAAGATAATCCTGGATCAACTGCAAGCTCTTCTATCAACACTGTTAACAAAAAGAAAATCAATTTGTGACTTTGAGATTCTATTTTTATACGTGATTAGAAGCTCTCTCCACCTTAGGGTCTGCTTGGGCAAGTTTGTCCATAAGTACTTTAGGAGAGAAAAAATAAAAATAAAAAATGAGATGAGTTTTTCCATAATTTAAAATTAACTTATAATTTTTCTAAATTATAATTTTTAACTTGTGCATAAATTAATTTTAGTTTAGAGAGAAATTTGTTCCATTTTTCCTTATTTTTCTTTCTTAAAAATGTTTACGGATAAACATGTCCAAACATACCCTTAATTAAGTGTGCATACATAATCTCTAAGTCATATACCATCGAGAAATCAGGAATAGACTGAAGTTTTTTATCCAAGAAAAAGATCAGTGGGAAATCAGAAAATTGTTTTCATGAAAGAATGATAGTTTACTTTTAAAGAAATTATATAGATCTTAGGGAAACTTTGGAGATGTGAGTATGTCCTATTATACTTTATTGATTTGTTAAGTCTTCATTTCTTATACTGTAAAAGTTATTGATAGCTGTAATTAATTTCTTTCTATGAAGTTGAAAATCATTCATTAGAAGAACCTTAATTTTCTGAGTTACTGTGTCCATGGCTCCTGTACTTACCTTTTGCTTCTCATTGAAATCAGAATCGTGTACCATTAATGAACACGTCCGCACCAATTCAAATGCAGAACCAATACAGACCTAGTTTGTTATCTGATCTTAGAAATCAACACCTGCAGCAAGCTCTGAATCTCCGGCCACCCCTACAACCTCTAAATCTCCGGCCACCCCAACAGCCTCTAAATCTCCGAGCACCACCACCAACGCGACCATCTACTACCCAATGGTCCCACACCCAGCAAGGTATTTCACAAACTGGGAATTTTCAGGCGGCAGGCAGGGCTGCTGCACCGGCTGCTAGACAAGCTGCTGCACCGGCTGCCAGACAAGCTGCTGCACCGGCTGCCAGACAAGCTATTTCCCATGCTATGAATGTTCTGACAGCTGGTACCACTACTCATAACCAACAAGCTAGGGGTTTGGCTTCTAATCAGCCTGCCAGACGGACACCACCACAAGTTTCGGTCCAAAATCAAAGTAGTGTTGGAGGCACAGCTTTTGCAACGGACAGTTTCCAGGGGTTGACAGGAGATAAGAAAAGAGGAAATACAGCACAGGCAGTTTCTAGGCCCGATGAATTATTCAGTACGCAATCAGAACAGAATTGGGCTCCCACTGGTCGAATGCGTGGAAGTCTAGATTTAAGTCGGCCTTTCGATGAGTCTATTGCGCAGCGAATAATTACGCCAACACAAAATCAAAGTTCAAGGCCACCAGCTCCACAACCAGTCCGACGGGCCAGTGGGTCGTCACAGCAGGATGTGCTTATTGCAAATAATAGAAACGCAAATGCAAATGCTCATAATCGTACGTCCAGTAGATAACACTTTTGCAACTCTCCACTTTCTCACAGAGCCCTTCATCTGAGATTAGGCTGTATTTAGCAAATATAGAGAATTACTGTTATGAAATAGTATATTCACACAACTTATCATCAGACATACATATTTAAGGTTTTCTATCCTGTTCTATGAAATATTATTATTCACACCACTTTTTTCTTCATTTTCATACCGAGGGATTGATTTAAGTTTTACAAAATGGATAGTAATGGTAATGGCAGTATGAGGAAAGAAAATGAAATTTTTTAGAGTCGTTTTTGTCCTATCCTGGCATGGCTTGCCTTCCTTCAGATCTTATTTCCTCTTTTTCAACGTTGTGGTTGGGATTTTATTCAGTCTCCATTATAAACAAGATCTATAATCGTTGAGAACAAAATTTAAATTTAATAAAGTGCATACAATTGGAATGGTTTAGGTCCAGATCCCCTCATTGTGCTCTACACAATCCCTGCATTCTCTAAAACTTGCACCAAATAAATGTCTTACACTCCAAGAGCCTCCAAAATTGCTAACAAATTTCGCATGCAGATGGCATCAAATAAAGACAATCAAATGTACTGACGAACCTGTGTCAAGATGACTGCACACAGACATATCCAAATTCAAATGTTAAAAGAGGACATTTTTACTTAAAGCTCATATCTTTCAAACTTAATGTTTCCAATATTACTCATAAAAGCAATAAAAACTAAAAATCCAACTTTATATGAACATATACCGACGAAATAAAATCCACTTCTACAGCAAAAGCAAATTAAGTTATTCCCCCAGCGAAATAATTTCTCTTACACAAATAAATAGTATTTAACAAGAATAACTGATTACAGAATTTCCTTTTCTTTTTGCATTTATTTTTTTGGCAGAAGGTTGGAATGAGACCATCTTGAACTGTCGCAAGCATCAGCTTCTTTGAATATTTGGGTACCGAATTAATACTCCCATTTTTTCAGCTCCATACCTTCTGGAGGACTGCCTTCCACCTTCTTTGATCCCACTTCTTTCCAATCAGTTGATAGCACTGTTCCATTGGACTCCAACTACAAGAAAAAAAGTTCAATAAAGGGAGAAAGTGTTAATGATTAAAAATAACTAAGCACAATGGGTAACGCATGAATTTCAAAGCAAGCACAGAATGGACATCTTACGAAAGACTTGCTCATTGCTCTCCTCATGTCCTCATCTGCATTTTGGTAAATATCACGGAACAATTTATTCAAAGCAGCATCACCATCAAGCTTTTCTTCTTTCTCCTGAAAGGCAGACCACAATTTTGTCAATATTGTTTAAATATTCTCTCATGTTCCACAAGATGAGGTACAGATTGTTTGATCTCGTCGTACAATCTTCTAATTTTTCATTATAAAAATATTAAGTAGGTTTAATTCAGGTCTTCCAGCTAAACAAAAATTGTGAATGGTCCCTGCACAATTTATAATCTAAAGTTTTCAAATTAATGCAAACACTACACTCATCCATCAGCATGTCAATGATTAGGACTCTCATTGCAGATAAGGAATTGAAAATACACATTTCAGTGTCAGAAAGGTAATCCAAATCAGTAAATTACCATGACATCAATAAAGATGGTGCCACAATGAGTCATTTTTGCCAACATAAAACTATGTTAGTTGATGTACAGACGAAAAAGCAGACAAAGTTAATTGCTTTATCTCGAACCATAGGCGACATGGTAAAGTTGAAACTACAGAATAAAATGGAACTTCTATGAAATTATGTCTAAATTATCCCCAAGGGAGAGAAGGATAGCTGCCAAACCTCTTTTTTCACTTCAGCTTCCAACTTATCCCAATCTTTTTTCCTTGGTTTTGATGATGGGTATGCAGGCCTTTCAGATTGAACTGCATGGATAAGCATCGGGAGTAAGCTCACGATCAGGAAAGTAATAGCATCAAGTTACATTCCCAATTATCCAATTAACAATTACAAAGACACAAAGGTATCACAAAAGGATAAACTAAACAAATAGTCATCTCACCTATAGGCAAGTTTATTTTTGGAGGTAGTGTATCCTTGCTATATTCCAGAGATGTCCAATTAATAGCTTCAGCTTTTGCAAGACGAATTTCAATTTTGGTTGCCAATACCTCAACTCTGCAGTTGTCGGGTATTATCTGTTTTGCTCAAAAAAGAAAAAGGTAAGAAATCAATAATGAATTTGGATATTCATGTTGCTATTTGCCCAAAGCAATATATAACTTATTTTAAAATTAAAAAATAAAATTAAGCAGTTGTCCCCTGATAAACACACAGAAATTAAAATAGCCCCAGCCCACATCCCCAAGACCTCACTCTGAAATTTTAAAGTAACATGCAAACATTCATAAAATAATTCAACAAAATAACGAGAAATTAACGAGAAATTGAATGCATTGCTAGTATAATATAAGGAATAACATTATTATTAAACCAAGTTACACAATTGAGCGTTTGCAAGGCTATCAATGGCGGATGGCCAAAGTCCACTAAAGAAACATGCCATTGAGGCCTATAACACCGCCATAATGGGTCTCTCTTCACAAATTGCCTACTGTGGAGGGCAGAGGGGTCAAAAAGCACCACATCATGGCAGTATCGCGGCCACTATAATGGTTATTAGAAATATTGTTTGGAATGTTCAAAATAAAAGAATTCATAATTTCATTAGCAAAAAAATTAATGTACCAACCTTGATTAGAATAATATTAATTTAAGAGTTTAAATAATCTACAAAGTTTAAGGACTTCTACACCAATTCATTCCAATGAATCCATTTAAATTCTATAATTGAAGTATTCTAAAACAAGATATAAAAAAAAAGCAAGAGAAATATTGTCAAATACCCCCTCAGATCCCACCAAAAGAAGAAAGTTTTGCTAAAACTGTTAGTTATCCAATGTCTATTTAATGGTGAAATAAGCATAAAACCTCAAGGTAGATGAAGCAGCATCTTTTTGTTATGGAACTGTCAGAAGTAGGTATCTATTGTATGTGATATCCAAGAAATATCCATCATCAAGCACAGACAAGCAAACTCTTAATATAAATCAGTTACCTTCCCAAACAATCGAGCTTGGTAATGATAGGCATCTTGACCAGGAACATCAATAGTAACACTTAGCTGTAACGTTAAGGCACTTCAAGTTATCTGGAGAGTTATATATGTAAAACATGAAGAAATAAGGCAAGCCTACAGGGGAAATACAAAGCACGCATTATATAAACCTACAATCTGTTCACCAAAGTCAACAACCAAATCTTTTGCTGATATTCCTTTTGCAAATATTGTCACAACCACTTCTTCTGGCTTCTGGTAGTACTCATGTCTGTTTAAGCATAATCAACAGGTTACAAAGAAATATCCATACATACAAGAGAGAGAAACATGCCAAAAACACACAACTTATTATAAGTTTTTAACATTGTAGCATGACATATTAACATTTCCCAGACTCCTAGACCCTAGTGCATGTTTGATAAGCACTTTTTTTAGAGGAAATAATGATTAAAGAAACAATATCCCAGGAGGCTTTTGATTAAAGGTTTTTTAATGATGATCCCATAATAAGATTAATTTAAATATAAACCAAGTAAAGAAAAAAAATGTTATTGTTTCCTATTAACTATCTCAGGGGAATTATAGGGGAAATTTTTTAAAACAGAGAAGAAAAAAAAGAAAAAACGGAACAAGTTATCTTAGAAGTAATACCAGGTCTAATAGGAGTAGTGACTCATAGATGGCCGTCATATTTTTTCTACAAAACTTAAAAATCTAAAAAATAACAGCATGCATGTAAGAAAAATAAAACAACGAGAACCTGTATTTTGGTCTGTTTAGTGTGACTTCATTAATTTGGGATACCAAACTGTCTCCTTCAGCTTCTTTAGTCACCCCATCACTTCTATTGCTCAAGTGGGAAACATTTGATGATAAGGTGCTAGTAAGACTATTTGATTCCTCTGGTAAATCAAGAAATATCATACAAGAAAGCATGAGAAGCATAATTTTTTCAATTACAAAAACTTACTATATTAGTAGCACTCATTTATGATACCAAACCATACATGTGTGTGAATTTCGCACTTCACTATATACTATCTATAAATCTAACAGAATTCCACACTCATTGGCTACGATAGAAAGGTTAATTGTAACTACAGTTAAACTGATTCATCCAATCTCAATCATTAGTCACCGCATATCGGCACACAGTTCAAACCTAAAAAAATAAAGTGTACATGTAACGTGTGGTCACCTGCAATACAGCGATCACATTCTTGAATCAACTTGGAGAATCTTAAATCGTCTTGCACAGAAGCGGCACCGTTTTGAAGCGCCACCTTGGCAGTGTGATATTCTTCGAGTTTCATACAAGCGGTCCTGTAAAAGTAAATAGCAACCGCAAATAAGAGGCAGAGATAGATAGATACATACATACGTTGATTCAACTAGAAAATTATGAGAATGTTTGACTTTGTGTTTAAACATTGAAAGAGAAAAAGAGCAAACCCTTTACGAAGATAGGCTTTGGACAAGGAAGGGTTTAACAGGATGGCTTTGTTGGCATCGGCAACTGCTTCTGGTGGTGGAAACAACCAAACAAGTGTAAGTGAGTGAAATTAATTAAGAGAAATAGAAAGAGGAAAAGCGAGAATAGGAACCAGTGAACGCGTTGAGCTTAATATGGGCTTGGGCTCTGTCGGCGAAGAGATGAGCGTCGTTTGGATCTAACTGTATTGCTTGGGTGTAGAGATCAACGGCGAGAGCGAAGTCGTCGTCGAAGAATGCTTCCTTGGCTTTCTTCTCAAGCTCCTTCGCCATTCCGATCTTGAGTGAACGTTGCGTTGTTCTTGACCTTGTGAGTGAGTTCCACAAGATTATTATTATATTATTCTTTTTCTTGTTCTGAGATAAATGAATCCTCAGGCAGGCAGTGTTCTAGACCCTTCTCTTCATTCCTTCCTTTGCTTATCCCTGTAAAGCATTTCCCTTACTTCATCCCAAACCAACACATCCTTTACATAACCTAAACCGCACTTCTACCAAAATTCACTTTGATTTCTTTTTTACTTAATATAAATTTAAATCAAACAAATACTTTTACTGTTTGTTTTATTTTGGTTTTAATTTAACATAACTATAAAATTTAAATTAAACAAATATTTTACTGTTTGATCGATTTCCATTATTATAATAATTAGATATTTTATAATAAAAATATATTATTTTTTTATATAATTATTATTATATTTTTAATTTATTTTTTCTTATATTCATACTTAAATTACATAATTTTATAATTAATATATATATATATATATATATTTATTATGATAAATAGAATATAATAATTTTTAAGAGATATTTATATATTTATTAAATATTAATTACTCTAAATAAATGTAACAAATTTTGAAACTTGAATTGTATGGTTGACAAGAAATCGATAAATAAAATTTAAAAACAATCAATTATGATTTTTTTAAAATTTTTTTATTGGCTTTGAGAGAAAATCTCTCTTATCTAATTATTTTGGTATTTTAATTTGATATGAAAAGTTGTAGATTTTCACTAATTTTTAATTTCTTTCTTTTATATGATAAGTATTAATACATTTTATAAAAAAAAACCATATTTTTAATACGTAAAAAGGTTAGTACAAAAAATATAAAACTATTTATCAATTATTATTTAATCAGTCTGATTTAAATTTAAAATATGATTTTATCCAATTTAATAAAGCAATTTGAACTGAATTAATCTTTGATTTTAGGTTTAATTTTTTATGAAAAAGTAAATAAAAGATAAGATATATAATAAGCATATAATTAAAATAATATTAAATTTAAAAATAATTATTTTAATAAGATATTAAAAAGAATAGATTAAATATGGCATGGTAATTATCATTATTAGAGAAATAATTAGTTTTATGTTTTTTTATTGTGTATTGTATATATATTGCTTTTTTAAATAATATATTGCTTTTTTTAGAGGAATAACATTCTATAGATATTCATTAATAGATTATGAATATAATATAATATCATTTTCATCTCAAAATTTTTAAAAATAATGAATTTTTTTATATATTTTTTATTTTATATTTTATTTTGATATAATATGTTATTCTAATAAAAAGAATAATAGAAAATATTTGAACGGTCAAACATAAGCAGGGAAGTTGGTGTAGTATTTGAAGTATGGATGATCGTAATAACATTTAAAATTGTTAGAAGTTAGAACATTCAACTAACACTCTTTAAATATATATTTAATATCCATTTTACAATGCATCAAAGTACTTATTGCATTTAAAACATTAACCAGAATTGTTTTTGAATACTTACTACACTATATACCTAATTAAATATAACAATGTCCTTT
This sequence comes from Macrotyloma uniflorum, assembly GCA_016859785.1. Taxonomy (NCBI): domain Eukaryota; kingdom Viridiplantae; phylum Streptophyta; class Magnoliopsida; order Fabales; family Fabaceae; genus Macrotyloma; species Macrotyloma uniflorum. The sequence goes on from BDMB01000002.1 coordinate 1,544,042, forward strand.
AACTATTAAGATGCTCTCTGTATCTCCACCATTATCTTCATACCCACTATTTTCTTTAATGTATTATTTGAATGTGCTGAAACATTTCTTCTTACCTTGAAACAAACACATCACAGAACTATGACATATCTGCTTCTCCTATACCAGAACAAAGTGGAATAACAGAGCAGTTATGTCTTATCAACTACATAAGTTAGTAGACTTTTTACATATTGAACTGAGGTAAAAAAAAGTCAAGGGAGAGAAGTAGCTACATATATACTAATGTATATTAAAATAATTGCATAACAAAATCCCATTCCATACTTTTGTGTGGAGGAAATTGAGATAAGTTTCTTAATTTACTTTAGATTTGTTATTCTATGTAATTTGTCCTATGATAATATACTCAAATAAGAAAAGAAAAACAAATCTATATCCAGATGTATAGCCGAAATGTGTGGGAAGAATATAAATGAATTATGATGCCGATATTGTTTAAAAAATTGCACCAAAATTTCTCTGACGATGGCATGTTAACCATGTGATCTGATAAACATGAATCATTCATGAACAGATCCATGTGCCTGGAAATAGTAATAGCCGAACACGGTCGTGTTGTCAATCAAGTAGTTAAACTTCTCGGAACAAGTAGGTCCCACCGGATTTGAGGTTCGTTATAGTTGCACTTGCAGTGTTTGCCGGTAATTTCATATCAGTACACGTAAACATACCCTAATATATATCCGATGGATGATTTTTTCCTGAAAAATTAGGTCATCGTCATTGGAACGTGGAATTTAAGTTCTATAATTTTAGAATGTGAAAGTAGCTTCATATGTGTTGGTTTCTCATTGATTAGTATTGGGCTTACATCCTCAACGAATTCTGCCAGGAGAGAGTTAAAGAAAATGTTATGAAGATTAGAATACTTTCCAATCATAAAAGAAAAACTACTTAAAAGATTCATTCTAATACTGTGATCATAAATATCCTAGGTAGTACTTAAAAGTTTATTTTTGTCTCACGGTAAAATATACGCGATCTCATAGAAACAAAATGATAATTAAATAATCAACGAGAGGTTAAATTAACCAACCAACAGTGTGTCTGTATCAAATGGGGCAGTTAGAAAGTGAAACCTCAATAGTCATTTGAGTAAATTAAGAAACAGATCCACGCATGTTGCCTAACCTTTTTCTTATCTAATGTACTATTTAGACACCAAATCTATTGGCACTTCCTGTAAGAAAATTGATAATCTTAGGTGAGCCCCCAAAAAAGAAATATTGGTAATCACGTAGGAGTTGCATATGAAGAAGAAGGCATCACAAACACGGAAAACAAGCGTTCAGAGGGAATTGGGGTATGGAATATATATCTTCAGTCCATCAACACTTATATCAAGCAAGCACCCTATCTCCGTGACTCATTTAGTCTGACTTTGATTAATTTTCGTATGATTATAGAGATTACTACACGTCACGCTATCTCCCATTCCACCTCCACTTCATCAAGTTATGTAGCAGTTAGTTAGGTAATGCCACAGGAATTTTCCCTCTATATATACTAGATTGAAAGTTTCGCTGAATCATGCAGATTGAGTTAGTTGAGTCACATATCATGGGGTACAATTTGGTTTTCATTGGTGTGTTCTTGTGGAGTGCCATGGTTAGTCACAATGGACTAGCCATGATGGATGATGGGAAGCTAATGAGCTCCTCAGGCTCAAGTAATTATGACTATGCAGATGCTCTTGGCAAAGCCATTTTGTTTTTTGAAGGACAACGCTCAGGGAAGTTGCCCTCAAACCAGAGAGTGAAGTGGAGGGAAGACTCGGCTCTCTCTGATGGCAAACTTCAAAACGTATGACTAAATAACCATACATTGTAATAAATTAGTAATATATACAATATTCATAGAACTTAGGGCGAGTGAATGAAAGTTTTGTTTAGAATGAGGCTTATATGTGGCTGCATATACATGTGCATATAAACTGCTATATATAAGTGTGTCATATATTAATTTCTTGATTAATCATCTTTTTATTATCTTTGGCAGGTGGATTTGATCGGAGGATACTACGATGCTGGTGATAACGTCAAGTTTGGATGGCCAATGGCTTTTGCTACTAGCTTATTGAGTTGGGCTGCTGTAGAGTACGAGAGTGAGATATCTTCGGTGAACCAGCTTGGCTATCTCCAAAGTGCTATCCGTTGGGGTGCAGACTTCATATTGAGAGCCCATACTTCCCCAACCACCCTCTATACACAGGCCTGTTTCTATATATGAGCAAGAATATTGTTATCACAATCACAAATGCAATACAAAGTAAATTAAACCATTTTCAAAAAAAAAAAAAAATGAAAGTTGAGTCCGAGACTATTTTTGTATCAAAACCTAAACAAGTAAATAAATTATTGAGAAGATAAAAGATGCAGGAATAATATGAATTATCGTTGACATGTTCACGTTTAAATGGTACATATATGTGTTGCTGGTGATAGGTGGGAGATGGGAACGCTGATCACAATTGTTGGGAGCGCCCCGAAGACATGGATACACCAAGGACAGTCTATAAGATAGACGCTAATTCTCCAGGAACTGAAGCCGCAGCTGAGTCTGCTGCTGCTCTTTCTGCTGCTTCAATTGTATTCAAGAAAATAGATGCCAAGTATTCCTCCACGCTATTGAGCCATTCAAAATCTGTAAGCATGATTTGTTTTCATTCATGAATCATGATGAGCAATTGGTTCTATATGAGAACAGTAGATATAGATATAAAAATATTTATGTGCTTCCAACTAATGCAGTTGAAGTTATTTAGATTGTTGATACAAAATTTATTAATAACATATATATGTTTACGATGTTTTGCATGCAGCTATTTGATTTTGCAGACAAGAACAGAGGTTCTTACTCAGGTTCTTGCCCATTCTATTGCTCGTACTCAGGTTACCAGGTAAAAGATGCTGCTCCTCGAAACGTTTAAACAGTATAACAAAATTTTCATTAATCATTAATTCATTAACTAAGGCCTTGCATTTCGTAATGTGTAACAAAAAAGGATGAACTGTTATGGGCTGCTTCTTGGCTGTACAAGGCGAGTGGAGAAAGCAAGTATCTGACCTACACCATAGGTAACCAAGGATGGAGCCAGCAAGTGTCTGAATTCAGCTGGGATAACAAATTTGCTGGAGCTCAGACATTACTAACCGAGGTCTTACATATTTAACAAATTACCAGTTAACTATAACTAATGGGACAAATTGGTATTCTTTTATATATCAAGGAAAGATAGTAATTTTACTCCTTTTTAATTTCTTTCTCCAGGAATTCTATGGTGGGAAGAAAGACTTGGCCAAGATTAAGAGTGACGCTGAGTCATTTATATGTGCAGTGATGCCAGGAAGTAGCTCTCGACAGATTAAAACCACTCCTGGTATAAACATAGATGTATACTTAACTAGGGCAGTTCAATTTTGAACTGAACCAAATTCAACTGAATTGTTATAAACTGTACTGTTTTGTGAAAAAAAAAAATTGGTACTTATTTTAAAGTGCATTTTTAATTTTGTTATAATTTTACGGTAATTGAGTTAATAAATTTTGCTCATTCTATTAATACTTATTTATTATTATTGGTGGGAAAGATATATTATATTTATATATTGGTCAAATAGCCGTACATATTTCATTCAACAATGTGATTGATTGAACAAGAATGTGATTGATTGAATGTTGAAGTTACGTATTGTTGTTCACTCAGGTGGCCTTCTGTTTACAAGAGATAGTAGCAATTTACAATACGCCACTAGCTCAACCATGCTGCTATTCATTTTCTCTAAAATCCTAAATAGAAATCATATCAATGGAATCAATTGTGGCTCGGCTCATTTCACACCATCTCAAATTAGTGCCTTTGCCAAAACACAGGTATATATATTCACCAGCTTTTTTTGAAAACACAACTTCAAATATAGTCCTCATTGTTGTCTCATCATGACTTGTTCTAAACCAACACTCCATAACTTGGCTGAACTTATTACAAAAAATATATAAAAAGTGGAATAACATATTAACTTATAATAATTAACTAAAAAGAATAAGCAAATACATTAAAAAGTCTCAAGAGACCATACTGAAAAAGAAAAATCAAACAAAATAAGAGTTAAGTAATTGAATAAGCTCAAACCAAGTATGTGCTACCATTTTTATATCTTGCAGTCTAATCTCTAAGAGGAAATAAACTGGTTCAGTCAGATATACTATGATCCACTTTCATACCTATAATTGATATAAGTAAAATGGTTTAAGTATTAACTAACATCAGATCATATATATATGTGTGATGTTACTGGATAATGTGTGTGGCTGTGGCAGGTGGACTACATACTAGGAAACAATCCGATGAAGATGTCGTACATGGTAGGATTTGGCAGTAAATACCCAAAGAAATTACATCACAGAGGCTCATCCATCCCTTCAATCCATCTTCACCCAGCCAAGGTGGGTTGCAATGATGGTCTCTCAGACTATTACAATTCTGCTAATCCAAATCCCAATACTCATGTGGGTGCCATTGTTGGAGGCCCTGATTCAAATGACCAATTCAATGATGCAAGATCTGACTATTCCCACAGTGAGCCTACCACATATATGAATGCTGCTTTCGTGGCTTCAGTATCTGCTTTGCTTGGCAAAACGGTCCAAATTAAACCAAATTGAGGACTCTCCACTGCAGCATGGGTGGAAGACCAATGAAGTTATTTAATGTAAAATAATACATCTTAAGAAAATTTCACGTAGATACATGTGAACTAGCTACAGATTTAAATAAGTTGCCAAGGAATTTTAGGTTCAATACTATTTGTCATTAACAATATAAATACAATCATACGCGTTTTTCTGTTTTACCAAGTGTTTGCTTTGCATGTTGCTTATTTACTTGTAGAAAAGGGATTTTGACTTTAGGGTTTATTAAAATATAAAGAAAAAGAATGTATATTTAAAAACTAGAAATGTGAATTTTATTTTATTTAAAAAAAATAAATGCCAATTTTAAATTAAAGAAGTTGTAGATGTCATTTTCTCTTGATTGTATTAATACTTAAAACATTCTCTTTATTATTATTTTTCTTATAAATTTTCTTTTTTTTTTTCTTAAAATTTTACTTATATAAGCGATGCCACATAAGTTATTTAATATATGCATTTTATTAAACAATTGCAAACAACGGAAGAAATAATATAACAATAAAATACAATAATTTGTCCAACCAATTTACACCTAATTTTCTCGACAAACATACATGTTTGGATTGCTGCGTAATTACCGTATTTGTGTAAAGATTTTCATAATTATTTTACAAGTTTGAATAATTAAGTTTCATTTTCCAATACTATTAAGCTGTTCTTTACAAAACCTTTCTCTTTCTTAAGATCTTAACCTAAAAGTTTTGCACATGCTCATCTTCGATTGCCTCCTCAACCACATTTATCCTAGGAGAGAAAGTGTGCTGATCATCAGTATGAGTTCTTGGAGGTGCAATGGTGGAACTATCCTTCCCTCTTTTTGAGTTTTTGCGAGTTGAGTGAGGGCTGTGTTCTGCAGTGTAGGTAACTATGAAAACTCCGGGATCCAAATGGCTACGTTCCACGTGTTTCCTAGCCAAACATCCTTTGGAGCTGCTGCATCTATAATAGCTACGAGGATAGGGTGATCCCTTTATTGGTTTCTGCCCATATTTACGCCATGCCCATGGGTCCGACACACCATCTGCTGTCACATGCTTCACCACCCTCTTGTTCATCTGCTTCTTCTTGCTGACAAATTGACAGTGATATTATATAATATGTTGACTTTAATATAATAAAGCAAAACTATATATATATACATAGCAATTTTCAAAATCAGTATGATCCATAATTAACTTACCTTTTTCTGCATTTGGATGCTGCGGTGTCGTGCAAATCTTGTGCTTGTACGTATACTTTGTTTGATGGTTTGAGTTCTTTGACAGTTTTATCAGGGATTGATGGGGAATTTGAAATGATGGAAAGAGGGTTGTTTTGATCATGGGGGTAGAAAGGTTTGTAAATCTCTTCCAATTCATCAAGAACCGTTTTGGTTTCTGAGAATTCCTGAAAGTTGCAAAGTAGGTCATCTTGTTCGGAACAATTATGTTGAGAAAAAATGAGATGCGGGTTGTCTGTAGTGGTGGCTGGGGCATTGGTGCATCCCACAATAGCTTGCAAATCCCAATCCATCACGCGTGCAAGTTCATCCAACTGCAGATCGCATCTATATAGGAAAACTTAGAGATAGAGATCAATTAGTCAAAGATGAAATTACGTGGAGAAGGTTTTAGAGAAATGTCAACCAAGTTGGCTATTTATAATCATTCTTACTTTGTGCTTTGAAGCTTTAATTTGCTTCAAATTTTAATGAAGCAATAGCATTTCAATCGATTTCACTTATATCATATTCAATATATACTACCTTAAATATATAATTCCAAATAAAAATCATAATTTTATCATGATTTAAAAAATTAAAACAAAATCAACATTCTATTATACTATTTATTTACATACTATTTATTTACATCCTTTTAAGCAAAGTCCTTGACTTCTATTTTTTTAATAATGAAGATCTTTCTTCTGACCTTCCCTTACTATCCTCGCTACTCATAACCAATACGACATCAGGGTTTCAGAAAAACTGATGGAACCTTCATCGACTTCTCACCACATGTGGTTTCAGTTTATATGACCTTAAACCACATTAAGATTTAAATACTTTATAACATATCCCTAGATATATACACACTAAACTATTACATTACATATTTCATTTATATTATAATAAACTTCTCCTCAATATGAATTATACGACTTCTTGCTCATTTTATATTCAAGAAATAAATCCTCTTATCAAGGAATCACACTGTCTCAGTGCCAATTCATGTTTCTCATTACCAATCACTTACTATTATTCATCTGTTACATTATCAATCCTAGAATTTCAACACAATTTTTTTATTCTAGAACAGGACCAATCTGCTGAGCAAATTTTATACAGTACATAAATTCTGCAGAAGATTCAACTTGAATCTCTTTGATCCATTGACTCATTTCTATCTTCAAAGAGTATTAAAATACAAATTTTAATTAGGTTTCATTCAAGTAGGCGGGGATCAAATTATTCAAATGACTCTTCTACACAATTCAGCCACATAAAGTGGTCCTCAAAACTCATAACTCAAATAAGAAGTCATTTACTACAAATCCATTCAAATTCATACATTCCACTGACAAACCACACAAAAGTTTATTATAATTACAACATTCATCCAAGTGCATTCAGTCAGATATCAATATTACGTGTAATTAACTTTGTACTACTCTGAATTTCAACATGTCCAAGCAATCAAATAAGCAATTTCAACAACTCACGATTTCAACAACATTTTATTCCAATACGTCAATTCCATCAACAAAATTAGTTTCAGTTCAACATAATACCAATTATCATAGAAACCAAAGAATTAATTTAACCCCCAATTGAATGCCAACACATCCCTACTCAAAGTCCTAACAATTTGAAATCATCACTTTTGGGAACTATTTTCCCCTTCCCAATCCTAATTATCAACTCAGAAAGTCATGTAGAATTTTAGAGGTTAATTAACTTCCCTTACTTTAAGGTAGCTCGTCTAAACAGTTCACTACCTTCACCACAGTCCAAGAGTTCCAAGGATGCCCGATGATCAAATTAACCGTATTACTATGAATTTACAGTAGCATAGAGTCATTTAGAACTGAGAAGAGGCACATGCATGAACTTTGGAACCCTTAAAACAGCAACCCATCCTAGCCTATTTTGCAAAAGAGAGTACAGGAAACTTACCCAAATAGAGATTTCAATCGGTTCAAAGTGATCTATTCCTCAATAACTTTCTTGTGATATGCTCAAATCTTAAAAAAGATGAAAAATGATTGAAAAATCTTTTAAAGAAATCAAAGAATTTAGAAAAAAAAATTTTTAGAAAGATAATAAAACTAAATAATAAAAAATAAAATATTTAGTTTTCTATTTATATATTTAAAAACTGAAGTCATCATTTATTAAGACAATTTTTCTTTTCCTATTTAACTATTCTTTACTATTCTTTACTAAATCCTTTCCATTCACTATCTATATATTAATGAAATGATGGGAAGTTTTGGTTATTTTCTAATCTGTTATTTGGATTTTGGAATTAAAATATCTTAAAATTTTATATTAAATAAAAAAATTAAATAATATATTTATTTATATTTATTCTATTAATACAACAATTATAACAATGTGGGATGAAAAAAAGAAAAATACTAATAATTAATAAGTTTTTTTTTTCTTTTTATTGCACTGTTTCTTTTATTTATTTATTTATTTTATTTTTTACTTAAGTGCATTTTTTTTTGGAGGAATTGTCTTCTTTACATTTATGCACCTCAAAAATAAGATTTACATTTATAACTACTCTAATCCAAACTATTAATATTATCAAGGATACAAATTATTTTTATTTTTAAATTAAATATGTTCATTTAATAAATATATTTAAGTTTGACTTTAGGCACCGTAAACAAGTATTGTCTTTTATTAAAAAATAAAAACTTTTTTTGTCAAATAAAAAATGTTAAATATTATGATTCTCTTCATTAAATTATTATAAAAAATTGTTAGATTGTTTGAATAACACGTGAAATTTAAATTCAAACTTAATTTATATGAATAAAAGTTATTCATAAAAAAAATGTATGTTTTTGTTTAAAATTTTCACAGACACTATAATTTTTAGAATGTTTCAAATTTTAGGATAAATTAGTTCCAAGTATTTTAATAAAAATACTTAAGTAAAAAAAAGCATATAATATTAAGGAAACTTACTAGTAAAGTATAAAATAAATATATTCCTTTCTCTATACGGCATGAAATAGTGTTTGGCGCAAAGCCTTCTTATTCGGGCATTGCGCGCCAATTATACAGTTATGGAATTCCAGAGATTTCACGCTCCGATGGAAGATCTTCAAAATTCGACACTAAAGTTCTTCTCCGATCAAGAGCTCTGTAATGCCGATATCGTCCCTCCTGCTCAGGTAATAATTCTATTTCATCATCAATCATTTTTCTTTTCTTTTTCTTTTCTTTCTCTTGATCTTGCCAGTTTCGTTTTGACGCGTGCAGGTCCGAGCGAGAATTGAAGTTTCTGTCCTCAATTTTGTCAAAATATTAAATGCATCGAACCCTGCCATCTCAGATTTGCCTTTGGTACGATTTCAATTAATCATAAGCTATAATCTCCCTGTTTCACTTGAATAACTTTTAATCACTAGTTTGGCTTGTTCTAGTCACTGTGTTACCTTATTCTTATCTTATTTTGCTATCAGAAAACAAATATGAATGTATTTCTAATTTTTTTTTAATAAGCCTAAGAAACGAACAGATTCAGAGAAATTATAGTAATAGTCGAGTGAATCATGGCCTGTTGACGGAACTGTCAAGTGTTTTTCTCTCCAATTCCGTATCGACGAGGTCTCTGATGAGACCTAATGCAGCAAAGGCCTTCGTTAGGGGTACAGATTACAAATGCAGTTTTTCATATCTCTTATTCTTTTCTTTTGAATCTTTTTTATGTTTGAGATATAAATTTAATTTCTGACTTGCAGTGTGGAAGGTGATGGAGATGTGCTATCAGATATTGCTTCAGGAAAAGCGTGTCACACAGAGGGAGCTCTTCTACAAGCTGCTGTGTGATTCGCCACACCTGTTTCCTTCTCAAACGCATGTTAACAGGACAATCCAAGGTTATTAGTACTGTGTTGTTTCCTTTTGGATAATCATTTATAAGAAAAAAAAATGAAACTAGGTTTTCGTTAATACATAAATTAATTTATAGATTTCTCGTTTAGTTTATCTAAAATCTAATCGTAATTCATGTTTAAGATACTTCTAACTAATGAGTAAATATTATTTCATTTATCTTCTTATTTTCTTGTCGTATAAATTTGAAGTTTTAACGGGAATATCAATCTGCGCCAAGCAGATCTTGTAGCATTGCTTCGGTGCAGCCGATACAGTCTTGGAATCATGGCATCTAGTCGAGGACTCATAGCTGGCCGTCTGACTTTGCAGGTATCTCATGAATCCTTCATTCGAGGATATCACAATTCGTGGAGTTCAGGGAGATGGCTAGGGTATTTTATACGAATTGTTTGATGAAATATTGCAAATGATGTTTCTTGTGTAGGAACCTGGCAAAGAGGTTGTCGATTGCTCTTTATGTGGTTCTTCTGGATTTGCAATTTCTGGTGACTTGAATTTGTTAGAGAATTTGGTTCTAAATGCAGATGCACGGTACGTCATAATTGTGGAAAAGGTGAGCTTGTTATAGGTTGTTTGGTTTATTCACATTCCTATTTTCGCTGAACTATAACATCATGCTATTTCGAAAGTTGAAACGTTCCATACTTTCCCAAGTAAGAACAATATTTTTTGATACAGTAATATTTGGTTCTCTTTTAGCACGCAATATTTCAGCGGCTTACTGAGGATCGGTTTTTTCATCAAATTCCGAGCATTCTTATCACGGCTAAAGGTTATCCAGATTTGGCCACAAGGTACTCTGTACACCAGTTTACAAGATAGATAATTCAATATCTTAGAGTTCTTACAGGATGCTTAAAAGTGTTTTAATTCATGCTTGACAATATCATGTAATATATGATAGTGTTAATCCATTGATATGAGTGCTTTAGTAACTGAAACGCTGAAGTTCAAATGCAGATTTCTTCTTTATCGGATCAATCGAGCTTTTCCAGACTTGCCAATTTTAGCGTTGGTGGATTGGTATAATTCCTTGTCTTTGTCCAGATAATAACTTCCCGCTGTAATGTTTCGAAAAGACATTTTTTTTTTTTCTTTTTTGTATGTTAAAAAAATATAACATTTTGTTTTACCCGTGTTTAAACTTATGAAGGAATCCAGCTGGATTAGCTATTCTATGCACCTTTAAATTTGGAAGTGTAGGAATGGGCCTAGAGGCGTACAGATACGGTAGTTTTATAATCTCGTTATGCCACAAAATATAATAGATCTGATGTGAACAAACTTACGAAATGTTTTCATATGCATTATCTAGCTTGCAACGTCAAGTGGTTAGGACTGCGGGGGCATGATCTACCTTTGCTGCCTGACCAATCCTTCGTTCCATTGAAGCCAAAGGATCTGCAAATTGCTCAAAGCTTGATGTCCTCAGGAATATTACAGGTAAGCTATCCAGAACCTCTGAATTTAGCCCCTACTGTATTATTTGCCTCCTCGAGTTCTGTTTAGTGATTTATGTTTATTACATATTTTATTCTGCTTCATTAAATTCATTTCTTGTTTGTACAACACATTTTTGACATACGTTGCAATTGTGATTCATACCTTTTGGTAGATCCTAAATGATTCCTGCATTCTTAGATGTCCATGCAAGAAACTTTAGTGAACAATAATTGTTAAAAGAGATGTGCACCAAGCATCAACCCTAAGGCTTACAGAAGAATATTCTCTTCAACCAAAGCGTGTTTTACATTAACAAAATGTTGTTTAACAGGATAATTACAAGGATGAAGTGGCCTTAATGGTTCAGAGCGGAAGGAGAGCTGAAATCGAGGCTCTATACTTTCATGGATATGATTATTTGGGAAAGTATATAGCTAAAAAAATTGTACAATCCGATTATGTATAATTATACTCGATATATGTTTAAAACTAAAAAATACGGAGCTAAAACAAACAGGGAGGCTTTTCGGCATATAATCCCAATGTATCAAGATTTACCAAAAATTAAATGTTTGGCGGACACATAATGTTTCTTAGTGATAATAAAAAGTAGTCTATAATATATGTCTATGAAAAACATTATCTTATAAAAAATAATTTATCATCTCTTTGTCTCTTATAACTTTTAAAATCCTTTTAAAAAAATCATCTTACAAGAACAACATTTATTGTTTTTAGCTGGAAAAAAGTGATTTAACTTTTCAAGTTAAAAAAAAGTACTTTGTCGGTTGGGGCAAGGCACTACTGTCTATGAAGTAGGAAAGTTATTTTTCTTAGAAAGTTATTTAAAAGATTAAAATTATTTTATTAAAAACTAAATGGAGCATTTCCATACACTTTCCAATTTTACAAAATAAAGTCTTTTTGTCTCAGTCATTGCATGTTTAGAAATAGGAAACAATTATTTTTTCATTTTTTTTGAAAAAAAAAGTTTTATCCTTTTTTAAATACACTAAATTTAAGTATGCATTGAATGAAAAATATATATAGCATGCGTGTCTAGAAAGTGATTATTTAGGGAGCTTTATAAAAAAAGAAAACAAATGGTTTTATTTTTTAAAAACCAAACTAAATTAGTCGATAAAATTTGATTCTAGTGAAATGAGCCTTTTCTATAAAACAAAGAATCAACGTACCGATCTTCACGAACATAACTATCGAATTTAATATTTGACACTGTTTCAGATAAGATTCATTTAAGACTTCATATTTATGGGGAAAACTTAAACTAAATTAAGTACACATTATATGAAAATATTTATAATTAACTTCCACTATTCATTTTAACAGCCTGGAATGCATTTTATTCTCCTAATTACATTGAACCAAATTTGATGTTTGGGAAAATATTACTTTATTTTTTATTTTTTATAAGTGTCGTTTAATTTTTTTAAATATAATAAAATTGTTTAATTTTGATAAAATATTTATAATTTTTCATTATAATTTTTATTTTTATATCACTATGTATATGTATATATATGTATAAACTAACTAAAAGTTGATTAAATAATAAAGATATAAATAATAAAATAAAAATTAATATTATCTTAAATTTTAAAAATAATAATTAAATAAAAAAAATTGTGATAATTAAAAAAATAAATAAAAAGTATCTCCTATACACTTTTCTGTTTAGTTTATAACTAAAATATACAGAAACATACACTCGTTTCTTCTCTCCTTTAATTTCTTGATATCTATCTCTGCTTTCTTACTCTGTTCACCTAAGCGTGGGGGGGTTATCTTTGCAACTTACATGATGATATCCAAGAAATTCATTTTTATATAACTTAAAATAATATATATAATATTAAAATGAAATTTTTTGAAAAGAATCAAAATTAAAACATATTATATTTTGAGATAAAAATTAATTAAACCAATGTCAAGTCAAAGAACAATTCAAAGGAAGACCAAGACTAAAATATGGAGTCAGACTAAAATTCAGTATTTAATTAAGATAATCTCTTGAATAGATGTTTTAGTCTAATTTGTGGAACTGAGCCGCCTCTACAGGCTGCCAATCACTCGCCCCACATATCAGACATCACATGGAGAAACAGAGCATATAGTACACTACAGTTGTGAGCCACTCACACAAACTTGTGTCGTGTCTGAAATTGTTTGTTGGTTCCCTTTCCAATTCAGACTAGCAGACCAGAGCAGATCTGAGCCTTCTCAACTTCAATGGCTATGGCAGCATCTACCTTTACAACATCTTCCATCCTTCTCCCAATCACAACAGCCCCTAAATCTGCTCACCTATTTGCCTCTTTCCCTTGCAAAAACCATACCCTCCTTCCCAACCTCCGTCTCAGACACGTATCAGCCTCGGCGGCTTCGACCCCAACCCCCTCCATCCAAGTTGACAAATCTCCACTCTCCGCCGCTCCTTCCAAGGTTCTTCCCTTTCGGGTCGGCCACGGTTTCGACCTCCATCGTTTGGAACCCGGTTACCCCCTAATCATCGGTGGAATTAACATACCCCACGAAAGAGGTTGCGAGGCTCATTCCGATGGTGATGTTCTGCTTCACTGCGTCGTCGATGCTATTTTAGGGGCGTTAGGTCTTCCTGATATAGGCCAAATATTTCCGGATTCTGATCCTAAGTGGAAGGGTTGTGCCTCTTCCGTCTTCATCGAAGAATCTGTGAGTATTATCCTACGAACATATCTTCAGTTTTCTACTCTATTTTCTCTATCAATATCTGATACTAGTTTTGGGCATTTGTGTTCCGTTGTATTATTGTTGATTTGAGTTCAATTCATTTCCTGGGAGTAAATTAAAAGGCCCTTTAATTTAAGTATCCCTTTTCAGTTTGTATGCAGAGTTAGAACTTAGGTGGTATCTGGAATTTAAGTATGGTGCAAGGGAATGGAAGGAATCATAATGGAAAGCCATTATTTCTTATTGTTTAAATTGCTTAATACAACATGAAACAAGACCTCCTGTATTTTGTTCAATTCTATCAAATACCCCTATATCTGTTCTTCTCTCAATGAATGGGACCAACTCATTTCTCACTAATTTCCTTGTCATTTTATTTGCTTCTTAAATAATGAAACAAAAACTTCACATCATTATATTTTAAAAATACTCAGATAATGATTTTGGTTATTTTATTCCATTCCATTCAATACCACTGGCATTGGTCACTCTATTTCATTCGATTCCATCCATCATTTGATAGCCAAAGTGCCAGACTTTTATTTGGTCAATTCAAAAAGATCAATTGCTAGTTTGAATTTGGGGTGACATATATCCTTAAGCTCACAGATATTATTAAGTCAGAAAGGAGGAATTAGGACATTTTGTTTTTATGTTCTGTTTTCATTAATAAAGAATGTTAATTTACCAGTTTTCAACTTTAAAGGATTAGGTGTATTCCATTTACTATTCAAATAATTGAAAATAAACAAAATGAAAATGTAGTGTTTTTGTTCTTTAGTGAAAAAAAAGTTTCTCAAATCAACCATATTGACTTTGCTTAATCAAATGAAATTCCTGGCCAAGTGTATAAGAGGCCAAATGATAATGTCTATTATTCAATCAATGGCTTTGTAGTTATTAAATAAGTACTCATATTGCCCTCAAACATGGATTCCTATTTTGAATTTTTTGTGAGTTATTTGATTTCCAACTCTGCATTGACCTATTTTTGTTCGTTTTTACATGCATAGTTTTTAGAATCTGATTGGAACAACAGATTCAACTCTGCGTTACTCACACATGACTTTGAATCACACAAAACTGTGATGAATTGGTTCAATTCTGTGTTCTACATATGAATTTCCCACTTGAATGATTCATTATTTTTCATTTTTTTCTTTCTTTCTCTAATTCTCATCAAAGAAATTGAATTTTTTTATAAACTTAAAAGTTAGATAACCTTAACTTGTTAAATGATAAGGAAATGAAGGAGCACTTTTGATCACACCCTATTCTTAGTCAACTTCATTTTCTTTCTGAATTTCACATCCTCACTTTCTTATGATATGCAATGCATGTTTGGTTGGCATTTAGAGCTTCAAATCCACATTTCAGAGTTTGGATGTGAAAAATGAATCTATGCTTGACTTGATCCGACATCAAACCAAATAAATATGCACGCAATTAATTTGGCTGTTTCATTCTTCTAAAGTTAAAGGTTCACAATTCAGTTATAGCTTATGATTTTGTTTTAGAACTTGTAGTTAAGCTTCTTTTTTTTTTTGTCAATTTCTTGTATAAAGTTGTTACATTTAGAATTATAGATTATTTATATGATTTATTTGTTTTAAGTTTTTTTCATTGTATCTCAAAATCATATGATTCAATTTTATTTATGATTCAGTTTTAAGCTGTATATATGATGGCTGATTGGCTGTACAAGGGAAATAATATTTGGTTATTTGAAGTTTTTTTTCCTAAGAATATGATTGAAGATAAGTTGTCCAACTGCCGGATATTTATCTGCAACTTCTGATCTGTGCTATGGTATTTTACAGGTTAGACTTATGCATGAGGCCGGTTATGAGATTGGAAATTTAGATGCTACATTGATACTTCAGAAGCCAAAACTAAGCCCACACAAGGATACTATCAAAGCCAACTTATCTGCTCTGCTTGGAGTGGACTCTTCTGTAGTAAATATCAAAGCAAAAACTCATGAAAAGGTAGACAGCCTTGGAGAGAATAGAAGTATAGCGGCTCACACAGTGGTTCTTCTAATGAAGAAATGAGAGGCAATCTGGAAATATCGTGGAACATGATAGAACTTTAATCCATAAAAAACTATGAAGTGTATGTGTTTTTGGCTTGTAGTGTACTGTTTATTGTTTATCATATCTTATAGTTCACCCTGGTAGCAAATTTTTTATTGGTGCAGCTCTTGTCCTGCATTTTGCTAAGAACTTGGTAGCTGTCTTTATGGTTTTTTTGTCATTTTGGAAATAAGAGGGGCCCTGTATAGAGGTTTAAACGGCAGATACGGAGGCAAAAATATTTAGTTACGTGTGTATAAACTATAAAGTGAGCTTGTTTTTAAAACAAGCAAGGGTCCATGGAAAATTTGTAAGTGGTTTCCTATTTGTTGTTTTTCAAAACAAATTTAAGGTCAAATATGATGGTTAACAGCTTTGACTTTTGATCATTAACCTTTCTTCGTCCTCCCCGGAATTTTTTCCATCCATTTTGAGGAGTCAAATTTACTAATGTAATAAAAGTGTCGTAATAAATTAAGTTTATGCTTGGATGGTATCACAATGGCTGGGGATTGAATAACAATGTGGCAGACAACTATAAAGATCGTTTACTGTCAAAGTTGACGACGAATGGTTGTGGTTGAATAAGAATGTTTGGATTATAGTGTTGCGTGAATGTTTTTATTAAAATAAATTTAAAATTTTGTAATTATAGTAATAACTTTTAATTAAGTACAAACAGAATTTTAAATTTCATTTTAAAACCGAAAATTTTGGAAATTCCAAGCTCACTTAGTTGTCTTTCTCATCTCATCTAACTTGTATGTGTTACCATTTCAAAATTTTGAGTCATGTTAAGGTGCATTGAAGGATCTGCAAATTATAAACTCTTCCAAGGATCTGCAAATTCCCTCTCTTGCTCTCTTGTTAATTAGTCTCTCTCCCCTCAATCTATAAGGATCGTCTATTTCTTGAGCTCCTTCATGTCGACATGTCTTCTCTAACTATTCTAGAGCTAGTTGATTTAGTTTTCACAATTGGAATCTCGATTGTTCTGATTTAGTTTTCATATGATGTACTTAATTTTTAGTCCATAGTTAGGTGTTGTTCCATTTCCTATTAATGTTCAGCTTGAAGGAGCTTAGTGTTAGTAGGATCATCACAATGAATACGTGACTCTGGTTCCTACCACTTTGTATTATGAGATTATTCGGCATATTTATGTTGTTGTCAATGTGTTATCAGAGAGTTGGTTTCTATTGTTGTTTAGCACCTACTTTTTCTAGCTCTATTCTTTTGACTACTGGATTATTATTATTATTATAAGAGTAATGTTGAATTACCAATAACTTATGAAATTCGGGAGTTAAAGTTGATAAGATTTTATGCCTCTTCTTTTTTGTGAAGCGAGTTTGATTGTTTATTTGCATTGGCCGGCTAATTTATGTTAATTTTGTTTTCTGTCATAGGAATTTGAGGATGATTTTGCTTTGGTGGTTCTGCAACTTCAAACACTTACAAATACTTAAATTCTGCCTATGAAATAAAACACATAATGTGATTAAATGAAGCGATTATACTTGAAAATGGATAAGGCTAAGAAACCCTGAAGCAGCCAATGTCAGAAGACCAAAAAATCTTCATTTGATATGTTAATAATAAATCTTATTATGTTTAATGTGTTAAAATTATTTATAAAAATAAAATCAATAAATGATGGAAATCTAAAATAAATCAGTTATTGATATTTCTTTGGGAGTAGTTTAACCCGAATTTAGTATGAGAGATTATTCATAAAAGGCTAATATCACTAATCAGACTGTGATGCTTCTGGATGAAACTCATGTTCTCTGGGTTTATTTGTTTATTTGAAGAGAGATTAAAAAGTAGGGTTTGGCTGTGCCCAAGTAATGTATTCAGCTCTTCATTGTGAAATGTTAAAATCACATTCTCATGTCTATTTTCTATGTTTGTTTTATGACGAAAAACCTTCTGAGTCACGGCTTTGCTTTGTGAAATGATGACTTGTTTTGGGAGTTTGTTCCAGCAAGAAGAACAAGCTTCATATTTTTCACATTTATTTTATGAACCTTGCAACTGCTGATGTTGTGCTTTGCTTCTTTTTCTTTTGCACCTTTACAGAATAATTCATCTTTTTCTTCAAGTTTATGTTTAGTTCACACATACACTAACACACTAATATAGTAATATTTGTTATTTTCTATTAAAATTATTGATTTGTTAAACAAATGTATCGTTTGTTCAATTTTGAGATTATATTTAATAAAATAAAATAATATTTTTTTTAAGAACTTCATACTAAGAAATAGTTTCTATTTAGTCAGGGGTGGAGCCAGGGGACCGAGAGGCCACGACTCCTCCAAATTTTAAATTTTTATTATTATTATATAAAATTATAATTAAATTATAAAATATATTATTTTTGATTTCCTAACATTTTAGATTTTTTTATTATTATATAAAATTATAATTAAATTATGAAATATATTATCTCATAACATAGTATAAAAATATTATATATAGATTAAATCTAAATAGAATATCTTTAATTAAAAATAATCAAATATATAATATTATATATAAAAGAGAATATTTTATCTATTATTAAAAAGATAAGTTTTTATATTTGTACTATATATCATTTTAACAAATATCATCAATTAAAAAAAAATCAAAAGGTATCAAAATAATCTTTTATATTATATATATATATATATTAGAAAACTGTAGAGTATTAGAAACTAAAAGTTAAGAAATTCAAAATCAAAGTAAACAAGACTTTGTTTATTATCTATGGCAACAACAGAACGTGCATTTTTTGCTATGAAAATTATTAAAATAAGGCTTCGAAGAGATTGCTGCAAAGTTCAATACAGATGTGATAATTGATGATTTTTATAATATAAAATATCGTCGGGTACGATTAAAAAATTAAATGTATCATGTATATATTTGATCTTATATATAATTATTTATGTTGATTTTAAATATACGTAAATGATTTAGAATTTATTAATTATATTTATTTTTACGTGATAATTAATTTTAATGTATATATATTAATTTTTTTTTTAATTACTCTGATTCGGTCCGAACCGAATCGAGAACTAGACTGATTCGGTCCAAACCGGACCGGTTCGGTCTGGCCCCCTTCACCTAAAATTTGTGGCTCTGCCCCTATATTTAGCAATAAGTCTTCTTACTATCAATATTCCGGGTACGTAAAATGTAAATGTTAAAATATATTTTATATGAAAATTCTACATCATAATAAATACATGCATGTAAATTACTGAATTGTATTAGCAATATAAATTTTAATTAAATAAAGACTATATATTAACGAAGAAAAACTTAATGCTTGATTGTTATATTATATGGATTAGAATAGTTGCATTGTAAAATGCAAGCATATAAGAGAACTAATGAATATAGTGATAAAAAAAAAAAAAACTTGTTGAAATCTTGAAGATATGAAGAGTTGATTATACTAAAATCTTAAATTTTAGAATATTTTCTACATTCTAAAATTTGCGTGGACTTTGAATGAGGTATTAGAAAGCAGAAAGCATCGAGTTTGTTTGCTTCTCCCTGATTCTTAGTTTGTTTAATTTCATTTTACTTCTACGTTTTGTTTTGTTTTGTTTATGGTTCATTTTCATGTAGGATTTCTACATGTTTCACGTGAAAAAAACAAAACGAGTTTAAATAAATTTTGACCAAAAACGAAAAGTCTATAATGGAATATCACCAAACAAAGCCGGTCCATTTCGAGAATTAATGCACGAAATGGCAAAAGTTGAGCGAGTAAAACTATAAAACCAAATCTAAACACAATTAACAACCTTTGACTACAAAAACCTCGTTCCTAATTTCATAAAATTATTATTTTTTTCAAACCTGCACATAGTATTTGATTTAATTATAAAAACAAAAATCGGTTTTAAAATATATTTTTTTACCAAACTAGTTTTTACATGTTGAGAAAAAAAAATTAAAAATAGCGGTCGTTCTAAACTATTGAAATTATTTTTGATGATTTTTTAGGGTTAATGTGAAGGCAGTGTTTGGAATGCATATCACTCTTGTACTCATTCCCTGAGGTGAGCCTCCCACGTGGGGAAAACAAATACGTCGTCGTGTTGTGTTACTTTCTCCAAAACCCTAATTACACGAAGACCGTTGAAAATGACATCACTTTCCATTTCCGACAAAATTGGGGTTGTTTTTTTATATGGCCGAAAGCAAACAAAGATGTTGTTTGGTCTAGAAACAACGAACGAAGTAAATGCAGTCAAATTCTGGAATCGATTGAAGTAGCATTAATAGCACTAAATGTTGAGGTCCAACATTATTACTACTACAATTTTTTTTAGAATTCACTTAACTTCTTGTCAAATAACAAAAAAATGTGTAAGATATGATATATAAATTAAATTTGTCACGTATATTATCAATAAATAAACAAAAAATACTTAACATATAGTTTTATATCGTAGTAATACTTTAAAAATGGGCTTTTGACATTCATTTAATAAAAATATTAATGGAGTAATGTTTTGTTATGTTTGTACCGACCAGGTGATTTGAATTAAAATCTCCTTAACCTAATTTTGTTATTATTATTTTTCATATTAATGAGATTCATGGTATTGACAGTTTGGTCCCATTTTAATAATACTACTAGTTTATTTTATTCTAAAATTGGTTTTTTTAATATTTATTTTAAAAAAATCATTTTCTTATAATGAATAGAGTTCATTTTCAATTTTTTTTAAATAAATAGATTAGATAAAATATAAAAAATATATAAATATGATCCTTTTATTAAAAACATTTTAAAAAATAAACACAAACAAACCTATCCATAATTCTGTTAAATTTGGATTAATTATGTATAATTATATAATTTAAAGTTATTTTTCATTTTTGTAAAAATATTTTTTTCCATATATATATATATATATATATAATTTTCACTAGTCGAATGATAGTTAAATCGATATTAGTAAAATAATTATATATAAAATAATATTTAATCATATAATATTATATTTTAATAACATTAAAAAATAAAAATGATAGAATTTGTAAATTTTTAATCTTCAAATTATACATGAAAATTAAATAATTCATAATATTAAATTTAATATACAACAATACATAATAATATTTTTTTAAAAGAACAAGTTTCCTAAAAAAATATAAATATTTTACATTTCTTTTTGAAAAAAATTAAACTAAATCTTAATATGAAGCAAATACTAAAGGTTTATTATTTTTTGCTGATTCCTATGGTCAGTCTAATTTTTACAACATCAAATTATTTATTTAATAACATAAAATTTGAAAAAAATAAAGTTCTATTTATTTTAGTTTATTATTTTTGTAATTTTTAAAAACAGTTTGAATAATTAATTTTAGATGTTTTTGTTAAAGATAAATTAAAAAATATTTAATAACTAATTTAAAATTCATTTAAAAAAAAAAGATGACCTCATTGGTGACGTAGATATAAATTAGAAGTTGAATTTAACAATTTCATAATAATTTAATACAATAGAAATATAAATATCATTATGAAAACAGAAATAAAAATAAAAAATATATTTTATTAAATTTAATTTTTTTAGTTTTTAAAAATTATAAAACGAAAATTATTTTAAAAAATAATTATCAAACAAATTTTTTTACTTTTAAAAACTAAAAAATTGAAAACTGTTTTTAAAATAAATAAATAAATAAATAAATAAACAAATTTCAAATAATTTTTTTATATATAAAAGTTAACATTATTTAACTAAATCAACATATGATTTTCTAAAAAAGTGTTTTATTTTCCAAAATTTAAGATTACATCGATTGTGTAACACATTTTCATCAAATAGGATATTCTTTCCTTCCCATATCTTTTGTTGTTTAAAATTAAGATTAATGATGCATATAGATTAAAGAAAAACTCAATTAATTAATTCATCGGAATTAAAAAAATTATTAAATATCGTTAGTAGTAATAAATTTTTATTATTTATTTAAAATGATCTCTAATTAATATGAATAAGGCATAGTTTTATTTATTTATTATAAATATTTTTTAAGTCGTAATTTTCTTGATTCTCTTGTTAATAGTACTACTAGAATGGTTCATATTTATTCTTTTAATGTGAATTTTCTATAAAAAATTGTAAAAACTGTTTACAAATTTATATATTAATTTTGGAACTTGTAAAAACATTTGTAGGAAAAATCTCACTAAATATGAAACGCTTTAATAATAGTGTTTATTGCTTTAATTTTTACTAGTTATAGAGTAGTAAAAGTAAATTTTCAAAATTTTCTTTGTACAAATAAAGATAGACATCAAAGAACTTAAAATCTTAATGCATTAAACTTATTATTAATTGGATTAAAGAAATACATTCACTGATAATCATTAATCACAAACTCAATGCTATTAGTGTTCCTCACCAGCCATCATTCCTGAATCCTTTGGTGCTCATTCATGGCAGACTTGAGTGTTTCATATTTCATCATTCCATGTATGACTCAATACAATCAATGCATGCTCACCTGTTTTTCCTCACAACAATTTCCACATTCATCAAAACACCTTCAGTTTTTTTATATTGAATCGAAATTAGAGTCATTTATCTCATATTTCTCAGATAAACAGTCTTTTTAAGTATTGAAAGTAAAACTTTTGTCCAAATTATATTTCTAATTTATAAGTTAGTTTTAATTCACAATAAAACTTATTTAACTTTTTATTTTCATTTTCATAAGTATTTATAAGAAGTTTACACAAACGTTCTCTTAAGCTATTATTGTAGTTTTAGTCTCCAAACTTAATCATTTACTATAATTTTAGTGAGACTTAATTGAAATTTTGAAAGTATTTTCAAATACTAAAATGACAATAAATAATTAAATTTAGTTCATAAAATGATTGTAAATGATAAGTTTAATGACTAAATTAAAAGACTAATAATAAGTAGATAAGTCTAATAATGAAAATGGCACTGTATTGCATAAGGGATTTTAAAAAAGAAAAAACTAAAAGGAGAAATAAATTACATTTTTCTAGTTTTCTTTTTTTAATGTTAACTTGTGGAATGAAATGCATTTGACTAGACATAGACATTTTACTTTATTTAAACGACTAATAAATCTTTCTTTAATCAGGTTCTCCGAATTTGGTTTAACTTTAACCTCTAAAAATGTATAATTTACAGTTTTTAAATAGCAAGAAGCTTCTTTTTCTTTTAACTAAAGTTGAGTTTCGTCAGTGTCATAGGTAATTTGTTTGATGTAATGACATGTTCAACAATTCAAAACGGATAAGAAGAAGAGGACCACTTTAAAACAAGTATGCAGCCAGTCGCAGGAAACTTCATTTTATATTCAGTCCACCGGGATTCTCACCTTTGAAAATCAACGTTAATGTCTGCAAAACGCGCTATAAATCTCTCCATGGACTCCTACTTCATTATCAGATTCACGTTCTAATAATAACACACACAAACACAAGTTAGGGCCTTCTCTCACGATCATATTCAACTTCGCTAAACAAAGTAATTTGGTAGCAGTAAATACTCATAGAAACACCCCAGATGGAGCCATTGATGAGCGAGAACCAACCTCAGTTACTCTCTAAGATTGCCACCGGCAATGGCCATGGTGAGAACTCCCCTTACTTTGATGGCTGGAAAGCCTATCAAGATGATCCCTTTCATCCCATCAAGAATCCTGATGGGGTTATCCAAATGGGTCTTGCAGAAAATCAGGTATATATCATCAAATTAACCTTCTTTTCATTCTCAAACCCCCCTCAACACTAAAAATTAGTTTAACTTTTACTCTTTTTCTTTTGTTGACTCTATAAATTTTTGCAGCTTGCTTCGGACTTGGTTCAGCATTGGTTAGTGAATAATCCTGGGGCTTCCATTTGCACACCAGAAGGAGTGCGTGATTTCAAGGCCATTGCTAACTTTCAGGATTATCATGGTCTACCGGAGTTCAGAAATGTGAGTGACATGCAATGAGAAATTGAAAACCTTAAATATTCAAATCAAACATTCATGCTATATAATATAGTATAATATAATTTAACTTTGGCCAATTAATGGTGAATTAAGATATATAATTGGATTGAACTTAATTCCACAGGCAGTGGCTAAGTTCATGGGAAGAACGAGAGGAAATAGAGTGAAGTTCGACCCTGAACGTATTGTTATGAGCGGTGGAGCAACCGGAGCACACGAGGTCACTGCCTTTTGTTTGGCAGATCCCGGAGATGCATTTTTAGTCCCCACACCTTATTACGCAGGGTAATACTACACATTCATATCATCTTTTGTTACAACTTCAAACTATTCTTTAACTTCTCAACAACCTTTTTTGTTTTCTTTCAATTTCATGCATAACTTTTTTCTTGTAATTTTTTATATAAAATCGTTTTTCATCATACTTATTTAGACAAAAACTATTTCTAATTATTGAAATAATTTAATTTTTCGGGGTCTCAAACAAACTCTCATATCAATTTCCACGTATACTTTTAATACTTGGTAGCCAATTTCAATATAAAACTTTCTTACAATTTATGATTTTTTAATAATTATGATTATGTTTTAAATTTTGGAGTGGGAAAATTAATTTAAGAGAAACTCAGGCTTACAAATTGAAAAGACCATTAAAGCAAAGTTGAAATTTGTAAAAAAAGAAATTGACCTCTACTCTATTGACTTTCTTTGTGTAAGGTTCCATAATAGGAGGAACAAGTAAATGTTTCGAGATTGGATGCTAAGTTAAATGGGATTTAATTAAGTGATGACCGAAGACCCGGTCAAAAGCTCAACTAAATCATAATTAATAGAGTAGCAAGAGGTTGCGCTCCATCAATCAACCCTCGTAGGTCAATAATAATGCACTGTGATTTAATTATGCACTGTCCTTTTCTGATGTTTGTCACGACTCACGGCCAAAAACTAAACATGAGTCCAAAATGATAAACAAATTCAAGATTTTTCACAGAATATGACGTGTTATTAAGATTCTGTCAGAATTCAACTTCTATTCTAAACCATATCTTCATGCATAACTTGGATAAATATCCAATTAATTTGTCACTTTTCATTCAAATTCCTTCGTACCATTTAAGAATTAGTTCTATGGTATGATATTTCACGCCATGAGAATTGACAAACGCCACATGGTTGTATAATTTTTTTCTGTACTATTCATCTCTCATACACGACATGATTTAATGGACCCAAAATTCTTAATAAGCTGTAATAATTGAATTGGTTTTCCTATTGCAGTTTCGACAGGGATTTAAGGTGGAGAACGGGGGTGCAACTTGTTCCAGTTATCTGCGAAAGCTCTAACGATTTCAAGTTGACAAGGAAAGCTTTGGAAGAGGCTTACGAGAAAGCCAAAGAGGACAACATCAGAATAAAGGGGTTGCTAATTACCACTCCATCAAACCCATTGGGAACCATCATGGACCGACAAACTCTAAGAACAGTTCTGGGTTTTATCAACGAAAAACGCATCCACCTAGTAAGCGACGAAATATACGCGGGTACAGTTTTTTGCCACCCTGGTTTCACAAGCATCGCGGAGGTAATAGAGGAAGACAAAGACATGGAATGTGACCGTGACCTTATCCACATTGTTTATAGTCTTTCCAAGGACATGGGGTTCCCTGGGTTCAGAGTTGGCATCATATACTCTTACAACGACGCAGTGGTCAATTGCGCTCGCAAAATGTCTAGCTTTGGGTTAGTGTCCACGCAGACACAATATCTCATGGCCTCAATGCTTTCAGATGATGAATTTGTGAAAGGGTTTCTTGAAGAGAGTGCAAAAAGGCTTGGGAAAAGATACGGGGTTTTTTGTAGGGGTCTTGAGCAAGTTGGCATAAAGTGCTTGGCGAGCAATGGTGGACTCTTTCTGTGGATGGATTTGCGTGGTCTTTTGAAGAAGGCAACGTTTGAGGCGGAAATGGAACTCTGGAGAGTGATCATTCACCAAGTTAAGATCAATATTTCCCCTGGTTCTTCCTTTCACTGCTCTGAGCCAGGATGGTTCAGGGTGTGCTATGCCAACATGGATGATAGAGCCGTGGAGGTTTCTCTAGCAAGAATGCGCACCTTCGTGCATCAGAACACCGAAGCCAAGAAGAAACCTTGCAGCCATAGAAAGTTGAGGCTAAGCTTCTCATCCAGAAGGTTGGATGAGTTCTTGGTTTCACCTCACTCCCCTTTTCCTCAATCACCTCTAGTTAAAGCCTCCACTTGAAGATCCTCAGGTTCTTGGTGTAACCAACGACATTACTATATTATAACTCCATGGTCCATGTTCTTGTTCTTTTTTCTTTTTTTTTTCCACTTCCAAGAAATTGAATTGGTGGAGAAAGAAGTTTTATATAGGGTTTGTATGGTTTTTACTTTTACTTTAATTTGGTTTGGAAGATTTATCTATTCTGTTATGCAGATTCTATTGTCAAGATTAATATAAATAAATTTCTTTAATTCTTTACTCCCTGGTTTTTCTTTTCTGTGTTTAATTGATTGGAAATTAATAACAGTATCATTGTTATTAAATTGATGTAATTACGTATTTTTAAAAAAGTATAAATAGTGAAAGAGGTGTTTTTATTGTTAACAATGAATATATTAATTTATTATACAAAATGATATCAAAGAGATAAAGTTTTAAAATTAAAGAAAATTAATGAAAATAAATTATTTGAATCAAACATATTATTTATCTAGCTATAAACGATCATAAAAAAAAATTAAACTTAAAAGCATAAATTAAATTAAATTAATTAATATATTTTTATTTAAGAAAAAAAATCTTCAATTTGATGTGATATATGTATTTATATTTAAATTTCAAAATTCAAGTTTAAATATAAATTAGTTAGATTAATTAATAGTGTTTAAGATATATTATAAAATATATAAAAAAAGAAATATTTAACGTAGAAAAAAAATAGGAAACTTAATAGAAAGAAAACTCATAAAAATTCTCTTCTATAAAAGTGGATATTACATTTTAAAAATAAAGATGAATTGCTTTAAAGAAAGTTATAATTAGATTGAAGGCATTTTTGTACTACATTCAAATACCGCCGCCATAAGTGGACCTCCAACATAATTATTATATCAAACAATAAATTAAAGGCATACCCAACTTGTGGTGTATAGAAAAAGATAAGGACATCAAAATTTCCCAATACAAAATATATTAATATAAGAATATAAAAAACAAAATATCAAATATTAATCTATATATGTTGAAATTTATATGATATAGTAAATAAATGATTTTATGAATGATTTTTTTTTTAATCAGAAAGGATAAGTTAATGGGCTAACCCACCCGTTCTGCTTACAACCTGCAATTGATCTAGCCCAATTTAATAGGATCTCTATTACTTGTTTATTAGAAAGATAATTTTTAATAGGATCTCTATTAAGAATTTTTTTATTTTTCTAAAAAATAACTTAATTGTTTTGAAAAATAACTGATCTGACATGAGATTGAAAGAAATGCATAGTTCAAATAATTTAGATAACTCAAGCAAAATAAATTAAGATAATTTAGTATTAATTATTCAAACATTTATCAAAGATTTTATATCGTTTAAAAATATAACTAAATGAATATATATAAAATAATATAAATTTTATTTTATCGAATAATTTTATAAAAATAAATTAGATTTAAATTTTTTTAATAATTAAACTAAATAAACGTATATAAAATAAGTGAAAATATAATTCAATTCATTTAAATTTGAGATTTATAAAATAAATATAAATCTAATTCAATTCATCTAAATTTAAGATTCATTTATATTTATTTATGATAATATCAGAGTTTAGAATTTAATTTTATCAAATTAGATCAAATTAAAATTAATATATATAAAATAGATATAAATATAATTCATCTCATCTAAACATTTACACAATTTAGTTTATCTATCAAATTGTAGCACTTCTAAAATTTGTTCAGTTTTATCATTGCTGAGTTCAGTTCATGAATTTTGTCCACTTTACCGACAACCTTATTTAAAGAGATTGAGTCTAGTAACACTGGAACCAACATGTTTGCATCCACGAGCAACTTTAATTGATTTTGATTAATTAAAATTTAATATCTCTCCCATTTTATCACAGACTCTTATATTTTCAAACACTGATCGGTACTGAGGCATTTTTTTTTTTGTTTGTGATGGGGGGAGGGTGGATATGTTGTATTATTGTTATTGGAAAAGTCATTGAAAGTATGATACTTGCTTGTTCATTTTTCCTGATACTCGACCCCGCTACCCTTTTGTGTTGATCCTGCGTTTGATTTAATATGATATGCCAGCCCATTTTTCATGCATAATTATGATTGTTTTTTAGCTTTTGTGTGACTTTTGAAGGTTCCATTAGCAACAGGGGATAGAGGTTTTCCATTGAAGGAAAAGATGGGTCCATAAGAATTCCTCCACCACCCTCACTGTAGTAGTATCAGTAGTAGTACAGAACTCGTATTGATTGAGGTTGAAATGTATGGATAACGTAGTTTGATTAATGAAGAGATATAAAGAAAGAATTGGGAGAGGAACATGCGGAACACATCTGTATTAAAAGAGGGAATGGTGGAGACATTTCATCCATGACTTAATAACTTAACCAACCATGCTTATAAAGGCAATGTCCTTAATAGTCTTCTTTTTTTTCCCTCACTAATCACTGGTTAAAAATCCAACTGGCAGGCCCACATACCTCTCTCCCTTGCTCCTCCTTAAAGCTAAGTACAATCATTTTCCTTTTCATTTCCTCCTAAAGGTCTATTTTAAAAATCATTTGTATATTACTTTCAAAGCTTTAGCTTGCGATTCATACAAGCAAATATCACTTTCCTCCCTTCCACATCAATTAACTTGGTGGTTCATTCGCATCAATCACCACTTCCCTCACATCCCTTTCCCTAGCCCCCTAGCTAACAATATATATATCTTCCATATACGTATTCATACAAACCTTTTAAATGCCATATTAAACAAAATCCCTTGCTACTTTTGTGCTCTAACTAATCAACACCAAAACAAAGCCATGTTTCTTCAACTGAACATTTCACCCTTCCATTCTACACATAATAGAATTACCATACTAGTGTTTGTTTTTTTAAATAGTAAGTCATGGATTTATATATTACATACTGTCTTCATTTTGATTAAATCTAAAATAATCCTCAAGTTCTCCTAAACCTATACACATATATATTTAATAATGCAAAAGGGACAAATTATGCAGATAATTGGACTGTTTGTTTACTGTTGCAAAGGTGGCGGGGGGACAGGTTTTGCAAATGATTTGCTGTAAGAGGGTTAACTGTAGAAAGATATAGCTAAATAAGTTAAAGGGTGTGGTACTAACATATTAAATTATTGAAATGTTTGGATCTGTATTAGAAAATATATTTGTAGCAATTTGTTTAAAAAAAAATGGAAGTGATTGGCTATGCAACTTGCGACATGGCGTCTTTATCCAATGATTATGCAGACAGAGAAATGATAATCGAATTCAGT
Organism: Macrotyloma uniflorum; assembly: GCA_016859785.1. Taxonomy (NCBI): domain Eukaryota; kingdom Viridiplantae; phylum Streptophyta; class Magnoliopsida; order Fabales; family Fabaceae; genus Macrotyloma; species Macrotyloma uniflorum. The sequence continues at coordinate 1,573,701 of BDMB01000002.1, forward strand.
AATGTGTGTTGCAAAATCTTGATGACGATATGAAGATTGAGGAGATTACTGAAGTTCAGTGCATGGTTACTTTAAGAGGCAATGTCATTGTGTAATAGCAACATGATCTCACCTCCATAACTAATGGGGCTTTTCGATGGAGGTATCATTGAAACACGATAATAGGCCACTTTAGGCTAAGCCGACAATCTATCTTTCCTGAATCTACTGCTGTGGGTCACCTCTTCCCACTTCCCATATCAGTTTCTATTAATCTTACTGTTATTAAGTATTCTAAAGTTTCATATATCAAATTAAAAGGATTGTTTTCATGTGTTTTTCAGATATTTTAATGAACATTTAATCATTTTTAGCTATGTATACATCACAAATTTAATTTATATTACAACTAATGAGTCGAAGTTGGTAATCCAATCATAACAATCTTTTAGCACTTTTCTCCCCTTTACACATAACTCGAATCTACTATCTCTTACTTAAAGAGAATTAGGTTCTTTATCACTTCGGGAAAGAAATAAGATAAGTGAAAGCGAGATATATTTTGTTTCATTCAAAACGATAGAGAGGAAAAATCTCACTTATTTTATGTGCACGTACCAATACAATAAAATAACAATTATTATAATCTAAATTAGAGAGAAGAAAGTAAAACCACACTTCACCTGAGACAATCTGATTGTAGTGCAGTGATATATATGAAAATAAATTGATCTAAATCTGAATCTAGTTGATGATTCCAGTTTGTGGCAGTGGTCCACAGAGGTTCCTGAAAAATGAGTTTAAGTCGAATAAGAGTGATGAAATTGTTGAGAAATGTTTAGATGATGAGCAATGATTATAGCTTTTGTATTGTATATAATAATTGTAACTCCAAGCCTGTGAAATCTAAAACCTGAGATTTACAAGTCCCATTTAGGCTATTAACTTTAATTGATGTCAATCATGTCACATATACACGTTTTTCCAACACCATTGATGAATTTATTATTCCTTCTTGATTAAATGAAAAGACAATCAAGTCAAAATAATTAGTAGTTTGGGCTTGCTTAAATCATAAAACAACAACTCATTTTTCAGTCTTTCTCACACTTGTTCTATACATTATATTGCTTTTGAAGATTCTGTTGGAAGAAATAAAGATTTTAAATGTCTATTTCCTTCTCAATATATGAAATTTACGCTATCCCACCTGCCTATCACCAATATATTTACTAAATGCTATTAATTAATGCTGTTCGATAATAATAAAGAAATCAAGGGAGCACTCTACACTGCAATATTAAAGATTCCACGTTAGTTACTTAGTGATATAATTAATATATATAAGTTGAGGCAAATCTCATCTCATAAACTGGTTTTATAAGCCGATTCCACGTTACTTAGTGATATAATTAATATATATAAGTTGAGGCAAATCTCACCTCATAAACTGATTTTATAAACTAATTTTATAAAGTTGAGTTAGGCTAAAACCCACTTCTGTTATATATTCTACGTGTTAATCATATATTATAAATAACCATAAAAAAACGAATATGTTTATATTCACACTACTTTTTATCAAACAACTGATTCACAACTATTCCAAATAACATAATAATAATTTTATAGTTTTGTTGTTTAGGATATTAATATTATTATTATATTATTAAGAAGAGTTACTAACTGAATGTTACTAAAAAAAAAGAAAATCTTCTGGAGGACTTAGCATTTCATTTTAATAGCGTGTAAGTTATCCTGTTATTAAAAATATATATGATCTTAATCAAGAAAATCATATTGCCGTACAAATGTTTAAATGTTGGTTTATTACCTTTTACTTTTTTCTTTTTCCTTTAAATCCTTCGGTATTACAGTGAAAAATTAACTTGTTGATGTTGGGAAGGACTAAAAATATTTATAAATGTTAAGGAAAAATATTTATTAAAATAAAATCGTCTTATAGATAATTTTTTTTATTTTAATTTAAGTTAGATAATTTTATTTAATATCAAGTAAAATAAAATTTGATATGATATTTATAATAATATTTTTATATTTTAATATTTTAATTTAAGAGTTACAAAAGCTATTTATTTATTCATCACCCATAAAATATATTCTATTAATAAATTTATCCAATCTATTTATTAAAAATAAATAAAATCAAATTTATTTATATAATTTTATAGATGATTAATGATTCATCTATTATTTTTAAAATTCAATAGAACATCTCATCAATATTTAATGAATAAAAATCAATCCAACCATTTTTTTTCTTATTAACTTTTTTAAAATTTAACTTCTTAAAAAAAATTTAAAAATATTTTTTTGACAAAATTTATTTTTGATTTAAAAAAAAAGTTATTTTTTTAATGCATTATTTTTATGGATTTCAAACTGAAAAAATTGTTAATGAATAGATTGAATTAAATTTTTATCTGATAGATAAAGAAGAATAAAATTTTTTCATTAAACTTGTTTAATGAATAAAAAAATATTAATAATTTTTTTTTATCTAATCCATTATTCTCCAAAATAAAATTTATCCGAAATTCATTCAATTCCTAGTCCGAATATATAAAATTGATGAAAGTAAACCTTAACCTATCACATTAAGGTTGGGTGAAATTAAGGATAAGGAACGGGTCTATTTATAAAAAATATCCTAAATTTAGACATTTCAAGATATGTGTTTACACTAGCTTTAACTTTAGAACTCCTGTTACATAAAAAAAAATGAACTTTGATTCATATAAATTTTTGAGCGCCGAAACCACCAATGACAATTTTTACTACACACCAGAAAGTTAGCATGCTCTTTATTACTCTCTCTAGACAGACATGAAATTCTTATCACATATTTAAAAGACAAAATTATTTGTTTCTCATGTCACACCATATTAATGTTGATATGTTTATGAACCAGTTACGCCCCTCAATGCCACTCCTCCATGAGGTTGGGAGGTATCTGATACATGGTTACTTTTTCTTCGACTTCTGCATCACACTAAGAAATAACAACGTTTGAGTTGAGTGTATCAGAGAATATGATATCTAGTTTTTTTTTTTAAGAGAGAGCGAGAGATTATGATATCTATAGATACATGAGAATCTAATGATAAGGCATTGTTCAAAACTAAATCAATAATGCATGCCTATGTCTGTAGAATAAACGTTGCTTAAAAACTAAAGCAAGTTTCTTCAAATTGTAAGGTAGTTAATTAACTATATGTATTTTGAAATTGTGGCCTGTGAAAGAATAATATTATTCCATTAATAATGTAAATCATTATTTTCGTTGAATAAACACAATCTGTATATAATAAACTATTTTTCTTAGTCTAAACAATCATAAAATGATCAACAGTTTTTAGCCGACCATACATAGTCATAGTTTCTTTAGGACTTTCTGAACGAAGAAAAAAAAAAGCGGCAGAAGTAAATTGTGATAGATTCCACTTGATATCAGATACAAGTTGAAATTTGTAGTAAGTGTTTGATATGATATGATTTATTTTATATAAATAATTTCCTTGAATACAGTAGAGGAGTAAGATTAGAATTGTACGTCTCTGCAGTTTTTTTTTTTTTTCCTGATTGCAGATGTTTGTGTTCCATTCCACTTCTGTATATATCTGCGCGTACAATTGATATACAGAAATAGTATAAAGTTGTAATGGGGAAAGAAAACGTGCGTGGAAAAGGAACTAAGCGTAAAGCAGTGGACTCGTTGAGTTATTATTTTTATAAGAGAATGAAATGAATATATATAGATGAAGCTAATTTAAATAATTTGTGAATGAATGTTTACCACCGATCACTCTCAGTTACGTAGTAAATGTAGCTGCTGTTGATGTAATGACGTTGCTGAATAGTTTGAGACAGGGAAGCGCATGAAACAACCGGCAATGTTCTTTCTCTCGTTTTCATCTTCTGCTAGCTTCTCCTTGGGTTGTTGTTTATTTTTGGGAGTTTTGTGGAAGTGGAAAAGAGTAGTGAAGTGTGTGAAGAAAGTTTGGGTACGTAATACTACACATGTACGTAGAAATGGAAACACTATTGCTAGCAGCACAAGGTTGATGAAACGTCATTTTAGGGTTAGATGGAGATGTGGGTCCTATTGCAGAGGCCCCATCAGGTTGTAAATGTCGGCTCTGGCCTTGTGTGCTTCCCTCTCACTTTTAAAGGAGGGGAGAGAGAGAGAGTGTGTGAGAGAAAGAGAGAGAGAGAGAGAGAACTATTACATACAAATTAATCCCCGCATTTGATCCAGGCAATAAAAGGCCACTGAGGGAACAAGACTAAAAGACACGAATAGAAGAAGACTACGAAGAAATTAAGATGGGTCACCACTCTTGCTGCAACCAACAGAAGGTTAAGAGAGGCCTTTGGTCTCCCGAGGAAGATGAGAAGCTCATCAGATACATTACCACTCACGGCTATGGTTGCTGGAGTGAAGTTCCAGAGAAAGCTGGTCTCTCTTTTTGTTTATTTATTTACAGAATACAATTCTTCATCATCTCTTCTTTCCTTTATGATATATAGAATTGCCCTAGACTTTTATTTCTGATGAAATCAACCTTTTATTTATTTATGATTGATGTTCAAATCTTCGGGTTGGGTTTCAGGGCTTCAAAGGTGTGGCAAGAGTTGTCGCCTGAGATGGATTAATTATTTAAGACCTGATATTAGAAGAGGAAGGTTTACACCTGAAGAGGAGAAGTTAATTATAAGTCTTCACGGGGTTGTTGGCAACAGGTTTGAATCACACTTCATTGCAGACACTGGCTAAAACTCTATCAACCATTTTGAATTATGATTACTCCATTTTTCCATATATATATATATATATGTATGTATTTATTCTTTTTATGTTAAACAGCCAACATATATGCTTGAGTCGTCTTCTATAGCTACCAACCCTATAAATTTTCCAAATTGGTTAGTATGAGGATATTTGAAAAAACTATGGTTCAAATTAACTGGAACATGATTGAAGTAATTAATCATACAAAGAACTATGTGGTTAATTTTCTATAGAACGAGGAAAGCAAGCAATTAGAAATAGATTTAAGAACAGCATAGGAATAAGTCCTAATTAAATCAGCTATAGCTACTAATGAATCACTCTGAAGGAAGCATCAGCGTCGGAGCTACAGTTTTGGAGAAGTTAAGCAGGCAATTTCGTCAGTTGAAATTTACTTGTCTGTTTTCAGTGTGTGTGCACTCCCAGCCTCTCATGTCGACATTCATCATTATAATAATATATTTCTTGAAACCCTTTACAAAAGCAACTAAATTGTTATCTTATTATCCATTTCTTGCCACGTTTTTCTCGATACATTTGCTTCCAATTTACGATTTTACGCCAGACATCTTAACTAAGAAGATACTGGTTTTCATAGTTTGAACATTAATAGGATATACATGTACTCAATTGATTAATTATACATGTTCTTTGTTTTGTTTGGGAAATGCAGATGGGCACACATTGCAAGCCACTTACCAGGTAGAACTGACAATGAAATAAAGAACTATTGGAATTCTTGGATCAAAAAGAAAATTAGAAAGCCTTCGGTGACTTCATCAATCACCACTACACAAAGCGTTGATCACCACCCCCAGTTCAATTATAATTCCAATCAACTAGATCACTTTGGGAACCAAGACAGTGTAACTACAAAACCACCGGTGCAAGAAACCATATTTTCATCGACGTGCCCCCTATTTATGTTTGACACTAGTTCATTAGACCAAGGGACAACAACAGTAGACACCACCAATGTTCGACCAGAACTGTTCCAAGATTCATTGGGTTTGAGCAGTGAAACGTGGAACTTGAGCCATCACCAAGTCCATGCTCTTCCTCCTCAACCAGCAGCAGCAACTTTTACAGCAGCTACAGTAATTGATACTACAAATTATCTGCCACCATTGATAGAGAACGTGGAAAACATGGTGCCAAGCATGGAAGTACAGTCTTGTAGTATAGACGAGGAAGGAGAAATGGCACTGGAGTGTTTGCGGAGACAAGAGTTGAATGAGTGGGTGGAGAATCAACAACATTGTCCCAGCTTTCTTTTCTGGGACAACGTTGAAGGACAACTTGGGGGGGAAGAACTAGCACCAAACACGTCAAATATTGGAAGCAATACACTTTCACCTTTTCCTTCCTCTTTATGACTGCGATCGAGGACTGTCCCCACTACTCTTTTTCTCATGCCCCTTCTAACCAGGAAGAGTTTTCAGGAATGGTCCAGGCCAGGCTGAAACTTATTCAGAGATTGCTTTTTCTTCTTTTGATTTTTTTTTCCAACCTCGCTTTCGATTGCTGATTGGAAAGATTGCTAAAAAAATGAGTGAAGATAATATTATCTTATATATATAACCAAGAGTGAAGTGTTTATTGAGTGTTTTGACATGGAAGAGGAAAAAAAAAAAGAGAATAATAATAAAGGCGATTGGAACCAGTAGGAAAGTTTGATTTTGAAGACATGAATTTGTTATTAATTTGACTGTACATTTGGTGGTTTTTGAATGAGAATATATATAATAATGGATTTGCCTTTTACATTTCAGCGTCTTCTTTATTAATATAACAACCAACCTTCTGTCCTGTCAGAAAAACTTACCTTAACTTACCACACATGCACGTCCCAAAGGAGTGCTGCACTTTGCATTGCACCTCTTCCTTTTGGAGATTAAATCTTATGCAAATTTAGTCCCTGTAACCTTATTCAAAGAGTATGAACTTTCTATATGTTTTCCTCATCTCTACTTTAATATCATACATTTACTTTACTTTTCTTTTCCAAACTTCATTTTTCTTTCTCGTGAATGATTCTGTATTTAAACTTTATGGTATGAACTGGTAGTTAAAATATCTGAAATATATGGACTACTACTTAGTTTTCAATTTAGTCTTCCAAAACAGTGGCTGTATTATTAAGTATTTGACAAATAATTGGTAACAGTGTCAAATTAAATCTTAATTTTCAATATATTACTTGAGACTATATATTTATTTTAGCTATAGTATATTAAATACAATTATTTAATGTGTTTCATCATTTACATCTATTTAAAAATATTAATTTATTAGAAGGCACTATTAAAAAAAATTATGAATTTTTATTATGTATCTTTATTTGTTTCATAACTAATTGAAATTTATTTTCTCTTGAAACAGTAAATATATTGAAATGTCAATGGAATATGATATGAATAATGAAAGATTGTGGGAATAATAATTATAACATGTTTTTTTGTATTACTCAAGTTCAAATTCTTTATGTTTAATTTTCTTTAAAAAACAATATAAAATAAGAGATAAAAAAGAAAAAGAAAAACGTTGACTATTTCAAGAAACTTAAAGAATAATAGTAATAATAACATCAATATATGTTAAACTAATGGAAATATTTTCTTATATATATATATATTAAATAATAAGATATAGAACTAGCATACATTTTGGTTTTATTTTTTTTCGTTTTGACGTGTCAAAATTTTGGGCCAGTTGATGGGCTTATTCAATCATGAGTAGGACTCATTTTGATACATCTATTTGTTATAGTTATTTTAAAACGATTTTATTTTTAATTAGAATATAAATGTTGAAAACATTAAATTACTAGAACTGTTTGTTAATTAACAATTAAAGATAATGGGCCAATTAAAAAGCAAAGAAACAAACGGGCTCTCAAACGAGTCCATGTGCTGGATTAAATTAGGGAAGTTTGAAACTCGGGCCATCTATAGGCCCAAAAAGAAAGCCCTAAGACATGGAGAGAAGTCCATTATAAACCAGAAGAAAGCGTGATTAGGGTTTATATCGTAGCAAGCGGCAAAGGCATAGTGTGGTAGCAGAGTTTCTTTCCGTCGCCGCTGCACCGTAGTAAACATGGTATCTGAACTTCATCTTCTTTGCCGTTTCTTTTATGGATAAAGATTGGAAATTGTTTGCATTGTTGGAATCGGTTTATGCAAATCCTTATTTAATTTGTTTTCCGTTAAATTGTGAAGATCATTCCCGAGAAGAACCGTCGAGAGATCTGCAAATACCTCTTCCAAGGTCCGTTAACGTTCTCTAGTGTAGTGTTCTTAGGGTTCTTTTGTGTTAAAATTGTGACGTGGTTGGTTTTGATTCAGAGGGAGTTTGCTTTGCGAAGAAGGACTTCAATCTGGCGAAGCACCCGGAGATTGATGTTCCAAATCTGCAGGTGATAAAGCTGATGCAGAGCTTCAAGTCTAGGGAGTACGTGCGCGAGACATTCGCTTGGATGCATTATTACTGGTTCCTCACCAACGATGGAATTGAGTTCCTCAGGACATACCTCAACCTTCCCTCAGAAATCGTGCCGGCCACTCTCAAGAAACAGGCCAAGCCCGCCGGAAGACCATTCGGTGGTCCACCCGGTGATCGCCCCAGGTAATATAACATGGTAGTTGTCACTATTACTTTAAATTGTGTTCTTGTTGTGTTTGATTAAATCTGTGTGATTGGTTGTTTTTTTAACAGAGGTCCACCTCGTTTTGATGGAGAGAGGAGATTTGGTGGTGATAGAGATGGATACCGTGGGGGTCCCCGGGGACCTGGCGGTGACTTTGGAGACAAGGGTGGAGCTCCTGCTGACTACAGACCTTCATTTGGGGTAACATATTGCAACATATCTATCATCATTGTGTTTCTATTTTTATATTTATTTACTATTTCCATGAATCTATATTGGATTTCTTTTAGTTTATTTTTACGGGTGTCAATGTGTCAGTCTTTCGGTTTAGTTTTTTCTTTTACGAGTGTCAATTTGTCATTATTTCACTTTAGTTTATTTTTACGGGTGTCCGTGATTCTATTTTGAATTTCCATATTAGACATATCAACATCATCACGGCTCACCAAAATTATGGGGAAATTTCGTTTGTGATACTTGTAGAGATTCTACTACGGTGTCCTTGGTATTAGAAAAAATGAAATACTTTCATTCTTCTACTATGGCATCACCAAAGTTGATTCACTTCCTTTGATTCCAAAAGGAGAAACTGAGGCTTCTTTTTTTTAACCCTAGTTGATGTCGGAGACTTACACACTAACTATTTGACGAAGAGTTGATTTGGTAGCATATCATTATCTAAGTAAATTGATAACTTAATAGATAAGTATGCTAGGAGAAACATATTCAGTTTAAGAATATGTTAAGTGTCGCCCACTTTAATTTTTGGTATGAATTCAATAATTCTATAAAATTGAAGTGAATTTTCTTTTGTAATGCTTAAGGAGTGTCGCCCATTTTATGGTATAGTTTTGTTTAGAAACCTGATTTTTTTGTTTCATGAAGTTGATTTAATTTGTATATATTAATATCTTTATAAGAATTAATTGATAACAACTTTATAGTAGCTGTTTCTTGTGTGGATGTCTCCTAGTTTTTATTCTATAAGTCTGAAATGTATGTATGACTCTATTTTCAGGGTCCTGGTGGAAGGCCTGGTTTTGGTCGTGGTGCTGGTGGTTTTGGAGCACCAACTAGTTCCAACATTCCTTAAATATAATGATTTGTGCTTTAGTTATTTTTTGCAGTTTTGGCTGTCATTGAAGTTAATAGTAGCTCCCCCCGCCCCAAAGATGTTTGATCTGTCTGACATTTCACTTAAGTTAATTATGCAATTAAAATTTTGATTTGAATTTTTTTGCCATTAATTCATGTGTTGACGAGTGATGATTTAGAAAGTGATCTGAAAGATTTTAGAAGTGGGCGTTTATCAATAACTTTATGATGGGAGCTATCCAATTTTAAAAAATATTTAATTATATGATTAACATGTGCAAATATAGCATTATGTTAGGTATTCCACCATAGTTATATCCTTTAGAAACAAATTTGTTGTATAAAATTGTTATATAATTATTTTATATTTATGTATAATATTTAATCATAACAATTCTTTTTTTTTTTCAAACGCTTTTCGAATCATATCACTCTTATCTTAATCTTTTAGTTTTCTTTTTTTTTTTTCCCTATTTCTTTGCTGTTAAACTATATATACACATGTATTATATAAATACAATAATATCTAAAATATTTGCGCGCATTAACTGTATAAACATAACTTGTCTAAAAAAGAAGTACTCCTTTTATGTGAAGCATTTGACTTTCCAAAGAAGTCACAAATTCTGCTTAAACGTTGAGTTTGTTTCATAGACTCGGAGTTGGCCATGTTTAAAGAGTTAATATGGCATGGCTTAGACTTTTTTTATTTGCTTTTAAAAATAAAATCATTAATAAAATGTGACTTGGTCGTCTCCCTTGGAAAACAAGGCAAAGCTCCATGACTACTTATAGCTTTTCGCCGTCAAAATTAGATTCCTTCAATTGCTTTGTTTTATCAGTAAGCACTTCATATTTAATACTGATTTGGAGAGTTTCAACGTAGTTGAAAAGTTAGATCCCACTTACCAAGTAATTAATCCTCACCAAACCCTTAGACTTAATCAGATTATAGCTTTTGAGATTTAGTCAATTTAAAATTAAATTACAAGTCCTTACGAGGACCTTGTCAGTTTCATCAAGTTAGTTATTAGCGTGAGAAGAAACCGAAATGCTAATCAGCTATTGGCTGTTAACTCAATTAGACCAAAAGGATAAGAATTAGGAAAAGGCTGAAGTAAACTATGATATGAATGATAGTGAAGGCTTTCTTATTATAATTTGGTTTCCTTACAAATTAACACGAATTAAACCCGGAAATTCAACTAAATTAAATTTTTCCTTTCAATTATAGTTTGGTGAAGAGCAACAGGGATTCAAAAATTTTGTTTGTGCACTTCATCCTTTGACATTAATATTTAATAGTATACATGAGTTTGAGAATTTGAATTGGACAAAGAGCAAGGAGTAATTAATGTGAAATGGACTAGTGGTTTTTGAATTGCAAAATAAATGAGTGACTTCGCGTGAGGGATTTTCACAAGCAATAGGCATAGAGAGAGAGAGAGAGAAGAGGTTGAAATTTGACATTTGCAGAGCGTGGTAGAATCGATCGTTCTGGTTTGATTGTTGTTAAATTAAAGATGAGTAGCAAAGGGAAAGAGGAAGAGGGGATTAAGAGGGTTATGATCCACGGAGGTCGATACGTGCAATACAACGTGTATGGAAACTTGTTCGAGGTCTCCTCCAAGTATGTCCCTCCGATTCGCCCTATCGGAAGAGGCGCATACGGCATCGTTTGGTATCTATTCCCACAAACCTTTTCCCTATTTCTTCTTTCTTACTTCAATTAATACTTCTGCTTAATACCCTCACCTCATTCTGCTATTCTTCTTTTCTTTGTTTTCAGTGCTGCTGTTAATTGCGATACCCACGAGGAAGTTGCCATAAAAAAGATTGGTAACGCCTTTGACAACGTCATTGACGCCAAACGAACTTTAAGGGAGATTAAGCTCCTTCGCCACATGGACCATGAAAATGTAACTTCACTTCTCTATTTTCAGATTAATCTCTTCTTCTTTCTATTTCTATTTCTATTTCTATTTCTATTTCTGTTTCTCTGTTTGATAATCAGTCTTCTTTCGCAGATAATTGCTATTAGGGATATCATACGACCTCCCAGAAAGGATGCCTTCAATGATGTTTACATCGTTTATGAATTGATGGACACTGACCTTCACCAGATTATTCGTTCTGACCAACCTCTTAACGATGACCACTGTCAGGTTTCCCTCTATTCGTGTCATTTCCTTTTCACTTTTGCATTCATATTTTCTATAGAAAAAAAAAAAAAAAAACATAAAAATCCATATTCATTGTATTGCTAAGATATTTTGAAGTGATTAAGTCCACCCAAGTAGGTTAAATAAATGAAATAGACACATTCTTATTACATGATGGGGTTTATTGTGTTAAGTTTGTTTCGAACTTAAGCATTGTATTGATGTTTCGTGAAACTTGTGCAGTACTTTTTATATCAGCTGTTACGGGGGCTGAAATATGTACATTCTGCTAATGTCTTGCACCGCGATCTTAAGCCCAGTAATTTGCTTCTGAATGCCAACTGTGATCTTAAAATTGCGGACTTTGGTTTGGCAAGAACAACATCTGAAACGGATTTCATGACGGAGTATGTGGTCACCCGGTGGTACCGTGCCCCGGAATTGCTCCTCAATTGTTCGGAGTACACTTCTGCTATTGACGTTTGGTCTGTTGGCTGCATATTTGGCGAAATTATGACCAGAGAACCCTTGTTTCCTGGGAAAGATTATGTTCATCAACTCAGGCTTATTACGGAGGTATGGGTTTTGGTGCTTCCGTTTCAAATTACTGTTGCTGAAGCTCTCTAAATAATGTATTACATTACCTCTCTCTCGCATTAGTTTCTTGGTTGTTCTGTAAATTTGACCTTTCTTAAGAATGATATTTTTACACTTATGAACCCTGTTTCCTTCGACCTCCCAGACATTCTTAATACTCCCAAATGTAGCTGCTGGAAACAAAAAGCCATTGGTTTTCATTTTGTACTTCTTGTTTTCTAATCCTTACCATCAGCACTTATTATTAGCTAGATCAATCGACTTTGAGAATTGGATTCTGGGAGGTTTTCAGGCTCTGATTGCCTATAAACAGAAAGACATATATTTGCCCAGAAATGGCTCCCTCCACCATAATGAAGTGCAAAACCAGGCAGTTCAAATTTCCTCCCGTTTTCATTGTTTACTTTTCTATTCTAGATATTACTAATTGAATAATGCTATTCCTACATTTTCTTACAACATTTTTTTTCTTCTTTTTTCTCTATTGCAATTGCCCATCTTATGCCACACTTTTCTCTCTTCTCTTCCTGTCTCTCTTCTTGCTGTGGAAATTAAAAATGATCGGAAATAACAGTACTCTTGTTAATTTACTATTGTTGATAACTGGAAGGTAAGCACTGTTAAGGATATGATAAGCCAATCAATACCTTCAGCATTGTCGTGGTTTCATTTATAAACCAACATATTTTGTTGCGTGAGCCCTGTTCCTGTAATCTCTATCCAACCCTTCTTCCCTTTCTACACTAGGGAATAACGAAAGGTTTTATACTTCCATCTTGAATGTTGCTATTGTTAAAAAATGAAAGGATTGCATATGATTTTATAGTTGTGTAAATTAGTTGTAACATGACACTTGTTCTGTTTTCCTTTTTCTTAAAAAGTTATTAGGTTCACCTGATGATGCCAGTCTTGAATTTCTCCGAAGTGAAAATGCCAAAAGATATGTTCGACAGCTTCCACCATATAGGAAGCAAAGTTTCTCGGCTAGATTCCCAAATATGTCTCCTGAGGCATTGGATTTACTAGAGAAGATGCTTATCTTTGATCCCAACAAACGCATTACAGGTATGCCCCACATGAAATGTTTCAAGGATGGATTTTAACTTGCTTATTATTGAATGTAAGTTCTCATTTTTAAAAAAATATTTATGTATTATTTTCATGTATTTCCACCAGTTGATGAAGCACTATGTCACCCATATCTTTCATCACTTCATGACATCAATGATGAACCAGTTGGTCCTGGGCAATTCAATTTTGATTTTGAGCAGCCAATATGCACTGAAGAGCAAATCAAGGAGCTCATCTGGAGGGAATCAGTGAAGTACAATCCTGATCCACCCAGACAGTAATTCTTTCTTGAATAACGAGAGGGGTGCAACCTGTGAGACTAATATTGGAGTGATGAGGAAATCATCATTATTCCTCGTTATAGTATAAATGTACCACGATAAATCTTTTCACCTTAAATATAGTGCCTGTCCATTATTCAGATAGAGAAAGTCAGAAAGTTCCATTGTTGTAATCTAGTCCTAAAGCATTTAGGATACAAAGGAAAATGAGTGATCATCAGGAATCCAATTGGGACTCGGGTTTAGGGAAACAATTATGATAACAGAAATCGTGAGTCTGTCATGGAGCCTTTTGCTTATTATTTAGCAATAATTTTTTATTTTTTATTTTTTCTGGTTTAAATGTCTGGATCTAGCACCAATTGTTTCATACCTATTATGTGTGAGTTTTTTCACATATAGTGTGTTCTTGTTTCATGGCTACACTAGTTGACTATACCAGACTTCTATATTCCAGTTACGTAAGAGCTGGACTAACAATGTTAACCTTACCATCAGACTATTTTCAAACTCCATATTGAAATATTGAAGGTAAGCATTCACGATAAAAAGATTGTCAGCTCTTTACTTATTTATTTTGCATGCTTGATTCATGAAATCAGTAAATTTCACAAGGCTACTGGCAAAACTGTGTCCATCGTTGGGTTATTCGCATGAACTGTAAGACCTGAACTTCCATTTTTTATTATCTCATGAGAATTATTTGTTTATTCATAAATTTCTTTATGATAAGTTTATGTAAAATTTTATATCATATTCTATTTGAATATTTTAAATACAAAAAGGTAATATAAAATTTTACATAAACTTATCATAAAGAAATTTATGAATAAACAAATAATTCTCATATAGTTCATTATACTTGTAAATGCTTATAAATAAGTTTAAAAAAAAATATAGATATTGAAAAAAAGTTTAGAAAAGTTTTCACGTCATAGATCTATTTTCTGATGAAGATAAAAAAACTATCTAAATTTTTTAATAAGATAATATATTTTACTTATCTATCTTATTGGTAGGCTTATCTGATTTTATGAATCAAATTGACTTATAATAAAGAAGATATGTTTTTCTCAATATTTTTTTTGTTTAAATTAATCTCTTGTTTTGAACTTTTCAAAATTGACTTTTTATTTAGAAATAAGTAATATATCATGCATAAATGATCTCTAATACCTTCAAACTATTCAGTCTAACAAATGTATTTTCAAATTTTGAAAATGTGATAATTTTTGTCTTCATTTTTATAATTTTTTATTATTTTTTCTCATATATGATTAAATTATGTGTTTTAGTATTTTATTACGCATTTTCTTAAGCTCCTAGGGAATGGATTATACATGAGTCGTTATGTTAAATATAAACTAAAAAATGTATCAATTTTTATATTTAAAAATAAAAAAGTATTTAAATCTTAATTCAATCTTACTATAAAGTAGGTCTTTTATTGTAAGTAGATCAATCATTTAAGACTTGCTCACGTAAAATTCTCTATAAGCATTTTAAAAAAATAATTATCTTTACATTAAAATTAGTTTATATATAAATTAAAAGTTATCATTTAAAGTATCAATATAAATAAAAATAATTTTTAAAAATTAATTTATGTATAAATTTTAAGTTTTTAAGGAAGTTTTATAAGTATTTACTAGAAAATTACCGAGACTGATTCTTAATAATTCATTGAGTTATTTTACTTCAATATATTATTTAATTTTAAAATATAAGTAAACAACTATTCTTTTTTTACAGAACTATTATATAATTATACTTTAATGTTTCAATATCGTTTCACAGTTTCATAATTTTGATGGTTTAGGTTGTAATTGTTCTAATTGTATTTCTTAAAATTTCCTGACTTACAAACAAGTTTCTCTATCCTAATTCTATCTAATATATAATGAAATTAACTATAATAACAAGAAGTGATAATGAGTAACTACAATCCAGTAGCTAAAAAGCTCAATATTTGAACTAGATGACCTATTATTATATTAAACTCTATAGTATTAGTTAACGAGATTTGTATATCAATTAATTTTTATAATGAACAAAAGAATAATATGTTTTTACTTTGAGTAAATTAATTACTTGAATATTATATGAAATTATGATGGAGGGATCGACCTAATTGTAAATGTAAAAAAAACACTAGAAATGTTCAACGATACAATATTCAAAGCTAAGTGAATAAAATTTCATGAGAAACAAAAGTTGCTCCTAAAATTTTATATGATCGAGAATCATGTGATTCTAAACCTATGCATGCCACAACAGACTCCAACTTATAAAGTTACAACATAAAAAGACTGAAGAGGCAGATACAGATTCTTATAGACACTTTATGAAGGATCAAGATCCTCAGAAATTGTTGATATGATAAAATATTCAAGGTAAACCAAGTTTATGCAGAACATTTTCAGTACAGACATCATGCCATAGAATAACGAGGAAAAGAAAAAAGATAAAGAGAAAGAGAATGAGAAAAATTATCATAGACAGATGAAAAGTTTATGAATATAAAGAGAGACTATTATGTATAAACAAAACCGCAACTTCGAATGTGGTAGACTAAAATTAAAAACTGTACTTTTGTAATTTTCTGTAACCATTCCCATTCCTTGGTGAATAGAATGATACCACAATGTTACAGCTTATGTATATTGATATGGAGGGAAGATGAAAAAGGTTAGATGCTAAGGAAAAACTAATTGTAATAAAAGTATATAACTCAAGATTAAATGAAGATTTTCAAACCACTCAATTAATTAATCTTCTTTACTAATTATGAATTTGATACCAAAGCAGCCCGACAAGTGCCTGAAGAGACATTGTTAATATGAGTTCCAACTGTCCCAACCCGACATATTCCTGAACAGACATTGCCCACTTCACTTGTCTATCATCCATCACAATGACATGATATGCACTTATGCAGACTACTGCACATGCAATCTTTCCTTCTTTCATCTTTTTCCTCAAAGCTTGGTCCATTCATGGTCATTACTTGGTGTTAGTATTTCGTTTTATTTGAACTTGGAGCAAGTCTAAGCCACACAACATAAAGTTTAAACCACTGCTTGTGCCCTATGATTATGAGTCAATTAATTTGCTGTTAAACAATCACATATAAAGCCAGCTATTACCCCACGTAAGCACCTCCTTCATTCGCATCTTCCCATTTTTATTCTCATGTTCATCACAAATTGATGAAGAATTAGGAAGCAAATTATGTTGATCGTGTAATATCAAGAGCATATCTATGTAAAACATGTACAACAGCACGGGCAATATGATCACCCTTCCTCTCCTTTATGAACTGTGTAACCATCCTTTGTTATCTGATGCAAAAATGGATTATGCTGTGAGAGTATAAATCAGCTTTATTCTGCGAAAGTTCATTACTTTTAAAATAATTATTATAAGATTGACTTTTGATTGAAAGATAACATATAAAAAAACAAATAGTAAATTATTAAACTCATAAAATTATGATTAACATTCATTAAATATAAAATAAGATCACAAAAATGTTGTGATTTCAAATAAACTCAATACTTTAAAGTGAGTTTTAAAAGAGCGTAGTAGCGAATATATTTTTATAGGTTTTCATTATAAGAATGTTTACTATATTATTTTGTTAGTTTTCTTCTATTACTATTATCAAAATGTTTACGAGGTTTCTTCATAGATTGCCATGTATTAATAAAATGCTTATATAACAATATCAAACAGAGTCACTAAGCATTTTTATAAGGAAAAGAGAGAGAGCATAAAACAGAAGATTTAAACTGTGAAAGACACAAATGATAAATTTTTTTTACAGTAATCGAATTTTACAAGACTTAAAGACATATTTAAATTATATTTTATTGTATAAATTAATATTACATGATTTTTTTTTATATAATCAATAAACTTATCATTCATATTCTCTATACAGTTATATTCGACAAATGAATCACTAGCATAAATATTGTAAATTTAATCATATTAGTAGAATAATGATAAGCTATATGTACAGTATATTATGCATTTCTAAGGATTAAAAACATGGTTGTCATTTTCAGGAACAAGTTTGGGAGCATAAACTCTCCAACAAAGTTGTTATTACCATATTACAAATTTTTTTAGAGGATTTATCATATAACAACTTGGTGCGTGAAAAAAATAACATTGCATTTTGACGAAAGTGCGTTAGGAATCTTGGGAGGATTAAATGCTAAAAGAGAAGGTCTTATAATTTTTACATTAGATTTTTTTTTCCTGCTTCTAATTCACTGGGAAAGATAAGGTAAAGGGAACAAATTCACGACAATTAGGTTTTACTTGGCACTCTCTCCCTCCTTCCAAGAGTGAAATTAAAAAAGCATGGAAGAAAACAAAAACCAGAAATAAATTTCTTTTGACATCAAACCTAACTGAAGTGCATGGTTCTGAAAAACACCACCACCAGGTTCTTCCTATCTCTCAACACCATACTACAAAAATGCAGAAAAATTGTAATAACTCTTTCAAATTATTTCCATATATGCCATGTTCGTTCTATCGCTTTTTCTTTTCTAGTTATCATATCGTTTATCACATCTTTTATTACTTTTTTACCTTTCTCTTTTCTACACTTCCAAAATGAGTTGATCTTTATCACAATTCAAAAATAACAAAAACATTCATGTTAGTTTTCCACCAAATCAAATTAAGAGCTCAATCAATCCCACAAGCAAGGGTTAAGCAAACACGGAACACATACTTTGTATGCAGTTATATAACACATAATCTCGAGGGTGAGAGAAATTGTGTATGAGAGTGTTTCCAGTATACCATTTTTCTTTCTGAAATAAATGATAGGGGAGAAAATCTGGAGAAAGAAGAAACACTCACACCTACGCTAAATTTCCAAGCTTCTGCAGTTTCTAATTCTTTAATTTGAAGCATAGTAATTGTATTAAGAACAGATAAACTATTTTATTATTAAACAACTTAAAAAAGTTGTCTGTCGCTGAAGCATAATATCTTAATCGGCTAACATATAAGAACAAATCCCTGATCATCATCATTAAAACATATAAAACTAAACTGAGTGTGTTATTCAATCAGAAAGCTATGAGACGAATGATTCTCTATCTAGCTTTCATAATTTAATGTAATACATTCTTATTAAAAAAGTTGCGTGTCAACTGAATATAGATATAATTAAGGATGGTAGCTAAAAGAGATCAGCCACAAAACTGGAATGAAATTATACAACTTTTATTATTTGTTTGAAGTACAACTATATAACAATAACACACTTAACATTCCATTCAAACTGATTAAACTAGCAGAGAAAGAACACCCTGGTTTATTTTTCACTCACATGACCCACATTATTCACTTGTTTTTAATTTGATCTTTTCATTTAACCTGATCCTTGCTACTCCAAAAAAGGGGAAGCTTAATCCTTGATTTGTGCTTTTTCCATTCTAAAATCAAATTACAAGTTATTCACTCAAACCCCAAACATATAGCTACAATAAGTATCGATTCTCCTTGTCAGAAGCACCACTATCAATCAATATCGGAGAAAGAAATATCACTTATCTCCAAACAAGTATCCAAGCGATGAATGACCACCAGGTACTGATTTGACTTTTGTTGATGGACGATCCTGTGTATATATATTCAATTAATATATATATATAAATATATAGAGAGAGAGAGAGAAAGAGAGAGAAATTATGTTAACAAATAACTAAGATGATTATGAAGGTTGAGAAAATGGACGATTATCTTACAGTTACAATGTTTCCCAAGTGGTGGCCTTGAGATCGGTTGTTTGTGACTACAAGTTGGGTTTTAGGAGGATTAACAGCGTGAGGGAGCATGGTGTTGTCGATTTCAACGCCATAGGGTGGTAATGGAACTGTTCTTGTGGGTTGAGACTGATTTGGCTGTTCTTCTGACCCAAATAGATACCCCAAAGAGCTGTGTCCACCCCCAGAACTTTCACCTCTACTCATGATGCACGCAATTCCCTTCAAGATCTATGCCACTCAACTGCAAATCTAGCCAAAATTTCACTGATAACAATAACCCTAGATATGTGTATCTATTTACCTATATATATACCCGCTGGTATGGTTTGTTGTCTGCTTTAAGCAAAGTATGAAAATACTTAATACAGTAAAATGGTGCAGATGATATGATAATGCACTGTACCTAATTGGTCATTATTGCCTTGATAGATTTTAAAGGATAGTGCTTCCATATGTAGTTTACATTATTCTTACCACAAGTGAGTAAGTGGAAGGCAATGTGGTTAGAAAATAATGTGGACCTTCAAAATCAAACACACGATTCAATTGGTTTTCTCTGTGACAATATTTCCTTGTTGACTGTATAATATATATATATTCATATGAAAGGTATGAATTTTATGACAAGAAATTAAAGATGCTTTTTCTTACTGCGGAAAGAGAGAGAGAAAAGAAACCCTTTATAGAGTTTAGCCGAAAGTATGTGATTAGTGTTGGCACAGGACGAATTTATTTATTCAAATACTACATCTGAACCAGTAGTCTCAGACTCTCGGTTGATTTTAAGCATCACAGACAAGTTCATTTTTGAATTAATTAACATAGATATTAATTGCACCATATATTATCTGAAAATTGCTCAGTTATAACTTTTTTTAAGATATTAGAAGATATTATACATACTACATATTATATAAAGGAGTTTTCAATTAAGTTAATTAGTCTAATTTACACTAGTAAGTGTAACCAAGCTTGCTCATACAACCAATGAAAGTGCAGATACTGTAAAGTTGCTTACTTATGCAGAGCGATACACTCAATAAATCAGGTTTTTTATGCTATCATACTTCTTTAATTTAACTTAGAGATATCCAAGTTTTCATTTTACATCTAATTAATTATCTCTAGTCGGTTTAACTTACTTTAAGATAAAGTTATACTTCTAGAAGGAACTTCTTGTCAAAGATTGAACCTCACCTTTTAATTGATGAACCCAAGTATCAAACTAATTATGTGAACAACTTTTGGCTAATGCATTCAATTAAGTGATGCGTAATTGTAATTGACTATTGTATCCCATAATATAGGTGCTACTTAAATTTTATTCTCTTGAAAAGTAACCAGTTTTGATTTTAGTTCTTCTAGCAAAAATTTATACCTAAAAGTATTCTTTTTCACAAAGTTCAAACTTTTCAAATGTGACATGTTGAACTCTCTTAAGGCTTAGGTCGAGCTGAATTTCCTTGCTGGTGATATGCATGTATAATAAGTCAACTAACATACAATATTATTGCTGCGTAATTATTTACTTTTGATACAAAATTTTGAAATCAAAAGTTAATAAATTATGAATCGTTAAAAGATAAGAAGAAGAATATTAAAGTTGAAGCTTTGTGATTCAGGAGGACCAGAAGTAGGTTAAGTGTCAAATATCACGTAACCTTTCATTAATAATCAACACCCACATACTACTATCCCATGATTACCCTTAATTCTTCATCTTCTTTCATCTTCCTCTCTCTCTCTCTCTTTCTTTTTTTTTTTACCTTATTATATTCACTAAGAAAACTAGAGGTATCCTCCATGGACATGTGCTTCAAACAAAGTTTAATGTCAAATAAGCCATCATTTCAAACATGAAATTTTGACGAGATGGATAAGGATTTATAATCTTTTCTGGAATAATAATTTCGTGTCTAGAGAGAAGATACAGATTATTACACGTTCTAATAAAATGAATACTGAACTAATATTTTTAAAATTTAATTTTTGTATGTTTTATTGACAGTTCTTAGTATAAATAATTCCAAACTCTTGCGAGCTTTAAGAAATATATTTAAATTTTTATTTTATGTTATTTATTGTTTATTTTATTTATCACATTCAAATGCATTTTTACTGATCATATTAACAAAGAAATATCAAAATTTTAATTCAATTAATGTAATCTTAACTTGCTTTGTATAATATGAGATAAGTTTTTCTTTAATATCGATGAAGATGAAAGTATTTTATTAATAAAATAGTAAAGATCATTATGAAACTATAAAATAATAAACTTTGAGTTGTATAAATTGATTAAATTAACAATTGCAACAGAAAATATGTTTATAATATAATAGTTTGAGTCTCGACTCAAACAAGATTGTTTTTCTTCAAAATACTCGAATTAATGCTTTTGTAAGAATATAAAATGTAAGGTAATATTTAGTAAAAGAAATGCACAGAAATTCAGTTAAATTAGTATTTGAATTAAAGTAGCTTTATGAGCACAGTTTATATATATATATATATATAATAATTAGGTATATTTATAGGAAATAAAAAAAAATGGTCAATGCAGTTGGGGAGATCTTGCAATGCAATGCGATGTGTCTAAAAGAAGATGATGATGATGCAAAAGAAGTACAACAAAACCATGCTATTTGGGGGCACTGTCTTACATCATCTTTAACATCATTAGTTCAGACATAATCATAAGCTTTTCACTCTAACTAATGATATTTAAGTTAAGAATCTGTTTTTATTTTTAAAATAATTATAAATAATTCATTTTGAGTAATTTCTCAAAAACTTATAATTATGATAATTTTGTATAAGTATATTTAAATCATTTTTATATATTATTAAAATAATTTTTTAAAATCGTAAATAATAATGGAAATAATGGGTGGGTGTAAAGCAGAAGACATAAAGAGTGAAATAATGGTGGTGTTGCACTTGAATATGGATGGACCCATCGATGACATGTCTTCCTCTAAAAGAGGGTGAGAAGATAAAAAAAGAAGGGACAAACCTCCATTCACAGAGTTCGGTTGGTAGGGATGTTGTAGGACCCTTGTAGGACCCCTGTAGGGATCTTGTAGGACCCCAGTATCCTTCCCAAGTTAAGTCACCCAAAAAAACTCAAATGTCATATATTAAGTTAATACAATATATTTATAAGGTCTTTTCAATCAATTTATACACTAACAACAATAAATAATTTAGTTTATAATAATAAATTTATCAGTGAACTATATATATTTTTTTAATTTTCAAAGTTAATCTTGCCTCCATATTATATTATATGTTTTTCATGAATAATTTTAATATTTTTTATTTAAACGAAATACGTCATGTTTTTTTTTTTTTTTTGGGATGGGTCATCGGGTCCTTTTCTTTTGTTGGGTTGGTAATTGGTCCTTTTCTTCATATGTATTTTCCCCCTTATATAAACAAAGAGTGTGGAATGTGCTACACACAATGCATTCAAGGTCCGAAACAACCACCCATGTTTCTAATTGTTAAGATTTGGGTGGTGGATAGCAATTAGTATGGGCCTGGCGTGTTACTCTGTTTTGGTCCAGTCCAGTCCAATCCAATCCAAATTTGTACGGCTTCTTCCAATTTATTCGAAATCAAATACAGAGGTGGGAAACTTCGGGAACAATCTATTCTCCATTCCATTGCCGCTTCTTCTTCCTCCAATCTCATCTCCTTCCTTCAACTCATCTCTCTTTCTCATCCATCCAATCCATATTTAATAATTTTCTGTAAGTTTTCTTTTCACTCTTTTCATTGCTTAACACAATCCTGAATGCTTTCGGTTTTTTCTCTTCACACTTCATTTTCTCAATTAATTTCACCATTTTTTGTTATCATGATACCCTAGTTAGCTAAACCGTTGATCGTGTGTTTTGTATGTGTAGTTATAGATAGCACCTAAGAAGCAATGGATGCTTTCTCATTCATTTCTTTATTTTCTTTATTTCGTTTCAATTTTCTTACTCTTTTTTCTTTTAATAAGAAAAGTTCTTCAAATTAAAGACTGCGAAGATTCTTATTCTTGTTTACTATATGATTGCGATCCTTAATTTTTTTAGTCAAAATTATGATCGTAAACCATTCTCTAAAACCTTGTATAAGAATAATAACTGATATACATCAAGTGATTTTCGTTTTCTCTGCTGACTAAATCAGATTGCAAAATTCACTCTAGTTAATGCAGCACATGTTATCGTGATATGGATTGGATTGTGCTGTTAACGTCAATTTGTGATGTGA
Organism: Macrotyloma uniflorum; assembly: GCA_016859785.1. NCBI lineage: Eukaryota > Viridiplantae > Streptophyta > Magnoliopsida > Fabales > Fabaceae > Macrotyloma > Macrotyloma uniflorum. Next base: position 1,597,406 of record BDMB01000002.1, read on the forward strand.
TCATACCTGTTGCAATAATCGATTTGTAGAAATGTCTAACACCTTTTACGAACGAGACTCTGTTTGCCTTTCATATGTTTTAAGTTGTTCCGATGTGTTTATTCTCACTATGAAATCATTCATAAATCTAAAGCATGTTTTCTTCAATCATTGCAGGTAGCGGACGGTTGCTAAAGAAAAAAATGCGGGGTTCTGTTGCACTGGTGCGGCCTGCAAAATTCAGGTTCTGGCAAACGTACCCGATGAATGGATCAAAGGGTATTGTGTCATGCCTTCGATTTTTATACTGTATAGATTGTATCGAATACGTTGACTTATTTTTTTATTGCCGGATTTCATCTTCTTTTATTTATTATATATATTTTGTCATGAAGCTATTGTTATTTTGTTACTTGTTAGACTGCGGGAGCTTGCGAAGATAAGAAAAATTATTTATCAAACAAAATTTTACGCTTGAAACAGGTTTATTGGCGACTTCAACACCTAAGAAACAAGAGAACAATGAAGCCGGCAAAACGATGTTAGCTAATAAGGAGACCACTGACCCAATAGTCGCCTTTAGCAGGCCTCCACCACTTCCACCTGATATGTGGCCGATGGTTTTTCTCTGGTTCTTACAGCATACTGATGAAGATGACAAGTGATGTGATCTCTGACCGTCTGGTGCAACCAGTTCTTAGATGAAATGTTTTCTAAATAGTGTGATCTTTACTTGAAGAAAGTCTTGGAAATAAAAATCACTAGTGTGATTGCAGAGCTTAGTAATCGAACAAAGAAATTCAATAGCTGTATGTAGCTATCTACGAGAGGGTGAAGCCAAGGCGCTATAAATATATTGTAAAATCTCAATATCCACGTTAGTATTACATGAGGACTTCTCAAGAACCCTGCAGGAACATCGACATGTGTATGTTAATCGAAATTTTTTGGATGGTTAAAAGGAAATGTAAAAATCTAGGAACGATGACTTACGCTCAGTTAGATTTGGAAAGTTGTCAAATGTTGAAGTCACATTTTTCAGCAGGGTCTGAATTTCTCAAGAGGAAACGCCAATTAAACATATCCAAAAAGAAAAAACAAAAGTATCATACGGTTATCAGATATGAGATGATTGTGCATTAAGGTAGGGGGAAAATAAAGTTGCTTTCGGTATCATAAAAATCAAAATACTAGGAAAGAGTTATTTAGCGTTTTGGTGCTTACCAACACTATGCTTCCTGGTTTGATAGGTGATTCAATTAATACCTCAGCTCTCCTGGTTATACTTTTATTGTGAGCACATGATTTACACAAATAAAAGACTGGAATTAATCGTTTTGCTACGTACCAAATGATCAGGTTCTTTCCTAATTTTGTTAACTTGAAGAAGGTGCAACCTCTAGTGAATGGGATTTGTTTCTCTTTCCATTCTGCCATACCATAGAGATTGTAATCAACCCCTTGATCATTTGTTTCTTAAGAAACACTAAACAAAAACGAGAAAATTAAGAAATGTACGAAAGAAATATGACCCATGTGCCAGTTCGCTACTGCAGAAAGATCATCTCCCTCGTATATATGCTTCACCCTGAATTTCACATTCCGGCCCATGCATTCAGTAAGCTGTTCTAAGAAGCGCATTACCTCCTGCAATGTTATTTACTCTTTGTAATCAAACCAAGGCTTAGCTTTGGTAGGAAGTATATATGGTTCAGAAACAAACCTTCTTTCCCTGAAATGGTTTGGTGAAGGCATAGTCTTCAAAGCAAGCATCTTCGGATATGCACTCATCCAATTGTCGCAGGTCTTTACCATTGATGCTCTTGTAGTACTGATCTACAGTATCTGCTGGGTAGAGATAATTTTCCTGAGAATCTGGATCTCTTATTGATGCCAAGGCTAAAATTCTATTTCTTCCCCAGGAATTGTTTAGGACATTCTTCTTGATGGTGTGACGTAGTATCTCCATCTTGTCTGAGTGCAAGCTGCATTTTGTTCTGCTGGGGGGGAACCTGATGGCGAGCCTCTTTGTGATGTTGGAGTCTATTCCCAGTAAATGACATGAAGTTCTGGTTGGTAAATTGATCACAGCATCCATTGTAAGTTTTCTTAGCTAAACATTACTATTGACGAGCAATGGCAACTCACTGACACTAATATATTCTGCGTATGTGACTTACTTGAGAAAAAGAACAAAGAGCTTCCTCTAGCTTTAACCAAAGAATCGGTCCCTGGTTTGCTTAGCGTGCATCATTTGTTTTGCTGTATCTGACTTCACATGAAATCCAAGAATATTGTTTATCTAATTTCTTTCTCCAACTTAGAATTATTTCTACCACTATTTTACCTTGTGTATTTTGATTTGCAAACTTCTCATCATTTTCTCTCATTGCAAACTACTAGATAGTTTATTCAGCAATTTATTCCATTTGTCTTCTGCGTGACACGTAAAATCGAAGACTCAAAGTAAATAAATAATAATTTTGTAATTTTTTTCCAGATTGGATCCAAGTCTAATCCGCATAGCAGGTTGGCTCGGCCCAATATATATTGGATAGTCTAATTTGCTTAGTCAACACCACATACAGACCAAACGTATTAGCCCAAACGTATTGGTGGTGTTGAGTAAGCAAATAATTAAAGAGAAATCACACAAAATTTTCCTTTCTAATTATAAAATGCACATTTTTCTTTCTTAAGCTTTTACTAAAAAGATAATCATATTTTTACAAAATATTTAATTTTCTTATATTTTAAATAAAATGGAATTCGTCTCTTTTATATTCTTCTAAATTTATTTCTCTTTCTTATTTCTTTTGATCACCGAAACAATTGATTACACATATATATATTTGTGTCTGTAAGACAACCAGCATTATATATAGCAGACACAGTCATATGTATAATCATCTGTCTACCTTCATATTCATTGTCTTAGGAGCAACTACATTCTGAGAAGTCACCTCCAGATGTTCTAATGCAATGGAAAAAAACATAGGCAAATTCTATCTGTCCATGTCCTTCTGTCTACCCTAACAGGATGCACCCCTGAATCTTCCACATAATATACAAATTAGGTCAAGCAAACACCAGTAGACAACCATGACAAAGAAACACTAATTCAACAACACATGCCAAACAGAACCAATGAAAACATAAGATAAAACGAACATACCAACCTTCTTTTATTTTTGTATTTGTCAGAACTGAGAATATGGTGCACGGTGGTCGTGTTTGATATCAGCAAAACAAGTTTTATAACCATGTGACACCGCATCATCTTTATGTGTATATAAATAACATGCAAAATGTTTCATAGACACCTAAATAACATAGGGGCGTATATTAATATTTGCTTGACCTGCAGGCTCTATTATAGTAATATAGCCAGCTAGTCTTGTAGTTTACACTGAAACTGAGAACAGCGAATAAAGAATGCAACATGCTCTCTGAATTGGTGAACGAAATGTTGACAAAAGTATCCATCCAAGGAAAAAAAACAAGCGACTAAATCATTCAATCTGGTGAAGATACCATTGGTTTCAAGATCCTACTGATTTACCCGCACGTGTTCATTGTTCCTACTGGTGAAGGCTGAAAACAACATTAATAATACTATATCATTGAAACTATGTAATGTAGTATACGCCAATGATGATTTGTTTTTGTTTCAATCAAAATCAAAAGTATGGATTCGACGCTGAACTTGTCATGCGTTGAGAGGAAAGGAATCTTATAGGGTAACACAAAATAGCTGGCATGCTCCCTAACTCCCACCAACGAGACAGTGTTGCTTCACCCTCTTTCCCAATAATAATTTGCATCACTCGCCCACGGGTATGTCTTACCAAATATAATAAATTATCGATAAGGTTTTTCAGGGTTCTATTCTATATAAACTCCTTGGTACCTTACATTCCTCTTATCCAGCCCTTCACAGAAACACTATTTGCTACCTTCATTCAAAAGATCAGTTTGTTTATAGTAAGAGAATGAACTACAGAATGGGTCGTGTTTCAGCTGCTGAATTTGCCAACAGGAACAGGTTGAGAAGCCAAAAGCCACTTCCAAAAAGAGGACAGATAAAGTCCAAGATAGCTGCTAATGCTTTTCATTCTATCATATCTGTAATTTCCAGAGCCTCTTCCTCCGGCTTAAATTCTCCAAGGAAAAACTAGTTGCTGTTATGCACGATTCAAGTCTATTTTTTTACTAGTTGTTCACGTTCCTTTATAGTTTGTATTCCCTTTTTGGTAGGGATCGTTCTATGCTTTTTATTGCTTTCTGCCTCTGTTAGCTATCTCCAGTTTTGAATGTACACTCAAATAGAAAGGAATTTTTGTCCATTTCTAGGCTATGCTCTGTACTTAATCCAATATCTCTTAATTAATAGTTATATCATTATAAGGTTAATTGCCTACTAGGAACAGTGCAGTGCTTCGTATAAAAAAGTTAAATCTTGATACTTTTTATGATCACCTGCATATAAAAAAGTAATGAATTAATAATACTGCATATAAAAACAAATAAACTTATTTTTGTATTTTTAATTTTTTTCTAAAATAGTTATGAAGAAACATGTTTATATAGATGCAATTCATTGTGATTTTCTGGTGGTAAATTTTTTTATTATTATATATTGGTCCAGTTATTTCTGGAAGAAAAAAGTCTTTCTTTAGAAATATTTCCAGACTCAGTCAAATTATTTAGTATATGTAGTTTTGTTTTGTGCTACTAAACAACTATTTATAAATTCACAAATGATTAGTACTGTTCATGTGAAGGTATTGAACTTTCTGAAACCACAAATAAATATAAAATTTCTCATTATTATATGTTGGTCCAGTATTGTTTGTATACATGAAAGGTAAAATACTGGTTTATATTACTCATCTGCTTCTGCTTTTTCTGTCAAGAAGGTTGACTTACTTATTTAATACGTGTCTCCAGCTTAGACATAGGTGGCGACAATACCACAGAATATGTTATTAGCTTTTCTCATAAATTTCATATAAGTATAATTCATAAATTTACTTCAGACAAATGAATAGGATAAATTATAAAGTATCACTCAGATTTTTAAGTACTTTTACCATAAATTAACACATAATAAAGAGAACATTTTTACATAAAGAAAATATATTATTATTCAATATTTACAAAGTTAAGCTCGTGGACTTCATGAAAGATACACTTTAACAAACATTATCATGTCAAATATATAAATTTTCTTTCTCTATTATGAAAACCCCAATTCATAGGTGCAGAAAGAGAAGAGATAGTTTTACACGATGAGGTGTTAATTAACAAAAAGTTTCTGTATTGTTCTTTCTAAAGGATAAAACAAACACAATCACAATGCAGTAATATCTATACAGAATATATATATATATATATATATATATATATATATATATATATATATTGTAAATAGTATGTAAAAATTAATCCGTTGACAACCACACCTGTTGACCAACTAAAAAATTGATGCTATGTAGCAATAACTACGTGGTTATCATCTTGCTGAAGGATTCAGCGGAAAATCTCTTGCGCTAATTTCAGCATAGTAACTGATAAGTAAAAGGTGTTCTGTATGTGCACCAATAGTTGCTGGACAAGTCACAGAAATTGGCATTATTGATTTCCTTTTTCCTTAAAAGGTGCTGACTTCTTTTGTGGATTAAGAAACTTTGTTTTATTAAGAAAAGTAATATTGCCAAATAGAAAAGAAGTCTCGTCTGAAATGAAAGTTTTAGACAAAAAAAGGCTAAGCACACGGTTCTATTGTTCATGTTATGTCGTCAATCACTGATGACAGAATCAAAGATTTTTCATATTTATGTAAAACTAATTCAGATATTCTTGAACCTAACATATTAATACAAGTTAACAATAAGAATTCGTATCATAATTTTGTATTGTCGTTACACTTGGTCATTAACAAGAAGATAAACGAAAGAAAAAGACAAACGGCCAGGACTTTACCATTGCCAGTTTTAGATGATAGAGTAGTTTGTTTGGTTGGATAAGTAGTTAACCACTTAACCCCAGAAGAGTTAAAAACAAAGAGAGGTGAAAATTTCTAATTCTCATATATGGCATGTGTAGGAACCTTATCAAAGTAGAAATTTAGACGTTTCTCTAACTACGATAACGAGTATTTATCTAATTCATTCACTCTCTCCCCACTTGCATAGCATATATACCACACACACACACACAAACACATCACCCAAACACACTCACTCATTGTAAAACTACAAGTATTGGTTAGAACTTGGTTGGGGAGAGTGTGCAACTTGGCACCTCTGCATGCTGCTCTACCCTCACTCATCCACATACACACTGTATCCTCTGCTCTCTGCAACCCTCCCCTCGATTCCCTTGTGAATTCTCCTTCATTTAATTGGGTAATTGCTTCCACACTTAAATTCACTTGCATCTTCTTCAAAATTAAGTGCATTAAAACTCAGTCCTGATACCTCGTAATGTGTGTCCTGAACTGGAGCGTACTAGGAGATTTGATTGTTTTTTTAGTTGAAAAGAGTGCAAAAGCTATTATTGTTACTTGTGACAATGTTTTGTTTGTGTCTAACGAACGTTATTGAAGGGAAATAAACTTTGTATTATTATTATTTTAAGGTAAGTGGAAGATTGTCGGAAGAATGAAAGATTCGGAGAAAGTAACGTGGGATCAGGGTCGGTGTCCGGCGCAGGCACGATCCTCAGCCTCACAGAAACTTATGGTGTGGCTGATGCTCTTCGTTTCGCTCACCTACATGCTTTACACTCTGAAGCTCGTCTCCACCTCGTCAACCGCCTGCAACCACGCGCCTTTCATCATCAACCACCTCTCTTCTTCATCTTTCCCATACGCAAACGTCACGGAGAAGAGGGAATCTTCCTCCCCTTCGCGTGCCGGAACGGGGAAGCAACGCGAGCAGAAAACGGAGCTCCGTCACGTGGTGTTCGGAATCGCGGCGTCGTCGAAGCTGTGGGAGCACAGAAAGAATTACATAAAGATTTGGTACAGGAAGAAGGAGATGAGGGGAGTGGTGTGGCTGGACGATCGAGTGAAGACGGACCCGAAGGAAGGGTTGCCACCGGTGAAGGTTTCCACGGACACCTCCAATTTTGTCTACACCAACAAGCTGGGTCACCGCTCCGCCATTCGGATCTCCCGCATCGTCACGGAAACGCTGCGTTTGGGGCTGAAGGACGTGCGGTGGTTCGTCATGGGTGACGACGACACCGTTTTCGTGACCGACAACCTCCTGAGGATTCTGAACAAGTACAACCACAACCACATGTACTACATTGGAAGCTTGTCGGAGAGTCACTTGCAGAACATATTCTTCTCGTACGGCATGGCCTACGGCGGAGGTGGGTTCGCCATCAGCTACCCATTGGCCAAAGCTCTGAACAAAATTCAGGACCGTTGCATTCAGAGATACCCTGCTCTTTATGGCTCCGATGATCGAATGCAAGCTTGCATGGCTGAACTCGGTGTTCCACTCACTAAGGAAATCGGTTTTCACCAGGTCTCTTCCTAACTCTCCCTCTCCTTCTTAATTTTCCAAATAATTTACTTTATGATATATTTAGTTTTTCTTTCTTTATAAATAATTAATTAAATAATCTTATACAAATGATACATGATGTTTAACTCATTCATAAAATATTAAAGATAAATTTTACACACTTTATTTTTTAATTAACATAGAATTAATATTATAATGTCTAATTCAACTTTAAAATTATTTAAATTTATATATTATAATTTGAACTATTTTTAATTATAATAAATTTTCTCAATGATGTTAAAAAATATGAAAAGTAGAGACACATTTTCCACTTGTCTCATTAAGTGTAGGATAGTTTGTGGTTTTGTTGTTGTTAAGATATGGCAAAAGAATGGGATTTGTAGGGTTAATTTGTTTTGGTGTGGGAGTGGGGCCATGTTAGAGGGTGAATGAGTGAGTTGGGAATGAGAGGTGGTGAAGGATAGAAGAGTAGAAGTTTCCATTTTACTGTTATTGCCAAGTGCCAGATTTTCCGTAATCTGTCCCCCAAACATCTCTGAATGGTGTCGGTGATCTGCATTATCTCTTTCTCTTTTCTTTCACCACTCTAATTTATTACCCAAATAAATGTCTAATACATTTATCACTAATCACTCTCTTTAATACATGTAACCAAGAAGTATTCTGATGGATATTTTTAACAAAATTTAGATTCGTGTCCATTCTATAAATCTCTTTCATACGATGTTGGATTTCAACAACCACATAATACATGAAATATGGGGAAAATAAAACACAGTAGGTGCCATCAGTTCTTTAAAATTACATTTCACAAATCTTCTTCCACCAAAAACACCATTATCATTTGCTTCCTCCTCCACCTTTCTTCCTCCTTTCGACCACCTTTTCAACCAAAGACCACCTACGTCAGTTTTCATTGGTCAACTATTTATCTAATCTTATTTTTAGGTGCGCCGCATATATTAAATTGATGACAGAAATACATAAGAAAGAGGTTCAAAAATTCAAATTACAAATATAATATAATTATGAACATTGAAGAGCGTATAACCAATAAAACACGACCAACGAGAAAGAAACCAGTGTTCTAGATACAATTGAACTAATGATTAAATTTCTCTTGGAAGATATACCACACTTTTAAAAGAGGACAGCTTTGGGAAGAAAACAAATCTAATAAAAGTATGGCTGGATTGTCTTTACTGTATGTCCGGTGGTATCTGTGGAATGCTTTAATTTTAACGTATTACGCTAATAGCAAATCAGTTGCTACTGAACTTGATTAGTTTGATAGTGATATTTTGCATCTAACTGCAAATCTCTTCCAAACAAAACACGATCCATTATGGGACGGTAGGTGGTGAACAACTTTGTACCTCTTGTATGTTCTTTGCGAATTTACATAGGTTTCTAGAGACTCTTTTCTTACCATTTCGTTGCAAGGGCTCCATACATAGAGTTCCAGTTTAGGTACCTTATATTTTGACTTTAACCATTATAGGTTTTGGGTAGTTGAGCAAGCAACACCACACCAAACGATGAGGACTTTTATTGTTTTTGCCCGTAATTAGGTGTTGGTGTTGTACTTTTAAGAGCTAGCTAATGGTGACTTTGCAAAAGTAGGTTTGGTAATCTGCATTAACACTCGTTCAAAAGGACAACCTAGGAAATAGAACTAAGAAAAAGTTATTTATTAAAAGTCCTACAATACCCAAAATATAACAATTATTACTTACTTTTTAAGTAATTATAATCATTTTTGCACTATCAGTTTAAGTCCTCGCTGTTAAGCAAATTTTTGCAGTGACACATCTTGTTTTCTTGAAACAGTATGATGTGTATGGGAACCTGTTCGGGCTTCTTGCAGCTCATCCAGTGACTCCATTGGTGTCACTGCACCACCTTGATGTGGTTGAGCCAATCTTCCCGAATGCCACCAGAGTAGAAGCCCTTCAACGGCTTACCATTCCAATGAAGCTTGACTCAGCATCACTCATTCAGCAATCCATTTGCTTCGACAAGAAAAGGAGATGGACCATTTCAGTGTCATGGGGTTTTGCTGTTCAGATATTTCGAGGGATATTCACGCAGAGGGAGATGGAAATGCCTTCAAGAACATTCCTGAATTGGTATAGAAGAGCAGATTACACTGCATATGCATTCAACACACGCCCGGTTAGCAGAAACCCATGTCAGAAGCCTTTCGTGTTTTACTTCTCAAAGGCAAAACTCAATTCCACATTGCAACACACAGTGACTGAATATGAAAGACATCTTGTCGCTCATACAGAATGTCGCTGGCAGATGGCTGATCCTTCTGAGCTTCACAAAATAGTGGTGCACAAGAAGCCAGACCCGCATCTGTGGGATAGGGTATGTTCTTGTCACATACACCAATATATTTCATATCTTCAATATTAACAAGTTATTAAAATCTTAATCCTTAATTTTATATGTTTTGACCTTTTGATGACATGCATGTGTGACAGGCCCCAAGGAGAAACTGTTGCAGAGTGATGAAGAAGACGAACAAGACAGGAATCATGAAGATAGATGTGGGTATATGTAGAGATGGTGAGATCAACGAACCAAATTAAGTGTGACAAGTGTGGATTAATATTAATTAGTTCTTCATCTATATTCTTGGACCTTATTTCTTCATTTATTGGCCGTACCGTTAACTTGAATTTTTGTAATTCTTCCCTTGCGTCTGAAATTGGGTGCTTGTGGAAAGAACTTACATGTTGTAATTCATAAAAGTGTTGTTATTATTGTTTACAAAATTGTATTTCTATTTAATTAAGTGGCAGATGAAATTTGTAACTTTTCTGCATTAGAGACAATATATCCTTAGAATTATGCATACACAACAAAAGGAAAAAAAAAAAAATCAGATGCTTTTACATAGATTCTTCCACTCAAGATATCGAGAGCATATAAATCAGTAATTAGTGTTTTGATCCACTATTACTAAACTTAACTAAATGGCTATTACAAACACGTACACGTAAAAGAGGTAACAATGTGGAATTTCATTACCCAACTTTCTCTGCTTCACATGAATTTGTAATAGTACTTGTTTCGTGGAAGTAAGCTTGAGCAGAAAATTGAATCTGCTGTAATATTCTAGTGATGTACGTAGTTGAATATATTACCTAGTAGGTTAGGTAAATTGGTATACAAAGACAAAACTGAGATTCAGAATGAGACCAGCTGTTTTATTGTTGCTCGTCACTATTGGAAAAGGATATTGGAGATAAACATGAAAACCTGTCACTAAAACAAACAAAATACCTTTCTGATGTATGCAGCCAAAGGAGATTTATGTCAGTCAGAAATACATTTCGTCTTCTTTCATTCTTCTATTTGCATGTGATCTTCAGAGGGTGTGTGGACAACACAGTTTCAAATTAAAATCACAAGTTCCTTTTTTCCTGGCCTCGATTTTGCAATGAAAACAAAATTCCGGTATCCAACATTTGGTATATTGGAATGATTTTTCTCCATGCAATAACACCATGGGGACCAACAAGATGCTACCAACAATGAGATGTGTTTTTACATATATTCTCCTTTTGGCATTCAAAATCACCGTATATACAAGAAATCTCATCTCAGATACATGTAATCAAACAAAATTGAAAGATTTATACTAAATTCTAATTCTAATATTTTTTTATAAAAAAATTAAAAACATTCAAACAAATAACTTTATTTCACAATCAATTCTATATACAAATATTCTTTTCATTAAAATCAAATTTATAAACAGTTATCTAAGCACTTATAACTTAAAAAATAAGATAAAAGACTAAAACTTTATAAATTAGTTGATTAAAGTGTAGGAAGATTAATTAAAAAATGTAAAGTGGTATATGAAACTATTATATATATTATATTATAAAGAAATAGTAAAGATTTTGATTATTTTACTGTTCACTAGAATTCATGAATACAAATAACTTGACTAACTTGCAAAAACTAGTAGTGGTACCATCCATTTGTGAAATTATTGTTGGAGTTTTGGCCTTTCATGGCAAGTTCAAGAGAAACTGTTGCAGAGTGATGAGGTGGAAGAAGCAGCTAGATAGGTAGGTATTTGCAGAGATTGTGAGGACACCCAACCATGATTGTGACAATTGTTGATTAAAATATTAGTCCATCAGATTCTTTGTCTTTATTTTTGGACCTTCTTTCTTCATTCATTAAGAGTTATAAACCTCACTTTTTGCCATATTTGGTGGTTGTGGAAAGAACCAGGTGGTATTTTGTTGTTAATATCGATTATAAATTTGTAATTCAATTTGATTATGTCAGGGATTAAATAGCTGACAAGTTCAAATTATAATTTTTTTCATTACAAACCTTACTAAACTAGTAAACTGTGTGATGCATGCAACAAAATGAGATTCTTTAATGTCATCGTCACTGTCAGAATTTGTACATCTTCCTTCATTTCTTCTTATAAGGTACACGTGATTTTCAGAGAGAAACAAAAATCCACTATCCAACATTTTGTGTCAGAATAATAAGGTCAAAATTTTCTCTATATAAATAACAGAAAAAATATATTAAATTTTACGAATTTTTAAATCATATTTTTATTTTTTAGTTTGGGTTTTCAGATATTTACATATATGTGAAAAAGAAAGTATTATTCAAATGCCATATCAGGGAAGAAAAAAAATATCAACCAAATATTAATTTAAAATACAAACAACTACCTACATATATTTGGAGAAACTTTTATGCTAGAAAAACTTGAATTGGATGTACTCGTAATTCGTCAACATGATATCAAATCATAATGGAATCATGACATTCGAAGAGTACTATTATTGATTAGTATAGGGGAAAGGATGATGGGATATAATGGTAATTTTCAGATTGAGTGGTGCCAATAACATTGTAGGGGTGCTAATAGTATGATAAAAAAATATAGAAATTAATATGTCTCAGTCCAGTCCAAATATTAAGAGGCTTAAGGCCTCAATCATTTAATATATAAAATCACCAACGCTTCGGCCCAACATAAAAAATTCATGTATCCTACCTCAAGGCCCACCTCTAGTCTACTTTGGAATCCTCTCCATTTTGTTAGGAAATGGACTTCATCACTATTTCATTCAAAATAATTCTGAAAAAGTAAACGGTTACTTTTAAATATATATATATATACACATTCAAATTCTAAAAATATCTTTTAACGGAGCAATTAGTTAAAAAATATCAAATTAATTTATTGATATACTGTAAATTATAATATACAATTTGAAGAGTTAGGCACTCACTTTTCTTCGATAAAAAATTATTTTCTAATTCTTTGTAATTAAAAAAGATATAATTTTAGTCTTTAAATATTAAATTTGAAAAAAATATATTTAAATTTTAGATCTTAAATCCAAAATTCTTAATCTTAAATTACACTCCTATACCTTCTAATTTATTTTAAAATAGATATTTATCTTTTTTGAAGATTTTAATAAAATGATAATTAAAACAACTCTAAATTTTAAATGAAATATTTTTAATAACGTAATATTTACATTTATTATAAATAAAAAAATATATTTTCCTAACAATTAACAAATTTGGCTAGAGATGTTTTGTTTTAGGTATAATAATAATAATAATATGTTGTAATGAGGTTATTAATGAAAGGCAAGTGGGAAAATGTGGCTACAGACAAAGAAAGAAGAAGGAAAAGGAAATCTGACACGCAACATGCGGAAATTGTTTAGTGAGGAATTGATGGGCTTATTTTAACAGACAAAATTGGGAAGTTGGTTGGGAAGTTGAAGAAGACCAAAAAAACCCTATTTAGAATTTCATGTCATATCATATTTCTTCTAAAATTAACACCAATATATGATTAACTGCACTGCTTCATTAGTCATACACCAATTAACTGCATAATGCAGCAATTCTTCTTCACTTCCATTGCATGTCAACAATGGCCCTACCTCCCCTCAAAATTCTTATTTTCTTTCATTGCACTGAATCTCAATCAACTGCCTCTAATTTTCCTACCAATTAACTCCTATAATGTCTTCTTATATCTATTCCTTCATTAATATTATCTGTTCTTCTTCTTCTTCTTCTGTATTCAACAAAAAGAGAGACTATAACTTTCTTCTCATTGATATGTCTTCTTATATATATATATATATATATATATATATATATATATTCACATGTATTAGAATTTGTTTGACTGGTGTACATTGTATATCTGTTCTTCAAACTTCTTGGAAATCAACCATGTCTGTTTCCCTGCTTCTGTTTCTTCTCTTTTGATATGGATATACACCACAATCAACCAAACATAAACAGAAAAGAAATGCATTTACTTGGCATGAGAAGTAACAAAAGAAAATATCAATCATAAGAGATATATAGATATGATTGTATTCCTTCAAGTATCAGTTTCTTTCACTCATTTTGTCTTGGTATGGTATAGCTAAATATGAATTTAAAATACATGGCATCATATATGATGTAACAAAATTTGGTAATACATGATAATCATGTGATAAACTAAGAAACAATGGGAAGAAATCTTATATTTTTTTGAAAAATGAAATGATTATTATGTGCGGGAAATTATATAAAGATTTAAATGAAGAAGAGTAGGAGTAGGTAGGAGAGTATTTTATTTTGTTAGAAGAAGAAGAATAAGAAAAATAGAATGAATGAAAACATAGTAAAGTATGGGAGTGTGGTGATGTATTATTATACCAATAAAAAAATGTATGGACGTGAAATGTGTATCCATGTCTGGTGGGTGCGATTCTGTTCTTCATCCTTTAAGACACAAGTTGCATTCCTTAGAGAACATATAGGGGTTGATAGGATCGTTTGAATAAGCTAGCACCTCTATTACTAAATTTATTAATTGAATGGTATCTCTTATATTGGCCAAAAAGAAAGGGGGCATAGATAAACCAATAACAAAAGTTGACAAATCATAAAGCAACCAATTCTTATCGCCACGAGATGTTGTCTTCATGAGGGTGTGAATTAGGGACCACAACCACAAAATTATCTTCCATATTTCTTTCTTTCTTTCTTTTTAATTCTTCTTCTTCTTCTTAGCATCCAACCAAAATGGTACAGCCTAATATTATTGTCGTTTTCCAATATATATATTCTTTTCTTTTCATAACAAACTACAAATATCTCCAACCCTCACAAAACGAATTTTATTTGCCACTAGCTCACTGGTAATGGAAGCCCCAATCAGCATGTAGTCCCTCCAGTATATCCAACCACCAGCATTCAAACTCAACATTAAGCATACTATATAAGCCTTCTCTTACTAAAACAAAATATCATTATGTAAACCAATTCTGTGTAAATCTCTTGACTTACGAATTCCAATTCCAAATTAAAGGCATGAATACACATGTTCAAATTAAACTGTACGTAGGTTTATCTGATTAACCAAGTATATATAGCTTTATGTATGGAATTAAGCATTAATTGTGTACTATATAACTTTGTACTTAGCTAGCTAAAACTTTAGAAGAAAAAAAGCTAATCTTAATTTCTACTTGATTATATTATAGTCGCTGCCATTTTAATCTTAATTCCTCAAAGGAAGAATTCATATCATCATCTATCCTGCCAAATCATGGAGAAGTTGTGCTCCCATCAGATTTCTGTAAGGCAGGTTTTGTCCTTCGCCATCCAAAAGAGAGTACTGAACTGGTTGGCAATCTTCAATTTGGTCCCTTGGGTTTGAGTAGTACAGTGAACTCTGTGTTGCTGGCGGGAACGCTAGGCTCACTCCATGCTGCTGTAATCCTAGCGTCAAAGACACCCCGTTCTGGTTGTTCCCATTTTGATCATTACCTCCGAAAGAAACCATGCCCGAGGAGTGGTGTGTGTATGATGAAAAATCAAGCTCCACCGACCCAAAGCACTGTTCTTGGCCCTTTGGGTCGTTTTTGTTCTCCGGGGTGTGGTTATTGATGATGGAGGATGCACACTCGGAGTCTATTCGAACCAGTGTTGGCTTCTGATCCTCTGATCGTGATGAATGAGGTGGAGGGTTTTGAACATTTGGGTTTATATCATTGTCTGGATCAGTAGCACCCTCTGAGGAAGCTATGTTGTTTTCATGATCCTTCACTTCCTCCAAGTACATTTCCTCCACCATTGGCTTCCACAATCTCACCCTTGCATTGATGAACCAATTCGAAACCTGCTTTCAAACATATGCGTCACGCAACGTGGTTTTCAATTTTTTCACAAGAATGTATTCATATAATATAATAATAACATCTCGATACCTAATGTGTATTTTATTATATGCAGAATATATACAACCAATGGGAAATTAGGTGCATATATGAGTTAGAGAAAGATATGAACGTGCCTGGCCTCTCGAGAGACCGGTTTGGCGTGCTAAAATATGTTTATCAACATCGCTTGGGTACCTGCAAAAGTTACAACACTCAAATTAATTAATTAAGAACCTGATCTTCAACGTTGCAAGTAACCTAACAAGTAATTAAACATTAAGAAACATATGCAGAAAAGAAGTATAATCAAATAAAAGGATTATTTATATATTTGCCCACGTTGCATACGATAGATTGAAAATAATATGACGAAATACCAACAGAAGGAATCTGAATAGTGATGCGCAGAAACTACCAAAATGTACCATAGTTTTTGCAAGCAGAAATGATTGAGATTCTATACGCTACGCTAAGCATGAGAAACTCACGGCATCATCAACTTGCAGTTTGGTCTCTGATATTATTTTAGAGAGAACATTGATTCTTGAGTAAAATGTATTTTGTTGGTTACTTATATTCGGACTTGAATAATATATGTAACTAGCTAACTGGCAATCACAAAAGAAGAAGATGAAGCAATTAGTAAAAGGGAGAGAGTTTGTTACGGATGGAGAAAATGTTCAAAAAGCCATGCCCGAAGAACCGAAACAGCACGCTCGGGAAGGCCACGTTGGGGTCTCCAAGGATGGGTTTCCATCATGCTCATTTGCTGAAACGCCCTTTGTTGTCTCAGTGCTTGGTCAATGACTTTGAGCCTCGGCGTTTCACCCCTTGTTGTGCCTGGTGCAACTGGGTCTTTCTCTCCCATGGCTTTTCTTGTTGCTTGAATCTGCCCCAAAATCCCATCCTTCAGACACTTGAAATGTCTCGACATGGCTTTCAGCGCCAACGCCGAGTACACTGTGGCAGCACCATTCCCCGCCACTGCTTCAAACGACGACACCACGCTCTTCATCTGATTGCGGTAGTGCTTGTACCTTCTGTCAACCTTGAAGCCAAACCAAAGGAAAAAAAAAAAAAGTATATATATATAACACTTTAATTTGAAAGTTACAGCTAAGTAGTCTCCATGGAATGAAAATGATTCAGCATGCATGCTATAAGAATAAATGTTGCCCAGAAAAGGAAGAGGGTAAAGGGGTTTGTGTCGTGAAGGTAAATGAAAAAGGGTGAATTGTCATGAAGTGAGAGCATAGCATTAATGAAAGGGCCCGATGTGGCTGCTGAGTTAGTTCAGGAATCAAAATCGAAAGACCCCAATCCTATCAACCCACACACCAACCGAAAAGTTAAAGGACCTGGACGGATAGATACCAATACCATTACCAATTCACTTGGAGTTAAAGGCGTGGATTTAACTTACACGCCTTTTTCCATATTTTGGGGAACGATGGATAAAGGTGTGTTATTTCCTTGCAAAAAAGTAGTACTAGTACACAACACTCTTAAATGAAGCCAAACAAGATTTGGAAACAAACATCAAACATATATACCTCTTCCAGCATCGAAAGCAGCTTTGTCTTTCTCTTCTGCAACTCCACGAACTCGAGAGAGGTCAGAGAATGCTTCTTCGAGGACCCCGTACCGTTGTTATCCTCTTCCCACTGCTTCTTCAACGATTTAGGCTTTCCCACCTCGCTTTGCTTTGCGTCTAGGCTACAAAACTCGTTGAGAAGGTCCTGTGCAGGCACCAAATACTTGGAGTTCTTCACCAGGAAATGTCCTTGCTGGTAAACACTTGCAGCTTTGGAATTAGAACTCACATACCCATCTTGTAACATCTGTTGTTGTTGAACACTCACTGGCTTTCCAAAGAACCCTTCTCTGGAACTCGAGGGAACAAAATCAGGATGATGGCTTGTTTGTCGTAGCTCAAAAGATTGCAACCCGATAGTGGAAGGGTTGGTTGAACTGAGAGAGAGTGAAAGACCTTGACTAGGCCTTTCGTTGGCTTCACAAGGGAACACGCACCTTAAAGAAGAATCATCAAACCTGTTATGGTTGTTGTCGTCTTGCCACGGGGCTGAATCATGAGTTCCCACGATTAGATTCTCGGCACTTGTTTCAGAAATATTCCCTGGTGTGAAATCTGAAGGCTTGTTGTTATTGTAGTCATGGTGGTAGAAAGTGGTGGAAGAATCGATGGTCTTGGAAGAGGAAGGACCCGGTTTGGGGATGAAACTTCTCCACATGACTGCGTTGGTGTCACTCTTTGGAAACCCTATCATTTCCATGCCCGTGGTGAGGTTGTACATCTCCGGGTCTGACACAAAGCCTTGGATCTGGTTCACTAGCATCGTTGGATTTCCCGATGATACATCAGAGTAGCAGAATCCAGACGATGATTTGTCTTCACACAGTTGTCGAGCCATCAAATCAAATTAGTTATCTCAAGCTCGTCAAGTTGCTAATGTTCTTCTTAATTCATCAATTGCCTTCTCACCAAGTACTTATACTGCTTCAGGTTTCTTACGTTGTTGGAATATTGTTGCAAGGGATATGCTCGGCTTCTTGAGTTGTTTCATCCCGCAACAGAATCCACAAACCACTGAAACAGAGTTGAAAAAAGCATTAAGGGAGGTCCATGCCGAATCATATATAAGGCCAAAAGCAGAAAGGAAGAAAGAAAGGAAGTTGAATAGTTACTTTGCTTCTTTCTTTGGAAAATAATTCAATAACTCAGAGATCTTGCCGTAATGGAAGAGTGGAATAATTAGTTAGGTATGTGGAAACGAAGTAAGGTTGTTGTGGCTCCGGCTGTCGGTGGAGGCTACTTCTGAACAGCAACGGTGGTAGTTTTGAGAGTAAGTAGGAGCTCCGTTTATCTCAGATTTGTTCTCTTAATAAGCCAACATAGAGCTACCATGAAAACCAACCTAGGAACAAGGATGAGAAATACTTCCTCAGAAATAGAAGATCAGATAGGGGGGTGATGATGACCCTCATGCCATGATCATCATTTGATATATGTCTACCTCTCTCTCTCTTTCTCTTTCTCTTTCTCTCTCTCCCTCTCTCTCTCTCTCTTAGAAGTGGGTCAATGCAAGATATAAATACAACCAAAATAGACTTCTGGTACAGTAAGAAAAATATCAAGGAAATTTCCTCAATTATTTCTTATCCCTAGTACCTGCAACCAGTAAACTAAATAATGCTATATTAAAAAAATAAATAAAGTAAATGCAAATAATTGAATAAATAAATAAATAAATAAATACTGTCAGATACGAGTCATAATTAAAAGAAAAGAAAAAAAAAAAAACAGACCTTCTCCACAAAGTACTAATGAAGGACCAGGAGCAACAGAAAGTTATGATCGTCCTTTGCCTGGTACATATACTACAAGCCGCCACATGAGTTGCTCTCTAATTTACGAAAATGTTGATTTTTTTAACAAATTCTGCTTTTACCACCCACATCCAAAACGAACCGAAACCCACCATAATGTTGCCATGATAGAAAAATGGTAGATTTGTAGGGTCTGTGTTCGGCCATGAGTTTGTTTATTGTTTCACAATGAGAAGGGTAGTGAATTTTTTTAAGAAAAAGAAAAATATTGGTGATGGGATTAAGGGGATCTTTGTAGGGAAACGAATCCCAAGATCGAAGTGATCCTAAGTAGGAGTCTTTTAGTCTGGCTTTTTCAGATTGGTTTGAGCTAGAGAGGTGTGTTTGGGGTGAGTTGGTGGGCCATGATGCCTCCCTCTGTTGTGTTCCTGAACCCCCCCAAAAAATAATAATAAAGGGTAGGAGAGTTTTGTTTCTGTTTTGTTGTTTAATCTGTTATCTGTTGTTGTGTTGTTGCAGAGGTAGAGAAAAGGGTGAGAGAAGGAGTAAAAAGAGAAACAATAGATGCTCTTGGGTTTGTGTAAAAATGTTTCCATAATAAGGGAGTGTGTGAGAGATGAGATATTGAGATGAGGTGGTCCAATCTTTGCCCATCTAATTCTTATTAATTGGTGTATTAAAGTACTCCACCCATCCTCATCTCTCCATTTTGCATCCCATGGGACCGCATCTTTTCTTCATATTCATTCATCATCCAAACACATTATATGCCTCTTCCACGCGCATTTCCATTTCATCACTTTCATTTCTTAATTAATCACACACACCCTCATTACACCCTTATTACATTTTCCTTAATTAATACTTCCCACCACCAAATTCAACTGCGCCCCATTTAAGGAACCACATATAAACTCTCTAAACCTACATTCTAATCTCTCTGCATGCTCTCTCTACCTACGTACACTACACTTATTATTTTCACCCTCATTTCCCATCTTCTCATTCAACCTCATACTCTTCATTAAACTATTTTTCAATCCCAACCATCTTTTCTATCATCACATATTTTATCAGCACACTGCTTTCAACAAGACAAACCACACTCTTACATCATTCCTCCGTAATCTATCTTAAAAAAATACACTTGTTCGGGAAAACTGATACAGATAAAATATTTCAAGCTACATCATTATTGATTTTGTGTTGGAATTAATGATTGCTTTCATCTAATCAGATCACCCTTTGACATCTCAAATAATCAATATGTTTAATATTATTGTAATAACCCAGTTCGATTAAGCTAATTTTTGCCTTATTAAATATAATAACTTGGTTCAGCATGAGGAGAAGTCTTTCATTCTTGAAATAAAATAACTTAAACCAGTCACCTTTTTACTTATAATGAAAGCATGAAAATGGTCAAAGTTTGAGAAGTGAAAGGATAACCAAAACAATCAAACAGCGGAGAAAAAGTTACTAAAAAAACAGAATCAACCTTATCCCATTTAACCGATTTGGACAGTTTTTTTCCCTCTGAATCTACCTAGCACAACCATTACAAGTATGATTATTATTATTATTATTTCTAAATAATTACTATGTTAAATAGAATGAAGTGGTGTTAATCAGGAAATATTTTGTGATGGGAGGATGTTGTTATAAATTTAATGATAAGATGTGCATTGAATAAAGTAATAGAGACATTGTAATTTGTAAAGGGAAGAAGGGACTTGGGTATTATATTATTGGTAGTCAAATACTGCAAAGACAAGGTTGATGAATTTGGATTATAAGATTAATCATGACTGATTAGAGTGGTTAAGATTGGATTTGTGTGACTTGAAGAATGTTGAAAAATGAAATGAAGAAAAAAAAAGAGAGAGGAAAAGGCACGCGCGAGAGATGAAAGTGGAAGAGTGAAGGTGGCGAAGAGAAGACAGCTTTAAATGTTTGTCAATTAAAAAGCAAGTGGTCCAGGAAGGGTAGCTTTCTCCGCCGCTTACCAAATTTCCCTTCTCTTTGCCCTACAACACCATCCCTTTTTTCACTTCTTTCTTCTTCTCCTCTCGGGTGGGTGTGCACTGCGCACCTACTTCCTGTTAACCAACACCACTTCCTCCTCCATCATCATCATCATCCTTCATTTTTCAATCAAAATTCTATTCTTGCCTGTTCCTTCGCCCCACGTTACTTTCACTCAACATTTTTATTTTAATTATATATATGTGTGTATCAGTTTTGTATGTTTTTCATGGGGAGTTAAGTTAATAATGTAGGAGACTACAAAATTGACGCTACATTCCTATCCTACCAATGAAAGCAGCACACATTCTCCATACCGAAACAAATTAATTGAAAAGGTCGACCCTGCACCAACATTCTTTTGAAAAACAACATTTGTTAGATGTAAAAAGGAAGAGTTGTTTGGTGGTTTTTAAATTTGAAAGAGGAAGATGGTTTTGAGAGCGTGGGAAAGGGATCTATAAGGGACTCCACAAATGGTGGGGGATTGTGTGCGTGTAAGAATAGGTACAAGTCTCAGAGTTCATTAACAGCACCTACATTTTTGTACAGGCTTGAAACTTGTAATTACATGCCACTCAACCAAGCTAGGAACTATAGAGTGGTCCATCTTCTCTCATTTATTTATCTTTATGCATATAAAATTAACTTTTCTTTATTCGTACACTATTAGATCGACCACCATTAGAATATATGTGCGATTAGTGGCTAGCTAGGACCATCCTAATCCTATGCTAGGGTTACTGTTATGTTGAAGCGGGAAGAGCATGCATATGTGGGACGCAGAATCATGCGACTTTTTTAATTACAGGATCAATTGTGTGTCATTTTGAGAACGACACAAAAGGGAAGAGTTCCGAAATGCTTTTGCAAATCCACACCCACTAAACTAGTTAACCTCCTTTCATCATTAACAAAACAATCATAATAATATTCCTTCCCTCCTCCACTATCAAAAATCATTGACATGCTTACCCATTATCTTATTACGCTCCTTCCACCAATTCACACCAATTCACACCAATTCACATTCGTTTACATATTATATGCATCAATCTGGTCATTTCTGCTTAAATAACCAACACCACGTTTCTTGGATCATTCATAAAAATAGCTCATTTACAAACACCCTAATTCGATCACATCACAACTAATCATCCATATATAAAAAAGTTAACTTTTTTAAGATATTTTCTATCAGATTAGAAGCCAGACAACCAAACCTTCATTTTCAGATATTTTCTGTCGGTGCCCACAAAATTCTAGATTACTTTCATTTATGGTGATTCTCTTTTTCGTACAACATGTCTCACTTCCATGTCTG
Organism: Macrotyloma uniflorum; assembly: GCA_016859785.1. Taxonomy (NCBI): domain Eukaryota; kingdom Viridiplantae; phylum Streptophyta; class Magnoliopsida; order Fabales; family Fabaceae; genus Macrotyloma; species Macrotyloma uniflorum. Next base: position 1,619,872 of record BDMB01000002.1, read on the forward strand.
GTCAAAAACTAATATAGGATGAAATATTAACTCTTAACTTATTGAAAAAAAAACCATGGTTTCTTGAACTCAACAAATATAACCTATGGAATTCGTATAATGTATAATTGAAAGGAGAATGAAAATTGAAAGTGAAAAGTAACAGAGTGCATGTAGTGATAAGCGGAAGTTGCGGAGGCAGTTTTATTTGCTTACTCCCACGAAACATGAGCACGCACTCACCGACACCAATAAAGTCAAGGCCGTTAACGAAAAAATATGTTTTACGTACGTCACGGAACAGTAACTTCACCAGATAACATTTTCATTTCACAACAACACCAAAAATGACGTTAAACAAGATGGAACAAAATAACTATTTTCAACCCATCATTTCTTAAGCAGAGGTTTTTTATATAATGAACATAAAAATTACTAAATTAGGAGTAGAATAAACGAAATTTGATGTAGGTTTTTCAAAGTAGCAAAAAATGAAATTAGCAAAACTAGGGTTCTTATTGTTATTGTGATTGTTATTGTTGTATCACTGTTCTGCGGGATTCTCGATGCCTAAACATTCAACTCTAATCTGTTACCCACTGGCGAAGTTGTTTTCATTCGACACAGCACGTAAGATGAATACAAAATTTATGTCGTATTATATATTAATTAATGGTAATTTTAAAAAGGAAAAAAAAATAGAATCTGGAATTGAAGCCCTTAATTTGTTGAAATTGTGAAAAGATGGTTAGATGTGGAAGGTTTTCCTTAGTAGGGAAGTCTTATGAAAGCAACCCTTTATTATATATGCTTCACTTCTTTCTCTTCCTTTTGTTTTTCACCATAAATTCCAATATGAAAGCTAATTTTTCTACGCTATGACGATGGATGCTTCAGAAAGCATTTCTTTTTTATATTATCACGTTAGATACACAGTACTAAAATCACGTCTCAGAGAATAAATATGTAAAAACAACTAAAACAAAACAACCTACGTCATTTCAATATATATTCCCTTTTCTCAACAAATTCAAATTCGGTAACTATATCAATCACATAAGTAATAATTTCATATTTTCTCTAACTATATTAATGAAATTTCAAATTTACAAAACCACAATCATCAATAAATATGAAACAAGGAGATTCTATTTTTCAAACTATCAATGTGTTTGATACAACACGAATTTATAATAAAAAATAATAATTTACAAAATTAATTTGTATTCATATTTCTCTCCAAAATGATGAGATTAAAACAATTGGTCCCACGTAGTTTATTTCCTTCATTCGCAATCTGTTTTTCCGTGTTTATTTCGTTGCTCTACCTTTTTGGTCTTCGCCTTCAGTGTCGTAAACAATTTTTTTCAAGCTTTCTATTTAAAAAAAAAAAAAAACATGGTGAAAATTAGACATTTTGATTTTCGAATGTAATAAGATTTCTATAATTTTTATTACAATTTTTCCATTACTTATTTTATCCGGGTGACTACTTTTTTTTTTTTAATTCTTTATCAAATTTGTTGATGAAATATGAATTTATTAATCATTTTTCATTGTGTTTTGTTTTCTATACAGAGTTATTTAATTCAGATACCAATAATGTCTAACTGTCAATTATAGTATTTTGGATTATGCAGATGATAAAGTTTGGGTCGTTATTCGTTACCCAGGGCACAAGGCATAGCAGTTGGTGATGATAAAACTAATTGAAAGCACGTCGGTGTTTGAGGAAGAGTTCAAGTTTCCCAAACACACCTTTAAAGACTCATCACAAATTCATAAACATGTTGAAGTGAGAATTTTCTAAGAAAATTTACCATAGATTATTTAAAAGATGATTTTTTTATAAAAAATGAAGATCATTAATATCAAGTTTAAGAAACATAGCGGTCCTCTACCGAACCGAATGTATCTAGGAAGGAAGTGGTCCAAATGCTTACACCAACCTTGACTTGGTCTGTTCTTTAGCTTCATATCTATCCACTCGTTATTGTAGGTATTTTTATTTTTATTTTCTTTTTCTGCAGCAAAGAAAGTGTCTCCATCGAAAATGACATAACAATGGACTTAAGCTCATTTTTTTGCAGCTGAAACTGAGAGTTTTATAAAGATGGTCCAATGATCTTGCAGTTATCCTTGTTGGTCCATCTGAGTGTATTTTTATTATTAATTATTATTTTTTGGTTGAATTAAGGATGAAGGTATTAAAGGGTCTTAGGGTAACAGACAGCAAACAAGGCTAAGAAGAGAGGCCCCACAAGGACATGCATGCATGCATGGTGGTTTGAGCGTTACAGCAGAGCAAAGGAAGACGACAAAACGTCACAACCAAGCAAGCTTTCTCAGCCAAGATAGATTCTGTCTCTAACGAATACAAACGAGGCTTCTTTGCAATTCAGTTAATGTGCATGAAGACGACGAGGCGCAAGAAAAAGCTTCTCCAACTCCTTCACAGCTTCTTTGGTCCATACACAGCTTTCACACACAACACAAGTATCAAAGAGGAAACTGATATTTCACACGCACGTGATACACGTATATAAACCCTCAATTCACTGTTTCTACGTCCATCTATAGACTCAAACAATCTCATTCGTTCAAAGATGAACACCCTAATATATATATTGCAGCCAAGGTTTGAGACGAGATTAAGAGTGTCCTCTAATGTTCTTTTACTGCCACATCCTTCTTCGCAAAACCTGCTTCCACAAAACAGCATGAACACTGCATTTTGATTTCTGAGAGACTCAAACCCTATTGAAGGAGGAGGACACTCCAATCCAAGTAACTTGATTTGGTGTGATTTGAGATTGGATATCTGTGGAGCTTGTTTATTCCAAATCGAACATTCATCTAGGGCTTCTAGTGAATTTTGCAGTAGCTTTTTCAAATGTATTTCTATTTTTTTGTTTAATATCTATCATGATTCGAAATTTATCTTTTCAACTTTTTAGGTCTTGATCCTACTTTAATGCTAAAAATAAAGAGAAATATTTGTAATTGTAAAAAATATTTACTTTATATAAGAAAATTTTAAAATTAATATTTTAATGTATAAATTATATTTTGGATTTATAATAAATAATGTATACTTGAAAGAGTGGGAATTTTACTCTGTAAATTGTATTGTATATTTATGTTTGTTTGGTTTAGAAGATAAAAAAAATGAGGGAGGAGAAACGTAAAAGAAAGGAAGATAAAGAAAATAAAAAATATATTTTTGAATTAGATAAAAAATGTTAAAAATAAGTAAAAAGTAAAATGTATATATTTTTTTCAAGAATTTTATTGATTTTTATTTATTATTAATTTAAATTATTTATTAATATTATAATAATATAAATATAATAAAATATTTATTATATTTTATATTTAAAAGATAATTAATTATATAACATAAATATAATTAAATATTTACCATATAATAATTTTTTTCTTTAATATAATCCATTATATAATTATATAATGATTATATATATATATATATATATATTTTTTTTCTTTATTACATTTACGAAGAAAGTTAAATTAAATATTATATTTTTGAAACCCACATTTTTTTTTTATTTATTAACAAAAATCTTATTTTTCCCTTAAACAAAAAAGACTTTAATGTATAATATATAAAATTAAATATATTCCTAAGACACACTTTTAAACATAATTTTTTTATTATTTGTTAAATTAGCATGATGATTGAACTCTGGTACTCTTATTTTTATTTAACGTATCTCATTTATACTTTTTTAGTTTTTGAAAAATCTCAAATAAAAATATACATAGTTAAATAACATATTTGTAGTATATTTTTTATTTTTCTTTTATAACATTTCAACTTAAATTTATTTAAGTAAAATTAAACTTTTACCTCAGTAACCCCATAATAAAAGTCGGCATTAAAATTCAACCACACTAATTTTAATTACGAAATAAAAGTTAAAAAATTTTATCATACAGTACGTTATCTCTTGTTTAAAAGATCTTTTTATTGAAAGATTATCCTAGGTATTCTGAAAAGGGCTTGGGCCTGGCCTTCTCTAATCCCAAGAATGTGTTCCTAGTACTTTTCTTCCACCTTTTGAAAGAGGCTTCTACGGTGCATTAATCACCAAACAAAACACAAGAAAAAACAAAACGTTTATATCGTAAGTTTGAACTATAGTATTTTAATTATGCTTCTTCTCTATATACATGAAGTCACCACCAACCCCACCATCTGTTTGCACTCTCAGATTTAAAGGAGGCCTTATCTGTTTAAAACGTGAAGAACAGTGGGTCATGGACACTGGTAGTTCCTAACTTTTCTGCTATTAATGGTGGGCTAAACTTTTGGATAAGCCCAAAACTCGAAAGAAACCCACACACAAAACAAAACAAAACACTCGTAAGTTTTTTCTCCTCCTAAAACATGTAACATGGAGCCACACCCATGTTGCCATTTGTCGTTCTATGATAAGGATCTGTTCCTGCTGGGACTAAGTCTCACTCTTCAATGATTCATCATCCAGAACAGTACAGTACAGACACTTTGATTCATCTCCACCGCAAACACCCAATACACACCTGAGGCTGTAATTGCTTAATACCAATCATATTGATTGGTAGGTGAATATGAAATTAGACAACACACAGGAATTTAAGAAAAATGAGATGATGTGCAGTTCCAACATAAAAATTTAACCTTTTTTTTTTGTGTGTGTGGTTCTAATAAATTTGCCATCATCATCAACCACCAGATCGTGGGCATGGCTGTGCTAACTTTCCCATACTCATCATCTCCCACTCCATCTCTCCCATTATCTCAACAAAAACGCCTTAAAGTAAAACCAAATTCCAAAATCCAATGCTGCCACAGCCAAACAGAGCCCTTTCAACTAAATGGCCAAGCCAGAGTTTCAGAGAAGATTCCTCTTATCAACTCTGCTGATGCAGCTTCCAGTGTAGCTGTTCCACCCAGGCCTCGAAGGATAATCCTTGTTAGGCATGGAGAGAGCTCAGGAAACGTGGATGAGAGCGTGTACACAAGGATACCTGATCCCAAGATATCCCTCACAGAGAAAGGGAAGGCCCAAGCAGAGGAATGTGGCAACAGGATAAAGCAAATGATTGAGAAAGAGCATGACCAACACTGGCAGGTTTACTTCTACGTGTCTCCATATAGAAGGACCCTACAAACCTTGCAGCACCTTGCTCGTCCCTTTGAACGTTCTAGAATCGCTGGCTTCAGAGAAGAGCCTCGCATACGAGAACAAGATTTTGGTAGTGTTAGCTAAACTACTCAGTACTTTTCTCATGTGTGTGTTTTCACGCTTCAGTTCACTCATTGTTTGTGTGCTAAATTCAAAAGGGAATTTTCAAAACAGAGAAAAGATGAGAGTGGAAAAGGCACTTCGGCAGCTTTATGGTCGTTTCTTTTACCGATTTCCAAATGGAGAATCCGCGGCTGATGTATATGATAGAATCACAGGTAGTAGTAATATGTATGTGTGCTTCGGGAACCAAACTTAAAAAGCTAAGTACTGATACAGAGTTTTATACATGTGGTTCAAGGATTCAGAGAAACGTTGAGAACAGATATTAATATTGGACGGTATCAGCCACCTGGGGAGAAGAAAACAGAGATGAACTTGGTCATCGTGTCTCACGGTCTAACACTTCGAGTGTTTCTCATGAGGTGGTACAAGTGGACGGTTCAACAGTTTGAGTGTCTCAACAACATGGGCAATGGAGATATGCTTGTCATGGAAAAGGGTTATGGTGGAAGGTAGTTACATTCATTTTGTGTGCTTTATTGTATATTAATAGCTTTTGGAAATCTAAAAGGAATGCGCATGAACAGGTATAGCTTACTGATGCATCATGATGAAGAGGAGCTGAGACGCTTTGGATTGACTGATGAAATGTTGATTGATCAGGAGTGGTAAGAATTATGATCCTATCTATCACTTTAGCCCTTTTTCTATGAAAACTATCTCATTGTTATTTGATGAGTTTGCTGGCCTAAGAGGTGGTTGATATACGTGAAGGCATAAAATTGCAAGTCCTGCTGATCTGAATTACGATTGTCCAATGGTCAATTCCTTCTTTCCCCACCTCAGTGAAGGAACAAGCAAGTGTGAACAAGGAGGTTGATCAAGAACTCGTAGCAACTTCAAACTCAGTGCAGAGGCTACAAACCATAAAGCATTTTTAATAGTTTAATTATGACAATGAAGAGTACACTCTTGTAGCTGGCTAATTAATAGAAAAATAACTAAAGCAAAAGCAGAATTAAATGATGGTATATAATACTGTATACAATGATCAGATGTGGCTATCTAACACCTAAATTATTTGGTTACTGTTGGTTAGTTTCCTAGTTTGGCAATTGTACACTAATATAGCTGCTATAAACAAATGTTTGTTGCCCAAGTTGAGTCCAATATCTGCGCCGTTACTCAGATGCAACACTTAAATAAGTAAAAATCATGAGTCTTCCTCTCATATCAATGTAAACGGACCCAAACATTTCAATTTGTCTTCATAAAGAAAACCTCAATTTTGCTAAATAATATATTGAGTATTTTGATATTCTTCTTTCTAATTCTGGATTGAATCAATTCTCATTTATTAAGGACTTTTAATTCTTATAATGCCTATCCGATCTTATCAGTGTGATGCTAATATCCTTCTATAAAACCAAAAAATATCATAAAGATTACTAATTCGCAAAACCTATACCTCTGTACAATTCCTCATCCTGCCACAATCACATCATCATCTCTGGGATTTCTTTTCTCTTGGATTTATGGCCAATTCTACGAATAACTGTTCTTAGAGTCTTCGTTCTACCTCATTTACAAATTGATCCCTGCATGACACCAGAAAGATTCATGCATTAAACTCATAAAAACAAAGATCCCTGCATGACACCAGAAAGATTCATGCATCAAACTCATAAAAACAAAGATCCCTGCATGACACCAGAAAGATTCATGCATCAAACTCATGAAAACAAAGATCCCTGCATAAAACCAGAAAGATTCATGCATGAAACTCATAAAAATGAAAGATCCCTGCATAAAACCAGAAAGATTCATGCATGAAACTCATGAAAACAAAGAATTAGAAGTTTGGAGATGCGGGGTATCGATCCCCGTGCCTCTCGCATGCTAAGCGAGCGCTCTACCATCTGAGCTACATCCCCAATTTGGCATTAAATTTTCTGTTTCATTGCTTCTAACAAGGTTCAAACAACTGTATAATTTTAAAAAATTGTAGCAAAAGCTTCCTTGATATGAATTCTCTATCAACGGTAAAAAAATAACTACTTGCACAGCAGCGCCTATTATTTTATAAGTCTTGAAATTTCTTGCATTATCTGTTTAATCAAACAATACATGTTGCTCTTATATGTACTGTTATTTTGAGTGAATCATGTGCAGAACTTTTATCTCTAACTTCACAATTTCATCATTGAATTTAAAATGCATAATTGAAGCAAGTGTTTAACATTAATGACTAAAGAAAGTAATAAGAAAAGGCGAAAGATTGTGTCTTTTAATCCATGAACTTAAATTTAAATAAAACTAGGAACTAAAGTGATCAGTGCATAGAACTGGTATGGCAATTTCTTCTCTTTACTTCTGGTGGCGAATAGAACAGATATTCCTTCCAACGCTTGTGTGAATATGGCTGAATGCCTGTGCCACATTGAAGTCATTGGACCACACCATCAAAAGTAACAGAGACACTTATTTGGCCTTTTCAAAAGAAAATAGACAAAATATGAATAGTGAGCCTTGGTCCTGTTCCTTTCTAGAGTAAGACATGAGGGCATTTCTTCTCTACCCTGTAAATTGTTTTGGCATAATCCCTTTTATTCCCAAAAGTGTGTTTTGAAGGGTAAAAATTACATTCTGAAAACTCTTTCTAAGATGAAAAACACGATAGACAAAATCTTTAAATGGAGAAGGAACTTGAGCCTATGAATCCCATGATAATATAAAGCATGAAAAACCAAAATTTGATAGACATGAAAATTGGAGATGCGGGGTATCGATCCCCGTACCTCTCGCATGCTAAGCGAGCGCTCTACCATCTGAGCTACATCCCCTTTCGATATTCGATTATGTCTTTTTGTTCATCTTCACAAAATAAGAGATTAATGAATGTATTTCCTTTTTACTATGACAATCTTGTAAAGGTTATTCTTTAAAAAAGAAAATACAACAACACAATTTAAAATATAAACACTCATTAAAAAATTCAAATGAATACAAATACTATTTTAATAAAATTAAATTTAAAATAATTGTTTACTAAAGTTTTTTAATAAAAATACATCATGTTTTCTAATTATAAAATGAATAATTACATTACGTAAGAACATGGTAATCAAGATCATATGGAGGAGGCTTTTTATACATCATAATGAAAAATTTTACATAAAGTCTATTTTTTTTTTCTTCATAAAAAAAATTAAAAGAGAAGAGTGCTGGGCATGGGCTTCCCGTTGTGTTTGCGGTTTTGGGCCGAACAGGCATGTGAGTTTCTGCATCAAATATCGTTTAACTTGGTAAGAAATATTTGTGCTTTTTTTTTTCGTTAAAAGAAATTTGTTAAACTACTTGATTTTATAGTTCTTATACTTTTTATTTGAAATTTTGTGTCTCTAAAATTCATTTTTTTTTGTATTTAATACATTTGAAATTCTTTTAAGATGCATAAAATAAAAATATTTTTCTATTTAAAATAAATTTTAGAGACTAAACATAGTTATTTTAGTTTTAGAATGATGAAAAATAAAATAAAAATTACAGTACTTACGAATAAAATATACTCATTTTATGAGAGCTAAAAATCATTACTTCAAAATTTAAAGGGTGAAAAGTTTTTTTTTTTTTTATAAAGATAAAAATATTATATATTTTATTAAAATAAAAAGTATTTTTAAACCTAAAATTATCATTATCTACATAAGATTGATTGTATAGTGCAAGAGAAAATACAATAAACGAAAATAAATATATTTAAGTGGATGGATGAAACATAAATTTTCGAAATATTATTTTAGAAATATAAAGGACATGCTATAATAAGAGGATATGTATGATATGATAACAACATAATAAGTTATAATCATATTTAGTTATGATAAGAACATAATAAATTGTCTTTTAATTTATATTTTTAAAAATTATGAAAACTATAAAAAAATATAACATTGATTAAATTATAAAAGAATTTCATTTTATTTATATACTTCTTTTTCTTAAAATTATAAATAGAGTATATAAATTATATAAAATTAATATTATGATCCAAATATTTTCCTTGAAAAATATTTGAATAGTAAGAAATTATTTATTATTGTTTTAATAACTATTATATTTTAAATTTATGGGTCAATATCTTATATAGAGAGAGAAGAAGGAATTAAGAATAAGAAATACATCACAATAATAACATAAAATAAATGACAAAATAATACTATTATATCATATCATGCTGACGTAATAAATCATATACGGATCCTGAAAAAATTAGGTTACTATACTGCATAAAGAAAATTGAGATAAATTGTAAAACATATTTTAAATGAAATTTAGGGTATTTTTTTATAAGAAATTTTATATAATAACGTGAAATATTAAATATCATTTTCTTATTGATTTTTATTAAATATTATGAATAAGTTATTTTTTATTATAATGAATAAATTGTAGAGGTCATTAATAATATGAATAAAATTAATACATTAATAATATTTTAAAAATAATAAATAGAGTTAAATAATTAATTAGTTTTATTAATATGTATAATTATATTAAAAGTATCTTATATTAGAGAATTAATGTAGGGTCCATTTCTCATGAATTAGACCTACATACTACTACGTACTCCTACATTCATAATGGCCTTTCAAAGTGACTACATTCTTCCAAATATGATAAGAATACAGTTGCAGAGTTAAAAGAAGATGCTGACATAGGAGACCTTATTGCAGAACCTGAATCAAGAGCCATTTCAAGTGCCTCAAACAATACCCTATTTGCTTTTTGTCTTTTCAACCTTTTATATTCTATCAAAATCACACTTCTAGATAACTTTGCACTTTGCAGTGTCATTCATCATAAATAACAACAGTTACTGCATCACACTGCTACATATTATTAGTTTGTTGTTTTTCACACACTTGGAAATATCTTCAGATAATATATATATATATATATATTGCTCAAAAAAAAGAAAAATTGTACTACTTATGCCTAAAGACTGACAAGGACATTGTACTAAGGTGGAAGCCAGATGTGCCTGCAAGCTGTCCATCAAATAATCATACTACTACCTGGTTTCATTTCAGTCGTTGAAGTGAGTGCATAATATATTAATTAGTTCTTAGTCATGTTCATCATATGAAACATAGCTTTATTTTTTCAGAACTATTCCAACCACAATATAAGCCATTATTAATTATATCAGGATGTTGGAAAGTATTCATTCATACATAAAAATGACCATGAACATCCCACCAGACACATGCAACCTATTTTTCTGTCTTATGTTTGTTCATACTTCGACTCTCCTTAGAAATTCTTTCAAAAGAATGTCATGATAGTTAAGATCACAGATAAGCCAATGAAAAGAGGCACCAAACACATAAAAAAGACAACATCAAAGACATAATAAAGCATTAATCATCGAATAAGCATTTAGTAGTAGTATATGATTAGAGTTTAAGTTAAAATGGATAAGTGAATAAAGACAGTTTTCCGGGACTGGAATTAACTAGAACGAATGATCATGTGTTGGAAAGTGATAACTTGTTAATATTAATTAATTAAACTATAATCTTAGCTTAGTAGCTAACTAGCTCATTCGTTAGAACATGCCGCTCTACCAAAAAGATTCCACATTTTAATTTTCATGGCTACTCATCCACAAGCAAAACGTGCTGACAGTATAATATATTATATTCTGCTTAATTACAAATATATGATATTAAATTTTACTGTTACAACTGAGGTAGCTCATATTAAATACGCCAGTTATAGCAATAGGTCTGTAGAATGTCTTATGGACATTTTTCTTATCAGTGTTCTTATGAACATATATTAAGGAATAAGAGTAAACATATTTATTAACTTATGATGTCTCCTATATGATTAGCGTTTCAAATATATGATTAAAAAAAGAGGACATATGATAGGGAGAAGGGAGAAAGTGCATGTATATACGTGGTCCTTTCCTGCCTTCACAGCACAGCACCATGCTTTGTCTTTTTTGTTTTTCTTTCAAAATTCAACCATTCTCTATCTTCCTCATCTATCATAAAACGTGCTCTCACATGTCAAATTAAAACAGTGATGCCTCATAACCAAGTTGGATTTCTGCTACATATAAGATATAAGATAAGATATGTGCAAGTTGTTGTTAATTGTCTCCTAGGCCTTAATTTATCGACTGTGATGACTCAACTTCGTTTCCAAGTTCTCACTAACACAGGTTGTGCTGTGATGCTCCGTTTCTGAACTAGTGGCAGGCAACTTCTGATAGGTAAACTCAAGGTTTTGGCAGCAAAAGGGAACAAATCTGGTTTTTTAATTAACTTAACAATGACCCAATTGACTTGCCATCAATCACAAGTAAGTGAGAATCAAGTTAATAAATATATGAACATAATTAGTGGGAAATAAAGTATTAAACGCTGCTACTTTACATCTTGCAAAGTCATCATATGCTTCGACTTGGCTGGCCTAGTTACCTGCTATGCTACCCTATGCTTGTAGCCAAGGGGTGTCTACAACACTCACAATTTGAATAGAGTTAAAACAAGCCAATAATTTAATCAAAATTTATTAATAGAGTAAAGATTACACTATCATTAAATTATAAATGATCCTATATAAGTTTTTTTTTTTTTCAATAATTATTTAAAACTTATACTTTAAAATAATTCTTCGTTATTTCACAGTGTAAAAATTAGTGTATTAAAATTAACTCAAAAGACTAAAACTTTATATTTCATGGAATATTCTTAAATATGTTTATAGTTATGTAATTTACGTTAAAAATAATAATTTTAATAAATTACAATTAATTTCCAACGCTGCGAAATGCAAATATTATATTACTGTCTTTTCTTATATTAAAATATATAATCATTTATATAACTTTAACATTGATAACACTTGGCAAGAAACATTCTTTAAAAAAGTGAGTAATTTATACTTTATTTCTGAAAATATATAAACATGAAATTGTATCTTGTCCTTTCATATTGAAATGTAAAATTTAATCTATTAATATTTATTAATGAATACTTTTTTAAATTAAATATTTTTAATTAAAATTTGGACTAATTTTTTTTTTAATTTATCAACTTTTTTTCATGTTAATTTATCAAGTTATTATCATTCATTTGAAACCCTTTATTTCTTCCCGCATCTTCTCTCTCTTTTTTTCTTGTCTTTCTACACGTTTTTGGTGTTTTTGTTAGTTTCCAACTTTCTATTCTAATTTTTCTTTAACTTTGTCTGACTTTTCTTTTGGTCCTTTTTTTTTTATTGCACTCTAGTTTGAAGTTTTTTTTTTCTTTTTTTTTTCATCATTTGTTTCTCAAAGTCTAAAAACATCAACCCAGTCAAAAGTCTCTCCAAGGTTATATTTTTATATCTAACTAAAAATGACGATTAATGAAGATAAAATTTATGACCAAAAAATATTATAAAAGTAAATAAATAAATTACTGACGTGTTTTAAAAATATACAAGTAAATAATTTTTTGGTCAATAAATTATTTTTCAATAAAAATTATTGTAATTTGCATAAAGAAATATAAAAATAGTAAAAAAATATGTATCTTCATATTTTTAAAATAAAAAGTGTATTCTTTAAAATAAGAAAAGAGAAAAATCTAATAATAAAATATCTCAAATAGGAGAGTGTAAGCATCATTTTAACATTTAAAAATAAAAAATAGAGTAAAGTGTAACATATTTATATTTTTAAAAAAGTATATAATTTCAAAACAAAAAAAAAATGATAATGATTATTTATAAGAAAAAAAAACTGATAATATAATTCTTCAATATTTTAAAAGAGAATTTAAAATATGTTTTGATAATATTTTAAAAAAAAATTAATGAGTAAACATTTTAATATAAGAGAAAAAGATAATATAACACTTGATACTATTAATTTTTTTTTTTGTAAAAATATTTATAAATTAATTATAAAGAATTTAGGAAACAATAGTTTACATAAAGAGAACGACTACAAAAAGAAGCCACATCAGTATAATATTATTGTGTATGCAACAACAAGAGTCGAAAAGCTTAAAGGTTGATATCATGAAATGAGATTGGTGGTGGGTTCCAGTCTCAAACCAGTTAGACCAAGAGCTCCACTATTGTTACAGACTCCAAATAATTTCTAAAAAACTATTCTTTTCACCCAACTAATCCACCCCAATGACTGTTATATGAATTTGGCAAGCACAGATGAAAGAGGCCAAAGTAAAATGGAGAAGAAGCAAAGTAGAGAGAGAGAGAGAGAGAAAGAATGAGAGAAATAAAAAGATAATGGGTGGTGAATGGTGATGGAGAGTGATTAATTTATTGTGGCGATTGAGAAACAATGAATGTGGACCAATAATGTCTTGGCTGCATCAGACACGATGTGAGATGATATTTGAAATAGAGAGAGTTTGGCTTCCTCATGCCATTGCCTGTCTGCTGCCTCCTCACTGCCTCGTGCCCTAAACCAAACCAAACACATATTCTTTCTTATATATATATATATTTTGCCCTAATCTGTACTCTTCTTCTCTGCTTCCAATGTTTCTAGCCCATTCTGCCTCCTTCTTATGCCCATCTCTTTTCTCCCCTACATTATGGGAGGAATCAACCACTCTTTTTCCAATTTCAAAACCAACTCATTCACTTCCTATGTTGTAATATTCATTTCATTAGAGTATAGTTATATTCATATTTATAAAAGTTACCTGATGAAGGTGGAGAATAATGTTTACTTGCATCGATGCTAATATGCTATGTTAGTGATAGTAATGAAGAATGTGGTCACATGAAGTTTGATTGATAATTATGTTATTGAAATGAGAAAAATGTAATATTAATGCGTTCATGGGTTTTGCTGGTAAGTGAAGTTATTGACTTGCCAACAATCCATTTGTACCTCAAATTTAACGCTACTTGCTATTCTGAAACAAGCTTTAAGTCATGGACCCCATGCAACCTACCATTTATTATTCAGGAAACCACTGTTTTTTCTTTTAGAGGGGTGAACTTTAGAAACAAAATAACGCTCTAAAATAAAAACTAGAATTTTGATTTGAAACAGGGGATTGATGTAAAACTAGAAGGGTTTGAATAGAGTAATCTCCTTAAATCTTGTACACTGAGGTGGGGTTCTACAGAAAACCCAAAGTTCAGATTAACATTATGATATTTAAGATGCTACAACTACAAGTGAAAGAAAAGGATAAAGTGATTGGGGACAGAAGTCTTTATCTTTTCTTTTTTCTTTTTTTTCCTAAAAAGAAGAAGAAAAAATGGTAAATGATTGAAAAAGACTAAACCCAAGCCAATATAGTATGTCTCATCAGATGCATGAGTGTCAGAATGAAAAGAGAAAGAGAAGGATAAAAAATTTGAAAGATGGTCTGAAATCAAGCCAGAAAGTCCATCTGAGATGCTGGTGATGCCCCCAATGGAGACGGGACAAAGACTCAATGAACAGTGATGTGTTAAAGAAAAAAGGTCCCATCTTTTTGTACATCACCATCTCTAGCACACACCACACCCCACACCCCACCACCACCCAAAGCATGTCAATTACTGTTACTCCTCAGATCCTTTCCCATTCTTCATCTGCATCATCTCCTCGCAACCACTCTCCATCTTCTTCTCAAGTGGAGAACTGGTCTTCCCACAGAAAATTTTCATTTTTTCTTCTTTCTATTTCATTTAATGTCTAACAAATTACTTCTGAGTCGTACAGTGTACCATTATAATTATGCATGTATGCAGAAAAGGGAAAGGAACTTGGCGATAAGAGGGGCAAAGTAATGACAAATTTCATCGTCAGAGAGAGAGGATCAAAATTGGTAGTCAAACACTCAGATGATTAATGATCTTATCTGGAAATTAATTACAACTTCCATGTCCTATCACTCTGACCCCAAAGTTAATGTGGCCAACAAGATATTTTAAGTATAACGATAAAAAGTAATCATCCAAGTCGTTTTGTTTTTAATACAAGAACCTTTTTGTGCTTTGACATCTTCTGCTCAAAAAATTAATGCTCCATCGTAATACAATTAATTCAATTAGTGGGTTTATGAGTCATTAGTTATATTCAGCAGTTAAGATCAGAGAGTTCTTACCCCAAAAAATTTATAGACAGAATCCATCCCAAGGCAGGGTTCCAAGGTTTTCGGAGAAAATCTTGGTGTTATCGTGAACAAGGTTTGTTATTGAAACTATGCTACCTGTTTGTCTGTTATTGCTGCTCTGGTTCAGTCATAAATTTTTACATAGTTACCAATCAAAACCATTACTTCACGTTATTTTATTTCATTAATTAATTCAAATAAAATCATTGTTCATTTTTTTTTTTTCACTTTTCATTCTTTCATCTAAATAAAGCATTAAATTACACTGTATCTAAATAATAATATCTTGTGCGGACATGTATTATCTGAGGTATTTAATGACATGTCAATTCATGAGCTAACATATATGGTATTTACTTCGTATGGTAATTAATGTTGCGGTTGGATAGTTGCTTTAAAAAAAAAAAAAAGAACAAAAATAGTAGAATATAAGTTGTAAAAAAAAAATACTTTCTCAATTTAATTTTATGTATTATTTTTGTTTTTTTAATTTTTTAAATTAATTATTATTTACATATTTTAACCAAATAAGTGAAAAAAATATTGTTCAACAATCTTGGTATATTAAAAGTTACAAACTAATTAGATGAAAGAATCTTAATATTATAGAAAAGAGTGCAAGGACAATTTTATTTAAATTATATGATAGAAAGTATGAAAAAAGATAGAGATATAAATAGACATATGTGAGTAGAGTAAACCCTACAAATTATTTTTTCTTTTCTTCTCTATACCAAACACACAAAACCTATTATCTCTCTATCTTTCTTGGTCCACTCTATCGAATAGGCACTAAAGAACATTTCCTATAATTTTGAAGTTATTAATAATTTTCAATTACTTAAAATGTAAACATCACTAATAAATCATAAATTTGAACAGATTTCAGTTTTGAGTTTAATAACTTTCTTTTATTAAGTTGGAAACTTTAATTAGCAATAAAATGTATATCAGACAAAATATGTTATGACAGTTAAGTGTGGTCTTACTTAACAGAACTGGTTTTCTTGATCTTGTATTTCACAATAGTTTTAGGTTACTTAGTTGAAGGAAAGAGTTTAAAAGGAAAGAGGGAGGAGCAGGAGAACGTGAAACGGAGGGAGTTGGGTGCAGAGAATCGATCAGAATATTTTGTTGCCTGTATTGAGTAGAACAATGATTCAAGCAAGGTGTGTGTGTGAGAGAGAGAGAATGGTGACTAAAATAATAGGAGAAACCAACGAATAAGACAGCAGTTAAAGGTAGCATAAAGCACAGTACTGTAAATGCTTTTGGGGTCATTACTTTATGATCAAAATATTGTCCCATTTCATCTCATCTCCATGGTCCATGCCTGTCATTCTCAACAAAACCAAACCCCATTTTCGGTATTCCTTATCAAAATCTCACCTTGCAACCTCCCATCTATTTAACGCCTCCATGAAAACCAAACTGTGACCTCTTCTTCTCACACACACTAACATCTATATCTGTTGAGAGTTGTGCTGTCACAGAAAGACATGGGATTTCCAGTGGGGTACACAGAGTTGGTGCTACCCAAGCTGCTTCTGCACCTTCTATCTGTATTGGGCTTCATCAGGAAACTCGTTACGCTCCTCTTGTGCTACATGGGCTTCCACGATTTCTTCGAACCCGACATTGCGTGGCCGGAGAGGCTCCCGGAATTGCAGTCGGTCTCGGCGGTGCTGATCCGGGAAATCCTGCCGGTGGTGAAGTTCTCCGAGATGCCTGGGGCGGAGGCGGCTGAGAGTTGCGCGGTGTGTCTGTACGAGTTCGAGGGAGATGACAAGATCAGGCGGCTGACAAACTGCCGCCACATATTCCACAGAGGGTGTCTGGACCGTTGGATGGGGTACGATCAAAGAACATGCCCCCTCTGTCGGACACCCTTCATACCCCACCATATGCAAGCTGCCTTCAATGATAGACTATGGGCTGCTTCTGGGATCCCTCAATTCTATTACTATGATGAATGAATCAATCAATACTCTACACTACTCTTTTTCTTTTAAGCTTCTTCTCCATCTTTCTCTTGTATATATTATACGGATTTTCAAACAAAATTCAAAGCTCAGAACTGTTCTTAGTCAGATATTTCCATTTCAATCATTTAGATGCCTAATTCTGTGATTAATTCCAGATTTTGTTTTCAGTGTTGGGAGTTGTAGTATTTAGTGTTCCTTTTCTTTCTCCTTTGCATATACAACTAGTAGTAGTAACCCAGTGCCAAGATTTGCGATCTTTTATTCATAAATAAACTTGATTTGGATTGATTGGTGAAGAAGTGGTTGATTGGTTCAAGTCCATGGCATCGCAGATTCGAAGATGAAGAAGGTAGGTGTGGTGTGTGGTGTGTGGTGTTACGTTGTATAGACACTGGTAGTACCTTTTTCAGTTTTACCTTCATGGAAATCAGAGAAAGCTTAGACCTTTTGCAACTCCAACAAAGCATTGATACTGTATTAATAATTTTGAAAATAATCGTACCATATTACATAAAAGACCTTATTATAAGATAAGAAGACATGATGATACTGTTTTTACTATCATTGCAACTATAATTCCTTTTTCCCTATTTTCTATGTTTAATTTTTAGTTCGAAGGTTGTTTGTGGTATTTGCATTCTTTTTGTAATACGTGTTTTGTCTATCCAAAAATAACATCTAGTATTTCGTTTGTCTGAAGAATGATAGGTTAAAATTTAGAGTTTCTCATTATTTAAAATATGTATAAAATTTTTATATTTTTTTGTATAAAATATGTATCCAAATTTAAAATATGCTGCAGATTGAATTGCATAAAAGGATATGAACATATATATATATATTTAAAAGTTACATAAATATTTTGCTAAAAATATTAACAGTAAATAAAATATTTGATCTGGCATTACTGGGCTGATGATCCTCTACAACGAATGGACTAACTAAAAAGAACACGAACGAAAGCCTTTTAGAAACTTTGTCAAGATAGTGATAAAGCATTTCATTATCTCCAAGAATAAAAAGAATAGCCCCAATTGAAAAGTATCTCCTTACCTCTGTCAGCACAAAAATAAAAAGAAAAAAATAATAATGATGAGTGTATCTAAGACATATTAAGAAAATAAAAAAAATTAACAAAAATAAAAACTATGTAGTAGTTAATTTTTCTTTTAAAAAAATGTGCTAATAAGACTATCTAAAACAAGAAAACAGAGAAGATGTTATAGAAAAAAAATGCATAACATGCAGAAAAAGATACTATCACCAGAAACTTAAAATACTAGTAGATTTTCATTAATGAATCGTAAGAAATTAAGATTAAGTTTATAAATTTTTGTTGTTTGACTTATTTATGTTATCTAATAAGTTAGTTATATCTAATAGATGTGTGACTTTTAATTTCTAACGTTATATTCATGCTTGCAATTTGCACTGATCTTTATCTGCATATGATTTGATATTTTCTAATTCCTCACACTACTGTGGCAACATTTTAAAAGTTCAGAAACTAACGAGGATTTACTCAAAAATTATATATGGCAATATGGCAGCAATGTATACATAGAAGACATAGTATAATAGCATTGTTTTGTATAAGGGAAACGCAACCTGATAATTAATACAACTAATTGAACAAAATAATGTATAACTATGGTGTTGACATCAATAAGAACTTGATGGAAACGCAACCCAACCATAAGGCATTCTTAAGAAAAATGAGGAAATGTTCTTAGGCATGTGAATAACCATAGGTTTGTCAATACCCAACAAAGGGAGGGACTGCCTGATCAAAACGAGACATTTGTTGAACACTGGGAGCACCCATTACTGGTTGGGGTCCAAATTTGCCATCACGCTTGTCCATTTCAATCTTATGCTGAGTCTGCAAGTAAATTCCCATTTACACTGTAATTCTAAGCACTTAGAACTAAATGATAAACATTTTGTGAGTAATAAATATCAATTTTACCTGCATGCAAGCACACACCCTGCAAGATTAAAAAATAATACACATAAATTAAGAATAAATTTCACTATAAGTGCAGAATCAAAGAGAAGAGAAAGGCTATATAAAGAGAAGCCTTACGTGCAGTAGACAGAGTCAGCTAAGCAGGATAACACTTGAGAAGCCTCTCGAAGTTCGCTATTTCCCACAATTAAAGCAATAATAGAGAATATGCATGCAAGTTGTTGAAGGCAGAGCATGAAAGCCTGAACGTGAGAATTGCAAAATCAGTTAACAGAATATCATAAATGAGAGATAGTAGTATATTTTAATGTATGTGTTTGTGAAAGAGAGGCAGAGAGATTATACAATAATGCAATTATCACATTGCGTAGTTTGAATGTTAAATTCATCTTGTAACAGAAATCGAGTTGAGGCCACTGAATTTCCAAAACAGCAGAAAACCTGAAAATAAATGAGAGAATACATGTCAAATGTAGCAGAAAAATGCCTTGTGTAAATACGCACAGAAAATACATGTAGAGTGGTATAGAAACCAACACAAAAGAAATCATGCTTGCTCTTTATTTAAATGGTAAAGGGTAATTAAAGGTTAAGTTGAACTGACTATTTACCACCATAACCATTTGATATGTCAAATTTTCAACCATTACAGGTAAAAGTTCAGCCACAAATTCAATGTTCTATTAGCACCAGTAAGACAAGGAAGTTAAAAAAAGAGGAGATTGACCTTAATTGGCATAGCAATAGAAAGGCAAGCAAATAGGGAAGGCATTCTTAATTTATCAATCAGATTTCTGATAAGAAAAGAATCATTATTCATAGCCGAGGCATATTAATTCAGATATTGGTTTTGAAAAGGAAGCAAACCATGTAGAAAATTGTATACCTCAGTAGCGAGGCAGAGCTCAGGACATTTGCTTTCTCCACAACGACCACTGCAGGGCATGTAACCCGCACAACATGTGTATCTGAAGCAAACAGAGAAAACCATATCAAGCCAATAAATCACATAATCTATATTGAAAAGTTAGGAGAACTTAAACAGAACAAATTATTACCTTGACATATCATCATAAAGAGCTCGTTTACGCAGCAGATATGATACACACGATGCACTATAATGGGACAAATGAAAATTAGCTTACTACGATGAAAATACCCTTATGCCGTGAATATATATATATATATATATATATAGCAGAAATTCGATGATGAGGATATGTCAACGCAAGTCAAAGCTGATCCATGGCTGAAAAATTTTAAGCATGAAGGAAAAGAGAAGACTTACCACCAGAGAGCAAAGCAACAATCTGCATATATTGAGAAAGAAGATGAGAAGAGTGTATAATATGTGTGTGTGAGTATGTGGATGGAAGATAGAACTTACAAGGAGTGTCAGATTGAATGGTGGTGAAGAGATCAGTGTGCCAGAAATTGCGGAAGTTCTGGCGAAGCTGCATCTTCTCTATGTGCTGCTGCGATGCCATTTCCTTCCTCTGTTTCGCCTCAACAATGATCAAAGTGTCACAAGTAACAACCAAGTTCAACCAACCACAATAAATGTAGAGAACAAAGACCAAGACAACACAAGTGAGAAAAAGTCTGGCATGTATGTTTAGACATTAAAACGATGATTTTGTTTGAACTTTTCAAGTTATCTCCAATTGGCTTATTGTTGACTCACAAGTTTACTCCTTATACTTGTCCTAATATAAAACCCAAAGGCGTAAGCTTTACTAGCAAAGAAAACACACGCAACTAGACAAACAAAAACACTTCAACATTTTTTTTTTAATTTTATTTAACAAGATAATTTCCTAAACACAAATACTACGATGTTTTGATTTATTAAAAAGTTAATATATTTATAGTTGTACCTTTCTCTAATTAAATACAGTCCAGTCCTTGTATCCTTGTGAAAAAGAGAATCTGGAGGAGAATCTAAAGGAAAATTTGTACTTACTATATAATAAATGTTTTTTAAAAAATAATTAATAATTTTATAATAATAAAAACTACAAAAATCTTTCAAATCAAATTACAAAACACTAACTTTATTTTATTTAAACTTTATATTATATTAAAATTGAACTAACTGAATCGCATTTGAATTTGAATCATTGTTTAATAAAAAACTGAATAAACGAACCACAGTCCCCCTTCTACTTAATAATAATAAAAAGCTTGCAAGAAGTCCTTTTTTTTTTTTTTTTTCTCAACTCCAAACTTTGATTTCACAACATAAACTTTTCACATAAAAAAAAACCAGCTTGGGGTTAGAATTAAAAACTCTATGTTGGGTAGTTGGATTTAGGCACGTCCACTAAGTGTTTTTGTGGTTATTTAAATTTAAATTTATGTTGCAGTGTATTTAAATCGAATATCAATGATAGAAGTGATTGTTTCTGCTATAAAAAAATAGTTAAAATAATGATACTATTTTCTTTTACCAAGGACTAATTTATTATCTTATTTTCACACTTGAGAGTTCAGACTTCACTTGCCTCAGACAACAAATCAGCACACTTCCTTTTTCCTGGAAGTCAACTCATTGGCATTGGTTTTTTCTTCCTCCTCAATCCATGACAGTTGAATTGATGAACATACAGATACAGATAAAGGACATGCATTTCAATATAAACGGTGTCCTTCTCCAAACTCCTACTCAACTTGCAAAATTCTCCAATGATTTTATTTTGTTTTCTATTGTTATTACTATAATGGTAAATATCAGGTTCATCAACATTTGGCTTCAAATATCACAATAAGTATAGTAAGTAGAAGAGAGAATCTTGTCTGAACTCGAAATTAAAGTAAAAATTTCTAACTAAACTTGAACAAACTCATCTTATCAAGAAATTCAAACCTAAACCTTCCTTTTAGTATTAATATACATTTCAGTAAACATCCATTTAATTTGTAGTATTTTATTTCATTCACTTCAAAAGAATTCTAAAATTATTTAATAAGAACAATTACTTTTAAACAGTAATATTTCCCTAACAAATACTTCTACAAAATATAAGGGCAATATTGGAATAAAATGGCTCCTTTTTATAGGGAGTTAAGAAGGAGAAGCATGGCCTCACGCACGCACTCATTGTGTCTTACTGTGTCATACCATTAGAGAGAGAGAGAGAGAGTGAGAAGAGTAAGTAATGAATTTGGAATTGTGTTGTTGCTGCTTCCATTAAATAAGTCTGAGCTTTGCAACTTCTCATAAAGAGAAGCCCCTCACCAACCAAACACAAACTTTGTTACTTTCATTTTTTTCATTGAGTAAAGGAAACTAGTACTTTCCTTCAGTTGTAGAGGACTCAGGGTAGAATTGTATATTTGATTCTGTTGATTTCGATGTCTTCTGATCTCTATACTTTTGACATTCCTTTCCCCAGACATTCAGACACAGACAACATGGTCTCCTATGATGCAAATGGAAACCTTATGTTTTTCTCTGACCCTTGTTCCTTCCCTTTCCTCACTGGCTCTCCAGTTGAGGATCTGGCTCAAGGGAATATTAGCAATTCTCTTCAGCCTTCTTTCTCTTCTTTTTCTCCTCAGGAAAACGAGAGCCTCTGTCATGCTAACCTGGTGCAGCCTCTGTCAGATGGCCCAAATATAAAGTGTGAGTTTTCAAGTTTCTCTGCTTTGCATGGCTGCGACGTGACAAGTGAGGAGTGCCAAATGGGTGTGGATTATTCCAACAATCAGCACTTTCTTTCTCAAACTTGTCATGCTTCTGATAGTGCATCAAAGGTAATAATACAAAGGAGCTTCAGCTGTAACTCTTTTGGTGGGAAGCCAGGTTTCCCCTTTGAACCTCACCCTGACACTCCCATGGACTCCTCAAATTTTCAATGGCATGCTTTGAATTCCCCTGAAAAAAGTTTCTTCACAGGACAAATGAGGAGGGTGTGCAGTACAGGAGATTTACAGGTTCAATAACAAACCTCATTCTTAATCTTTATTTTATTGTCAAAGATTACAAATTTATGAGAGTTTATCAAATATGAGAAATAAATTCTCATAATTTGTAATTAATATATTGTAACGTTTTATTCATCATCATTTCTAATTAGTTACCTAAGTTATATCTACCGTCATTTCTAGTAATTAGTTTATTATTTTCAAAGGTTAATAAGACAGTAAATAGAGATTATTGCTTCCATTTTTATTAAACTTTGTTTCAGTTTTTGTTCAGAACACGTCTCAAATGGAGAGCCCCTTGTTGGAGGAAGCATACTTCAAAGTGGGGCGTTACAGTGCCGAAGAAAGAAAAGAAAAAATCTCTAAATACAGAGCGAAAAGAAGCCAAAGAAAGTTCAACAAGATTATTAAGGTCAAGAAGACAGCACTATTTGACTATATATATGTTGTTTTTTTATTTTGATTTTGACGTGTATTTGACTATTTGTTTAGTGCTAATAATTGAAAGACAAGAACGAGAGTGGTGTATTAGTTTATGAAAGATACGAAGGAATTTAGAGGGAAATATATACGAATGCATGATTAAGAGAAGAAAATAGATAAAGAATAGAATTGAAAAAGAAAAAGGTCTGAATGTGTTGTTTTTGTTTGTGTGGTACCAACCACAACCAGTATGCATGCCGAAAGACACTAGCCGACAATCGAACCCGCATACGTGGCAGATTCGCACGCAACGACGAAATCAGCGAGATTCCCAAAGCACCTTCTTCAACTTCAACCACAGAAGAATATGAACACGAATTCTGGGTAAACACTGTCAACATTTTATTGCTCTTCTTAAGTTTCAACCAATAACACGTTCACATATTGCTAATGAGTTAAATGGGGTGTTCATATTTGCGATGTATTTTTATGTAGGTTGAATTCATTGAAGGATTAAACGAGGAGGTAATTGGATAAAGGCTAATCCTATGTTTCAGTATCTGAGTCTTTGGAGTCTTGACAGAGGCATCTTTTAGAGGCTTTTCAATTTAACTTTGTTAATAAAGTATCTATCTGTATTTGTAGCAGAAGATATGCTATGGAAATCAAATGTAAGTTGGGTAGTTAGAGGTTGCTTCCACTTTTTTCTTTGCTTAATTGTTGTATTTCATTTTGATTTCTCTTTCCTATTTTGGTTTCCATTTGTTCATTGTATATAACCAACCATGTATCATATTCAATAATCAGGCAATGTACTGTTAGAAAATAACTCTTTTAAAGAAAATAAACATGTGGTTTCATGTTTGATGATAAGAAATCATATAAAAGATTTGTATTTATTAGCCATCTAAGGAAAAGGCTTAATTAATACCTAAGTTTTAGGGGGCGCCAAAAGAAAAAGAAGAGTCCACTTAAAGTAATCATTCGATTTGTACTGAAGTTATTGCATTATTAAATCTCTGCATAAAAATTTTCTTAAGTGGGATTTCTCTTTTCCAATCAGATACTGGTCAAATAAATTCCAAGGATAAAGTACGGTTATTCAGTATTACACATTTTTATGCTGTCAAATCATTCCCCATAATCATTCTATTTAATCTCAGATGAACATGAAAGCAAAATATCAGATAAATTGAAATCTTCTTTAGGCCATTTCACAAGTGTGATCTTACCATATAAAAGATTTTACCAGAAAATTTAAAGAGGTGATGAATCTTTCTCAGTTCCAATTATTTTGAATTTTAAAAGCATGCACCAAAAATCATATACTGTCTGGAGGTGGTAAAGACACACTAATAGGCTCATAACTAAAACAATGCCTAGATGATTATGCTGTGATCTTTTTGCTGTACCAATATACCATATGTTGAAACATTGATTGAGATAGCATTGCTCACAATCACAAAGACACTGTATGACCTCAATAATAGAAAGAAAAGATAAGTTATATTTTAAAATAATTTCATTTTATAACAAGTGTTCTGAATGTCAAATTAACAATATTAATCTATAACTTTTATATTAACAATATATAATTATTCAATTTATGAAATAATAAAAGAATTGCATGTAATAAAAAAATCTTGAAGATAGATACCAGGACATGACTCCTTTTATATTAAATAATGAGGTGTCTGTACAAAGAGATGCTTCTGATCTTGTTTGGATAATATCCATTTTCATAGTCCTCTTCAAGTTTTGCATCTTTTTGTACATTTTAATAATTAAATAAAAAAACTATTTTTAACTCCAAGTAATTGATTGAAAAAAATTAAATATATTAAATTAGTTCATTATTTTTTTTTATGAAAATAACTATAAATTAAACTAAACTGGTAAATATTTGCTTAAAAATTAATTAATAAATAAAAATTGATGTAAAAATAAAATATGTCCCTAATAATCTAACTTATGTCTAACAAGTATATGTATGTCTCTGTGTGTGAAACTTTATACATCTTACCTTTAAGAAAAAACATAAAATTTAAGAACAACCATATAATTGAATCATCTATTTAGTAGTTGATGGTGTGGATTGTCTTAAAAACTTAATGAGTGTTACTGTAAAGTTAAAACTCATTAATTTAACTAGCCACAACTAAAAAACTCCTGAATCTAATTAGCAACAACCAATCCTAATTTTTTTTATTGAATCTTTAAAATTAAAAAAGCTAATGACAAGTCATTATCAATAAAAAATTTGGAATAACCTTGAATTGGGATAATTAGTATTATTCAATGGAACGTGATTGAGGTTTAATGGGAGAAGGAATGCTGATAAAACTGATGATGAGAACCTAAAACGATTCCAAACACCCCACTTTTGACCATCACAGGCTAGCAAAAATGAATAATGAAAACTTACTTCAACACCCTATGATTGCAGTGCCAGGAATTATATAAAATGAAAAGTTTATTAATTTGGTTCTTTCCAGAGACCCAACAGATAGAATTTTGCAGACGAAAAGAGAAAACCAGTGCTTAGGAAAGTTGTCCATTGGATCTGTCCTCCTGTCTAGTCCAACAAAAAGCCTTTTGATTCGCAATTACTCCTTCAGAATATTTTTATGGCGATTTGATTAACGATGATCAAAGAGAAAGAAAAGGTTTTCTTTTTCATGTTCTGCACACGATTGCCACGGTCTCGGCTCTTTAGTGGACCGGCCAAGACCATTAAAATATGTCACCGGCAGACAACAAAAGAGGTTGTGTACTATTCACGATACAACTTTTGTCTCGGGCAAGACTAGAAAACATAAAATACAATTTAAAACATTGTAAATGATATTTAACTCAAATAAACAAAAAATATTCTGGTAGAATCTTTTGTAATTATTAGATCGTAACATATGTGTTTGAAGGTTTGACATTGTGGAATGAATGATGAGGATGGTAGAAAAAGAGAGTGAGCACTTCCAGGAATGGCATAGGTTTTATGGGCATTTTTGGTTAGTATGAAATTCACTACACATAATCAAATTCAATTTGGCTACGTTAAAGGTAAAAAGCAAAGAGAATATTCCAGAGTCAAGTGCTGCATCTTCCTAGGTCTTCGCATGCACCAGAGGTTCCTCACTAATAAGTTTATAGTATCCACAACTCATTATCCTTCTCAACTCTTATTATGTGCCCTTTTTCTCAACTCTCACCAAATACATGATAGTGACACACTTGGTCATGTCTCAGTGCCTTTGCACGCTCTTCCTTTCTTTTTCTTTTCTTTTCTTTCACTAACTTAACTCCACTACCAGAAATGAAGCAAAAACTCAACAACAAACTATAGTTTTCAATGGGTTTAGACGGAGACACAGTTTACTGAACAAAATACACTTGGGCTGGCCCACGGAGACACAATCTGAATTTGGGCTGGGCCACGTGGACATGGAGGTAACGGTCATTGATATGATACGTGAAAAGAAAAGAAAAAACGGCGCGAAGAGCTTAACTGAAAAAACGGCTGTTTCTTCTTCTTTAAATAGGAGCTCCACTTCACTCCACTGTATCTCAGCTTGTTCTTTCTTGCTATCTTTGATTTCGTTGCGCGCCATTTTCTCATAGTTGTTATCTGTTCTCAATTCGTTAATAGGTTTTCATCAAACTTCTTTTCTCTTTATTCATTAATTCACCTTTGTTTAACTCTGTTAGTGCGTGATCTTCTTGGATATTGTTGTTATTGAAAGTCTGTTCTTGTCAACTGAATGAATTTGGATAAATGATGCAGCAAGCAACTGTGCTGATATAATTATTTTTGGACACTGACGATCAAGAAAATGGGTGGTTGTTGTTGCTGTCCCTCAAATTCATCTGAAGACAGCCCTCCACTGCCGCCATCGCCGCCTCTGCAACCGCCAACACCACCACTGCCACAACGGCCATCATCTTCACCACGGCCACTACGGTCATCACATTCACCACGTTCACCACGGCCACGACGACCACCGCGACCACCGCGACATCCTGGACTACCTGTCAGTTTTCCTCCCATTGTCCAATCACTATTTTGTTGCGCATACATTACTTTTTATTTAAGTTTGAAAGCATATCAATAGTTAATTATCATTCTTTCTCAACTACCAAAAACTAGCAAGAACATCAAGGTACAGATAAGCTAGTTTTGATCATTTTATCACGTCAAGATTAATAATTCTTTTCATCTCTCGCCCTTGACAAATTCCTGTGCTTATATGAATTCATACATGTGTACTGTGGTCAAGATTATATGACCGATATATAAAGAAGGTGTTTAGAGTTAGAAGATGTTCAGCTGTACCTTTGCTCAAAATTAACTCACTTTTCTATCTATTAAATTCATGGATCTTGGAAGAATATTCATCTTGAAAGTAGTCGCGTTTGCTGCATTTGCTGCATTAACTAAATATTATGTTGTCAACCTGTTATAGCATTGCTTCATTTGCTGCATTCCCTATGCAGTTGCCAAGATTTTTCGAGGAGAATGTCCGGCTATTGCCTTCCGCTAATAATCCTTATGTTTCGGAGACAATAAGAAGACCTCCAAGCTATGGTACTTATACCTCGAGAGTTCCTGTCCATTCCAAAAGTCCTCTAGGTCCCCCTCAAACTCCACCTGTTGATTCCCATGGGACCTCAGCTCGGAGAGAGAGGAAGAAGAAATCGATAATTGAGCAGCCAAAGTTGGGAGGATCTTCTACTTCAGCGGGAGAATATTCCGCTTCAGTGGGAGAATATTCCACTGCAGTGGAAGAGTAGGATATATCGTTTATGGATGCAAAAAAGAGAGCTTGTCCTGTCTGTAGTCAGGTTTGTCATTTTTATCATGATCGTCTGTGTCTTTCGAGATTTTTTGAAACCTAAGCTTATGAGTATGCAACTTATTATGCAGGACGTGATTATCAACCGTGAAGCAGCTGATTTAAAGATACCAACTGGTTACAACATGGATAGTTCTTTGTTGGCAACCGAAGTAAATGGTTGCATTTTTCTTTTCTACTTTTCTTTCTTTATTGTAAACGATACAATGGCCACAGCCGAATGATAGTGGAATGCAAACTTCATTCTTTTTCGTTTGTTCTTTTATTGGCAAGTTGAAGTGAAATCAGGATACAGTTAAAGTGGGGTTGGTAGAGTTTGTGATGATGCGAAGTCTTGCACAGATTATCCTTAGAGACATTTTAGTTATATTACAGATCAGTAAATATGTTTTTTTCCTGTTATTACCTTTTATTCAAATCTTCAGATAAAACACTTGAATTAAAAGAAAGTTTAGGCGTGCGATTCATTCTCATTTAAGAAATAAAAAAACTTTGTGTCGACAATTCAAGAGTAAATGTATTTAAGATTGAAAATTGTTTATATAAATTGTACTTTCCATGTATGTTCAAATTAATAAATTTTATTTAAAAAATGTAACAACAAGCCCTTATAGCTCAGTGGTAGAGCGTCAGTCTTGTAAACTGAAGGTCCGTAGTTCGATCCTGCGTGAGGGCAATTTCCTTTTTTATTTCATTTTCTTTTTGTTTTTTGTAATTAACTGAAATCTTTAGTTACTTAAGCCTCAACAATTTGTGGGTAAAAATTATCATGATCGCAAACATATACGGTCCAATTAGTATATGCGAAGATAACCAAAAAGAAATACTTTTTTAAATGGAAGGCATCTCGTGTGAGTTCTTCTAAAAATGCTGTAGAAAAAACAATGAAATAGTATGCAGAAGGTTTATTAGAAATCTTTTGTATGATTCTAGAGTTTCCTTACAAGATACAAAATCTAAGTTGAAGTGTGGATTTGGACATTTGCATTAAGCCTGGTAAGTTTGCTCAATGTTTCACGAGCTGAAATGGTATCTGGATGATCTTCACCACAAATTGAAGTCCTAATAAAAACTGCCTTCCTTATCAGATCATCCGCTATGTCAAATTGAGCACCTCTTAGCATTAGCTTGGCCCTAGTCTCGAGAACAGTGGCTCTAGTCAATGCTAACTCTTGCCAAAGGCAAGGATTCAACTGAGCATTAGTCTTGATGGATCTCCAGCAAAGTGATTTGTCTAACCACTTGTCAACTGGAGTAACAAATGCTTGGTCTGCAGCTTCCAATGCATTGGTGCACAGACGCAGAAGCTCAAGAGCAGCAGTGCATCGAGAATATGTGATGAATGTGTGAATTGCAAGAGGCAGAACCACTCTTTTGACAAGGTACAAAAGCTCAGACACCTTGAGCTCAACAACCACTGGATCGTGACCAAATCCAAATAACAGAAAACATGCAGCCCATAAATGATCCAGATTTTGTGATATTGATCCGTGACTGATGATAGCTTGAATCATTGCTTGTGCAGCTCCAGTATTTTCTCTTTTCCGAGCAAACAGTTTGAAGACCTCATTGATATGGATGTAACCTTGCTTAGTACTATTTCTTGCAATATTAAACCTCAGCAGTAAAGATGATGCTTCTAATTCTGGTTTTTTGGCGTAAGAGGATGAGAATCCACATGATAATAATTGCAGCATTTTGCTCCAGAAACACTTTCCCTGACATCTTTCTGGTACCTTTTGAGCAGCAAGTGCCAATAGAGAAACAGGAATAGCACCTGGTGCAAACCATCCACTTACCAGCACCATTCTGGTGGCCAAGCTTCGTGGGCCATCTGCATGATCAAATATGGAGAAACAAACGTCGAAGAGTTGAAGAAGGAAAGCGTTCTTCCTGAACGATTGAGCCTCTTTACCATTCCATGACATCTCCTTCAAAGGCATTCTATTTATGGTATCTAGGAGCCTGCTTGGTGTTATAGGTAGTTCCGACAAAATTGCACTGATAATGGCAAGGCCAAGAGTTAATCTTCCAACTTTCTCTTCAATACTTCTCAGGGCATCAACCTCGGCAATGGAATAGTCCTTGCCACCACCTACCATTAAAGACATTGCCTCAACTCCAGATAAGTACGACAGTTTCAAAGGTTCCAAGTTCATGATGCGAGGAAGGCATGTTGATACAATTACATGGGTCTCACCACCAAAACGAGGGAGAAGATCCATGACAAGTTTGTGATCCCACCAATCTTTTTCACTTTCCAAGTTATCAATTATCACAAGATATGGAATGTTTCTCATCAGTTCTTTGCGAACTCTAGAAATTGCAGCCACTTCCTGCTCTTCGAAGCTTCTTATCTTTGTTTTCTCCAAACTACTCTCAACTCCCACATCAACTTCTAAAAATGATCTGATATTTAGATAATTTTGCCTTATGTATCTGCTCTCCCCTCCTATCCATAAAACCATCTTGTATCTCTGATGAAATCTGTAAGCAAATTCAAGAATAAGTTCCGTTTTTCCAATTCCGGAATCCCCAGAAACACAAGCAACCCCTTTCCCATACAAAATCTTCATTCCATTTTTCCTCTTATTAAACTTTCCCCGCTTGAGCCTTGGTTGGTTGTGCCTTTGAGAAAATTCAATACCTTGCATTTCAATTTCTTTTTCTGACTCCTTCCATACAACTGGCTCTTTTTCCTTCCTGCTTTCGTTTCCCATATGCCTTTCTCTCCATCTTTCATCTATCACGTTGCTCTTCCCCCAACCAATTCTCACACTCTTTCTCCTGGGTCTGGCCTTAAGTTCAATATAGTCATGTTCTGCATCTCCCGTGACATCACCAAAAAGTATAAATTCCAACTGTGAAAGCTCTTTCTTCCTGCCAATAAAATTCTCATTTCTAATGAAAGGAAACTCCTGTTTTTCTACTTTTTCTCTCCACTTTGTCACACGTTCTGCAACACTTCTCCTTCCTAACCTCGTCGCTAATAATGTGACAGCCCCCAATATGCAATCTCTCCAGTTGCCATCCTGAGCTTCCAATTTGCACTCATCAACCCGAGAAAGGCCATGCACAGCATCTTTCCACTCTTGTTCCAACCCTTCATACGAAAGCCAAAGTTCCCCTCCATGTTTTTCCCACAGCTCACCCCTCTTTTCAATTATATCCCTGACAAGACAATTGGTTGGACTCAAATCAAAGTATATCGGGATCAAATTCTTCTTCCTACAGAAAAAATTCAGCTCCTCAATGGTGTATTGGTTCTTGAATGACTTCTTTGTTATAATTACTATCCCAAAAGAAGCCGCATCCATAGCTTTCTCTGCAATGCTAAGTTTGCGGGAGCTCCTACTTCGTGCCCTGTCCGAAACAAAGCAACTGATGCCTTGAATTTCCAACTCAGCACACAGCCATTTAGCAAATCGTAATAAAGGGGGTTTGCTTCCATGCAATCCTATGAAAACATCACAACTCCTGAGTCTATAAGAAGAAAACGACGTGGAACCTGGAGTTGAGGATGTTCTATGGTTTCTGTCTTTCTTAATTCGCTTTTCTTTCTGTCCAGAATGACTATCATCGTGGCAATTCGAGTAACTAGATATGCTGCTACTTGAGATGCCAACTGAGTAAGATTTACGATCAAGTTTCGTCAAATCACCTGGATTATATCCAGCTGAAGAAGCAGATACGTCTGGGAAAGTACATCTAACATTTACTAGTGATTTTGGTTCTGGAATCTCTAAAGTGGTGCTTGAGGGAGCCAGGCCTAAATGAATTATGTTACTTGGAGCATCAAGCCTTGCTGACTCTGATAATTGACATGATGATGCTGATCTTGGAGAGAAAAAGGGTGACTGGTTTGCTGAAAAGAAAACAGAAGATGATGATGACATATTCCTTGTAGTCATGGCTGTCAAGTACCCAAACACGGGGCTCTCTTCCTGAATGTCCATGCCTGTACTTGTAGGATTGCCAATTATGCAAGATACCAAATCCCATGCGCGCAACCACACAATTTGTATCTGAAGTTGGGATGATGATGTTCAAGTCAGTCACGAGATTTATATTCCAATAACCAATATGCACAAATGAAGCCAAACTGAATGTTCTACACTGTTATGTTCATGCTAGTGCTGAAATAAAAACAACATAAAAAAATGGTAAATGGAGCCATCACCATCTAAGCAATACATCTCAAGTTTTACATGATAGGTAAAACGTTACCCAAAAAATCAAATTCGTCAACTCAAATAAAATAGCAAAAATCATTACTAGGCAGCAAGAGAATCAACTTAAATGGAAATACTTTACAGAAAGTAAATTTTGGGGGTAAGCAAAACTTGACAGGAAAAAATAGATTCTGAACAGTGAATGCACGAAAAAGATGGTATCTGCTTGGGGCATACACTCATTTGATGCACAGGGTTCGTGTCTAATTATTTCAATAACCAAGTTCAAAAGTAAAGAAGAAGGTGCCATCATCAAGAATACAATCATAACCCCATCTCGGAGAGAGAGTATTCATAGAATCATAAAACTGCATTGGGATTCAGATCTGAGTACTTACAAGGATACCAAACAGAAACACACTTTGGTAGATTCTCTATTTCGCCTCCAACCAAATCAATCTCGTTTCTCTGAACATACGAGGAAGGTCATAACGATTAAAACTTAGAACGAGACGAATTTACAGGTACAGCAACAGTGAAATAACTAACTCAAGAAACACATAATGACCACAACATTGTATAAACAAACATATAGTACATACTGTTCAATATAGATATCATTAACGCATACGCTGGATCACAACTATTGAGTGAAAGGCCAAAACACTTGGAATTAAGTGGTGAGACCGAGACATTTGAATGACCTGAGAGTATTTGGGAGACATCTCACACCGGTTACAGAAAAGAGGGAAAAGGACAGACTCGTTGAAAATGAAGGCAAAAACTGTACCTTTTTCTCAGAGGGGAAGAGAACAAGTCTAAGGGGTTCAGAAACTCTAGCTGTTTTTTGATAAGCACGCTGTTTTGTAAGTATATATATAACTAAAACCTGTCTCTGACCCTCTCAACATAACCCTTTCACACTCTGTCTATCATCATTATTTGTATGACTTTCTTCAAACTTTACAAAGACATTTGCTTTTTAATTTTCCTATGATTCTTTGGGTAGAGAAGTTGTATTTTATTTTATATTTGAGTGTGTGTTTGTGTGTCTGCAAGACTGAGAAAATGGTCTGAAGGGGAAGGAAGGAACAGGGTGGGAAGAAGGCAATGGGGCCAAAGATGGGATCCGACTAGGGTATGGTGGGAATGGAAGTAGGCTCCACAACCATTTATACCACTGTTAAATTTGCGGATATTCAGCACCGTGATTTTTGGAGCATTTGCATTCTGGTTGTTAAAAAATCTAAAAAGAGATAGAGTTTCCCTTTTTTACCTGTGGGGTGCTTAAAAGGGAAGTTTGACTAAGATAGTCCAAAGCAAAACGTGGAGTTTTGTACTTTGTAGGATATGTGTGTGACTGACGTTTTGAGGTTCTAACTTCTAAGGAATCCTTTCTCTGCACTGCCACCCTTTTATCACTTCTTTTTTTCCTCTTCTCTGTTCCTGTACTCTCTCTGCACTACTTCTCCACTCTTTTTGTTTTTAACATACACTCATCCATTCCAATCAACCAATAATGCTTACCTAAGTCACATGTAATTTGTAAAATAGTTCCATTCCACTAAACATTCCTTTTTCTTTGGTTTGGTTTGGAATCTTCATGCACATTTCAAAATACTTTGCAACTGTCTTTACATACCTGTAACTTTGTTTTTATTGCTTTTTTTAATTTTATTTTTTAAATAACACAGATAGATAAATTGTAGGATATTGCAACTCACTACTCATTTTGTTAATTTGTTAATACCACAACATATAAACATTTCTCATAAATTTCAATAATTACACATGATTCTGTGTTAAGTTACCAACTTATCAGTTATTTCCTTAATTAAATTTAACTACCTGTTGCTACTTTCTTGTATTTTCATGTT
Organism: Macrotyloma uniflorum; assembly: GCA_016859785.1. Classification (NCBI taxonomy): domain Eukaryota; kingdom Viridiplantae; phylum Streptophyta; class Magnoliopsida; order Fabales; family Fabaceae; genus Macrotyloma; species Macrotyloma uniflorum. The sequence continues at coordinate 1,654,454 of BDMB01000002.1, forward strand.
AGTCTTCTAAAATTCTAAATATTATTGTTCATTTGAAAACATTTGAAAATTAAAGAATTTATTTATATAAAAATCGTAAATATTAATTTTTTTTAAATATTAAATTTGGTTCGGATGATCATAATATCATTAAGAGTATTTATATAAATTTTCTAAAATGTAAAGAGTAATGAGTTGCTCATATTAAATTATTTAATAAGAGTGATATGATTTTTTCAGCAATTTTTTTATTATAATTCTGAAAAGTTAAGATTTCATCTCCCTTATGAGAATTTTTTTCACAATTTTTTCCAAAAATAGTTGCTTTCTGGAAATATTCTTTCTAAAAAGTAAATAATATGTTTCTTTCAAATTCAAATTAGTAAGAAACTAAAATATTTTTTCTACCAGATAGTTGCATTATTTAAAATAATATTTTAATTTATAATATAAATATAAATATAAAGATGGATAAGATAAGAAATAGGATGAAAGAAAGTAAAGATAAAATGCGGAACATGATTTTGCAATGTGTACAAATGATTTGAATGGAACAACCAAAGACTTCGCCAACCAATCCATGCATATAAAACAGAAGAAGAGGACAAAACACTTCAAAAGTGGAACACAAACTTCAATCAATAAATTAATTATAATATATATGTAGAGAGAATTAAAATAAAAATTTATATATTATAATTATAATTTGATGTATGAGATTTGTAATTTAAAAAATAGATATGGAACTTAATTTATAATATAAAATTAATTTAGAATATAAAATTTATATTTTATTTATATATTATAATTTTATTAATATGAAATTTCTATTATAAAAAATAATATTATATACACATTTCCATAAATATAAACATACATATATGATCGGTTATTATTTATTGTACTAATATTTTTCTAACAACTAATTAATTTTTTAATTAAACCATTCATTTTAAAATTTAACCTCATGTGATTTTATTTTATTTTATTTCTTTAATTCAAAATAAAAAAATTAAAACGGTAACACACTGACCGTATGATTGACTTAAAAGCAACGGCATTGATATCTGTAAACACGTGGGATTTAAGCACATGCGAGCATGTGAGTGATCACACCACACATCACCAATTCGTGGTTTTTTTTAAGTTACAATTACCACAATCACTACTAATTCAACTACTTTCTTCGTTTTATATTTCAGAATATAAAATATTATATTAAATAATTTTTTAAGTATTCTTAATTATACTTAATTCATTAATATTGTATAATAGAAATAAATAAGTAATTAATTAAAAAGTATTAAAAAATTATATAACATTTTCTGTAAAATTGAAAATATTAATTGTTAATTTATATCTGTATCAAAATTTTAAAATAATATTAAATAAAAAAAAGACTGCTACTCCTACTTACTTAGCAGTAGATAGAGTTTTAAATTGAGGTGAAGTATGTGAATCTAATAAAACTAACAAAACCCATGGATCTTGAAGACACCAAATTAATAATTAATGGGACCAATCAGCAATTATACCAATTGCATATTTACTACCACAAAATTATATTTTATATTGAAAGAATAATTTAAATTTAAATTTGAATGTTATAATGTTTTATATTTAAATATATTACAAATTACATTTAAAATATAATGAATATAAATTATATTTAAACTGATTGTCATTATCATTGATATTTTCATTAGGTATATTTAAGAATTTAATAAAAAACTTCTGTTAAAATAAAGACATCAAATTAGACTTTACAATTTTTAAATTTTTATTTCAACTTTGACAAATCTATTAAATAAAATACATATGTATTATTCATACATTAATTCTCAACCTTTTAACTCTTTTATAATAAATAATTTACCATATTCAAAATTATCATCTAAATGAAATTGGCATTATAATACATATATAAACTGTTACAAAAAATTACGAAATATTATTTAAAACAATAATAAAATAATATATATTTATATCTAAAATATAAACATATGTAAAAACAATCAAATTATATAAAAACATATAATGTGAATAGATTATTTAAATATTATTAATATTAAAGATTTAATATAAATTATTAATTTATTATTGATTTTTTGTTTATAATTATTTTATTAAGACAATTTATCTTCATTGAAAATATTGTTCAAATTTAATATTGCTTGTAAGAAAAATTCTATACACAATAAATAACGATGGTTTATATTTATTGAAATTAAAATTAGAAACAAACAATAGACATATGATATTAGTTAAGATACTCTAATTTTTTTAGGAATGATTTTAGAGATGGAGTAAAATTTATTTTTCACAACTCACATGTTTAATACACAACACACATTTTTAATACTATAGAATATATGTAAATTTTAAAAAAATATTTACACAATTATAAATTTAAAATTTCAAACTAATTTGAACTTGAATTAAGATATTGTATTTCATGTTATCCAAAATCATAAAAAAAATAAAAAATAAATTTTGGACTTTTAAATTGTAAAGATACAAAATTGCAACAAATTAATGAAAAAATCACAAAACCATAAAAAAAAAACCTAAAATGTGGTAAAAATTACCTTAACTCAAAGGATAATTTATTTGATGTATTTAATTAATCGATGCATGTGCTTAAAAAATAAGTTTTAAAACCCTAAATAAACTAGAGCTTTGAAACCCAATAAAAAGACACAAAAACAAAATGTAGCAATATATTTATGTAATTTAAACCGTGATCAAATTAAAAAAGAAAAACATAAAATGAGTAAAAAAGGAACTCTAATCCCAAAATACAAATATTTACCATTAAGGTGTAAAGTTACATTTCATACGAAAACTTTATATGAAAATATCATATTATCATAGAAAATAATAGAATTTATGGTATCAAGAAAATAGAGCAGAAGTTGAGAATTTAAAATGTTTTATAATAAATATATTATTCTAAAATAATTAAAATTTATAAACATAATTTGGTTATTTAAAATTGAAATATTTTTTTTTTTTTTACATTCTTTAATTTTTCAAATTTATGTTATTTTTTATATTATTTTATTAGTTTCATTTTGAAAAAGTAATTTAATGTCGAGATTATTTTTATAATATTATTATTTTACTTATATAAATATGATTTCATTTTAAGTTGAAGTCAATTATAATTATTTTTTTAGTCTGATAAAATTGTTTTACTGATATTAGTAAGATTATTAACAAAAGATGTATTCATATTAAATGATGTATTTTTAACAAATCTGTATATATTTTGTGTATTAAAATTGTACGAAGAGTATATACTTTATATATTTTTTAAAAAAATTCTTATGAAATATTTATTTATTCTCAACTGCAATTATATTGTTTAATATTAAATCTATAAATGAATAAAACTTAAATTGAATGAAAGACGTTACAAAATCATTTTCCCTAGACACAGCCGTACGTGTGCAGGAACCTAACTGGAAAGTGTTGGTTTTTAGGCTGCCTTATGCTTCACTGTCACACACCCTTTCCTTTAATTTAATCAATGGAGAGGGACAACAACTTTAACTACCATCAAACAAAGTTTTTAAATTTTCAATCTTTTAAGGTCCAGTGAGCATGGACATACATTTTAAATTCTAAAATATGTCATGCGTGTTGGCTGAATTTGAGCTACTAAGGTCCTTTCAACTCCACCCATCATGTGTTTGTGAAAATGACACAAGTTTAATGAATAAATCACTTAACTTGTCATCAACATCAAGTAAAAGAAAAAAAGAATCAGAAAAACGACATTCGTTGATAATTATTGTGGTGAAAGTAAGTTTAAGTTCGAGTTAATCTCAAAAGTACATTCTTTTTGGAAAGGTTGAAGAAGCTTCCCGGACAAAAATAGGTTAAAAAGGAAACTTAAAAAGCAGGAGCAAATTATGTTCATAAAAAGTGTTTTCTGATCTTTTCTCAAAATCCTTTTCAACTAAAAAGTACATCCTCAAATTTTCAAAAACTTTTTCAGCTTCAGTTTTTCACTTCCACCAATGGTCTTGTCTAATAACAGGGCATCTTCAATTATTTAAACTAAATAAACAAAATAAAAATAAATAAATCGAGCCAACAAACTAGCCCAGCCTCGGGCCTGAATAGTTCGGGCCGTAAGAAACCTCAGGCCTACAAAATTCAAAAAAAAAAAATGATTCCTGAAGTGGGTTTTTTTGTCCGTATATTTTGTATAGCAACATAGGTTAGTAGGTTTAACCTCTTTAATAAGGTCATAATTATCCTCTACCAAGGTTAGGTAAGCGTAAACCATTCCTACTTTTTTTGGTCCTAATTACCTCCTTCTTATCTTCTTCCTCCGTAACTCTGTGTCCTGTTTCCTATTCATTTTTCTCTGCAGTGCTTTAACACAAAGCATGAAAAAGAATATTACATCTTCGATCTTTATTTCTGAGATAAATAAAATCTACTAAGTGATAACACCTTGTCATTAAAAGTCTAGAAAAGCTGCTCTGGTTGATTTAGAATTTGGCATGTTGATTTGATGCTTTAATTAATTTTTTTCTCCCTAGCATGAAGTAGTTGAACAAGGCAAAACTTAAAATGCGAAAAAGAAGAAAAGGGTTTAATAAAAAAACAATATTAGTTTAGAAAGCAAGAAAAACATGAGTTTAGAGATAGATTTGAGAGAGAAAATTAAGAATAAAAGTAGTGGTAGATTGTAAAAGGAAAAGACAGAGAAGGTTGAGAATGAAGAATGAAGAATGAAGAATGAAGGGGGGAAGAAATTTGGATGATGCGGTGGACCCAGAAAGAAAGCATGAATGTAGACACACGTGCGCATGAAGTTGTTTCTATTTTGGTTTGTGTGGCGGCGAGAAGACAAGACAAAGGTAAGACAAAGGTATACTAATACTAGGTAGGATGGAAAGGTAAAGTGGGATTATTACGAAGGTACCCTGGAAGTGGAAGGAAGGGTACCCAGAGAGAATGGGTTAGTCAAAGGGACAGTTGAGTAAGTTCCTAATACTTTAATAACATCACCCAATACCCTTCATGTGATGTTACCATTTTAATATTAATTAATGATCAAAGAAAGAAAGACCCGTAGTAAAGTCACATGATATGACATTACCACCAATCAAACCAAACAAAACCAAATCAACTAAGTCAGTCATTGCCGTGTTTTGACCTCTTCAACACCAATACACTCTCTCCCATCTTCTCTTCTCTTCTCACCCCCCAAATTACACGACTAATATACAAACTATACATATAAAAAAAGATTCATTTTTATTTTCTGCTCATCTCCTAAGTCATAACCAATCCTAGTTCTCTCAACTTTTCATGTCTCTACCACTTTGTCAAGCTTCTTTGTGTATGTAAAGTATACAAATATCTTATCTCTGCTTTTGTATCCATCCCTATTTGTGAAGAAAGAGGTAGAGAGGTAGAGATGAGAGGTGGAATTGGAGGCGATGCCAGACCTGTGAACAACACTTTCGAGACTATCAACGCTGCTGCAACTGTCATCGCTTCCCACGACAATCGCCTTAATCAATCTCATCCTCACGTCCAGGTATAATATATAAATATTTCATACCATAATCACTTGTATCAATTTTTCAACTCTTTTGTGGAAAAGGGTGTCGATTGAGAAATTGTTTCAGCTGAAGATGTGGATTTGATCTATTTTATGCTTGAGTCCTGTCGGTTCTCTGTTCCCCCTCACTCTGTTTTACTTGGTCAGATTTCTATTACGCAAAACTTCGTTTCGTGTTCAATGTTGCTCTGAAGATCGCTTTACTAGTTATAATCAACCTCTTATCCAAAATTAATGATCTTTTGAAAAAAAATGTTTTTGGGTTGAACAATTCAACGTGGCATATATTACTTTCTCAAAATATATATAGAGTTTGAAAAGTTGAGCCTAGCAGAACTTTATAATGTTTGAAAAAGTGTAAGATATTGTGTTCGATGAGGTATGATGGAGAAATAATACATTTTTGTTTCATCGTTTGTCTATTTTTTTTTCTCTGAATGTACTTTTTTTTTCCCGTTATTTAACGGAGATATGATTTTTCAAGACAACTAGCATATGATTTAGAGTCTCATACTTTTAATGAATACGAACTTTTGTCTTGTCTTACTTTCCTCATCCTGCAATCATTCATTCATTCACAAACTCCTGCTGAGCCTACTTGTGTATGTTTCTCTACTTGTGATGTCTTCTATGACTGAAAAATAACACAATTTTTTATGCTTGCTTGCAGAAGAAAACCTGGGGAAGCTGGTTGAGCATATATTGGTGTTTCGGACACCGCAAAAACCGAAAGCGGATTGGGCATGCAGTCCTTGTTCCCGAAAGAACACCTGCTACTGCAGATGCTGCTGCTGCAACAGTAAGCTCAACACAAGCAACTAGTATTCCATTCCCCTTCGCTGCACCTCCCTCATCTCCTGCATCTTTCCTCCACTCAGAACCTCCTTCAGTTGCACAATCCCCAGGTGGTATACTATCTTTCACTTCGGTGTCTGCCAGCATGTATTCCCCTGGTGGTCCTTTCTCTATCTTCGCCATTGGACCTTATGCCCATGAAACACAATTAGTTTCACCCCCCGTTTTCTCAACATTCACCACTGAACCATCAACCGCTCCCTTCACTCCACCTCCTGAATCAGTCCACTTGACTAGACCTTCTTCACCTGAAGTGCCATTTGCTCAACTGCTTGACCCCAACAACAAAAATGGGGAGACCTATCAGAGATTCCAAATATCTCAATATGACTTCCATTCTTATCAGCTTCATCCTGGAAGCCCTGTTGGTCAACTCATTTCACCAAGATCAGCTTTCTCAGCTTCGGGCACCTCATCTCCTTTCCCTGATGCTGAGTTTACTTCTCGTGGCTCCCTCCTCCTTGACTTTCAAACAGGTGACCCTACCAAGCTTATAAGCTTTGATAAACTGTCTACCCATGAAAAACACAAGTCACGTCAAGGCTCTGGTTCTCTGACCCCAGATTCTATAAGATCCACAACTCAAGCTGGTTTTCTTCCTAGTCACTGGGTTTCTGAGATCATAATGTCTCCACGTCCAAGAAAAAATCGCCCCAATGAGATTAGTGTAAATCACAGGGTCTCTATTGAAGTGTCTGCCCAGGAAGTAATGAAATGTGTGGAAAACAAGGCAGTGGCATGGACTAAATCTCTTCCAAAATTCAAAACTGATTCACCAGGAGCAGAAAAAGAAGATAATCCAAGAGAAGTCCTTGTCAGTGAAACTCCCAACGATGCCCCCCAGCAGACCGCGGTGGATGGAGATGTGGAAAGTATTCATCATAAGGATGAATGTATAACATTTTCTTCTGCTAAAGAATTCATCTTTGATAATGCAGAAGGAGGGGAATCTCCTGGGCCCAATTTAGTCGTTGACTGGTGGGCTAATGAGAAAGTTGCAAGCAAGGAAGGAAGATCTTCCAAGAATTGGTCTTTTTTCCCGATGGGCTTGGCTAATCGCCAATGAGGGCTCCCTTAGTTTAGTAACTGTTACTTAACATAAACCTGCTGGAATTTTGCATGGGTTTTGACTTTCGTGCCATTGTATCGTAGCAGCAAACACCACCCCTGCTAAGAATTTCACGTTGGTAGATCTAACAAATAGAATGATGGGAATATTTTTTGAACTTACTGGCCCCAAAAATGAAGGTTAAGTTTTGCATTCTAGTTATCAAACTTTCGGGTAAACCTACTTTAGATTAGGAATGGATTTACATTTATAGCATCTCCATTCTCCACACCTGTTAACCTTTTTATATGTAAGTGTAATATAGTTGACATAAAGACACTGGTTACCGATAAGCAGTGATGATTTTGATTTTTTTTAATATGACTGATAGTTGAAACATTTTACCAATGTTCTTACATTTCACTCTAGTAATTTCCACCAAAATTCAATTGTGACAAAGTTCAATATGGAGCTGATAGATCCCACTAATAGGGAGATATTAGTTTTCTTGTCCAAGCATCTTCAAATGAAAAAGACAGTTATCCTCTACCTGTTTGTCTAGGGAGATGGTGTTCAGAAGAAGAAGATAATTAAATCTCATTAACAATTATTAACAGCAATAATAACAATTGTATTACAACTTGAACAACTAGTGAGGTATAATAGGAAGTATAGTAATACAAGAATTGCAGAATATCAAGTTGTTTATGATATCTTAAGATGAATTACATTAGTATAGAATAGTTGAATAAGATTAAATAAACATAAAAATATATACGAAAAAGAGAATTAGATAAAATTATGAATTAGGAATTATAAAACAATCATAAAAGAAACATAATTGTAATTTTTCTGGCATCCAGACAAAACAATGGGATTTTTCTTGATTCCTTCGCCCAATTGTTCCTGTTTCCACGCCTTTTTCTACGAATTTCTGGGTACATTTTCTTTTCCAACATTGAATTTTGTAGCTAAATTATTCACTTTCATTTAATACTAATCAATAATACCAAACCCTTTTGTCGGTGGAGGATTTATAAAGGACCCTTACATAGCTTTGTTGGCGGAAAAATAATGCAACTACTCAAATAGATCTTTTCAATGTTGATAGATCCTCTTACATTATTTTTCAATATTCACCATTTTAATACTTTATATTTTTTTTTCTTACACCAATCAAGTGTTTTCATCTCAGTTTCATTAGAATTTTATTTTATATATTTATCTTTAATACATATTAATATTAAAAATATTATTTATTTAATTATTTAAAAATTACTTCGCTCAAATTATTACACCGTTGACGGCAGGATCCGAACCCGACTCCAAATTATTTTTGCTTAGTAATTCACCCTACCCACCCTCTTTATTTTCTCTTTGCAATTCGTATATGAAACTATTTTTACTCTCAAAGACCAATATTTAATATATCATCCCAAAATTTATTTAGAGTACTATTTAGTTAGAATTTGACTTTCTTATTACGATTTTAGAAATTTTAGTTTTAAACCTTAGAAATTAGGTGTAAAATGGAGAATTTTTTTTTTTAATTATTAAGTTTTTCATTTATATGTTATCATATTTTTAAAGAATAAAATAAATGTACTGCTAAGTTAGATAATGATAGTTTTTAAATATGGAGAGAATTTTGTTTGTTGGAAAAATATTTTTAATTTTATTAAATATGAATTTTTTATAAATAAAAAACCTCAATTTTGATTTATTTTATTTATTTTTAATAAATTTTGACATAATTCTCTCAAATATTTTATTTTATTTTTTTTATTCTTTTTATATGATACAAATAGTAAGTGATTGTAGATATGTCAACTTAATTATTAGGATGTCTAATTTTTTACACACCTACCTTTATTTAAAAAAAATTATAAATATATATGATCTAAAAATTGAGAAAATTAATAATTATATTTTTAGATTTACGAATTAATTAAATGCATTAAAAAGTTTCAGAATTCTTCGTTAAATGTGTTTAAATTTGTAACTGACAGTTAAGTAGATTATTTATTAATTACAACATAACCTTTTAAGATAGAGAATATACTTCAAATTATTAATTGATTGTTTGATGTTTTTTATAATAACTTCCTTAAAAATCATATAGATATTTGAATTGGTATTAAAATCTCTTTAAGATAATTATAATAAGACTTAATTAATCCTTTGAGGAGAATCTTGTTTTCATAGCTATATATTTTCTTAAATTGTCCCTTAAATTTATCATGTAGAACTAAAAATATTTTAAAAACATCATTTTAACTCATAGTTGGAGTACTTGTTTGTGTACAATGTTTATTGCTTATCTTTATTTCTTGTGTTGCATTGCATGCTAGGTTGCAGTAAGATTGGAAACAAGGAACTTCCTGCAATGTCAGTTCATCTATCAGAAGATGGAAAAGACTTCTACTACATCCATTTGTTAAAAAAGCCACACCCTTAACCTTCAGAAGCAAAACCTGCTCTTGTAAATTCTATATGGGATCTCTGGTAAAGGTAATTACAAGTGCTCATAATATTGTTTCACTGAAGTTTCACATGCCAGAATTTATAACTACATGAAATAAGAAAAAAATAAAATTTCCGACACAAGGGTTTGAATGCCTGAATTTGATTAAAAATTGCTAGAAGTTTGATTTAAGGGAAGCACATGAATACTTATTTTGTTTGCCTGTCTTTTGTTCAGTTTGGATTTTCACAAATTTATTGAGTTTGTTACTATCACTTTTCTACCATCTTCTAGGCCATTGGAGCTGCAAAACATAATGTAGGCTTAGTTTCAAAAACAGATGGTACATATCTGTCTAAAAGCTTGATCAAGGTCTCTCCCATGAATGAGAAAATCATCCCTCACTCAAATCGTCTCTGTTGTCAAAGAAAATTAACTAACGTTTTTTCTCATCCCATATTTCTAGTGACACCCATACGCCAAGGAACATGTCACATCTAGTGTCTCCAAGTAGGAGCCTGCTTTTGCCACCTAGGTCAGCACAGGTGTGTGGAAGGTTATATCTAGTCCTCACACTACATCCACCTCATCTACACCATTAAATGTTGACATCATTGGTGCAGTCCCTTTTCATCAGACAAAGCAGCCAACATTATTATCACATGAAGGTATCAGTGTTATACAAAGACCTCAAAATGCTCGTTATTCAAATGAAAACACTGCTTCAATGCAAGACCACTTTGGGGGATTTTGAAAGCACTTTTGCTTGCCCGGATATAGAGTTTCGTCAGGTAATGATGCTCTTGGAAACCGTAATAGAAAAAAAAACTTATGATGGGAATTCATATTTGCCTGATTGTGTATAACAACTGTTAAATGATCAGGTAAGACTATGTTTTACACCCCTAACGTTATGTAGACGAGCAAGAATGTGACCACAAACTCTGCAATACCAGCTCTGTAAAAAAACTGACTTAAGTTCCCCTGTCTCAAACAAGGTTGTTGGTGTTGGTGACTATAAAACTTTATTTCAATCGTCTTCTTATAAAAATGCAATTGTCTTAGAACATTTTAATAAAATTTACTCCCATGTCTTGAAATAATTTCTTCTAATCTTATAATGAAAAACATTAGTTATCAATCATTTTGGATTGGAATGGAGGAAGTATATTCCATCAGCTTGCCCATGGCATGGTACAAAACTATAGGGCATACGATACAGCAACCATCACACAACGCTGATCATCAACTCATCGGTGGTAGTAGTATGACAGTGAACAATTAGCGACTTCTACGCAGAACTATTTGAACAAATTCTACACTAACTGTAGACTATTTCTATAAATGTGAGCCCTGCTTTGTTTAAAAGGGCATTGGTTACATGAAAGTATGGTGATATTAAGCCTTTGTAAGGTACACCGAATATATGACACAAGTACAAACAGAGTTACATCTTCATTCAAGGCTTAATTCTCCACTATGTTGGAGTCTTAAATGTCGGCAGGCTTTTTCAGGTTCTCCACTGGTCCACAAAACCCTCAAATCTCCTCGCTTCCGCCCCAATGTCATCAAGGTTCCTGCATTAATTAATACATGACAAAGTAAGCACCTAACTATATAAGCAGTTCAGCAATTTCCCAGATAGATTAATAGGAAAGGATAACAAAATAATATTTTCCATCAAAAGTACCAAGTGTAAATGGAACGATGTATAATAGTGCTGGTTGGCCATGCCCGTCCATCAAGTTTAGTGCCACGTACGTAATTAAAAGACCTACCAACATTAGGAAAAAGTCAGGTCATATGTACCCAATCAACCACGTAACTTTTAAATCAATAATAAAAAAAAATTGCCTTTCTAACAAACTTTCGGTAGTTCTGTAATACTAACTACCTCAGTTATTCTTCTTTGTTTAACAGTTTTTCATATGAGGAAAGAAATAACCATGCATGTCATGTATCCTACTTTAAGGGGGGAAAATTATTCTTATTATAGCTGAAGAAAAAATGTTATTGAAGTCAACAACAGAGAAGGTGATTGGTATTTGATTCTCACCAAAGCCATATGCAAACATTGCCCACAAGAAATATCCACTTCTAAGGCTCTTATTTGCCAGCCAATCGTACCTGCAAACAGCGCACCATTTTGATTAGAAAAGCTTTTTCATCATCTAAAACTTGCCTAAAAAGTATACTGCGAAAAACAGCGTTGCTATTCGATCTAGGAAATTGGTGTTCTAAGGTCTCAAAATTCCTTTCTTCTACCTTCTCAGGTTGTTATAGTGAAAGAAAAATTCCTGGAAACATACTGAAGCAAGATTCCAATCCATAAAATTTGGAGATTTTTGTTATTAAAATCAAATTTTTGCGTGGACATAAGTCATGCAAGGGATAAAGGGTAGAAAAGAGGGAGGTGATAAAACCTGAGTGAGAATGCCACCAGCATTCCAGGTAAAAGGATGTCTCCAAAACCTATGATGCTGTAGCCACCCCATGGATCAAATATACGTGGGAACTTCAGTAACATGGGAATTCCATCTTCTCCACTTCGATCACCTCGGGCTACCTATGGTGAGAAAAAAGTAAGCAAAATTAAAATTAGCAAATACATAGGGGTGTTAGTGATTGTCATGCATTAGAATGGAGCATAATACTTACCACAATCATGACACTTTCCTTGAAAAACTTCTTTGAGACAAACACCCAAAATATATCGTAGATGAAGGCACAACCGAGAAGAACTGTACCAACCTGATTCAGGAAACAATCAAGTATTTAATACGAGTGTCTTGGGACCTAATCGGGATGATTGCCAAGTTCTAAAATTTTTAAAAACTAAAACCAATTTTAGTTTTATTATTTTTTTTAGTTTTTTTTGTGGTGTTGACCTTGGTGACAACAATAGTCAATGGTAGTAGTGTTGGTGGTGATAGTAGTATTGATGTCATAGGAAATTGCGTAATATGAGGTGCCTAAGTCCCATAATGAGTAGTATGGGATGTCGGTGGAGTATTTAAGTGTTTGGTTCTCCCATCTTAATAATAGCTAGCTTTTGAGGGTAGGTTTTTCAAGTGTTTATGGCGGTGGTGATTATAATAATAACAGCAATGACAATTAGTGGGAGAAGTGGTTGCAACAACAGTGAAAACATTGGTCGACTAGCCATGGTGGGAATGATGACCAATGGTGATGATCATGAGTAATTAATGTGATGGTGATGGTAGCTTGTGTTTCATTTGGGATACATGGGAGATTTAAATGGGTTAGTTTTAAAAATTAAGTTAAACGTGTTCTGAAACTTGGTTAACAAACAATTCAGCCCTTACCATTTTAGCCTTTTAGATACAACGATTAAATAGAAAACAACAAAGAATCAAACTAGGTAACTAAATGCAAATCTTGTTTATAGGCAAGAAGTCAGGTGGTGTGCTTCAAAGCTGATTCCAATTATCTTCATGTGTTCCCCAATGTTATGTAAGCCACCATATTTTACCACTTTAGCTGAACGCATTTTGTTTTGAATTGCATTTGAAAATAAAAAATTAAAAACTTAGGATCACCCAGAGCAAGACCTTGATGTTCTAAAAAAAAAAAACCGCATAAATATATCAAGACAACTCCCTAACTTGACAAACAACAGTACTGAGTGCTTGCCGACACAAACAATAGTGAAAAATAGAGGCAATGAAACACCAAATAAAAAATAAATACGTTGTTAGTTAATTTCTTCCCAGTAAGACATGTATCAAAAAGTTCTCAAAGTAAATATCAAAATGCCCATTCAATGGCTTCTACTGAAAATTAACAGAATTCAAGAATAATTTTATCATGGTTAACATAAAGCACAGCACAAACATAATAATGTAAGCTCAAATAATTACCTTGAGATTTGGTACATGTACAATCTGTAGAACTGTTATTATCAGTGCAATTCCCTGTTAGAATAACCAATGTAAAAGAAATTATGATTAAATGGACAGTGAGCAATAGCTTATCCAGTTAAGTATAAAAACTAAACAGAATTTTCATATCATATATCTAAAATAGCAAAGTTCATTATATTGGTACGGTTGGGCAAGGAAATATTATGAAAAAGATGCATTTAGAAATAAGGATCCAAAAGAAGTCTTCACCAAAAGCACCAACTTGACACTCCTGATAGGCCATTAAATTTCCTTTTAGTATGTAGCAGAGCAATGGTAGCTGGCCAGGCCAAATTTTACAATTTATGCATATAAATCGCAACTAAATTATGAGAAATGTACCGTCTTTGAAAATAACAGAAAAAAAAAGAAAGAACTTCCTTTAGACCTTGAGTGTCTACATGATATGTAAGACTGGAGAAATATTTATCCTTACAAGTATATCTTGACCAATCCAGGCAAAGGAATTGTCACGATAAACTGCCCAAAGAACGGCAAATGTTATACAGAATGGAGAAACAGCCAAAGTCAGGTATGAGATAGATCCTAAGAAAGGTACTTTGATGTATGCCTCTCCAGCATGCTTGAACCACCTGCACAGGAAAACAAAGTAAGTTTCTTCTGAGTTAACATCGTGGAGGAAGTGAGGAACAAATTGATAACTTCAATTAAAAAGGACAAAAAGGATAAAGGGTGGAAAATCAAGCATTATATGCACAGCCAAGACTGTTTTTACTGACTACCACTGACTACACAGCCCTTTTTTCCTATCAAACCACCCGCGACATTCACTTATCTACACTTTGTTGCAGATTATGTGCAAGAAAATCTCATTTTGAAGGTTACAGTTATTATTTTTCTATATTTATAACAACTTCTGCACAAAATATCGAACTCATATAATAGCTCACACGAATTTCTAGACTTAGATTTGAAAATAATTAATGAAATATGCATTTAAATGAAAAGGCAAGACAAGCTGATCATGCAGTTAAAAAGGCAACCCACCAAAATCCAACAGGGTTATAAAACATACGTCAACTCTCCCCAGATCCAATTCGAGTTTCTCAAACAATCAAAGAGGAAATGTTACAAAAAATAAAATATGAAAATCTTAACAGATGGATTAAGACCAAAAATTCTTAATAACATTCATTAAAGATAATACACCTCACCTGGACAAAAGGGCAACCAAGCAAGTTTGCAAGCCCTACAGACACAAGAAAACCTATGGTTAGCAATGACTTAGGGAATAACATAGCAATAGCAGGAAAGACACAGAATTTGTGTTCGGTAATGGCAACAGAGAGTTTTTATAACATGCATTCCTGCTATGTCATAGACGTTAATCTAGTGCCCTTCTTTTTCCTGCATAGATTTGTTTTTTCCGCACACATGCAAAATAATAAATTCTAGACTGATTTAGTGGAAATTAATACCTCAGTCCCACCAATACAGAAGAGAACAACCAAAACCTCAATGAACCATGACGACATCAGTTTGTAAAGCATAAACAGGAAACACGAAGCAAATACAACAAAAAGGACTGCAGCTTTCACGTTCATATTTACAACTCCACTAACACTAGCATATTTAGTGTTTGGGATTTCATCTGAAGCATCCTATGAGAAAAGGAAAAATTACGAGTAAGTAGCATGATCAACAACATATTAAGACAAGAATGAAAATCCAACTTGAGGGAATACTAAAAGAATAGGAAAAACAGACCTTTAGGAGTTTATCATGTTCAATAGCTGCTTCTCGGGTTGTCCAAGCAGACCAATATGATGCACCCAATATGGTAAGAATTGCCATCATCCAAAGAAATACTTCTGCTATATCAACAGATGGTCTACGCGGTGAGTATAGCTGCACAGACACTGCAAAATGGCAAAAAATTTAGAAAGCTCCCCTCCCCTATAGAAAAAACAAAATAGCAGTTGCATTGCAATTACAGAATCTTTTCATGAGCATTCAAGATGTTGTGACCATCACTTAGCTAACTGCATTAAACAGAAACTATTACAAGTCCCACATAGCAAGCACAAGAAAACATTCAGAGATATTTATGAAAACCGAAAGGAAGCTCACCAGATGAAGTACTCGTCAGCATGCTTTCCAGCCTTGCACCTGCATCTAGTGGAAGCATGACTGCAGGTATGTGTATGTTCAAATCAGTTTCATCAGGATCGCAAACCATCTTGTAAAGTTCTGCAAACAACAAAACAAATTTGACATGAAAACAGAACTAGTTGTACGAACTAGGCATAACAGCCAAGCAACTCCTACAACTACTAAAATAACAACCCCACACACACAAAAGGAGCAAAAAGGAAAAAAAAAAATACTTACTATCTTTTTACCTTTTTGGTTATTTATAATGAGGATGGCTGAAGCATTAGCATTTTGTGCAGTATTTGCCTTTTTTGTGAATGTGCAGTTGCCTCGATCCACCATGATAACATCTCCCACAATCTGACAGTTTACACAACTACTAACATTCAGTACTTTGCTACACTAGTGACCAAAGTACACTACAACACGACACACAAGAAGAAAGAACCTTATTCTTTGGCGGGCTGCAACAATCACGAGGATCTGAAAGAATAAGGCGTGTATGCCTTGCATTTTTCTCTTTAGACACAATGGCTCTGCCAAATCTGGCACCCACACCAACAAATTCAGCATCTTCAACACCGTTGACCCAGGTTTGCACTTTTACCTGACAATTATGACAAGTTAATCACAACTTGAAATTGAACTCGAGGCCAATTAATTGCTCAAAAACTAATTCTGGACAATATGATTTTGATGCTCCATGACCATGCATTCTTCTAATAAGAGGAGAAAGCCAGGAACCCAGAAATGAAAAGAGAAAAATAATTGAACTTTGTAAAGTGGGTATACCAGAACAAACAGGTTCGCGCAACCGGGCTTCTTGGGTGTTGAATCATCGTCGTGAACTATATCCCCAGCAAAGACAGAAGGGGCACCACGGAGAAGCAATAGCACTGCAGAAAATAAGAGAATCGAGCAAATCCTCTCCGAAGCCATGGATGCAGTCTGACCTCAACAAGATTTAGAAACCATTACTAACATAGTTGAAACCAAGAGACAGTCTCCGCCGTGTCCTGGAACAATCAACTTTCTATTTTGATCAATTCGTTAGAAATATAAATTCAAGTCTTATTAATGTTATTATTAAAAAGGGAAATTGCTGTGGCTCATCAAGTTTTTCTAATATAAAAATACTCTCTCTGCTTCCATTTTTTTTTTTTTTAAATATGAATAATCTATAGTTGCTGAATATTATTTACTAAAAGTAGGATATCGCCTAGTGAATTTGATTTGGAAATTTTAATTTCAATTTCAATTTGATAAATAACAATGAGATTTATGTTTAAATTAATCTCAAATTATTATTATCGACATATGTATTGAATTTAGAACAGGGCAACAGTTCGAGTAAATTGAATTTAGAATTGGCAAGGAGAAGAAGTCACATGATGATGTTTGCACAGTGACTATTACTTGGCAAGTGACTTCACATAGTGGGATATAATATTAAGGTTTAATTTCACTTTTGTTTTAATAAATATCACGATGGTATGATTTAGATTTTCAAAAATATAAATTGGATTTTTTAAATATAGTGATTATTTATTTTTGGTTTCTCTATTTGCCTTTCGTAAAAGATTTCATAATTTTTTTTAACAATATGTTTAGTGGAAATTTGACAGTTGATATATGTGATTTGATTTAATTACACTTTTTATTTTTCAGTTCGGGAACATCATTAACTCATCATCTTTCAATTTCACTTCAACAAAATATATTAAACAGTTTATAAAAAATCTAGATAAATAGCATAATTGTCAGTTTATATAACTTAATTTGTATAATTAGAACTCAAAGGAGCAAAAATCTAACACTGAAAAGAATAATAATTTTCGTGAGGAAAAAAATAAGAAGCTAAGATAAAATAATTCTACAAATTAACATATACAGAAAACTGGTTTTATTTTTCCTTTTTGAGAAATTTCTCCAAACATGAGTTTGATTAACGTTTGTGATTTATGATCTACAATGTATTCTCGTAATCCAGTTTTTGATTCCAGGCAATGACAAGTTTAATCAAACAAATTAATGGATTGATTTCCAGTATCATTTGATTTTTGAATGTTTACATACAGAAAGGACAAGAATCCAGACTAAAACCATTTCCTATAACCTCTTTTATCCCTTTCCCTTTGATTATCCCATTACAGTATATGGACAATTCTGTTTTATTTGGTGTTACAAACTATGATTCTAACATTAGCAGCAAGCACTCCTCATTTTCTTCATGGTAGCAGGGCATTGTGAGTGGCAATGTTTTTGACATCATGAGCAATAAATAACCCAGACCCAGTTCAAATAAGCAGAAGTAGAGAACGTAGCACCACCTCCTACTTATATTCATGTAAATCCCGTTCTCTGCAAGGTCTTGTATGCACTTGCTACCAACTTCAAGGTTAAGCCAGCAATAGTAATGGCTTAAATAATGGACTCAAAGCTGGCAGAAATATCTCATTTGGATTGAAACTACACTTTTATACACGTGCAATAGGAGAAAAAGGTGCGTTTAGCACATAGGGTCGACGAATTCCCTTCGGAATCTTGGACACATTTCTTTTCTCTTCTTTGGTCACTGAATTGATAAATAACTCTACCTCCTCCTCAAGAAGCATTTTCAATGAATTGCATCGAGAAATCTGTTGGTTTTTCTCCTGCCCCACACCACTGAAGGTGGTGTAGGTGCCATGCAAAATGGCAAGACATATGGAGAAAGCTTGTAACGGGGATAACTGTGCATGGAAATCAACTGCATATTGCCCCTCTTCAACCATCGTCATGCCAAAGGTAGGAGTCTGCTCTTTGACTCCCTATGCACCAGAAGGAGAAATAAGTACCAGAGAAAACAATCAAAATCTCATAAAGGAAGTATGTTCAAAGTGCAGCACTGATGAAACAGAGAAAAGCTCCAATTAAAATCACAGCGGTATTTGACATCTTATGCAGATGCATGTCTTGGGAATTAGTTCACATAGCAATACAGAGTCAGTATATATTTTTTTTGGTATCCTATTCTGGATGTTTATATCTTCATTTGGAAAGAGAAAATACAAAAAATAATAAATACATCAATTTTAATTCTCTTCAAAAAAGAGTTAATGTGAACTTGAAGCTTTACCTGAGTGAAAAGTTCCAGAGTTTGATATTCCTCCATAAGAGGGTGGTCTTCAGCAAATTGAACACCAGGGTTGCCTAAAAGAATAAGGGGACAGGCCATGTCCCAGCCACCACAATCACAACCTCCACCATGTTTCCATCGATCAAGTAATGATGAGGGACCCTGGCTTTCAGCACTTGGCAAGCCATGGTGACCAGTTGGTAGTACCACCTTCACCTGCTCTAGGACTTTTCCGTCATGAAGGCTTTTTCTACTCTTCTCTACAGCTGAAGAGAAGTCACTTAGTTTGGAATACGCTTCAGCCTTTACTCTATCCTTCCTTTCGTACTTCAAGCTTTCTCTCTTCAGAAACGGAATTTGCAAAACAATGGCAGCCATTTCTGGGTTTGAATACAATTCTGTGGATGACAAAGGATAAGAATTTGCATTGTCAAAACCTGCATTGCCTGATGGCTTGCTTTTAGTTGCCAAAGTCTCTTCTTCTGGTCTCAAAGTTTCTCCCTTCATTCCTACACCGGAATCTTTTATAGTGTTAGAACAATGTTGCTCGCTGTAAGATCTTTTTTCAGGCGAAACACTTTTTCTTGAGTGAGCAAGATCATACAATACAAATTCTGTCACCATATTGTCAAACACTCCAACTTCTAATTTCGAACATGAATCGGAGGAAACTAGCATCTGTGCTACCATTGATGAATCCTTGTCAGAATAACGGCATCCCAAGTCAGAGGCAGTACTTCTCTTTTTATTATGCATTGAGTGAAAGGTATACACCAAGTTGAAAGCATTGTCTGATTTCCAGGTCTTTGCCACAAAGACATCTTCAGGGCACTTGACCTTGAACTCAAAAACTGGCAGTCCTTGTTTGTTTTTCAACTTGAGATTTCCATGAAGATGAACAGGTGAACATGATAGACCTGAAAACTGGATATCTCTATTGATAAACTCAGAAATAATGTCAGAATGCTTTGCTGTGTTAGAGAAGTCATTTAGCAAAGATCTCTGATAAGTTCTGTTTCTTGTACCATTTCTAGTTCCAGTTAATTTGACCTCGGTAGTTTCCAGCACACTACTCACTGGACTCGTCAAAGCTTTTGACTTTGTGAACGGATTTAATCTTTTCCTGATAGAGGCCAGTGAGACTTTTGGACTTGCTCTTGGTGAGCAGTCACTCTCTGATGGAGATTGCATGTGAGAGATTTCAACCATAGAAGAGAGTGGCTTTTGTAATCCATGAACTGAATCTTTTTTAAGATTGTAATTACCATCAATTAGTGAATCAGCAACCTTGTCACTTCTGGTTTCGGTATTTAGAGAACCAATTCCTTCTACCGCACCATATTTTTCATCCCAAACATCTGAATTTAAGCAAAATTCAATATAGCCATTTGAAGTGTTGTTCTCCATTCTAACCCAGGAACCAGAAACAGATGGAGATGGTGAACCTAAATTTGAGTCCTGAGATATTACCGAAGGTCTCTCGTCCAGACGTTCATCATCTGAACCACACAGAGAATCAACAACACTACCCGAAAAAGAGGCATCACTACTCCTAGATGAAATTTCTATTTTTTTCCTTCCCCTCATGGTGCCCATTTTCTTTATACTTATAACTTTCTCTAAAGTCTCATGCTTGGAAACTTTTCTCATTTCTAAATTACCTTCCAGTCCATGAGATCTACAGGGGTGGCTCTTATGTGAAGAATTGCGTAATCTACCAAAATTGATATCAGCAAAGTTCTCTTTTAGGTTCAAAAATTCATCTTTCCCAGTGGGTTTCCCATTTTTATATCTTCTCTTCACATTCAAACAATATTGCTGAGATGGAAGAACAGTATCGGGACTGAGACCCACGGAAGACTTGTCATTCAGATCCAATTCTAATTCTTTCCCCATCCACAGACTACAGCCCTGCAATACTATTAAAACGAAAATTAAAAAGAAAAACAATTACTTTGCAAGAGAGAGACCAAATTGCACTTGACACAATGTTGCATTTGGTGCGTAATTGAAAAAGCTTTAAATCTTATTGTTACAACTAATCTACGTATATGTAGCTCAGCTTCCCAGTCAACACTGAAATATCATAATTTTACAGTGATTTCACCCCTAAATTTTAACACAAACAGCTGAACATACAATTGAAGCAGAATGTGATAATATTTCACAAAACAAACTGCTAATTGCAGGTAAGAAACACCACCTACACTGACAACAGATATCTATAATTTTCTAAAGAAAAAAATCGCAACGCCAATTACAAACTTGCAATTCAAAACAACTATCACTGTAAAGGAAGAAAGCGTCCCCCCAATGTTCTCAGAAATTAGAAATTGGCTTGCAGAAAAACTTGAAAATAGCATTTTCTTTTTATTCTTCCAAAGAACTAATCCTATGTAATCTGTAGCCCAAAAAAATGCAAAAGGAAAAGGTAAAAACATGTCTAACACCCAGATTTGAGTAAAGTGATTACAAAGATAGTAATTGCTGCCGAATGCTAAGTATAATTGGAAAAATTAAAATAAAGCTCACTTTAATACCAAACCATAGCAGTAGAAAATTAAATGAAAAGCAGTAAAAGGAAAGGGCCATACTGAAGTAGGTGTTGGAGAAGTGAAGTAAAGAAAAGAAAAGAAAAACGCAAGGGAGAGTGTCAACACACAATCATTATCTCCAAACTTGATAGAAAAGCCTCCAAGAGTATATCCCAAGGAAAGAGCAATCCTTCTTGGCTCCTTCGAAAATCAGAATTCCAAAACAAATAGGGAATAGAGTGTGAAGAATAAGAAGGAGTGAAGCATGATAAATGGTGTCAAAAAGTGAAGGTAGAACGGTAACTAGAGAACAGAGAGGAACAATGAACTCTCTCTCACACGAAAAGGAGGGGAAAGAAGAGACAGCTGCAGATGATCTTCTGTGCATGTCTCTACTAAAAATAAAGCTATGTCCTCAAACACCATCATTATGCTGTGTTCTCTTTTTCTCTTTATTACTATTTATTAGGCTAAATTGTTCCTTTTACTCCTTACACTTTTTTTACATTTTCAATTTTATCCTTACATCATAAAAATGTTGAATATACTTAATCATTAAAATATATGCAATCTGATTGTTTATTCAACAACATTCGAAAAAGACAGAACAAAAAACATAATATATTTTGAAACTAGAGAATAACAGTAAATATTTCAATAGTAAAAAAACCAAGTTGAACAAACTCAAAATTGAAAAAGGTAAGAGAATTATTCAACTTTATTATTATTTTCCTTTGTTTGTGTCTCACTCAGCAATCAGCATGTGGGACCAATGAAAGTGAGCCGCGATAGAGCGTGCACCCCTGCTGAAAAGACAAATAACCCAGATGAAGACCGAAATTCCATGGAATTAATAATTAATCACTGTGCATATAATGATTATAAGATAATAAGAGGCAATTTTTTTTTTGTAAAATTTGTGAACAGTGATGTCCCTTCCTCGAGTTTTTCAAACTGTTACAATGATAAATGTAAATGTATTAGGGTCATTATATGAAGTAGAGAGGCTTAGGTGTGAGATGACCTAGAAGTAGAAAGAGAAAAGAAAAAAAGATAACATGGTGAGAATGAAAATATGGTTGTACTGCATGTGCTTGGACTGGCATGGTGGCAAACCAAATTCAATGACTGTGATGTTTGGATTAACTACATCATTATGATTAATGTGACGTCATTTGGATGAAAAATCTTAAAAGATACTACTAATCCATATCTTGAGAAGATACATTTTCATCTTAGAATTTATGAGTATTAATTAGCTTTTGAATTTATACATCCATATTCCATGTTATGGTACTGATATTCACCAGTGATCATTTATGTACGAGCAACAAAGTTTAGCCAGCTTTCTTTTTTCCCTTTTTATCTCTTAATATTAAGATTGAGAAATTGAAGAAAAAGATAAAACAGTTATTATATATATGAAAAAAAAACAGTTTCTAGCTGTAACTATAACCTAAGATGGTTTTATGGTTGCTATTCTTGCTAAAAATATGGTCCATGTCAAATTCTAGGTCTTTCGAGAAAAAAGTAAGTGTTATTTGAAATAAGTTTATTGCTCTAAAACCTAAATGTATATTTGAAGGAGTCTTTTGTTGGTAATTGACATTTGAAATTGATGGGTAATAGATGAATAAGGAGAGTTAACAGAGTCTTCCTCATAATAACAGGGACCTTCCATGGATCTCCGAGGTATCAGGTGTTGGTAGGTATAAATCGGATTTCTTTCAGCAATTGTGTTTTAATTCAATTTGAAGAAAAAAAAAATCAGCTTTTTAAGTGAACATTTAATTAGTTTGATATAGTAACTACAATAAGATCAATACACCTCATCAGATGCTCAGTTTCTTATATATAAGAAGATGTATTATTACAGATATTGTGGACAGAACTCACGGCAACGAAAGCGAAAAGGGGAAATCTGAAACATTAACAGAATGAGCCAATGGTTGTCGGAGGTTAGGCTGAACGAGGGAATCAGATGGTTATGAAGAGATGGTGCCAGAAAGAATAACAAGACAACAAATAAATAATTATAATTTACGAAAGGACTTGTGGATGTGGATAAGTTATTTTCTCAAAGACCAATTTTAGAAATAATGAACTTTCCAAAAATTATGTTGAATGTGTTTCTTGTAGTGTAACACATGCATCTGAACTGAACCATTAATTCAGTTGTATATAAGCCCATTACAGTGCATCCACACACAATCACACGTGAAAGAAAAGGTGCATGCATGAAAGACGTATGGAGGAGAAGTTGGTCGCCCTCGGTTTTATAGTCAAGTTCAATATAACGTTCCCTTGAATTTACTTATTCAACCAGTGCTTCGAATTATGCAGAACAACTCAAGCATGCAACTGGTTCTAATTCTAAGCGACAAAGTGTGTCATGTCAAGGCTCTCTTGGTCCAACTTTAGCAATTCGTTGATGAAAATTGAATATGGTCACGATGAGTTGTCACCGTCGCACTAATGGTGCCCATGATGTTCGAACCTAATTCATGTCATGTCACCGTTTGTTCACGGGTAAATAAGTTAAACTTTCTTCGAATGAACTATTTGGGCAAAAAACATTGAATTAACAGTCTGACTTAGTTGGATCACATGCAAGAACTTGCCAAGATTATTTTTTGGGCTCGAATTGATTTAGTAAATGTGATTGCCATCGGCGGAGTAACTTATTCTTCTTTGGTTGGGTTGGTCATTAAGGTCGTATAGCTGTAACTTCAAAAATAGTTTCTTGCAGGGCAAAAATAGAAATGAAAGAGCAAAACTATTTAGAGATAAGAATATATTTAGAAATATAAAAGTTTATATATTTATATATTAGAACTTAGAACGCTTGCTAACAAAACACATATAACATAATTATTATGTTTCCAAAGAGAAGGGAGACAGGCTAAACTATTTGAAAGATTTTAGCGGGATGGGGAATATAGTGTAGTCGAGTAAGCCACAGTTGCAAATACATGCTGTTTCCTGTCGGAGAGAAATACAATAACTTTTAGTTTAAGTTTTGTTCAATTGAAATTTAAGTAGTATGATTATCAACATCTATATAGTTATGATATTGAAGCATTTGGAGGAAATTCTTTGAGTAACACTAGATATTTTGAATGGTTTCATTATTTTCATGAATTAGTTTGTTGAAATTCTCTCCTGTTAACTTTTAAAAGCATAATTGATCCTTTTAAAAAAATTAACATAAGAAAATGAAGACTTAGCTTGTTAGGGTAAAATAATTTATATATATATTAGATATACTATTTGAAAGTTATGTATTGTAGTATTGATGAAGGCTACCATACTCCGTCCTTACAAGTGGTTTATACTATCCACCATTAGGGGTAACATCATACCAAAAGTCTCATTTGCTCTAATGTTCAATGAGTGATACCGCTAGCACTGTAAAAGGAAGTTGTTAAACACAAATCTAAGCATGTTGTTGGCGTACTTGATGAATAAGCCATGAGCAACGAACCGATTGTTGCAGAAGCTAACCTATGGACCTCACTTGTATCAGATCGACCAGTAGACTGACGGTGCTAAAACGCATTTGCTGGCATGTGGTGAAAGTAGGGATGCGGGGAAGGCGTTATGTGTCTAAATCTGTATCAATTTATTATTATTGATAATAAATACTCGCCTCGTCCACTGTACTGTAAACCACTAAAGTGGTTTGTTCACCCAAGAATGTATCTTAAATTTATTTAAACCACTGGTACGAGTTTTATTATTTTTATTTTGCTCATTAATGATTTTAAAAAATTTAACACCTATATAATCGAAGTCAAATTAAGAAATTCACTGTTACGACTAACATTTACCCTTAGTAGGACATCAGTTAGTTCATTTGAAGTATTACCCACCACAACCGCTTTTTGCATGTTATGTGCAAATCAAATAGGAAGAGAACTAAATCTTTCATAAACAATTTTTTGCTATGACTAAAAACTGTACAAGATAGTTACATGTTTACAGTCATCTTTCCTCGACTGGCTTGCCAAATAATTTCAGGAGATATACGATTAACTTGGTTTATAAAAGATGTCATTGACTGACTTAAAATCACAGGGCTCACCAGCTTCATCTGAACATCTTTAAATTTGCAATGACTTAAGGCGTTGTGCCTATGTTTCTTTTGGAATCAGATGAATCTATGGTAGGCATAGATACCTCATCTCGAGAGGCATACCAGGAATGACCGCAGGAAACGCATTCCAACTATAAAGGCAAAGCAAACAAGCAATCAAACCAGGCCATAAAAGTGCATGACAGTTTTGGATATATGGACTAAAGTTAACAAGATAAAAACCTGATATCGTTCATTATTTCCAGCATGGATAATCTCTCTCAAGCCCACCTTACATTCCATGCATTTTGAGCAGCGGCCATCTGTCATCTGTTTCAGGGGAAGGAAAGCTATTAATATACATCTTCACACTAAATAGTTAAATGACAATAAAATTGTATATGGGAAATTTTACTTGCAAGTGTTGAGTCTCTTCAGGCTTCTCATTGGTTCTTTTGTCAGCAACCAAACCCTCCTGAAGTTCACATATTTTGTATATGTCCAAAAGAAAATATACATCAACGAGCAGCTCAATCTTTTTCAAAAGCAACTTTCAAATATTGATGACAAAGGTTACAAAAACTTCAATTCATAGTAGCTTTATGATGTGTTAATGTATTTTTTGTTGTTTCCATAGAAGCCGGAGTGCAAAAAGCTTTTTAAACATATCAAATTATTTCAGAGCACCCTTGAAAAACATCAGCCATTTTTAGAAGTAAAATTTCAAAAATTTTGATGTAATATACATTATCACCCCTTTGTTTTGCCTTAATAAGACTTGATTCCTATAAAAACAATTCCAAACAAAACAAGCACTAAAATGAGGACTAAAGTTCCTATTTGAGTAATTCCAAAGGCTGAACGTTCACCCACAATAGATTATAATACATGTTTGAAAATCACTTTAATTGAAATCACCCCTAACCCACCTTAATGCAGCCTACCAAAGTAGGTTGTCAATTTCTCAAAAAAACCACTTACAAAGGGGTTAACTAGAAAGGTTGAGTGAAGCATTGTAAATCGAGACATCAAATTGCAAAGGGTTGTGATACCACATCAAGTAAAGTAGTGTTTATAAAGTTTGGCTAATCCCCACCACATGAATCTATTTGTGTACTAGAATTAGGTCCTAAGTCCAAATTCTAAGATAACATTAGAATTTGTCCTAGATTTGTTGTTAATCCACTTGCATTGCCATGCTCCAAGCCCATAGCTTGATGAAGGGATGTATTGAATTGCAATCTATTAGAATTGGTTGCCAATGTCTCAAAAAGGACTACTTACAAATGATCTTATTTATTAGAAAGGGCAAGTATAGTGTCGTAGTGTACTCCAGACACCAACTCTTGGGAGGTTGACATCCCACAAAAAAGTAATAGAATATTCCCCTATAACAAAATCCAAATGTTTTACTTTCTTGTATATTATTGTACCAATCCAAAACTATGTTCTTCTCTTTTATTAAGATAAACATATATCCCAAGTAGGCATAATACATAAAAGAGGCTACTTTAGAAGGTTGAGCCTAGGGGTTTAGACAAGTTGAGTCAAATCAAGCACTAAAAAAATAGGCTTGACTTGTGAAAAAAAGTAAGATGTTCAAGCTCACCATTCCATCACAAGCAAACAACTGGATAGTTCAATCGAATTTCTCATAAAAGATGTGGAACAGATATCATACCTTTAATTCATTGGGTGTCATATTTAACATTTTTGAAGGTTCCAACTCTCCATTTAATAGACGGCATGCTAACACTGCATTTTTCTGCAAAGAACAGTATAATCAATTTACTATTATTGCAGGAAAGAAACATATACATGGATATTGAAAAGTCGCTTTAATTGTGGTCATCCCTGACCAACCTTATGCAGCCTATCTGAGGAGATTATCAAAGCCTCAAAAAAGGCTAACCTATGAAGGACTGACCAAAAAGATTGAGTCAAGCATCATAGTGTGCAGCCAACAAGACATCTTAGGGGGGTAAGATAATATGTATACCATCATACAACATGGGCAATCCTCAACATACAAACCAATTTGTGGGATAAAATTAGATCTTAAACTTAAATGCTAAGCCAGTATTAGAGCTTAGATCATTGTCACACTCCAAGCCTATGACTAGGGAGTGAGTAGGGTGTTGGAAAGTCATTATAATTGCAATCACCTCTAGCTCCATCTTAGTTGCTTACTATCAGAGTTGGTTGTCAATGTCTCGAAAAGGTTACTTGTGATGACGAGGTTGATCCAAAAGTTCAAGTGTTTCTAAATGCAGCCATCAGGACATTGACTTGTAGGGGTTGAAATCCAACTTCAATTGGAGATAAGACCTCAGCATTGCTTATAGAGTTGGTGATCCTTACCATACAAGTCGATTTCAACACCCTGATCCTTACCATGCTCTTAACCCATAGCTTTAGGCATGAGTGTGTGAGAGAGTCTCCTTAATTGTGATTACCACTAGCCTGCCTTATTAGCAGTTATCGTAGTGCGTTGTCGATGTCTAGAAAAATACTACCTATGAAGAAGCTAACGAAAAAGGTTGAGTGAAACATCAACCTGTGCAACCATCGAGACATTAACTCTTAGGAGGTTGATATCAGACATTCAACTAGAAATAAAGCCTAAGTAGTTCTTCTAAAGCTTGGAAAATCCTCACCATACAAGCTAAGTTAGTGGGATTGATTTAGGCTTTAAGTTCAAATTCTAAGAACAGATATTCACATGGATTTTTCAAGCCATAAATCTCAAAATCACTGGTTATGACAATGGTCAAGATACATGTAAGTGACAAAATATAATTATTGTTACAGCTAAGGCCATCTTTAAAGCTAAAACCCATTTTTGGGTTCACAAAGCCTTTTTTGTGGGCCCTGTATTGACAACTCAGACTTAAGAACTTAAATCAATTTTTTCTCTAAATTAAAACTTCAATTAGGATTCTTATATTTATCTTTTTTTTCTCTTTTAACTCTCACATGATTCAACTCTCAACCTCTCACTTTCCCCCCTTCTCTTCCCTTTCCTCCCACTGTTCTGCGTCACATTGTCACGCATACTCTTTTCTCCTCTTTGGCCATCTGCACCAGCTGATCAAAATTCTTCCCTCTTCCATTTCCCCATGGATGGGTCTGGACCTGGACACAAGAAAGATGATTAATTGGATGGAGGATGCTAGGTCTTTACGGTGGAAGCTAAAAGGATGACAACTCTCACTGCAGACTCAACAGCAACCACAGGTGCGACCATCATGGAGTGGTCTCAATGTTTGTTATTTTCCCTCATGTATCAACTATATCTGGGATCTAAAATTTATTTGTTATTTTTAATAACAGTTCTTCACCACCTTGGAAGACTACTCACTCTTCTCCAATGAAGAACTGAGAAAAAATGAGTTCTTAGATTTAAAAACTGTAATAAGAACTTGCGATAAAGATGCTCTAATTAGTGTTTCCCTTTCTTTTCCATTATTAGAAGGGATAACATCACATGGATATACATAGTCTGTTTCATACATATTTATACTACTTAGTATGCAATAGCATTATCATCCAACCTTCCAACTTATCATTTCTTAATTTGAATAGAAAGATAATAAATTTGTTTCAGAGTTGTAACCTTTTAGACACTAACTTTAATCCATAACATGAACAAAGATCAAGAAAAGTTTAAAAGTCCCACCATAGAATTTAGGAACAATATTTAGTTTTTTTATATGCAAAAGCATAGAACTTGGAGATTAAAAGCCATCTTCTGACCTGGAGATTAAAAGCTAATTGCCGCAACTTTTGGTTGTACTTCATAGAATCTGATGAGAGAGCATCATGTGAAGCTTTTTCAAGCGAAACTATGGCTGAAACAGCAGCATCCGGCCAGATAAAAGACTTGGAACTCTGAAAATTTTAGGGAAAAGGTAAATATAGAGAACAAAATAGAGAAAACGACTAGTTGCTAATGACCTAATAACAGATTAATCACACCTTCTGAACCTTATCTTGACAGTCATTTACTGATTCTGAACTTCTATGCTTGCTTCCACAGTTGATTTCATCCGAATTGACTCCTAATCCTTTCACCCTTTCTTTGCCATCATTAGAATCACACATGTACTGAATGCGTGGAAGCAACCTCTCCAACCATTTGTCACGATGACTATCCCCAGTTAGTGCGTTAAATTCTACCAATATGCGGTAATACTCTGAGGCATTAGTTACAGAACTCACTGGTGTTTCTGACTTTGGATGTTGTTCACTCCTGAGTGTTTCTTCCTCCTCCTTTGAAACATTGGGAGGTGAAACACTCTTTCTCCTTAAGCTTCTTCTGTGTTTCATCTGGTCCTCGTCATCATCAGGGTCTTCCTCCTTAGGCTCAATGTCAAGAAGCTCACCAATACGTTCCAGAGTCTTTTGAACAAGCACATCAATTTCTTGCTGCTTAATATCCTCATAGTCCTTATCAGTCAGCCTCCAGAGTTTTCTTTCGACAGTATCATACACCTTCTGTACAATAAATCCAGGGTGATCCTTACGTTTTGGAAGCTGTTTGTGTCTGGGAACAAAATGGACCACACACTTATGCATTACAGCCTCCGCAGGAACATCATCACGATGAAAACTATAAAACAGCTCCCTCGTATCACACGATTGCCAGTTTCCACCACCTTTTTTCTCAGCTTCTTCTGGGCGATAAAACCACTGCCCCGTCACTTTCACGTTGCCACTGTTAGACTGTGTGATGTCCTAACAGCAGAAAAACGTCTAAAAACCAAGTCCCTTGAAAGAGGATAAAAGGTACAGAAAACCCTCCATAACATCAATGCAATAAAAACAAGTATAAAGGGGAATAACAATTATTTATCAGGTCAGGCATGAATCAATTGAATTGACTAACCTTATTTTTGTCTAAATTCACAATCAATAGCAATTGACAAGGGAAATAGATAATAGTACCTTAATAATTGCGACATATGGCTTTTGGCCTTTCTCCTCGGGCACAAGAAGAACAGGGTCCTCCTGCACAAACCAAAAAATCAGAATTGGAACAAGACAGTGGTCATAGAATCCCTATCTTCGAAGAATTGGTGAGAAAAAAGAGCTTACGAGAGTATATTGGATGCCATCGAACTCGAAGGAGTCATAGTGCCTTTTCCTGCCTCTTCCTTTTCCCGAAACCCTAACGGGTTCGCCAATGGGCTTAGCATCCTCCGCAGGCTGAGGCGGTTCCGGTACCTCTTGTTTTTCTTCATTCTCGTCATCGATATCTTCCTCCAGAAGCCTCATCCTCTTCCGCGTGCGTTGCGGAGGCGGTGCTTCGTCTTCGTCATCGCTCGTCGCCACCCGAGTCAGGCGTCGACGATTCACCATTTTCCAATTTTCAGTTACGATCACCCCCTCACCTCTTCAATGACAATTCAAAACTCGGCTACCAAAACCGAATATACTGTTCAAGGTGAGTCAATGCATATAAACACCCATCTCACTCCTCTCACCCAACCTACCCCTAAAATATTTCTATTTTGTCAAATTCTAATTTTGATCCATTTTAATTTTTAGATTATCCTTTTTATTTGTTTATTAAGTTATTTAGTCACTTTCTTTAATTAACTAATAATAGAAGTATTCATCATTAAAACTAAAAAAAAAAAAAAATAACATTGCTTTGAAATGGGATGAAATAGTCGTGTCATGTAACTCTAATATTGTTAACAAGAAAACTGAAAAAACAAAAACCTTAAATAGTGTAAACTAAAGAAAATAAATGACAACAAAGAATTATAAAATACTAAAGTGAAACCAATAAATAAAATAAATGATAAAATATATAAATAAGCCTAACTACCATTTTTGTTTTTGATTCATTTAAATGTTTTACCGTATTAATCTTTATATTTTATAAAATCTGTAATTTCATTTAACCATTGATTTTATATATGTTTTATTTAATTTATTTTGATCTAATTAAAATTTAAATACGTGTCATTTAAAATAATATCAAAAAATTATTTATGTAAGTAAAATGAAAAATATATATACGAAAAATTTAAGATTAAATAATAGAAAGATAAAAATTATGAAAAATGTAACATCATACACAATTATCCTAACTTTAATTATATTTTATTATTTAATATAATAATAAGAATAAATTTCTCAAATTCATTTAAAAAAAATCATCGTCAAATACAAAATTGTTTTTTTTTTTTAAATACAGTTTCAAATTTTATTATAATAATTATAAAAATACATATAAAAATTACCTTACCCATCAACTTGATTAAAGCAATACAAAATTTTATTTTATTCCAAACGTAAAAATATAAGATATAATCTTCAAATATTATACATTTTGGCTAATAATTGTATCTTTTGGAATATTTATAAAATTAAATATGGTCAGTTGTAAATTCTGATCAAGAAAAAAAATAATTTAATGATTTTAACTATATTATATATAATCACTACTTAAAAATAAAAACATAAGAATATTGAGAGGAAATTATAATTTGTAAATTATAATATCAATTATTCTCAATTAATGGTTACAACTCTGAATCAGATGCTAATCTTGTACAAATTTATACTTCTTCAATTTGGAAGTATACTGAGAATATATGTACATTTCAAATTGACAATAATTTTATCTCTAAAAAATGGATTATTTATCAATATCATAGGACATTCACTTATTCTTAAATGGATTACTATAGAATAGTTGATACTAATTAGAATTATAAGTAAAAAGTATGTTATATATCTCTACCACTCAACATTTTATTGTGAAAATTTTTATTGGTGAATTCTCACTTTTATTTTTCAACTTACTAAATTGTTAAATGATATATTTTCATATATGTATCTTACAATTTTGTCTCTTTCTTAATGTAACTTAAGAATTTGTTTAAAAATATTTTTTATAAATAATTTACATTAGAATATTCAAAATTTTACTCATTAAAAAATAATGAGTAATTAAACTTTCAGTAACAATACATAAAATATCAAGTTAATATTAATTTTGAGTACTTATTTGTAAATAAATAAAAATAATATATATGTATTTAGTCGACGTTTAATTAGATGTAGCGAATTTTGTTTATATGATTTTCATAATCAATTTTGAGGGAGTGCTAAAAATAAAAAATAATATTTTTATTATTATTACAGTAATATAATTTTTATTTTATTGGAAGCAAAATATTCTTTGTTCTTACATATATAAATTTATATTTGATGTGTTTTCAAACGCACAATATTTGATTTAATGTCTTTGTGTTCTTTATTTTAAAATATTCATTAGGTCAATTCCATTCAATAAACACTTCTCTTTGAACTATTTGTATTATTGAAAACATAGTTACTTTTTTAAAGAATCAACTTGATTAACCATTGTTTCATCACGTATAATGCTTGTTGGTAGCAGATTCACAAACTTTAATCATTAAAACTTTTTAGAAGCTAGACACTTCATATGTCTTTGATTTTAATGATATTTTCTTTTCTTATGATGGTGCAAACATATAATGGGCATACAAAAATGAACTTAAAAATCAAAGTATATATAGAAAAAATCAGGTTGATAGATGATATATATGTATCACAACAATGTCAATGTAGTTTTAACTCTAAAAGACAAAATGGTTATACATGAGTTGGTGGAGATGCAAGTGCAGAAGTGATGAAAATGGTGGATGAGGAGGAGGAGGAGGAACTTAAACAGCCAAGCAGTTTACCTTAAATGTTTCATCTTTTAAAACTTGAAGAGGTGAACTACTGTTTCTCTTTAAGTTTTTTACTTTTCATTTGGTCATGCACATCATCAATGGCTTCTTCGGACTCAATATCAGGTATTGGACCAATACGTTGCAGAGTCTTCTGAACAAGCACATCAATCTCTCGTTGCTTAGTATCCTCATAAACCTTATCACCCAACCTCCAGAGTTTTTTTTCCACATTGTCATAAACATTTTGTACAATAAACCCAGGGTGATCCTTTCGTTTTGGAAGTTGTTTGTGTGTGGGAGCAAAATGCACCACACACTTATGCATAACAGCCTCAGCAGGAACATCATCACGATGGAAACTATAAAACAATTCCCTTGAATCACATAATTTCCAGTTTCCACCACCTTTTCTCTCAGCTTCTTCGGGACGATAAAACCACTGTCCCGTCACTACAACATGACCATTATTTCCTTGTGCAATATCCTGACAACACAACAACGTAAAGAAACACAAAGTCCCTTTGAAGAAGATAAGAGAAAGACAAAACCTTTCATAAAATCATGCAACATAAAGAAATTTTGACAAAGGGAATAATAATAATTAGTTACCAGGCTTTAATGAATGAATCGAATTGATTAACTTTTTAGATCTAAAATGAAAATAGATAAGCGTACCTTAATAATTGCAGCATATGGCTTTTGGCCTTTCTCCTCAGGAAAGAAAAGAACAGAATCCTCCTGCAGAAACAAAACAAGAAAAAATTGGAAAAAGTTTGTGGTCTTGAAAACCCTAATTTGTGAAGAACAAAAAAAAAATCTTACAAGAGTATATTGATTGCCATTGAACTTGAAGGACTCATAGTGACTTCTCTTGCCTTTTCCTTTTCCAGAAAACCTAATAGGCTCACCAATAGGCGCAGCATCCTCCACAAGCTGAGGCGATTCCAGTACCTTTTCTTTTTTTCCTTGCTGTTTTTCATTCTCGTTATCGTCATCTTCCTCTTCCTCTTCCTCTAAAAGCCTTAGTCTCTTCCGCCTGTGTTGTGGACGCGGCGGCGCTTCATCTTCATCGTCGCTTATGGCCACTTGAGTAAGGCGTCGACGATTCACCATTTCCAATCAAATTCAGAAAAACTCACACCTCAACTCAATGAATATTCAGGTCAAGACAAGTCTCATACACAATTTATATGAAATCAGCGTCACGTCACTCGTCTAATCCAACTCACGCGTAAAATACTAACTCCACCTAGGATTCTTTTCCTTTAAAAGAAAAAAAATACATGTGCCCATTTATTATATTCCTAAAAATAATATGCACAATATTAATATTTTTTTTAAAAATGGATTCGATACAATATATATTAGAATTTAGTTTTAGAAATGTAATTAAATTCAGATTATCTCAAATGCAATCCCAAGAATTAATAAAATTTAAAAAATAATTAAATTTTGATTTATATCAAATGTAAGAATTAATATAATTTGAAATATATAGTTAAAAAATGTAATATATGTGATGATAATATATTTATATGAAATTTCATTATTTATATATATATATATATATAAGTACAGCATTTATTTATCATAAAATATAGAATATACTTTTGATTTGGTGATGTTAGATAAATGACATGTGAGAATAAAATAAAAAAATTTAAAAAATTAAAAATAATATTACAACTCTCCCCTTTAAATTTACTTTTAAATTGGTTATTTATAATAAAAGTTTCACATTTTATGTTGATATTAGATAAATGACATGTCATGTGAAAATTAAAAAAAAATTGTTAAAAAAATTAAATATTATTACAACTCTCCATTTTTTATTCAAAAAGAAAATAAACTATTCCTAATCCTAACTATTATCCTAATAAAAAAAAATTAAATATGAGTGAAAGTTTATAATATGAAAAACTGTAAAATAAAGACCGAATTTCAGTTATTAATGGCTGATTTAATGATTAAGACACATTAGTCATTGTTTAATATTTTATAATAATCGATTTAATTATAAAAGTTAGTCATATTATTTATTGATCAAAATAATGGCCTTAGTGGCAAAAGTTATTGAGTAAGGATTAATCCAATGATTCTTTCAGTGATGAATATAGACATGATATAATAACTATTTTTGGTGATGAATATAGTGGTGGATTTGAAAATCTAGAATAACTTTATTATTCGTCAGTAATTGATAATTAATAGTTTTTATTTTTAATTTACTTTGACAAAAATAATATATACGATAAATAATATATATATATATATATATATAAATACACGATCTATTATATACAGTTCATGAAAATAAGATTAATTTATAAACATTTGCATATTTATGAAGCATAAACAATTATTTAAATAGTATTTACATATATTTATGAAGATTGAAAGTAAACTTCTGGAAAGTTAATAAATATTTTAATTTATATTTCAAAAGGTTAGAATCCATCTTCTTCGTAAAAAAAAAAAAAAATTATTATTTTACTGAAATTTTCTATTCTTATTTAACATTCTATCATAAATATAATCTCTATTTGATTCAACTATATGTAATGTAACTTTAATATAAATAAATGATAAAAATTAAGTACGACAAGATCAGTGCTCCCGATTGTTATATGTGATAAATTAATATGATATCAATTTTGAGAATTTAATGGGGGAGATAAACACGAATAAAAATATTAAATATTATATAGATTATTTAAATTGACAAAAAATTAGTTAAGATTAAAACATACATTAATTTTAATTTTTAAGGATTAAAATTGAGAAAAAAAACATAAAAAAATTGCATCGTAACACCATATAAAAGTGTGACGTAACACACTATTAGGACTGACACGTAGAATCACGGAGAGAGATGTAATGTAAGACATCCATAACATTTAGTACGACATTCCTTTATTTAAAAAGTGATCAGGTAATTCTTCTGAAAGCACTTCGTACTAAACAAACATTTAGTAGAACATTCCTTCAGGGCAAGGATTGAACACAAATAGTACTAGCTATCTAGACTAAAAGCAATGCACGCGAGCGAGTCATCATTTGCATCAATGAAGGTGCTATTTTGGTGTGCGCTGCATTTCTCGATCTTCTTCATATGCATATATAGGAGAATCTAAGTGAGAACTTAGTAGCAACACTCTCTGAACACATGATCTATATTGTTTCCCCACTTGTTATGATACTTCTCCAATAGCTTGTGGGCTGGGGTTAAACCTGTTCACATAGTCTCATGTCAATCTCATATGTGTGAAAACGGATTTTATGCTCAATGAAAGATATGAATAAATTAATGGGAATTAATATTTAGATTTACCTGTCGCAACCACTTCCTTCAGTGGATCCAAGAAAACGGATTCATTTAAGCATCTTCTGTCCAACCCTTCCTGCAAAACCGTGGATGCATACACTAGTTCCAAATTTCTAGATTGTAAAATCAGAAAAACTATTAGTATCAACATTAGACATATATACCTTTGCCCACTTCAACACATCTTCTGCAATATGTCTCAGCAATCTACCTCGAATTGTAGACCTTAAACCAGTTATGGGAACCTACACATACAAATTGCATGAATTAAGAAGTACTGATTCAAAGAAGAGTGTTAGGCCAACGACTACAACAATTTTTCCACAAAATAGATGTCTGGTTGTGGTATTTTTACCATATCCCTTAAATTCTGTAAGTCGTCAGGGGTCCAATCAGCAATCAAATCTACAACATTTTGCAGTGAAACCTCATCATACAGTAAACCTACCTGAGAGTGGAAAGATAACCACAATAAACTAATGTCAGATTCAAATAATAGCTTTGATTGTGTGCGACATCCATAGTGATGTGATGAAATTATTTTGGATTATGACATGAAGAGGTGATAGACAACATGGTTTAAATCATATATCCGGCATTGTTTATTATTCCCTGCAGACATTATTAAAAGTAAATTATGTCTTTTTTATTATATAGAGCCCAACAAGATACAATCTATCTCCCTGTAAGATGAAGATTATTGAATTGTGTGCTGCACAGACAAATCAAATACCCAAAAAGCTGAGACAGCGCATATCAAGTCAGCAGAGCCACAATCAGCACCTCTCATTTCCATGTATCTCTTTAGCCTGACCTGCACTTAAACACTGGGCAAACTTAGTGTGCGGCATTTAGATAAACCCAAACCCTTAACATGATTAGAGTTGCATAATAACCTCAGGAAATATGGTTGTTAGATGATTTTCCCAGTCAGCTAGAGTTGGCACTTGACCTGGAAGGGCAGGGAGTTTACCTGCCATGAAGTCCTGCATAACAAATCATCAACTATATATATATATATGTATATATATTGCACAAAACTATATGTAATGGAAGGGTAATGAGATATTTGAGAGATAACCCGGAATGACATATCGCGACAGTCAATGTACTTGTTTTGTCGATAAACAAACAACATTGGCACATCAAGAGCGTAATCAACATACTGCTCAAACCTACAAGAGTAACCACCAAAAAATAATCAGACTTCATATAATTAAAGTGTGTCATAAAGTAAGAGTAAAATTAGAAATAAGTAAACATACCCAAAATTATCATAAAAAACAAAGGGGAGGATGCCAGTGCGATGTTTGTCAAACTGACAGATATGGCTGTTTAAAACATAGCCCACAAAGTTTAATAGTAATGATATATATAAAACAAACATTTGGGTGTTGAGGTTAACTATAACTCATAACAATTATAGACCTTCTTGCCGAGAGATAAGCACTTGGAACCCCTTCCTTGAAAGGTGAATTAGCAAATAAGGCAGCTGCTAACTGGAATGATTTAATTGTTATTAAAGTTACATATAATAGGAAAGAGAAAAACTTTACAATGAAACACCAAAATTTCTTACAGGCTGCAAAGCAATACTGGCACGCATTTTCTTGACCATGTCTGCTTCCGAACTGAAGTCCAGGTTGACCTAATCCCACAGTTAAATTTTAGTTGTTATTTAGATGCAATAAAAATATTTCTAATGGGAGAATATGTTATGCTTTATATAAAAAAAAAAGGGATAAATATGCCAAATATACCTAGTAATTGAGGTATAAAATTTCTCACCTGAACTGAGCATGCCATGAACAACATTTCAAGTCCAGGTAAGCCGAATTTACGCATATGTTTCTCTAAAATGTTATACCGTTCCTGGAAGAAGTCAATGTGTTAGCATCCCACTCTTAATTCAAAGGTTTGATGCAGGTAAATATTACCTTAGGCACTCTAACCATGTCTTCCAATCTCCATTTAGGCAGATGACCTAATCCCAAAAATCCAATTCCCATTTCCTCTGCAACTGTTTTAGCCTATCAAAAGCAAGGAATAAGTCTGTTACGTGGAATGTTCATAAATTGAGCTGTAGTTCTCAGTCTCATGACCAAAACTGCCTTCAAAATGAAGATGATGTTGCAGTCCATGATAATGAAATAAAAGGACTATCAATTAAATTATCTCAGAATTCTTTTTATGCCAGAAATTGCACATACTGACCTGATAGAGATGTGAATTAATCTCATCACAAGTTTGATGCAATGTTTTCAATGGCGCACCACTAAGCTCAAACTGACCACCACGCTCTAATGATATGTTTTGGTTGTCCTACGGCAGAATTTTTACAAATAAATGTCACACATTCCCTTTAATTGAAATTGGTCTCGGGACATATTTCAAATAGAATTATTGCAGCCACGTCCAAACCCAAAATCCCGAATACAAGGCAAACAAAACTCATAAAGAAGAAAAAATTAAAATCAAATGATTAATTGACTATTTATAGGACTTACATTTTTTAGCCCTATGATGTTGTCACCTTCCATTATTTTTTCCCAATCAAATCTCGCAGCAATGCCATTGAGTAAAACTGATAATTGTTCGTAATTGATCGGACGTAGAGTTTTCAACTCAAAAGCAAACTTCTCGTGTTCTGTACCTATCCTGCAAAAGAAAATATGCAAGCTGGGTAAATCCCCTAGACATACTGTACAACATTAGTGGTTTGGTTTGTCTTCAAATGAGAAAGAGAAACCAAACATGCATGTTAATCAGGAAAATGTTGATCTCTTAATGAATGGAAATTAGGCAACTCAGAGATCTCGAGTTGAATTGAACAAACAAAGAAATAGAACATGGAGGACAAGTCCAGTCTTAATAACAGGGCAATGCAGTAAACTCTGGATTCTAAGAAATGAATTGATCTGTGACCAACTCTGGAATCATTTCCACTTACAAATCTTGTTAAACTTCCGGAACATAAACTGGATAAATTATTGTATGAAATGTGCTGAAGATAAAAATAAATAGATCTGACTAATAAACCATGTGTTATACAGATGTCGTGCATGTTTTAGCAGTTAGGTCATGCATGTTAGATGTAGCTTTGAAAGATGATAGAATATGAAGATCTGACCTCCAGTTTTGTTTGGGCTTGCAACCAGATGCCATGTAGTGAATAAGATGATCTTTGGTCAAGGGCTCTTTGGTAATGACAGGAGCCTGGTCTATGGCTGGCCCTGTAGCAACAATTACAGATCTTTGGCCTCTTCTGCATCTTGTTCCTCTCTCTTTGTACAAAAACTTATCAGTAGCTTTAGCTGCCTCTACCTTCCCCAAAACCAAGCACCCTGCCGTCCATTTCAGATTAAGGGATCCCATTCCGCTCACTCAAACAACACTGAGACCATACATAGATACAGTTAATCAAAATTACTTATATGTTCCGCTTAAACAACACTGCATCATTTTAAGAAAAGGAAGAAATCAAGTAACTAATAACTCAAAAAGCAACTTAATTCTCTTTTCTTCTCTTCAAAATGATCAGCTAGCATGCATGTAAGTAAACTGGCTGAGTTATAGCATGCATGTAAGTAAACTTGCTGAGTTATAACATGCATGTAAGTAAACTACTGAGTTACAGCATGCATATGTAAGTAAACTACTGCATGCATTCATGAGGAACAAATACATTGCAGCTGAATATATACAGAAGGTTACCAAAAAATGCAGTGGATATTGGTGTCTCTAGGCACTGGAAAGAAAATGAAGGGATGTTTCGAATTGATTCAGTGGGAGATTTGAGTGAGTGAAGTAATGTATATAAATTGGTTCGGCATTGATTGAGCTACACGTGTGTTGTGGTACGGACACGTGAAGTTTATGATTCTACCTCCGTATCTATTTTTGACACCTTGCCTTCATAACTGACACGTCCTCCTCCAATAGATAATTTGTTTTTTCTTAATTAACTTTTTATTTTCATAATTTTAATATCTATTTTATTTTTTATTTATTTTTCGGTTTTTTTCTTCTTCTTTTAATCCTGTATGTAACTTTATCTGTTAATTGAACATGGCATTCAGCAGACATTACCTACTCAGTAATGATAACTCTTAAAAGTCAAATATTTTTATAAAGATTAAAATAAATATTTTTTTCATGGAGATTAAAATAAAAAATAATATATTTAAATAAAAATAATTATATTTATAATAAAATTTGGATAATAATAAACAGTATTATTATTATTATTAAATAAGATGAAAAAAATTATTAAATTGATTAAGTTAAATTAAAAATTCCTGATTTAATAACTTTAAAGTTAAATAAATATGTTTAACATGTTCAAAAATCATAATTTATTTTAAAAAACAAATTAAACAATAAAAATATTTATTGTGATTTTTTAAAGTTAAATTTTTCTAAAATTATGGTCTTATAACAAAATAATCATTGTAAAAAAATATTAATAATTTTTTCTTCAATTCAATTATACTTATCTATTAATAAATTATAACTCTCATATATAAATGTTTAATTTCTATAGTAGAAAAAAAATATCACTTATCATGATGGACATGTTTAATAGAAAAGTTAACGATATGGATTAAAATAAAATAAAAAATTAAGTAAAACGAACACTAAAATACTCCTATATAATGATACTAAAAAATTAATTATTTTTTACAAAGCTGTGAATTTTACGTCTTTATTGGAATTATTTTTTTTCATAAATATCAAATTCTATTTCATAAAAATCTTTATATATGTAAATTTAAAATGTTAATATCAAATATCAATTTAAATATTTAATGTATATAAATATGTTATGTGTATAAATATATAAGAACGGAGAGAATTTCAGTAT
Organism: Macrotyloma uniflorum; assembly: GCA_016859785.1. Taxonomy (NCBI): domain Eukaryota; kingdom Viridiplantae; phylum Streptophyta; class Magnoliopsida; order Fabales; family Fabaceae; genus Macrotyloma; species Macrotyloma uniflorum. Next base: position 1,696,059 of record BDMB01000002.1, read on the forward strand.
TTTATAATTTTAAAGATTTTTAAATTTAAAAAAAATCTAAAAAGATATATTTAAATGTAAAATATTTTAAATCCTTTGTAAAAATAAATAAATTTTAAAAAAATCTTCATCTAAACTCAAGTAAACGTATGCGAAATACATCATCTAAGAAATGGAAATTTCTGTTTAAAAAAAGAAGAAGATGAAGAGATGCTGTCTCTAGATTTTTTGCCGATAAATTACGTCAAACAAAATAAGAAAAAAAATTGGAGAGTTCGAGAATAAATTAGAAAAATGTTAGAGAAATACGTGGAATTCATCAAATCGGAGAGGATTAGGTCCAGAATATAGTAAGGCCCAGAATAGAATGAGAAACCCAGTTGTGAGCGGAGAAGATTGGGCCTGACCCAATGTGAAGGTAACCTAACCCAACCAACAAAAGTATCTATTTGACGAGTTGAGTTATCTTTGGAAAGAAGTTTTCCCGTGAGATACGGCAGGGTAGAGAGAAGCTATTTATTTATTTATTTATTATTTATTTATTTAATAGCAGACGAAACCAAAGCAAAGGCACTGTACACAGGACAAGACTCCATTTCATCTTCGTGTATTCATTTCGCTGCTATTGCTACTGCCACTGCCACTGCACTTCGCCAAAAGGTAAACCAAACTGCAACACCTCTCTCTCTGCTACTGGCTATTGCTTCGCGCTTAGTTAGTTAGTTAGTTAGTTATCTTTCAAGTGTTCGCATTGATGAGTTGGTGGTTGGCGGTGCTTATAGTGTAGATGGGGAAGGGAAAACCTAGGGCTGTGGAGAAAGGTGTGGTAGGACCTAGTTTGAGTGTTGCATCCTCGACTATACCTTCAGGGCCTGTGTATTACCCTACTGAGGATGAATTTAAGGATCCTTTGGAGTATATCTACAAGATTAGACCCGAGGCTGAGCCTTATGGAATTTGTAAGATTGTCCCTCCAAAGGGTTGGAAACCCCCTTTTGCTTTGGATCTAGACTCTTTCACTTTCCCCACCAAGACTCAGGCCATTCACAAGCTCCAGGCTCGCCCTGCTTCCTGTGACTCCAAGACCTTTGACTTGGAGTACTCTAGGTTTTTGCAGGGTCATCATAGTAAGAAGTCCAGGAAAAGGGTTGTGTTTGAGGGCGCCGAGCTGGACTTGTGTAAGCTATTCAATGCCGTGAAGCGGTATGGTGGTTATGATAAGGTTGTTGATGGGAAGAAATGGGGGGATGTTGCTCGGTTTGTGAGGTCCAGTGGGAAGATTTCGGATTGTGCTAAGCATGTGTTGTCTCAGTTGTATCGCGAGCATTTGTATGATTATGAGAATTTTCATAACCAGATGAATCAAGGGACAGACCAGAGTTGTAAGAAAATCTTGTACGAGGACCACAAGAATGATCATGGGGTGAAACCTTTGGTGTCGAAGAGGATTCACAAGAATGTCAATTGTTCGAAACGGAAGGATAGTAAAGTGCAAGAAGAGCATGATCAAATTTGTGAACAATGTAAAAGTGGTTTGCACGGGGACCTCATGCTTCTGTGTGACAGGTGTGATAAGGGATGGCATACGTATTGTCTTTCCCCACCATTGAAGCAAATTCCTCTCGGAAATTGGTATTGTTTCAACTGCTTGAATTCTGACCGGGACAGCTTTGGTTTTGTCCCTGGGAAGCACTATTCATTGGAAGCTTTTAGACGCATAGCGGATCGGTCAAGGAAGAGATGGTTTGGATCAGGTCCTGTTTCAAGGGTGCAAATAGAAAAAAAGTTTTGGGATATTGTGGAGGGATTGGTTGGTGAGGTCGAGGTTATGTATGGAAATGACTTGGATACGTCTGTCTATGGGAGTGGTTTCCCACGTGTAGCTGATCAGAAACCACAATCGATTGATGACAAATTATGGGAAGAATACTCAGCTAGCCCATGGAATCTCAATAACTTGCCCAAGTTGAAAGGTTCAATGCTTCAAGCTGTTCATCACAATATCACTGGCGTCATGGTACCCTGGCTATATATTGGGATGCTATTCTCATCCTTTTGCTGGCATTTTGAGGATCACTGCTTTTACTCAATGAATTATCTACACTGGTATGCCTTACTTTTATTTATTTCTGCTGTTCGTGTACAATTATCCTCTTTTCTGTAATATATATCATAACAGCACCAGGCTATCAATTTTTGTTTGTTTTTTCAATAAAATATAACCCTTTCTTTCAGTAGTTATAATAGGATAATTTATGGCCTTGTGGAGTTGAAATCTCATTTATTTATGAACCTAACATGTTCAATGAATCATAACATGATCACAGGAACAAGATTTGGTTGTATTTGGGAAAATTTAACTGTAGCAAACTAGTCACTAATGATCTGCACTTTTGATGTTCCACTTTAACTTGTTGGTTCAACCCAATAGCTAGAGAGTATTATGAAAGGAATCATGGAGGTTTCAACTTATGAACTGAGGAAAATTATCCAAACCCCTCACCACTAGCTCAATGTGTTCTGCTGAAACACACATTTAATCATCAACTACTACCTACATTCAATTTACATGGATGTTAAGTTCAAAAACTGCAGAAAGAAAAGATGATTTTGGATAATATTGTTATATGCGTTTTTTGTTTCAAAATTTCTCCTCATGCAGAACATGATTCTTGTTTAAATCTATATGGCTTCTACATTCTAATGTGAAATTCTAATAATTTAGACTATGCCATTTTTTTTTTTTTTTTTACTTTGGAAAGCTCAGAATTTCTGGTACACTCAACCTGTGGCTTTACTTTGCTGAAGACTTAAATTTGGCTTACAATTTTTTGCTTATCCTTGGTGTCGTGGAACCTCAACTGCCCGCATTTGCAATGTGTTTTATGATCTTGGGTTTTTTAAAAATATATATTTGGATTCATTAGTGTTATGTGCCTCACTTTATTCCCCTCCCCCCCTGCAATTTGGTTCTGATTTCTGTTTTTTTCTAGGGGAGAGGCCAAGTGCTGGTACAGTGTGCCTGGTAGTCAAGCCAGTGCTTTTGAGAAGGTAGGTTTTGGTCTTGGTCCTTGTTATATCTATACATTGTTACTTTTACTTTTTGATCTTTTCTTTTAAAAAAAATGATTTAATTTACTTTTTGTTCTGTTGCTTCTTCCAACTTTGCACTTGTGCAGGATTAAAATTTTCCAGCAGAACCACCAAATTTACTGTTATACTTGCTATTGGAACCCATTTGTTTAGCTGTGTTGATTTTCTAGTGTCTTTGCACTTAAACAGTTGCATGCACACTGTAACTGTGGGTGCACACGGTGTGTGCATGTCAAAGAAGTATCTTTTTCTTTTTTATAAACAGAATTTATGAAGAGGGAATAATTTTAAATGGATTCTACTCATTCTAAAAATCGTGTTATTTCAAATGTAATACAAAGATAACCATAAAAATGCCTTCTTTTTTTCAAACATGTAAATAGAATTTTCTATTGTATAAGCAAACTAATATTCATGAATGATATTGTTAATTTGGGCAGCTGTATTGTCAAGATTTTATGTAGTGATCTCCTGTGATATAAAATATGGTTATGCTAAGTGTTAACTGTTAAACATGTTGTGTATTAAATCTCCCACATTGAAATCCATAATCTGAAATTTATTTATTTATCTTTGGGAGTATATTTAATCTTTCTATTTGAATTAATATTTGACTTGATTTTTGAACATTTTTCAAAATGAAATATAACCATGTAATCTTCCAATCATCCATCGTTATTTTTTAAATTTTTTATCACTCTCAATTGAAAACTGGATGTTGAAACATTTATCCTCCCTTCCCTTTCCCTATAAACCCCACAATCCAAACATGTAAGAATTGCTAATTTTAAGAATTCATTATTAATAAAAGCTCTCAGCTGTATGCGTGGACAAATATTTGTTGACAGTGACCGTGTTAGTAAAATGATCCACTTCCTTGTAGGTGATGAGAAGCAGTCTTCCTGATCTTTTTGATGCGCAACCTGATCTGCTTTTTCAGCTTGTTACTATGCTAAATCCATCTGTCTTGCAAGAAAATGGAGTTCCTGTCTATAGTGTACTTCAGGTATCATTTAGATGGATTATCATTGGTGATTTTTTACCTTAATAGTTTTCTATTGTGAATGCATGACTTCATTGAAATTTTAAAATCTGAATATAATTGTGTTGAATTTTTGGTAATGATACGATATCCAAGTAAATAAGCAATCCAAAGTAATACTTGTAATTGAATTAGGTGGAATATTGTGGGTTGTAGTTGAAGTTCTTTTACACTGAAAGATTCTAATACAGATTCAAATTCATTTGTGGTCCAAACTTAAGATTGGTCCTTTTTACTGTCCCTCCACGTATGTTTCCAGGAAATCTGTACAGCTATGCTACTTCTTTTACTTGTCATTTACTGCTCTTCTTTATATATATATTTAATCATTGACATGTTACTTTTCATTTTCATGTTTCCAGGAGCCTGGGAATTTTGTTATTACCTTCCCCAGATCTTATCATGGAGGTTTCAATCTTGGTATGCAATTCCAATTTTTGTCTTCATCCAAAATTGCCAACTTAAATATATCTTAAGTGTGTCATACTTAGTGTGATTTGCTTGTGTTCTTAGGTTTAAATTGTGCAGAGGCAGTCAATTTTGCTCCTGCTGACTGGCTACCACATGGTGCTTTTGGAGCTGATCTCTATCAGCGGTATCACAAAACTGCTGTTTTATCTCATGAGGAGCTTCTTTGTGTAGTAGCCCAGGTTTGCACATTGTTATGACTTTGTTACATTCGTTAAAGTAATAATTTGTCGATGAGATAAAAATCTAAGAGGGTGTTGGTTTATGTTTCTGTTTACAATTTCAATTTATATGTTTTCACCAGAATTTCCAAGAGGCATTTGATTTGAGAAAACATTTATTGTTTTCATTTTGTTTCCCATTTTCAAATGCTTGAATTGGAAACAGTGATAATAATAAAAAGTTTCTATATCCTATACATTAGTAAAAGGTTGTTTCCTGCACAAACTTTTGAGAACAGGAAACATTGAAAATAATCAGAAGTTTTTTTCACTATTTCCTATTCAACCTTTTAAAGACGAAACCAAGAGAACAGCATGACTTTTTTTGAAATTAAAAGTTAAAATAGAAAATGTTTTTCTCAAACCAAGCAGCACCTAAAATGCAACCTTTTTTCATTTATTTCTTTTTTCCAACATTTTGTGAAAGAATTGTTAGTTTTCACCAATTGGTCTTAAATTTTGAGAACAAGGAATAGAATGAAAACATGGTTGCAGAGGAGCCGAAAAAAGATGAAGGAGAATGCTGGAATGGAAGAGGCTAGGGCCTTAATTTGATGGGTCAACCGAAAATGGGTCGGGTTTCTTAGATTTAAAAAAACTATTCTATCCTACGGATCACATCAAACTGTTTCAGAGAAAGTGTGATTGAGATTTCCAAGACTTGGGAAAGTCATACAGTTATGCGATCTTATGAGTAAGGTCAATGTTGAAGATCCCATAGTGATTAGAGATTTGACAAATTATTATAGTATATAAGTAGGTGCAAACTTTACCTTAAAAACCCGTTTTTTAAGATTGAGTTAAGGCAATTATAGCAATGTTTATTCTAGCAAGGTTTACTAGCTAACTAAACTAATATTGACTTATGTTTTTATTATATAACAATAACAACAAAACTAAGCCTTTTCCTGCCATGTGGGGTTGGTTACATGAATTGATGATGCAATATTGTTCATTTGTTTCATTCTAACTGCAACTGATTACAGAAAAAAAAAAGTATTGTGTACCCTTTTTTGGGGGAATGGGGGAGGGCATGCTTTTGTAAACTGTGATGGCTTCCAAGATGAAACATAATGGGCCATAATGAAACAGCAATGTATGAACTTGTTGTATTTGATATAAAGTCTTATAAAGTTGTTTTGACTTATTTATGTTCTTTCTAGATTTTCTTATTTAAGAAGATTTATTATCATTCTATTTTAAATCTGAAAGTGCTCTAATGCTTTTCACTTAAAAAAATGTTTATTTGATGGCTAGTCTTGCTTACCCTCTTACATGATTTTCATTATTTTCAGTATAGTGAAGTTGATGATAGGGTATCTTCGTTTTTGAAGAACGAATTGTTGAGAATATCAGCTAAAGAAAAATCTAGAAGAGAGAAACTTTGGAAAAGTGGTATTATTAAGTCTTCTCGCATGGCTCCTCGAAAATGTCCCCAATACGTGGGAACTGAAGAAGTATGGTTTTTTTTACCTTTGGTAATATATAATGATAACTCATTGCTTTCATATTTTCTGATTTTGTTTACTGGTGTGTTTTGTAGGATCCAACATGCATTATATGCCAGCAATATCTCTATCTCTCTGCTGTTGAATGTGGTTGCAGACCATCGACTTTTGTCTGTCTGGAGGTAAATGCATGAGATTGAGCTATTGATCAAGTAATGTAAATGTGTAATTGCCAGCAATTCATCTTCCATCTTTGCATCAGTGTCAAAGCAAAATAAAAAGTGTTACCAGCACCAAGAATGTCTGTAATATCCATTTTCATAGTTGAATCATACATATTATTAGTTTCAAAGTAAGATTGGAGGTACCCAATAGATTTTTATGTTCAAAAGATATCCACGCAATTTAAGTGGGTTCTCTTCAATATTCTGCCTTATGAGAAGTGTGGATGTAGAAGAAAACCAGCCTGCCCCTGGAAAAGAGGATATGGGTTGTCTGTTTATATGTCTTATGTAAGTGAAAATAAGTAAACTGTATTATGCACTTCTTTTTGTGCTGTTAATGGATAAAGGGAAAGGAATTGTATTGTTGCATGATATGAAATGATAGATATGTGGATCACTATTATTGCTTGCATTTACATAAGTCAGTTAGTTCATTATGAATTTTTGGTATTACGTGTCTGGCATCTTCCTCCTAGTGTTTATTTCGCCCCATCTTTTCCTGTGTCTCTCTATTGGTTTCTAACTTAAGTTAATACTGCCTGTGTACCTGGTGATGTTTGTTCTTTCAAAGTGATCTGGATTTTATGCACACACTTATGCTTACAATTCCCAATTGATTTATGTATCAAGTAGGATTAGGCATTTAGTTGATAGAAAATATTTTTATTGTTGATATTATTGTGGCTGGAAGTCACTTCCACAGAATCAGATTTCTAGGATTTGATTTGTTTGTTCCCTTAGGGTGGTGTTTATGGATTAACTGAATTAAGTTTTCTCTTGTGCAGCACTGGGAACACCTTTGTGAGTGCAAAACTGTTAAACTGCGTCTTCTCTATCGTCATTCACTTGCAGAATTGTATGACTTGGCCTTTTCTATGGACAAATATACTTCTGAGGACAAAACTGAGTGTAGAAGTGTGAAAAGGCAGCCTTCATGTCTCAGTGCTTTGACCAAAAAGGTCATATATACAAATGCATATTTTTCTAACCCTCCAAAATTTCCAAATTCTAATGTTGTTTCCAATAGTTAGATTTACTTATCTTTCTTCAATCAAAATAAATGATGTTCCCATTTCTATATCTTTGACTGTGCTGCTCTGGTGTAAGTGGTAATATGTTTTATTTTTTCATGAAGTTATCTAACAATATTTGTGTTGTTGCATATACATTTGTGTTCTATAAAAACTAGTATTGCCTTCTGAGACTCCTGGATGTCTGTAGGTGAAAGGTAACTCCATTACTTTTGCTGAACTTGCTACAGAGTGGCTTCTGCAATCTAGTACTATTCTTCAGAACGATTTTTTGCATGATGCATTTGTTACTGCACTAAGGAAAGCTGAACAATTTCTTTGGGCTGGTTCTGAGATGGATTCTGTGAGTTCTATCTATTTGTTACTTTTTCAAGACTCTTGTATATGCGCACCATGATATACTTGACTAAGTAGTTAGTTCTGCTTCTTTCTGGAATGTAGGTTCGAGACATGGTAAAGAATTTGCTTGAAGCTCAGGAATGGGCAGAAGGGATAAGAGATTGTGTATCCAAAATTGAGTTATGGTTGCATCATCGGGACTCTAGTGTCAAGAAAGTTCATTTAGAATTTGTTGATGAGTTACTGAAATTTAGTCCTACACCATGCAATGAGCCTTGTTATCATAAACTGAAGGTGCTTTTCTTAACAAACTGCTAATGCCTTTGGTAGTTGCTGTTTTCTGCCTTTTCTTTTGGTTAATCTATGTTGATGCAGGACTATGCTGAGAAAGCAAGGTTGTTCATTCAGGAGGTTGATACTGCTTTGTCAATGTGTTCAAATGTACTTTCACCTATACTCTTCACATGTCTTTTCTTCGTAACTTTATATTGATAGCACATATATATGGTAACATTTTATGTTCTTGCTAATTATAATTTGACTAAAATTATTTATTGCAGATGTTTGAGTTGGAACTTTTATACTCCAAAGCTTGTGGGTTACCCATCTACGTGAAAGAAAGTAAGAAATTGGAAGGAAAAATTTCTTCAACCAAGGTAGATGTTGCCTTACATGATAGTTTGGCACATTATTTTACTTTTCTGGTTCTACGCTTCATCTTTCATTTATATTGTTTTATTTGAAACTATTTTCTCTCTCCAAAATGTCATTTTTTTTATTTTCAAAGTTATAGACCTTGTTTATTTTTTATTTTCCTACATGGTCTAGAGATATAACTAAAATAGAGTATATAAGTGGGTTTGCAAACCTCACCTTACAAGTCGGTTTTGTAATGTTGAATTAGGTTTTTAATCCACTTTCCAATATGATATTAAAGCCTATCTTAGTGAGGTTTGTTGGGCTATCATACTATCTGGTGTCAGACCACCCATTCTAGCATAATGGAGTGCGTTAGATATCCCACATCTCATATAGATATGACTAAAATAGAGTCTATCCTGATGAGGTTTGGTGGGCTTATCATGCTACCTGGTATTGGACCACCTGAACACCCACAACTTCCAATCTCACGCTCGGGATGTCCAGTCTTCAATGTGAATGGGTATGTTGGAGATTTCACATTGTTTAGAGATGACTAAACAGAGTATATAAATAAGTGCAAACCTTACCTTACAAGGTGATTTTATGATAGAGTTAGATTTAACCCACTTTCTAATATGGTAGCATAATGTATCTTAATAAGCTTTGTTGGACCTATTTTACCATCTGTCTTCAATGTAAGGAAGTGTGTTGAACACAGCAATACCATGAACACAAAAATTAAGATAATTTTATTTTCAGAGTATGAAGAGCTAATAGTTGTTGTGGAAAGAGTTTACCTGATTTTATCCATCCTGCACCTATTTGTATGAGTTCATCTCTATTCCCTGGTACAAAGATTGGCTCATGTTCTTAACTGCCCCAATTATTGTGCTTGAGCTGTTGTGCACTTTAGCTGTACTGTGGGTCTAAGTTTGTTTATTTATGCAGTGTTTTATTTTTCATCTTGTTGCTAACATGATTTCTTTGAGAATCATCAGGCATGGCTGGATAGTGTCGGAAAGTGCATCTCAGCAAGACAGCCTGCTGCACTACACATTGATGTTCTTTATAAGCTAAAAGCAGAGGTGAAAAGAACCCTGGAAACTACAAAGGCTTATTAATTTCTTAAACCTTGTTCCTGTGAACATAAAGTTCATGTATAGCAATTATCAACAATAGAGGAATATAATTATTATTAATTATGTATTGAATTAATATAGTAATTTGCGCTTGTTTTGGTATAAATGTAACAATGAAGTGACTTATAAATTTATTTGGATAAGTCATGCATTTTTAAATTATTTCATGCTTTTCACATTTTCGAAAGTAATATACATTATACCCACACACAAGAATGTGCATGCATTACTCGATTTACTTACAGAATATAATATGAAATTCATGCTTTCAATAGTTTGGGGATCTTCAAGTTCAACTCCCGGAGATAGATGTGCTTCAGAATTTATTAAATGAAGCTGAATTGTGTAGTGCTCAATGTCATGATATGTTAGAAGGTCCTATGAATCTCAAGGTTTGCATTTTTAGTCTTTTCACCTCTCTTTTTGTTTTCTATAATGGTTAAAAGGCAACTTTATTAACTAAGAAACCTTGCAGAATGTTGGCTTGCTGCTTAAGGAATGGGAAAATTTTGCAGTTGATGTACCAGAGCTCAAGCTTCTAAGGCAATACCATTCTGATACTGTTTCATGGGTTTCCCACTTTAATGATGTTTTAGGGAGAGTTCACATGCAGGAAGATCAGCATAATGCTGTTGATGAATTGAAGAGCATTTTTGAAGCAGGTTTATCTTTGAAAATTCAAGGTATTGGGGAATGTTGCAGTGTTATATTGGTTAAGATTTTCATTTTCGAGACCCATGCACTTATTTATTTTCTTGTTAGTTTACACTGCCTCAAGGTTTGATTCATATTTTTCAGTTGATGAGTTGCCACTAGTTGAGTTGGAGCTGAAGAAGGCTTATTGCCGGGAAAAGGCTGTGAAAGTAAGTTATTATATTTAATCATTCTAATACTGTTTTTTCATTTCTCTCCCTGCCTTTCTTTAATATCAAAAAATAAAATGTTTCTTAGTATGTAGGGGCTAATCAACTTTCTTATGTTACATGCCTAGGCAGTTCTTTTATTAATGAAAATTGATTGAAATTATGTTAAATTGGTACAGGCACATGACGTTAAGATGCCTTTGGAATTCATCCAGCAAGTGTTGAAGGAGGCCACTATGTAATTTTAAATTCCCTTTCCTCATCTGAACTGGCACATCACTAGGTCTTAATTTATTTCTAGTTTCAACCATTTGCTTTTGTTAATTGATTCTTCAGGCTTCAAATTGTGGGAGAGAAACAATTTGTCAATTTATCTTGCACGCTTACTGCTGCCATTCCTTGGGAGGAAAGGGCTAGAGAGATGCTTTCACATGAGGCTCCTATTTCGGACTTCGAGGACATGATCAGGTTCAACAATGCTGGAGATTTTTTTGTTTATAACTTCAACAATATTATATTTGAAAAAAACTTAAAGAAAAAGAACATATTCAGTGTGTATGTAGTACAAGTTCTAATCCACTTTTATAGCTAAATGACTTAACTATTAAAGGAAAAAAGGAAAGTAAACAAAAAGAGGGAAGCAGGGAAGGTAGGAAAGAAAATAAATGCACCCTACTAACAAGAACGATCTTTTATCCCATTTACTGCAATTACTTTGGCTGATGATAACTTTTGCTTTTGGACTTCTTTTACAGAGCTTCAGAGAACATATTTGTTATTCTTCCTTCACTTAATGATGTGAATGATGCATTATCAGAAGCTAATTCCTGGTTAAAGAATTCAAAGCCATATTTAGTCTCTTCTATGTGTGCTTCAGATTCTATGCGGAAAGTTGAGGAGTTACAGGTTCATGTTTTGTTCTGTTAGTTTTGTTGCTTTAACTTAACTGAAAACATGATCATTATAAGTATATTTGGTTATCTACTTTTAGATGTTGGTTTCTCAATCGAAGCATCTTAAAGTATCATTTGAAGAAAGAGGGATGCTTGAATTAGTTTTGAAGAACTGCAGAACATGGGAGTACAAAGCATGTTCTGTACTAGATGATGCTCAGTGCTTAATTGAACTGGATAACTCTCTGCATGAAATAAACAGTGGTTTAATTTGTAAAGTGGAAGATTTGATTGCAAGAATCCAATCCGCCATAGCATCTGGTGTTTCACTTGGTTTTGACTTCAATGAGATTTCAAAACTCCAAGCGTCTTGTTCTACGCTGCAATGGTGCAAAAGAGCCTTGTCATTCTGCAATTGCTCTCCTTCTTTAGAGGTTACTATTTCTCTCTGGTGACAATTTCTGTCGTAGTTATGCATTTTCACAAATGTATAACCGAATGCTTTCTTGCTCTGCCCTTTTAGTGCTTGTCTTCTGTCTTGATCATGTACATGCTTCTGCCAAATATACCCTGCCACCACAAATTTTCACTGTCCACCCAATTTGGTTTATTTTCAGAATTATTAAGAGCATGGTATTAACCTGGTCTCTTGACACTGTTTACATAGAGTTGTATATCTGGATGCCCTATAAAGCTTATATCATATCCGATTACTTTCTTATTGCCATTCAACTACAAATGAAAATTTTACCGTGTTACTACTTACTAAAATATCAATTTTTCTTCACATGGGTCATTGCTTAATTTTTTTCACCAAGATTTTTCTTTGTCAATTTTTTTTTTCCTTTTTCTGTGCATGGGGTATAAAACAAGATTTGGGATGTAAGATCAGGTGTTTGACTACTGTTTGGGGGTAAAACACATGGCCCATTTAATGGAGCTTGGTAAGGATTAATCTTATTGAATTTCCTTGTTATTAATGAGGGATGTTTGCTAATCACGTAGGACGTTTTGGAGGTTGCAGAAGGTCTTTCTCATTCCTCTGTCTCCGGGGCTCTGTTGAAACTATTGATTGGTGGGTTAGAATGGCTTAGGAAGGCATTAGAGGTGATTTCTGGTCCTTCCAATTCTAGAAGATGCAAGTTGAATGACATACAAGATATTCTTATTGATTATCAGGTACTAGGTTATATAACTTTTTTCATTGTGTATTTTGTATTTTAGTGATTGATTACTTGTTTTGTTTGATTTGTTAAATAAAGTGGCCACGTGCTTGTTTGTGTGGAAATTTTAGAATTTATATATAATTGAAAAGGGAAAGAACTTGAGTGAAATTAAGAGAGTATCTTTTGTAGGTATTTAACCCTTATTTTAGAAGAAAAACGAAATAGTATAGTAAATGAGGTTGTGGAATATGTCAAAAGAGAAAATGTGGTTTTAATTTGTAGGTTGGTTTTGGTCAGGCTTACAATCAGACATGTTGTATTGAGGTTTATCAGATTTTTGCTTTAGGATATACTCATGTGCATGGCATTTTGCTCATGGTTGGTTCAGCTGAATTTCCATTTCTGATACACATGGACTTGTCAGCCTTTGCTGTACTCCTTATCTTTTCTTTTCCATGTTTTTCATCTTCTGTTCTAGGAATATCCTATCCTCTTCCTAGTTTTACTTCTTTTCTCTAATATTTTTAATGAAAGGCTAGAATTTCATGTTGTGTTTAGTTTAGCTACATCTTTGGTGTATTTTGTTGGAGTCAAATGTTCTCATAGTGACATCTTCGAAACTAAACATACTATTGAATTGGATTGTGTGCTATTATGTGCATGACTGTTTCAAAGGGCTTCCTTATTACTGATTGCCAGAGACTGAACACCTTTGTGTTGTACTCTCAATATTTTCTGGTTTCATGTCTTTTGTTTAATCCTTCCCCAAGCTATATAGAGCCTTGTAATAAAATGTCTTTTTTGCATAGAAGATAGAGTGGTTGTTATCTGAACTAATTTTATTTCAGTGTATGATTCCTTTACTGACACACAGACTGATCAACTTTTGTGTTTTCTCAATATTTCGTTTTTCACTTCCTTCTAGTTATATTTCTTTATTTTCTCCTTTCCCCAAGCTATATTTTTGTCTTTGTTATAAAATGTCTTTTTCCATAGAAGATAAAGTGGTTGTTATCTCAAGTAATTTTATTTTAGTGTATGGTTTTAATTATTTAATTAAATTTACGACCTCATCTTTTATTGACTCATTACAAAACTTGCTGATTGATTAAAGACACTGATTTAAGGAACTTGGGAGAGAGAAAAAAGTTGGGGTGAAAACATTCTAGCTTTTTCTTACAGTGGTTGAGAAAAATTGTTTTGGCACACACAGCTTACATCTACAACCTTTTTTCTGCAGACTATTAATATGACCTTTACAAAAGAGTATTGTCAACTTGAAGATGCCATTGGAAAACATAAGTAAGTCTAATTTGTTTGTTGTACAATCAAGATTATCCTTTATGTTAGTTTGATTTGTTTCTAGAGTTCTAAATGGCAGTTTACCCTTATGCGGTTTTTATGTTGATCTCTTCTATTCTTGTAATTTTTAGTGTCTTCCCTCTTCATTAATGTTTCAATTAAATTTGTAGATATTTAGGTTTTGCACTTCTGAATTCTTTTATAAGCTTGCATTGTAGTTATTACCATTTTCAATTTGATTCTATACCTTTCAATACTACTTTTTTAACTATGTCAGTCTCCCTGTATGCATCATCTTGGTAAAGAATATATTGCTTAATCATGTAGAACACTGTGGATGGAGTGGATGAAGACTGTTTCTTTTCCAATTATTTTTGGTTGAAGATTTTATATGCTTAATTGTATTTTTTTTCTGTTTAGGTTGTGGCAAGAGCAACTGCACCAATTTTTTGGTCTAAGTTCAAGAGAGAGATCTTGGTCTTCACTATTACAACTCAAGGTAAATTTTCTTGGTGTGTAGCAGGTGGCCTTTATGTGTGATTATTGATCAACTGATTGACTTAGGTTCCATTACAAAGCTATGATTCTCTTTTTGTGTTGCTAAGTTTCTGTATCGTTTGTAAATAGGTATTGATCACTGTAGTCAGGATATTCCATGTATTTTGTATGAATTGTTTGTGGCGTGATTTACAAATTTTAGATTTACGTGAAGCCTTAAGGTTTGTTTTGATTTCTTTCGTAGCATGTACATTATATTTTGCTGCACCTTTTTCAATTGTTTTTAGTTCTATATATATTAGTTTCCATGGTGTATCAAGCTTATTTATTCATCAGTTGTGAATATTATCATTGAAAAAGTGTAAGCTTTCACGCAACTTGTGGAGCCTTTATCACTTTGTTTTATTTTATTAGGACTGGCATATCAATGGCCACTTGAAAAGCACTGACATTATTTTCTTACGTCCAGGAATATGGAGATACCATTGCCTTTAGTTGCTCCGAACTGGATTTGGTTTTCTATGAAGTTAACAAGGTGGAAAATTGGAAGAAAACATGCATGGATAAACTTGGAACCTTAGTCCAAAACGAAAATTCACTACTTCATGCACTGGAGAAGGTTTTGATTTTGCAATATTTTTCTTTGCATGACCCATTTGTGCATCACATATACTTAGGACATTGCTTGATATTTTCAGATAAAGCAGACTCTAGATAGATCGTTGTTCATATACAACAAGTTGCAAGATCTGAAGGAACAAAAGCTATCTATCTGCTGCTTTGATGATTCTGAAGATCAGGAATTGCTTACTTGTTCCATTTGTATGGACTGGTAAAGTATTTCTTGTCCTGTTTCTAAAAATGTGTTCCATAACTCTGAATATAAATCAGGCAATTGCTTATGAGACTTGATAAGACCGCAATTCATACAATAACTTGTACAATGTCAAATTTTGTGTCTATCACTCTCCATATAATTAATAACGTTTCAAATTTCTCTTTCTTCATTTTACAAATTGTTGTTCTATTTGTTATACTACTAACATTTCTCATAGCTTATAATCTTCATGTAAGTGAATAGTATCAAAAAGGAAATATATCACATGTTAAATTATCCTCTTGGATTTGTTTCCCTAACTAGCTATGGTTAGGATTAGTGTAAATATGGGTTCATGCTGTAGGTTTTATGTACATATCAAACACATATCAACACATTGTAATATATTTAAGTTAATATCAGTTAGTTTTTCATTCTCATTCATTTGCCTTCCTCCCTCTCTATACCTAAAACCACAGATTTTCGACATGGTACAGAAAATTACCATACCATCATTCATAACCTTCCCTATTGTCATTCTGACAGCATCTTTCTCTCTTTTCATCTCTAGAAAACTCAAAGTCTACTCTCTATAATGTTGGTTTTCTGCTGAAGGAAACAATTTTGTCATTCGGTCTGAAAAAATTATTATTTCCATACTTCTATTAATTTGTTTCATTATTAAGGAATACATTGATTAATTTATTCAGTGCATTAATATCTTTCATATGGACAGTTATCATGCGCAATGTGCTGGACTAACAGAAAAAGACGTAGGCATTGGAAACTACCAGTGCCCATATTGTGAAATTCTAAGGGGTGAATTCCATTATCAGAATGGAGGTGCTCTCCTGGTAGGATTTTTTCAATTTAGCAGTAGTGTGTGTGTGTCTCATTCTTTCGGAAACTCATTTTTCCACCTACTCTTTTGCTTTATGCAGAGGTTTGAGAAGAAGCGTGTTGAATTGAAAGTTCTTACTGAACTCTTGTCTGATGCTGAAAATTTCTGTTTATGGTAATCTGGTTCTCATTATATCTTTATGTACAGCATGTATATGACCTGATTTTTCTTTCAATAATATTTATTGTTAGTCAACCCTCAACAGAGCCAAAAGCCCCAGTTTGGAAATATTGGATTTTCTAATGCTGATATTATGTATATATACAAAATAAACATTATAACTAAAATGGATGCAATTTTAAATAGAAAAAGGATAACCACGAAATTTTAAAAGAAAATGTTATTTTAGCCAAAATTTGTTTGTAAAGTGTCTCCTAGCTTTGCTTGTGGCAAGCTCCCTGAAAACATTTCGTCAAACAAATTTTGTAGTTCTTCCTCTGTAAAAGATACCAGCATCAAAAGCCACACTTAAGACAGAAAATATGATAAAGGAGCTTAAGAGACTTAATAATCTCTTAGCTGATCCATTGGTTTATAGGAGAAATTACAATGATTACAAAAGTGTAAAAAGAGAAAGGCTATACTCCTAGGTGCTAGAAGCAAATAAGAAAACAGTTTTTAGTCGGTTAACCTATCTCAACAAGTTACCTACTGAAATAATAACATATTCTAACAGTCACCTTTCCAAACTACACATAGATGTGTTATATTTTTGGGACATTTCTTTTCTTCACTTTGCATTGATAGTTGAGCATGCTTTCTACTCAATTTCCTAGACCATTTTTGCTCAAGATTTGCCTTCGATAATTTCAGTTTTTTTTTTTCCACTCGTGATACCTTAATTTAAATGTAAAACGCTAAGACTGGCAAAAACATTAGGTAAAGTTAAGCTACATGTGTTTTGTGGGAAGAAGGAATTATGGTTATCTGAGTGTATGATTATATATTTTGTTGAGGGCTCTATTGGTGTAAGGTAGATCATATTTTTGAGGAAGGAAGTAAAGAGTGGGTTTTGTAGTTCGTCTGCAGATGCTGGAAAACGTTGAGCATTGGATCCTAGCAGAATTGGAATTATTTAGAGGTTAGGTTGCATGCATTGTGAGCAGAGTTCAGACATATGTGGGATGCCCAAGGAGAATATTGATATTTTTTTTATAATATGCTTTTTATAAACTCTATATAACAAAAACTGAAATATGTCACATACAAAGTTCATTTTGGATATTATTAGAACGAGCTCTGCAAACTGCCAATCGAATGAAACTACATATAATTTTCACAGTTTCTTTCTATATTGTTTAGGGGGTGTTCTATAAGAGTCTTTGACTTCATCTTGTATGTGCAGGATTGATGAAAGACATGTTTTGGGTCAACTTGTTGAGAAAGCCCTTTCATGCAAATCTTTCTTGAAAGAAATTGTTATCCTTGCATCAGCTAGTGTTGATGAAGATATTTGTGCCGTCTCTGAAAAATTGGCTACTGCTGTGAAGGCATGTGTTTATTTATTTATTTATTTTATTTATTTTTATCTGTGTATTTCTTGTATTTTTTCACTCAACTGGAACATGGTTGTTAAAATTGAGTTAATTTTTGCTTATTAAATATAGGCTAGCAAAGTGGCTTTTGTCTATGATCGGCACGATACTTGCGACCTTGAGTTGACTTTAGCAAAAAACTCATGGAAAATTCAAGTAAATAGATTATTAAATGGTGTACCAAAGCCTACTATCCAACAAATTCAGAAGCATCTGAAGGAGGTATGTGTTGTTGCCTAGGTTTATATTTTTTTGGCGTGCATTGAAGAAACAAGATAAACCTGCCCCCTTTTTTTATTTCTCGTACTTATTCACTTTTTTGCATTTTTAAAATTTATTGCCAATATAAACAACTTTGAACCTACTCAAATATCCAAGTGCATGGCAGGGACTGACTATGGGCATATCACCTGAAGATCACTATATGTTGAAAATTACAAATGTGAATAGCTTAGGTTTGCAGTGGGCAGAACTAGCCAAAAAGGTTATTTTTTTTCTTTTGGTAATTCTTCCCTGTCCTTTATTCCTCAGGCTGACTTTTAATTTTAAATATTATGAACAGGTGGCATCAGATTATGGGGCACTCAGCCTGGATAAAGTTTTTGAACTTGTAGCTGAAGGTGAAAAGTTGCCTGTTGATGCGAACGAGGAACTAAGGGTAAGAGATTATTCATTTCTTTATTATTAAAATTGAAACATTTTTATTGCATCATGATTTTGGTAAGATTCTAATCAAGTATTGATGTTGTGTTCCAACAGATGTTAAGGGCACGATGCATGCTTTATTGCATTTGTCGAAAGCCCTTTGATTCAGAAAGGATGATTGCATGTTGTCATTGTAATGAGTGGTATCACTTTGATTGCATGAAATTATCATGCCCAAGAGAGGTCTATATTTGTCCCGCGTGTAACCCATGTACAGAAGGATTACCTTCAAACCATGAGAGGTCAGTTTATTATATTCGCTTTGGAATTACTTGAAAATTTCAAAATATTATTATATGATAGCCAGCTAGAAGGATTATTAGCTGTCAACTCCAGATTATCAGCAGAAACACATTTTGTTGCATCATTATAGAAACTAGGAACATTTCTCAATAATAAACTTTGTTAGGTTCCAGCTGGTTGAATGTCTGAATGAAAGAATGATGCTGTCTTCTATTTCTGCCAGAGGCTATCATCATTTTTTTTTTGTACTTTTTAGTGATTATCTGTTATTATGCTTTGCAGATTAACTACTGGTAAATTTGAGGAGCCTAAAACTCCGTCTCCCAGGCATTCAAACCCTAGAAAGAAACAGAAGAGAGACGTGCCCAGTCTCACTTGCAATATGTTCGCTACCAGGGATCAGGATAGTGAGTTTATTAGGTATTCGAGTGGGATAGAATGTCTAAGGTGGCAAAATCGAAAGCCTTTCAGAAGAGCAGCTAAGAAACGTGTTGAACTTCGAAGTCTTTCTCCATTTCTTTGCATACAACGATAGTTAAACATCGTAGACAATCATTGGTCATTAAATTGATTCAATTGATTTTTATGGTGCCATCTAGGTCATTTTTAATCCATCTTAATGTGAAAATTTAAGTTTTAGTTTCTTGTCGTTTGCATTTGATTTGAAAACTGAACTAAATTAGGATAAAGATGGCGTGAATTAACGTAGGAACCATTTAGTTTAATAGTTTTATACAGCTGACAAAAGTAAGCAGGATTTTGATAGACAGTTAGTTTTTATGGTGGAAATTAGATAAAACACAGGTAAGAATCACTCATCCTCATCAGTTATAAAGCATGCATAACTAATACTGTCCATGTACATAGTGTATAAGGTTTTTACATTATTCTTAATTATGCATAAATTGTCGAGATGACTCTTATAATAATGGTGTAATTTTCTGTGTATAAAAATTAAATTCTGTCAGAAGACCCTAATCTAAAATTTCATTTGCAATGTATATTTTGGGTTTCTGAAAAATCGGCTTATAAGATTATGCCTATATATTTTGTCAATGATAGTTGGAGAAATAAGGTTGACTTAATGGTAAAATGAGAAGAAAAAAAATGTGATATAGGTTGTGGATTCAAGTCTGTCCGTATTAGTAATAAATATCTGTCATTTGAAAATATGTTGACAACGATAGAGGTTCATGTAACTTAGGGTTAAAACAATTCTTATTAGTTTTGGTGTAACACTATTGCTTCATATTCAAAATATAGGTGTTGGATAATTTTATTATCTAAAATTGATGTAAGTGTTTTGGTGGAGTTTTAATATTTGAAAAAAAAAATGTTTCTCATAGACTTTAGTAGTTCCTTTTATTAAATATGATTTTTATTAAATAACGAAAAAAGAGAGTAAAACTTGAAACCCTTGCCAAATCCTAATCTTTAAACTCTTCCAAACCTCTTTCCTATTTCTCTAACAAATGCTAAATTCTTTTATTTCAATTTTATTACTCCCACAAACTTTCCTTTACCCTACGAGCAGCATTGTATACATAGGACAACCACAAGATGGCAACGATATGAGAGGGAAAGAGAGAACAAGAAGATATCCCGTGCTTGAGTTCTCTAATTTTGTTTGATATTTTAATTAACGAATTTAATGGCTTATTATTTTGTTTGTTATTACTTTTTTTTAACATATTATTTTGTCAACATAAAATTTCAAATCTTTTTCTATGTTATTGTGTTAACATTAAATTATTTTAAAATTTAGTTATAAAAATATCATTTTTAAAATAAAATTACAATCTCTTTCCCCTTTTCTCCTTATTTATAGGAGTTTTTTTTTTTTTTAAATACAGTACTAAAGAAGTAAAACAGCTGTGTGAATAGTAAACCCAAAATAGAATGACAAACCACCACAAGAAGGGGCAACTGTCAGTTAACAATTAATCAGTAGTTTTTATTGTATTGTGTTGTTTTGTTATCCGTTAGAAACTCAACCAATAGAGAGTGATTGCTACCTCATTAATCAGCATAATTAACCTTTCACAATATTATTATAAATAAACTGGATTAGACTTAAAATAAGTACTTTCGTAATAAACAACTTAAAATAATAACTTATTTAGAAAAATAATAGGATTTATTTATAAAAAAAAAAAAACTACTTATATTTAAAAAAAAAAAAACATATTACATAAATGCTTAAAAAAAAAAACATATTACATAAATGCTTAAAAAAAAAACATATTACATAAATGCTTAAAAAAATAAAAGTCCACTTATTTTTTTAAAAAAATCAATTTTTAAAATAAAAAACCATAAAATGTATATGACGTATTTATATATTTATTTTTATCATTTAACTTGTTTTTAGATCTTGACAAATACGGTTATTATGGATGTAAAACGATAGAAGAGTTCATTACTTTTTTTGTTTTTATGTGCGTAAGTTAAAAAAAAATAAAAGAAATGGAGGAAGAATTTTCTCTGCAAAATTAATAAGAAAATAGAAGAAAGACAGATGTCACATGAATTAGATTTAATATTTAATAATTTTTTTTAAATAATAATAATTATTAAATTATAATAAATAGTTAAATTATTAATATTAAATAATAAATAAATTTTTTAATAATATTATAAAATAATATTTATTTTTTAATTATAATAATAAATCATATTAAAATAATAAAAAATAATAAATAAAATTATTTATAATAAATAAAATTATTTAATTTTTTTCTCATTTTTACTTTTTTTTTTTTAATCCAAACCATCTTACTTTCTTTCCCCATTCCAAACATACCTTTACAGTTTCAACAACATAGTGATTTGAATAACAATACTCCAAAGTATGTTATGATGGATTCAGCTGTCTTTTATGCAGATCTCTAAATATTGCTTGAAGGACTCTTTGTTATTGGCCTCCCTTTTAACAAAAATCGATCATTCATATATTGTTGTTTTTCCTGTACTCCTACATTTTTTTTGCAGACTGAGCAAGTGCAGGTCTTTACTGATCACCTCTGTAGAACAAAAATGTTTGAAGGCGTAAAGTATATGTTTCTATAATGAAGTAACTAAAATTGAAAAACTGGATTCAAATAATATGCTCATTGTTCATAAAGTTACCTATTTCATCCAGCTAATAAACTCAGAAAAGAGACAAAATCTAATCTAGAACTTTGGGTGCAGAATGTGGAATTTGTTAAAGCCTTTGAACTTGAATCCTCCAGTTTTCTCCAAGACTATTCTAGACAAGTTTGCAACGGTAGGAATACTTCAGGTGAGTTCTTTGCCCTGCTTCTTGTCATAATCTACTGTTATGCTACTCTTCCCATGTTACTAATTTTGGTAAACGCAATGTGTTCCCTTCATTTGCAATTGTACTATGGCTCTATTTAGACACTTCTCAATAAGTAATTTTAGGAGTGAAAAATAAGAAGCTCATATCTTTTTTTCTTCTTAAATTTTCTCTCTTAGATGTGTTTTTGGAGAAGTTTGTGCAAATAGACCCTAAGGATGATAAGAATGTACTAAGCCAATGAGGCCTTAAGTTGATATTTGTATATTTTTTTTCTGAAGTAGGAAATGGTTTATTTGTTCTTTTTAACAAACTCTTCATAAGCTACATGTATGACAATGAGAGCCTTGAACTGAAGAGTTAGGGATTCCTTGACTGCAATTATTGGGCCACATCCTCTACTAGATGACCATCTCACAATTATGTACTACTTCACCACTATATTCTGTCTGGTCTTCATGCTTCTGATAGGAATTAGATTCAATTGAAAATTAAAATTTTTATTTGCTATTGGAGAAATGGATCCTAATTTATTTGCACGGGACTTTGAATTTTATCTGAACTACATAAACATTGTTTAGATTTTGTCACTTTAGGTTGCATGTTATGTTGAACTATATAACTAGGTATTTGTTTACATCTGGTTATATGTTTCTATTTTCTAGGGGTACCTGGATTTTGTCAACAGGAAAATGAAGCTGCAGTGAGGAACTCTTAATTGTTACTTTTCAACTTGCTATGTTAATCTCTTTCTACAGGTCTAGGAATGGATCAGAAATCACAACTACCTATCTCTGAATTTTTTTTAGAGAATTCGAGCATCAATTAATTTCATCAATGGGAATGTTCCTTCTTTTTGCTATTCATTATGTTAATGATGCAGTTTCAGAAAATTTTCTCAATTAAAACTGGATACCTTGTTCCTTGTTATTCTCCTTTTAAGTGAT
Organism: Macrotyloma uniflorum; assembly: GCA_016859785.1. Taxonomy (NCBI): domain Eukaryota; kingdom Viridiplantae; phylum Streptophyta; class Magnoliopsida; order Fabales; family Fabaceae; genus Macrotyloma; species Macrotyloma uniflorum. Next base: position 1,718,856 of record BDMB01000002.1, read on the forward strand.
CTATTTCCAAGTAGAAAAGTTCAGTTTTCCAAAGTGATAATAAAAACATTATTATATGAAGTATGAAGAATTATTACACAACCCACACTTTTTGGGCTGTTTTATATACATTACAGGTGCAACCACCCTGGCCCACGATAAAATTGGACTCAAATTTTATTTTTTAGATAATTATATAATAATTTTTATATTATTGTATTTTTTTCTCTTTTAAGTTAAACTGTGAAATATAGTTAAAAATATTATTATTTTGATTATCAAATTTTACAGATTTTCTATGTATATTTACAGATATAATTGCATATTGAATGAATTTTTAGTTTAATATAACATATGAAGTATTAATTTATAAAAATTTTATAACAATAAATACTTTTTTTAACAAGATAATAAAAATATTAATAAAAAAATTAGTTTTAAAAAAAATATAACAGTCTGGTATTGACTTGCTTGCATTGGTTGATTTCAGGAGTTGAATTAAAAATAAATTAGTTAAATTTTGTTTATTTATTAGTAAATTTTGAAAATTTTACAATTTATTTTGATTTATCATATGTTAGTAGATTATGTAGGTTTATTTATTTAAATATAAGTTTTTTTTTTCAAAATTATTAAATTTGGTAGGTTAAGTAACTCTGTTTATTAAAATATTTTTTTTTAGAAATTCGTATTGAACGTGAAAAATTAAATTATGAATGGTTAAAAAAAATTACAAATTTACTTATCACCAACTTAGTTTAAATCTACTTAACCAATAAATTAAGTAGATGAAATTCATTTTAACTTAAAATCGATTATTTTTAATATAATTAGTCTCAAACCTTTATTAAGTTAGATTAAATTACAGGTTAGAATCAAATTAATTGATTTGGTCATAATTTTTTTTTTAGGTTATGACGTTTTGTAGTTGATTGTTATACATATCATACTTCTGGATCAACCTTGAACTAATTCTATTACATTAACATTGACACCAAAAAGAAGAAAGATAAATATTATATATATATATATATATAATTAATATGAACTTTTAAAAAATAATCACAAAAAGTTGGATTTTTTCTTTTTATTCCTGCTAGTATGTTCAATATTAACTATAAATGTAACTAACTTTGATGAGTTTATTCTCAAATTAATCTCATAATAATCAGTTAATCCCTATTAATTACAGATATTAATAAAATGTAGTTACTCCAGAACTCCTCCTGCTATTTAAAACTTAACTGATTACTAATATAAAGAAAACATATTTATTCATTGTTCACTAATATAAACCATTTCTAATAAAACCTTATTTTAATTTATTAATTAAAAAGTAAAAAAATGAATTTTGTAATATTATATTAAATGCTAACTTATAACTTACACCGAATCTGATTTTTAATCTTATAAAAAACAAAAATATAACATAAAATAAAAAGGCAAGTAGGTCAACAAACAGTTAATCTAATGAATCAATTGAACTTGCATTTAACTTGTTTGGTTGATGAGTTAAGTTGTTTGTCTTCATAATTTAAGACTCTCCAGTACATTAAATTTGCAATCAACAAAAATAAAAATAATATACTGATAATGACAAATCTGTATTCATATATTGATATTTTAACTGTGTATTATTTTAAAAAAAGTTATTAATGATTAAAAATATATTATATTATTTATGATAAATGTAATTTTATATTCTGAAATAAAATTTTGAAAAGTTGAAAAAAAAGAATGCATGGAGTGGAAGATATTATTAGAAAGATAAGGGTTGATTCCTGGGGGTGAAGGGGATGAGCTGACCATTGGTTTATATGAAAAGGGACATTTCCTCTGTCTTTGGTACTTTGGTGGGACCACACTGTCCCTCCAAATTCATACCACTATTCTTACTTTCCCATTACTCTTCTTCATTAACTCTTACAATTCTTTTTTTATTTTTATTTTATTTTATTTTTTGTAATAGTAATAATGAATTTAATGCAGATCGATAGACCTATCTTTTGCTTTCAATTCTCACAAAAGCCTTGTCTTAGCCACTTTAATTCAAATGCCCTTTCTTAACTTATTTATTTGTTTATTTATTATTATTATTATTTTTTTTTAATTTTCCATTCTCTTCTCAAGTCCTAAGTGAAGTCCCACTCTTTGTCTTTTCTCTTCCCTCTCTTCCACCCCCTCACTCACTGCATTTCTCTGTCAAATCTAGGGTTTTGTTTTCGTAACCTGTTACGCACATGATTCCGGAACTCAACTCCAGCCTTCCTAGTTTTGTTTTTCTCTCTTCAATCTAAGGTCTTGATTTTTTCTACATTTCCCCTCACTAACCTGTGCTTGCATTCACTTACAAAATCGTTGAGCTGAATCTCTGGAGCTTCTAAGCTTTAGATCCTCTTTTTTCTTCTCTTCTCTATGGTTAAAGATCTAAACTTTTCATCATTGTGAAAACTATTTGCTCTTGACTTGTAGAAGGGAACCTTGCTCAGCCCCTGTTTTTGTGTCTTCACTGGTTTATTGGTTCAAGAAGTTAGCACCAGTGAAAAGATTTGGGCTTGAGGAGAAAAAATTGGAGTCTTCTTTTTCGCAATTGACAAACCTGTTGGTAAATGCATGGATGGAAGAGAAGGTATGGCTTTTCCTGGGGGCTCTGCTCCATATTACATGCAGCATAGAGGAGGAGGGGTTAGTGCGTCTGGTCCTGGAACTGGAACACCCTCTGGGTTCCAACCACCCTCTGGGTTCAGAGCTTTGTCAAATGTCTCTACAGGTTCTACATTTTCAGTAGAGGCTGAGCCTCAGCCTCAGCCTCTGTCGCAGTCCCAGTCTCAGCCTCAGGCTCTGTCTCAGTCCCAGCCTCAGCGTGGTGGTTTTGGTCATGGCATTAACTTAGGTTCCTCACCTGATGGTGGAGGTGGAATGTCTTCTTCCGGTGAGTCTGTGAAAAAGAAGAGGGGGAGGCCGAGGAAGTATGGTCCTGAGAGTGGGACTGTTTCCCTGAGACTCTCTCCCTTGTCTGCCACTGCTAATTCCACCCCGGGGTCAGGCACATCAGCTGAGAAACGGCCCAGAGGACGCCCACCTGGAAGTGGAAGGAAGCAACAGCTTGCCACTCTAGGTACTTCTATAATTATGTTAGTCTGAAATTATAATTTCCTGTTGATCGCTCGATCTGTTGATATTGGGATTCAGCTTCTCAAAAGTGAAACTATCATTTGAAAGATAAAAGTGGGATGTTAATAATTCTTGATAAGGTCCCAAAAAGATCTTACTTTGTTTCTCTGGCCCTGAAGTTGACAGCTCCCTGACAAGTTCAAGTTTTTCCTATTGAGGTTGTCTACTTGCCTTTAAGTTCAACCTTGTAGGTTATGGATGAAACAAAATTGGGGATCAAAGCAATGCGATTAAACATTTTTAAGACACTAAGTCATGCATTTTATCTGAGAATATTAGTGGAAGACATATTGTTAAAATATATGTACACGTATAACAAACTGTGAGGTTGTTAAAATCTGATTTTATGCTTATTTGGTGGTAACAAAAATTGATAACTGTTTAAATTTATGATTAACATCCCAACTTTGGGTTTTCATTTTGCTGTCTTTGGTAATATTCTAAAGAAAGGCCGTGGATGTGTACCCCTTCATACTGTTATTTTTCCATTTCTACATGCTTTATTGTTTGAAGTGGCAATTTCTATTTTGTTATTTTATTTTGCTTTTTTCTGTTTGGAATATTTTTCTATATTTTGCCATTATTGTGCTTTATGTTTGTGGTCCTGGACTCCAAGTTATTGTTATCTCATTACTTCTTATTTATAAATCCTGCTTCAGAAATACCTGAATTGATAGTGATTGTAATATATGGATCTTTTAAACATTTACAAGATCGGTTGAACTGAGGCAATTAGTGTGTGTATGTTTCTGCTACTTTTAAAAAAAAAAAAAAACAATATTTTTTTTGTCTAGCATCCTGAAAAAACTTTTAAAAAGAAATTAAAAAAAAAAGTTCTGAAACATGTGCTCAAGCAGAAGCAAGTGCCCATTATTACTATTTCTGAAGTTTGAACTTATGTGCGGGTTCTCAAACATGTGCTTAACAGAAGCAACATCATGATTCTAATTTCTGGTCTAGTTTCACTCTAAAGAATTCAGAAACCATGGAAAGCTAAACACTTAATTTTGCACTACGCTTCCCTCTCTGATGAAATTGTTTATTTTCTATTATTTTGATGGTAGTAATTGAAAATGTCATGGTTATCAATTTTGCCATGAAATATGTAAACTTTAACAGTGGTTTGTTTCTCTCTTCCTAGGTGAATGGATGAACAGTTCTGCAGGATTGGCCTTTTCACCACATGTTATCACTGTTGGAGTTGGGGAGGTATTTCAAGTTTCTATCATTTTTTTAATTCTCTTACTGTCTTTTAAAATCTTAATATATAAATGTTTTAGCTCACGTTGGGTATTTCAATTTTAGTAACTCCTAAATAATTGTTGACATCAATATGATGAAAAGTTATTTTTGATGATTTGAGAGACGTTGTGATCTGTACTTCATGTACACATTAAAAAATGATCAAAAGTAATTTAGAACTGATATTATGTTTTTTAAATTTTAGGGTGCTTCTCTGTTATTGTTCATAATATTAATATGATTATTTTATTTTACCATCCGTGACATGTAAGTCTCATGGACGGTCAATTGCAATACTGAGTGCACACAAGGATTGAATATTCTAGTAGTGTGGAATTGTCAATGGCATATAAACTGAAGATTATATTACACGTCAGTGTGGATGCTGATTGGATACAAAAATGATGATATTTAATGGAAGTATCTAATTTTTAATTTCAGCCTTTAAGTAATAGATACAGTTTCTTATTCATCATGTAAACCTTCGAGAAAGATTGTTATTTATGATTGCATATTAATTTAAATGTTCCTTGATTGTAAACTTTCTCTGTTTCAGGACATTGTAGCAAAGTTATTCTCATTTTCACAGCAGAGACCAAGGGCATTGTGCATCTTAACTGGAACTGGGACAGTTTCATCTGTCAGTCTGCGCCAGCCAGCTTCTACTAGCGTCAGTGTTTCTTTTGAGGTTAAAGAACTGAACACTACATACCTCCACTTCTAGAAATTTTAAATCATAAATATCGTTTCATCTCTCTCTCCTTTCCATGTTTCTAACTTAGGGACAAGTTATTATGTAGCAAGTTGATTTAGTTCTGTGCTGTTCAAGAAAAAGGGGTAAATGATAGCAATTCTGGTATTGCAATGTGTAAAATTCAGCTTTATGCAACGGCTAATGAGATTGAGTACTGTTTAAAGTGAATAAGTTTGTTGGTTCTTATTATGATGCAATAGTAAATATTTTATCTTTTATGTTTTACAGGGCCGGTTTCAAATATTATGCTTGTCTGGTTCTTACTTGGTTGCTGAAGAAGGTGGACCACGCAGTAGAACAGGTGGCATGAGTGTTTCTCTTTCTAGTTCTGATGGTCATATTATTGGTGGTGGTGTTGCTCGCCTTATAGCTGCAAGTCCAGTGCAGGTATGTACTTAATTGCCCCAAACTCTATTTCTTGTACTTAATTTTTCTTATTCTACTTGCATGCTGATTCAAGATATTATGCTAAAACAATAAGTTCAGCATCTGGAGGGTGTATTGTGAGTGGGGTGGAAGCAGTGGGGATAGGGATGTTTAAGCCTAATAATGATTTACGTTCTTGTGCATCTTTGCATGCTTTAGATTCAAACCTTCACCAAAACATTGATAATTTGAGACTTTGCTTGGTGCAGGTTGTTGTATGCAGTTTTGTATATGGAAGCTCTAAGCCAAAGATTAAACAATTGACCACTACTACAAAAGATAGCAGTTCTGAGCCTCAGAGTAGTGACAAGTTAGCTTCTCCAGCCAGTGCTCCTCCTAATCAAAACTACACCTCTTCTACTTCCACAGGCATTTGGCCTGCTTCATCAAGGCCAGTAGAGGTGAAAAGTGCACATCCACACACTGGTATTGACTTGACGCGTGGGTGAACAACTATTCTACAAGAGACATTGCCGTTTTGTATAGATATCTCTTGTTGTAAATGAACCGAATTTGTGAGCATTGTGACTCTTGCTATCCCCGTTTATGGGTGACAAGTTCTTGCTAACCTACCTATGCTGTAACCAATGGATTTCAGGGTTAAGTAACATTCTCGACTTGTGCAAAAGATGTTTGGTGAAGTGAAAGGCAAAAAGTCAAGATCAAGTTGAAAGCTTGATGTGCTGCGTAATGGCACGTCTAGGATCTCACTTTGATGTCCGCTTGATATGACATGTTAATTTCATCCTCGTTCCTCAATGCCACCTCAACTCACATTTTGTTTACTAGTTCTGTTTCCATGCATTAAATGTTTACTTTCCTCTAATTTCTCAACTACTTGAGAGTAAATAATAGATCAGACATTCGTTTAAGGTTTACGATTAATCAGTAACTTTCGGCACAGATGATTTATCAAGAAGGAATAGGCCTGTGCTTTTACGAATCCTGCATGGCATCAGAAATATGTGCAATCCATTCCACTTAATCGTCTTTAGGAAAATGATTGGCTAGTCACTGCTAATAAGATTCATGGGAGAGGTTCTATTGGAGGTACTGTGTGGTTGCTCCTAATTAGTAGGTGAGGCAACTTATCTTTGCCTATGATTAAATTAAAATATTGATACTTCCATTTTTTCTTGTATATATGCATTTATTTTTAGCGATTGACTTTCATTTTAAGTGGAAAATATTGCGTTGTGTTACAGTTAGTGTGTAAATACGATAATATTAAAATATAGAAATGTGAAGATATTTATAAGAATTTTATTCATTAACTAATTTATTATTTTTCTTAATATATATGAAAAATTTAAATGAAATAAAGTGGAAACGATAATAATTTTGAGGAGCATGGTGCTTCCTTCAGAAAAAAAAAGGAGGCGTATTAGACCTTACATCGTAGTGAACTATGATGATGGTTAATTTTAACTTTAAGCTGCTATAGGAATAACTTTTGTGGGAGTTTTATAAAGTAAAATTCAAAATGTAGCATTTATAAAAGGTAAATAACATTAGTTAAAAAATCATTAAAATGGAATCTTTCATAGTTGAATTTGTTTATAATTAAGGAATATTGGGGGTTAAAAAAAACTAACGAGGAATATGGATTATGGCTGGGAGAATGATAGCAATGAATTAAAACAGAACAATTATAACACAATGACAAGGTACATGATGTTGACAAGATTAAGCATAACATAAGTGCATATTGCATAAATTGCCAAGGTTGTCAAGGAACTAAGACAAGACATTCGCCATATCCTCTCCGCCGAGTTGCCTTCACGAAATACCCAGAAGTTGACGGATTTCTCTCTGCATTGCAATTTAAAAGATGACAAGAGAATTACAATAGAAGCAGCATAAAGTAATTTCAAGAATTATTTAGTCCTTACCTCAAGGCTGAGAAAAGTCGTGGGATAATAGCGACCCACTACTTGTCCCTTCTTATCAACCACAAACTTGGCAAAGTTCCACTGAATATCATCACCAAAAATTCCCCATTTACCGGACTTCAAGAATTTATACAGAGGAGCAGAATTGTCCCCATTCACTTCAATCTAGCACAAGAGCGAATGAGATATATAATACCAGTGCATGTCACGGTTATAAGCAAAATTTAGAAGAATATCAGTAGTCATATACTTTGTACAATCAACTAGTGAAGAATGCAATATCTAAATTACTAGACAAAATAGCCTGAAGCAGTTGAAAATCATTAAGAGAATCTTTTCTATAGAAAGCATAACGAGAGATTAGGATGGAGCATAAAATATGAAGCCAACCAAGACAAAGATCATAGATTTACTAGACTTTAGAGTAGATCATTAGCTACAAGTCTGAAAATACTGAAATATATATGAAGGTTCTTTTCTTTATTTGGAAACATCATGACACAATTTTGGCAAGTTGAGTGCTTAAGAATAATAGTTCGTGCATGTTGACCTACCTTATCAAAGATGGGGAATTCAGATTTGAAACGAGTGCAGACAAAATCCAGAATTTTATCATTGCTTTCTGGTTCTTGCTCACCAAATTGGTTACATGGAAATGCCAGAATCTCCAAGCCTAAGTGTAATAACCCAATCAATTGTATTAATTAAATATATTTATAAGACAACAAAAGAAACAAAGATAATCAGAGTAATCTATCACAAGATCAATGTCCAAAACAGGGTTCCTCCCTAACATAAGTTTTCCATGCTAGCCATCTTGAACCGCCTACTCCACTATATCGTCTAGGTTTGGCACGTAACTCCGGGCCCCCATGGCCTTGTTCCATCATCATTTGAAATGGATAATAATCTCTCGCAATAGGCGTCAATATGCCCCAACAGCCCACAAAAGTAGTAAAACGGTCTTAACCACTCATACTTGAATAACACCTCCTTAACTTCACCTGTTGGTTCCTTGATTTTCTTTTTACCTTTTCAAGTGTTTGCACACATCCACCAACACCCTATTTGCATGTAGTTTTTTCCAAAAGCATTAAGTATGATGCATGTCATATTCTAGAAATTCTCTAATAAAATTTGCCAAATACTTCCCTATTGTTTTCGATAAGAACCCCTTCGGGAGTTGGTGGACTTGGCTCAGAACAGAACTGTAAATACAGGAATCTGAGTAGGGTTGTCGCCTTCTTGCATCATCCCCAAGATGAGGAGGTGATTATCGAACAACCAGGATCCCTGTTTAAGGATTCCCTGAATATCAATGTGATGGAAAAACTCCTGCCATAAGCTCCTTCATTACGCGTGATCTTATGGGTTTATATGTTAGGACCTCTCGACTAGACACAGGGAACACACCAGTCCCCTCCTGTTCTTCAAATGGATCTCTATTTCACCTTCGTCTTCGTCCATTCTTAAAGCCTGTAAATGTATTGTGGTACCCTCAATATAGTTGTTAACCATGACATGATGTGGGATGGATTTGAAAAACATGGCAGCTGCGTAAGGCTAACTATGCAAAATATCAGAGGGGGAGAGGCATCTTACTAGGAGAGATAATCGTCTTTTCCCTTCACTATTACTCAAATAATATTTATCCATAGATTGCTTCTCCTAAGGTTATTTTATGATAGTTCCGGTTGGAAATGTTAAACAAGAAAAGAAACACTAAAAGGGTCTAATACAATACAAACCTTGGCCTTTATACTTCTCATATAATTCATTCAGCTCTGTATAATTGGAGTTGGTCAAGCCGCTGCCTCAATCAGAAAAAGAAAGTAGAATTGTAAATATTCAGCATTTATACGATTACCAGTGAGAATAGTTATTGGCAAGTAAAAAATAGATACTGCTGAAAAGTTATTAACTAGAAAAAAAATGAAAATATCAAGATTATAAATTAAGAGAAACTCGGTAACAAGTAAAGGTAGAACACAAATTAAGATACCATTTAGAAGCAACATTGATAATCAGTAGGACTTTTCCCTCGTAAGTGGAGAGATCTACAACATCTCCCTTAGCATCCTGCAAGTGAGTGGAAGGATTGTGACAGGAATTTTAGTTATCATATATAGATGATATTTGTGTTCTTACAGCTTACATAAACACTTCAACTTAAGATATTTCAGATAAAATATTTTAAAGAATTAAATCTAGGTCTGAAATTAATTGATTAATGATATTTTTGCTTTTTTTCTAAATCCAGGATATTCCCTATGGAGAATCATTTGTTATTAATTTCTCAAAGCACTTAAAATTATTTAGGAGACTCTCTTAATACTCTTTTTCATTTTAAGAGACTGAATACTAATAATAGTTTGGTTAATACATGGACTTATTTTGGAGAAATGATTGGAATTTCCTTTAGTTTAGCAGTTGGAGAACATTTACCTATTGCATGTTTAGTGTGGAAGGTTGATAAAGAAAGATAAAAGGAACTATTTCACTTTCAAAATAATAGGTAACACTGCTAGTTTATCCAAATAAAATTAAGCTTGGAGTAAAAATACGAACCTTGACAGAAAAATCGTACACGGATTTTGGATCCTTGGAGGAATCGGTGGTCATGGTGTATCTACGGTGAGAAGAGGAACAGTTAAAATGGAAGGGCAACCCATCTACTCTTCAATTTTGAGTTTTGAGCATTGAAATGTATGACCAGTAATGCTTACACACGTGGTGTGACGAAGTTCTTGTCCTCTTCTACATATTATTTTATTTTTCTTAAAAACTTTTAGTATTCTGAATCTTTTTTTTTTACTTCTAATTAGAGTGTTTAAAATTCAATTGATGAAAAAAGTAGTTAAAATTTAATTTAAAAATTATTTTTTTAATAATTTGATTTGATTTAAATTTTAAATTAAAAATAAAAATCAAATTAAATTAAGCTAAATTTGTATTGTATTTAAATATATAATATTATATATTTAAAATTAATTATGGATTAAAAATGTATAAATATAAACCTTGAATATTATTTTATAATTTAATAATATTAGAAATTTTAATTGTGAAAATATGTAATTTATTTATAAATTTAAGAGAAAATTAAAATTATAGTATAAGTGAATAATTATATAAAAATATTCTCATGTAGTCAATTTTGTATTGTAAATATTTAATAATTATTTTAATTTTTTATAATAAAAAATTTGTAAATATTAATCTAAACCAAAATGTATTATGTTAATTTCATTTTTTTGAATTTATATTAAGTTAAAATTAAATTAAACTAAATTATATTTATTTTTTCTGATTAATTTAAATAATTATTTTGTAAAATATCAAATCAAATTAAAATTGTTCTATATAAGAATGTGATTGTGTAATTTTGATTTCTTTTTCTAGTCTAAGATTAATTTCTGATTCAATTACAAAGTTAATTATTTAAAATATTAATAATAAAATTTAATAACAAGCTTAATAATTAATTTTCTATTTATTAATAATTAAATTATATATTCATGATAAAATAATATATAATTAAAATGTTATAGAAACTAAAATTAATAATTAAATTATATATTAATGATAAAATAATATATAATTAAAATTTTACAGAAACTGGAATTTTTATAGATAAACTATATATGATTAAGTCTTTCCATTCAATTGAAATGACAATTATTTTTTTCATTTAATGTTTAAGACTAATAACCATGATATCTTACAGTTAAAAATTAAATTTTTTTATTAAAATTATATAAGAACATATTAAAAAATTATAAAGAAAAAATACTTTCGTCCATGCCAATAAATTCCGATCCACTTATTAACATTTATTTTTATTAAATTCATGATAAACTTATCCATTAAATTTTCTATTTTGACCTTATAAATTAATTTAATCATGTTAACTGATAGTTATCAGAATTAAAAGAAAAAATTGAGTAATATGTTGTATTTAGGAACCAAATTGACTGGATGTGAAAAAAAAAGAACCATAACTGAAAGTTCAATTAAAGAAATTAAAGTCATCACATTATTTGATGTTTGTTAGTCACAATTTGATACATAATGTTATAAAGCAAGTAATTCAGAAGTAAATGTGGAAGTAGATATAGGGTAGAAATTCCTCATGATGATATTCTAATCATTTATCCATTTAGTGGTCATTCAGGTCCATCATGCATCTAGCAGCTTCTTTATGTCTTTCTGCAGAAATCAAGACCAAACAATTAATGTTAGAGTTAACATTTTCAAGTATGTGAAGAACAAACTGTTATAGCTCATAGAAATCAACTTACCTCAATGCTGAGAGGAGAAGTTGTGGGTGCATAACGTTCAACCACATTCCCATCCTTGTCAACAAGGAATTTAGAGAAGTTCCATTTGATACTATCTCCAAGGACTCCACCTTTGCTTGATTTCAGAAACTTGTACAGTGGAGCAGCATTTTCACCATTCACATCCACCTATATATGTCAGAAGCATGTACCAATTATTTGAGTAAAATATTTACTAGTACATATACCATGTTTAAAACAGACCCTGATGAAATATGAACACAATATATATTGAACACTCCATCAACACCATATATAAGACAGTTTGCAAGTTTATATCTTTCACAAATTGGGACCTATTCTCCAATTCTTTCAAAAAGATTCTTGAATGATATCAGTGCCAACAATTATCGACAACACCTACCTTGTCAAAAATGGGAAACTCAGCTTTGAAGCGAGTACAAGCAAATTCTACTATCTCTTCATTAGTTCCTGGTTCCTGAGCCCCAAACTGATTGCAGGGGAATGCCAGAATTTCAAGTCCTACACAAAAGAACGAGACAGACAGAGAGGGTCTTTTGATCTTAGAAACATACACCATCCATGGTAGATAAATACTAGCAGGAAGGAAGATAATAGTAACATGAAGAACTAGGATAAATCAAACCATAACCGGAGACAGAAAAAATAATAATACATACATATATATATATATATATATATATATATATATAAAATGTGTTCAAATGGTAGGTTATTGAATTATTAATGATGACTCAACTCTTATTGTTACAGTAATATATATATAAATCATAGCCTGAAATAAAATAAGAAAACCATACCTTTCCCTTTGTATTTCTCATACAACTGATTCAGCTGTGTAGTTTGAATTAGTCAAGCCACTGCATCAGATATTGAACATCAAAATATATTTCAAGGGTAGGAAGAAAAACTGAAGGGTAAAAAAAGTACATAAAGGTTTTATATATTGGTCAAATAATGGAAGGAGATTAATTGCTATTTGCTAAAGTAGCTACTAATATGTTATCTCTGAGACCAAAATAGCTACCATTGTGAGGCAACATTGACAATGAGAAGAACTTTTCCTTTGTAATCCCGGAGATTAACATCATTTCCCCTGGCATCCTGCAAACAAACTTAATATTAAATGAATCCATGATGTGCAAGGGATTTATTTATAAAAGAAAAAGAGATAAATAAGTGGCATGTGTGGACAATCAAAGCAACATACTTTAACTGTGAAATCGTGAACTGATGATTTAGAGTTTGATTGACTAGCCATTCTGAGAGGCTGTGGATTTGAAGTTGAAATTGAAAGGACTTTTCTTAATGAAAATGAGAAGAATGAAAGAGGGTATTCAAACACATACACATTTTTTGAAAGATAGAGAAAGAAGCTCAACAAGAAGAGAGATAATAATTAATTAATGGAGGCAACAACCAGATAGGCCCACTTCTAGAGCTTCCTAGAGGCTTCACACATACACACTTAACACAAGGAAGAAGGTAAATAATTACTTCCACTTTTCTTTTCTTTTTTGAGTGACACTCAATTTTGGTTGCTATTCAAACACACTAATTATATGTGATATAACAGAAAATGAAATAAAAATTGGTCCAAAATGAATTAAAAGAGAATAAAATACCATCTTTGATGGTAATAAACATTAGATAAACTTATTTATAAAATGTTTATGTAATGAAAGTGTGTACATGGTTAATATTATTGGCATCCAAATTTGTAAGGTAAGTTGCGAACAAGAACTTGAGGTCTGCAATCCCGAGTTCTATTAGCTTCTAGATTAATTAGGATCATAAGAATGCAATGTGCCAATGGCATATTCTCAATGTTCACACTATAATCCAAGCCAAACAAATCCATTAGGGATAAAGATGCGATGGAATATGAGAATATATTCCGTACGAGAAAAACAAGAGGTTCCTATGCTTACAGCAGGAAACGACGAAGCTAGAAAAAAAAATTGTTCATTGGAAGTGTTCTAATGCTAGCAACCTAGCTCCATAATCAGCCATTCACTGTTACCTTCTTTTGATTACAATTATGACTTGAAAAAACCTTCCTAATCGTAGCGCTCATACGTATAAGCTTAAAAGGAGAAGCAGATATTCAAACTGAGAAAGAGAGAGATAAAGTAATAATTTTGTGGCACTTTATTATTGATGAAAGATGGTTACAAGTATTGTTAGTGAGTAAATGTGAAGAGAGGGCGTCAAGTGCAAAAAGTAAAAAGAAAAATCAAAACACTACATAGCGTATTGAAAGTGTGAAACAAATAAACAGTCAAGAGTTAATCCTTGTGTGGTTGGTCTAATATGCTGATCCTCCCAAGCAGATTATTCATTGTAATGGCAAACGCATCCTGAAACTTGTCAGGCTCAGCGTTGTAATCCCCATATACCAATCCAGGCAACAGTTCATATACAATATATCTCCTCATATTTTCTCTCTCTCTTAAGGAAATGTTGGCCAATCTCTCCACCACGTTTACATTCATTTGTGTGACCTCTTTTTTGTCCATAAACACAGAGTACTTATCATGGTCATGGGGCAAGTGCCAGGGATATTGGTAATAAGCAGTGAAAGGATCAAAGAGGACAGGGATGCAACCTGATATGAGCGAATCAAAAACAGATTTTCTTGTTGGACTATCTCCTGGGGGCTGAAGGCAAAACTCAGACTCCACAAAGAGTATTATAACTGACTCAGCCTCATCACACTTGACAGAACTGCAATTCATAAAATGGCATTTGCCATTACCTAATGAAGTGCATTGGTCGATTAATGTTGACCTTGCGTTGTCCTCTGCATCAGCCCGTGCTGCTCCAGCAAAACTGACAAGGTTTTTGCGGTTTGATCTAATGATTTTCAGTTGCCAAGAGATTATATCATTGTCTGAATGTGGGTGGAAATTAGTTGGGTGAGGAATTCCAATGTCATTGACGTGCCAAGGTTGTCTTTCAATCAAGAGCTTAATGGGGTTTTGCATTTTGTCAAGCTCTAACAATCTAGTACCCCAAGGAGACTCACTGCTTCTCCTAAAATCCCACGAAATCTTACCCAACACAAACACATGATCCTTACCTGAATTCCTTTTCCACGGTTCTTGTTTCTCAAGCCACTTCACCAATTCTAGACTCAAACTGTCCTTCACATCATTTGACACGTTCTTGAAGTGCCATCGCAAGATATCCAAACCACCATAGAATGGAACATAAAAGAGCTTTGCAACTGTTTCATCAGAAACCCTGCATGGATGCCTCAAGACTCTCGAATGAAATATGAGTTCAAGTGCGTACTGATGAGTCTTGTACCATCCTTTGCCAAGCTTGGCTATTGGCTCACCCAACCCCTCGTTACTTAAATATCTGCAGAAGTCCTGCCACGGAACCATGTCACGGCATTGACCCACCAAGTCCTTGTTAAACTTGGATGGCAAGTCATACACATATATGCCTTTACCATCACAAGTTGCGTAGTTTTTGTTTGACTTTGACCTCCAGGATCTAAGGATCTGCAATTGTTCCTCAACGACCTTAACAGCATTTGCAACCCTCTCATCTTTATCATTGATATCTATTCTACTACTAGTTGTAACCAGATATGGGGTATCTGGAAACTTGAGTGGTTCAGTAGTTGCATTACCCTGATGAGTTCCAGGAGTAATTATAGAACTATTATTGTTTGTGGAGGTTGGCATTTCAAAGGAGGGGTGAGTACCTGCAGACAGACAATAGAGGTTATTGAGCTTCCTTGTGGAAAAGCAAACATGAATGATGTTTCCTGTTATTAAGGTGGAGAAGGAAGACCACATGTAGATAAGTATTATGAGGAAGACTAAAGCAGAAATTCTACTAAGAAAGTTGTAGAGGATTGTTAGGCCAAAGTAAGATTGTTTAGCTTCTAGATTTCTAGCTGATGATTTTGGTCTTTTTCTGGACACAGACACTGCCATTTTCTGGGGGAGAACAATGTTAGTATACCTTATTGTGGTTTTTATAAAGTAGAGGTAAAATTAATCATGGTTTTCTCACCTAATACTTTATCATGCAAGCACGAGTTATTTTTCCTTGATTAATTAATAATATGCACCTCGAGATGTGCAGTGGACTAAATTATATGTTCTTTGTGGTTTTGCTCCCCGAAACATTTACAGTTTGGCATAATTTAGTGGTTCACATTCATAATGCAATTAGCATTCATCCTCTCCGGAATGGTTGTGCACATTCACTTTATCTATTGTGTTGATTTCTGTCTGTATTTTATAATTGTGGTCTGTCCGAAATTTAAAAAAGGAAAAAAAAAACATATATTTTATTTTACCCAGCACCTTAAAGTAAGAGACGTAGCACTTCACTCATTTAAGTTCTTTCACATCTAAAAGTTAGTGTTCTTTTGTATATTTTTGTTCATATTCAACACTATTGTATTGGAAAAGTCGGAATACCTAGTTATATCAAATCCATCTAGCTTCTCCGCAATACAAAACAAAACAAAAATCCTTACTCCCACCAAACGAAGACTTCCTACAATTGCCACGTTCATACTTTTTAGTCGTTATACCATTTATCATGCAAGCACGTATTACTTCCCTTGCGACTAAATAATAATGTGCACGTCGAGATGAGCTTTGATTATGTGTAATGTTTTCGTTGTGCAGTCGTGCTGCCAATACAATAATACATTTGAAGAATGGCATATTATAGTGGTTGGTATTCATAATGCAATTAAAGTTCATGCATATATTCAAATGTTTGATTTTATAAAAAGTCAAACATTGTCGATATCCATATATATATACACCACTCTTCTCAACCCGTTTTTTCTTGGTAAAAAACGAAATTAACTTGAAATGAAACAGGTTTTCAAGATAACAAGGTGACAAAAATTACAGTCCTGATCTGGATTTCACAAAACCTGTACTGGTTAAGATCTTGATTCATTTTTACATGTACTAGGGCAAGTCAAAGACCAAACATTAGAAGAAAGAGAATTCTATTTAAGTCTGACTGGTTTGCATGCAGCTAAGCAATCCACATAGAGATTAGAAGTCCTTTCCAGCTTGAGCTTGCGAGGAAACATCACAAACTATAGCGTTACATAATAAAAACACGTTCAACAATAGCAAATAAAACATAGAAGGGAGAAAAACAAAAACTGATTTGAAGCGTCACTTACACTACCACTATAGTATATAGCAACTCTACAGCATACTGTCTGTTCTTGCAGGGAGGCGTCGGAAGAAGTTGACTGGGACACATGGCAGCCTGTGGCGAAACCTTGGATGCCTCATTATGTAGAAACCTGCCAAACCAGCCACAACTTGAAAAGGGGTAACATAGAGCACCAACGCAGCTAGAAGACACAGTGTAATAAATAAGGATGTAGCACGTGGGTCTCTCCAGTTTAACAGTGCCTGAATCCTTTCTCCCTGGCTGGCCAAATCACCAACCACTGTTTGAATCCTTCCAGCCACACTCCTCAAGCGATCATACCTCATTCTCACTAGGTCCGGGCTTCGGCTCGTAGGGAAAGTGTCAAACTCTTCATCCAACTCATCCGGGTGCACTGCCTCAGCTTGTGAGATTCTTGTGTTCATGTGAGGAGGGTACCTTGGTCTATATCTGAAGTTCCACACCCCTATCAAAAACATGTAGAGAAAAACAGTGGGCAAGATCAATTCTGGGAAGCATACAAGCATGAGAAACAGCACATGAACAAGCACTGTTGTGATAGGATTCCTCCACATGCAGATATCACCAAACCACTTCCCAACTGCAAACACACCAGAGAAGACAGTCATTAGTCTGAAGAAATTCGCCTTGCTTCGCCGCATACTCCAAAGGTGAGAGTCCACATCCGACATGTATTCCACCACTTCCTTGCGAAGTGGTGGCTCTGCTCGGCCGAGCCGTGCTGCCACTATGTTCATTGCTTGGTGGCGTAGCATGTCTAGCTGTGTCACAGAGAAAGGCCTAACGTAGTGCATTTTAGGCAGCAGTGGACGTGAGTACAGGTAAAGCATGTTTGCAAAAGAAGTGCATGAAAACCGTATTGCCAAGTGAAGTTCACCCATCTTCTTGACCCCAGTTGGGTGAAGAACCAACAGTGGATATGAATGAGTGTAAATCCTGCCTGTTTCTAAAGTAGAGATTCGAATTCTGACCTTCCCAACTTTCAAGTCTTTTGAAGTACCATTATTACCCTTTTCCCCGATCTGGCTGTTGTCAAAGACACCAACTGTGAGAACTGTGGCATGATCAAAAACCTCCCAAGTGTATTGCTCGTTGTATTTTGGACACAGATTGTCAACAATGGTCCTTGTTCTGACCCATTTGTGACCATACTTTGCTACACAGTATGTGTCAGATGTGCCTCTACCTTCCCTTGTTTTCATTGGGTGTAGTCCTACAGCATTCAGCACTCCAAGTTCTAAAACCCCAATTGGTGGTTTCCACAATTGCTTTGCTGTGGGACGGAGATCGCTGCTGTAATGAGTAGACTCGTCAAGAACATGATATCCTCCATCTAGACATAACCGGAGTTGAATTCTGCTTGAGAACTTTTCCTTCTTCAACTGATCAACATCTATAGCAACTGGCTTTTCCAAGTTGAACCATCGAGAATGAATAATTCTATCATCAGCACGCCTCTCGACAGAGTTCAGTGGTATGATGATCCTCCCAATGATCTCATCTTTTCCAGGACTAACCCGATCTTCAACTGAAATGATTAAATGATCTTCAAAAGGTTCGGCAGCAACAAACAAAAGATCCTCATTCCAGAGTGCGCTCAGTGTTCGTGCCGGAACTGTCTTTGTTTTCAGCACTTGGCTTCCAATCTGCACCTTGGCATACACATCTGGGAAACGGTTTTTCTCTGTAGGAACCAGGTCTTGTGCCTCCACAATATTGACACGCACGTACCATAACCTTGGTGCATGATACACCTTTGAACGCATCACTGCAGAGATAGCATGTGTGCTGTCAACAGGCGTGGCTGCATCTGAATGCCATGCATCAGAAAACGCCTCATCTGCTTGTGTACCAATCCAGACAGCAAGCATCAACTCACCTTTAATCTTCTCCCCTTTCTTGTCCTCGAGACGGTACCACTCTGGAGCCAAAGGGCTATCTGGTGGGACTCTCAAAGGAACCTCATTGATGTCAAACCTCACAATGCCTACAAAATCATCTTTGATGAGATCCCTGTCCTTGATCACAACATCTAGTATGGATGCTTGCATCCGGTCCTTTGAAAAGGCAAACACCTGATTCCATTCAGGACTCTGATTCTTATCAAAGTGTCTAGTAATACCTTTGTAATTGCCAATTCTCACCTCAACAAATGGATCGAGACTCCCAGTAACATCCATAGAAGGAAGCTCACGAGCCTTGACAACCCTGACATACAGAAAGTACATCCTTTCCACAAGATCATATGTACTAGCAGTCTTGTCTTTATGAATGACACGACCACCAACAACTCTTCCCCCGCCAAGATATGGACTTGTTTCTTTAAGTGCAAAATCAACTGGTTGTACTGATGTAGCAGTGCGTACTAGCTTCATGGGTTGTGGTTCAGATTTCATTTCATCAGCTTCATACTTTGTTACATAATGAGTATCTGCAAAGCCAGTTGAATGCTGTTGGTGTTGGTGCTGGTGATGGTTTGTGTTAGGAAGATGATGAAATGTGTGTCTTGACTCAACCTTTTCATTTGGCAAACTGTTTGTCATTGCGCTTGCAGGTGCTCGAACTTCACCATGTGTAGTTGGCATGGACTCGACAACAGGAGTTGGAAGAGATGATTTTATGGTTGGATCATCAGTGATGTAAACTTTAAGGCCAATCTCTCCTCTTACACGAGAGAAAATACCACGCTTTTCCAGTGGATAGTGTAAAACAACTGCATCAGAGTAAGGGACAAAAGAAGTCCCAGTTAGGCTAGCCTTGCCAAGAAATGAAGTGGAGTTAGCAGCCTTTGAATGGCTGTGGACAAAGACCTCAAGTGAGAGATAGTGAAGATTAGAAGGGTCAGATATATTGAAGTAGAAGCTCTCATTCCAAACAGGGTTAAGATCCCTTTCTTTGATGGTCGTACGGTACTTCTGGCCATCAAAATAAAGTTCCACAAAGGCATTGGATGAACCTTGTCCATCTTTAGGTAATAGATTGTGAGCACTAACCACATCTACGCCTAATTTTAAGTTATTCATCATTGAACGTGGTGGTCAGGTTTCTATGTCCTAATCAGATTTTAGTGAGAACTACACGATCACTGTAGATACCTACAGAGAGAGGAAGAATAAATAAATAAGTCATGACAAAACAACTGAAATTTCAACGATGAGACATAGCTGCTTGACTGTACGAGTACAAACCTCACATGATTCACTAGATGCATGTTTATGTATATATTCTGCATTTACATTCATAAAAAGAAACATCTAAATATGCTATATTTAGATTTAACCATGGTCCAGGAAGCTATTGAGTGTGGAAAATACCATACAAACACAGGGTTAAGCATGCATCCTGCAGCGACGGAAGATTATAATAGTGATGAACAACTAGCCAAAAGGATGGACCATTTTTTATATAGTCAACATAATTAGATCAAAGTATAAAAATTGAATATATTTATCATCAGGCCAAAGATTTGAGCAAGTGCAGGTGTCGTCCTCCCTCTTATAAATTATAGCTTTGTGACAAGCAGGAGAAAAGAACAAGTGATAGTATATTGGTCAAAAGTATTGGTTATAACGGGTTATTTGAAAAAAAAAAAAAACATTTTTTTCTCAATCATGTTGGGGAGAATTTGCAGGAAACAAAAAGAGAATAAATAAACTAATAAGTGGATAGACTTTTTTTTCTGAAATAAAAAACATGTAGCACCGCTAACCCAGTGTCTTCGTTCTTATATCAAACTTTATTTGCCGTGGCAAAGTAAAAAAATCTGTTAGTTCCACAGAAAACACAGTTCAGCTAAAAAAGGAAGTAGGAACATTTAAATAAGTTACAGAGCTTGCATCAGGAGATATACGCACTGAATATTATGATGCATGATAGTGGATTATTTTGAACGGAGGGACCATGCAACAGCTACTGTTTCTTTCACAAAAGGAATCAAAAAATATATTGAATATAAGGGGAAAAAATTATCAGCGGCAAGCATAAGTTCTACTGGAAACGAACGAGGAAGTTATAAAACTGATACATCACCTTGGAAAGCAGATTTGCACGGGATCTAAACGAGCAACAAGTTCAAGAAGATCTTTGCTTGTACTGTTGAGCGAGCAATAGATGGAATGTAAAGCCACTGAAAATAAAAGTAGAGTTAGTGACTACCAAAATATAAACAAATATAAGGGTTGGCAGAAGGAAAAGCAAAATGGGGTCAACACTTACCTCTTCATATATCGAGCTCGATCATGTGCAAAACCCCTCGTGGAACTGTTTATGCACACGCATCTAAAGAAATCAGCAAGTGGCACTGGATGTTTTTGCAGCTCCAAGTTAGTGATCCATTAAACACGGAACATACACATGAGCTTTGCGTAGGGTGAATGGATTCAACTCACAAATTTAAAAGAAAATAAATAAAATAATTCGACTTAACAACAACATCATGCACGATGCAGATAAAAAATGAAGGGTCTCTAATAACAGCGAATGATAAAAAAATAATGAGAAAAAGCAGTATGAACTATGTGGCAGTGGAGAGGTTCTTGAGACAAGAGCTTAGTGAATGAAGATGAAGAAGAATACCTCGTTAGTTGAAGAGGCAACACTAGACTATGTGGAAAGGACAATGAGGAAGCAACAAAACAAAAATGGTGTGTTTGAGTGAGAGAAGAGGAGGGAAAAAGAAAAGAAGTGGTTGGTGGTCTATGCTCACTGTTCACTGGTCAGCTTAGAAATGGAATGGGTGACCACAATGGCACTGGAGATGGCACTATATTTTACAGTTTACTGTAGTGGTGAGTTCTGAGAGGTGAATGCCAACAACACACAGAGACAGGCACTGTCTCCAATGGTTGATGCAAAACACAAAGTACCCGTGGTTCAGTTTCTGACTCGTCCTTTTTGTTTTGTTTTGTTTTTCTAGTTTCGTAACTTTGGTTTCTCTGGTAATGTAATGCTCTTAATTATGCTACCCTGCGCTCAACTTCAGCTTATGTATGACACTTCGGATCACATCACACATCACATCGCATCTCATTCATATCCAACCTACGCCACAACCAACCCACACTGCAGATATGCTACCAGCTAGGCTCGAAGTACTCTATCATTTCTTTTCCATGAATCTATTTTAGATTACTCACACTTCCAAAAATATTATAAAAAATTTGTGATTTTAAAAAAATAGACAGATAAACATGAATAAAGGGATAATAATAATAATTTGATATTACTAAAATCATAGTAAGTTTGATTATAGTTTTATTTTTCAAAACATAATGCGTTTATAGTTAATTGTTACACAAAAGTTTAATAACTTTACGATTAATTATCACAGAGAACTTTTTTCACATGTAAAGATGTCTGATCAATTAATATTAAATAATTAGTGTGTGAAGAAAAATAATAATAGTATAGTTTTAATTTTTAAATTAAATTCTTCAAATCTGAGAAAAAGACAATCTACGATTCATTATTTATAAATTTAAGATATTTTAGTAAAAATAATCAATGCAGACGTGAATGAGGATTGGAAGATAATAAATTGGACATTTAATTGTAGCATGGGCTAACCCTTTCAATTTGGGCTAAACGTCATGGGCTTCATTGACTTTGTCATGCCATTAATACCACAGTCTCCAATGGGTTTTATTTTAATTTTTATCTTTCTTCTCCAAACTTTGAGAAGAGTATGGGCTTTTCTTCCACAAGCATGGCATGGGTGTGTTTGTTCATCCTTCTGATGGATTAATTCCCAAGATTGGTTTAAATATTGTGGCCCCTACCAAATTGATTTCTTCAGTCACTTTAAATATAGTCTTAATTTTTGTCTCCTATTTATTATGGTGCTCTAACCCTACAAAATTTTACCAACTTTTATCAAAAACAAACTCACACTTAATGCGTGTTTGGATAAAAAATTTCCCATATCCAGATTCACAGTTTTAATAGAATCCTACATCCAAAAAAGATTCACATTTAGTGAGACATTTCATAAATTCAAACACACCTTAAGTCATGAACCTCTCTGATTAAGCAAAAATAAAATATGTACTACATTTTAATCATAAATAAATTACTGTAAATATTAAGAATAATTTATTCGTCATCCGTTAACACATCAATTATTCTAATTCATTACAAAACATTAAAAAGAAATAATCGAATCGGATTAAATCTATCCATTTTATTTTATACATAATTAATGATTAATTTATTATTTCTTAAGATCCAATAATCCTTCTATTAATACTTTATTCATCAATATTTATTTTTTTGTTGATTAATTTTTTAATTTAACTTTTTGAAAAAATTAAAAAATATAACTTTAAACTTGTTTCACAATTTCCTTCTGGAAAATTAAAAAAAAAAATTGTTTTACAAAATTTATTTTAGAATTTTTTTGATATAATTTTAAACAAAATATTTTAAAATGTTATCTTATGGATAGATTGGATATTCATCCAATAAATTGGATCCAATCAGATTAAATTGAATTTTTATTAAAAGGATCAGATTGAAAAAGACTTTTCACTAATTTTATAATAAATCAAAATGAATTAATATTTTTTTTCATTCGATATCAAATAAATTTTTTCTTATCTATGATTCTCACACCTAATAAAATATTAAACAAAGATATCTGACACTTCATTCATTGAAGTATTTTTCGCATTCAAAATCTACATGTCTTAGTTTTATCAAATTAACCAGTTTTATTTACAGCCCCAACAAACAAACGAGCCATTTGCAATTGGCACATTGAATGATTATTCAATCCTTATACCATTTATCTCCAAGTTTTTTAGCTTCGTAGGTCTCTTGTAATTTTTTAACAAGAGGGATGAACAAACCACACTGAGAGAAGACGCAGCCATTGCAGCTCCAGCAATCCATGGTGGTAACCGAAATCTAGTGGAGGAGTAAAGAATGCCCGCAGCAATTGGGATGGCTAGGAGATTGTAACCCAAAGCCCAGAAGTAGTTTAGACGTATACGAGAGAAAGTTTTGTTTGCAAGGTCAATGGCAATGATTATATCCTCCAAGTTGCTCTTCATGAGAACAATGTCAGCTGCCTCAATTGCTATATCTGTACCAGCACCTATTGCCATTCCAACATCAGCTGCCACAAGTGCTGGTGAGTCGTTGATGCCATCTCCCACCATTGCCACCGTGTACCCAGAAGCCTGCCACAAGTTCTCCAATCAAATAATGACATGTGCATATTTTAATAAAGTTTTGTATTATATTGCTTAATGAAAGTTGTGGTGTTAGAGAAAAGTATCAAGAGTTTAATTTCTCTGTGATATCAGTGTAAAATCACATTGTTAGTTAATAAAAAAAAATAATAGTATATATGACATTTAAGGTGACTACTATTAAAGTCAATAAATTTTTAGTTTATATCAACTTGTGATTGAATAGGAGTAAGATTTTATTTTTACTGTTAATGCGTACACTATTAAAAAGTTGGCTAAAGGTTGTATTATATGGCTTAGATAATGGCTTTGTTATAGGGAATTTAAGTCAAAAAATTTGAAGGACGTGTAATTATGTATTAATTGACAGGGTTAAAGAATTATTTGGGGCAATGAGTTTGTTATACCTGCAATTCTTTTATTTTAGTTACTTTAGTCTCAGGTTGAGCCTCTGCTATAACAGTTTCAATACCGGCTTGTCTGGCTATGGAATTGGCAGTTCCCCAGTTATCTCCTGTCACCATGATGCTCTTAATTTTCATGGAATTAAGAACGGAAATAACTTCATTGGCGCCAGGTTTCAATGGATCAGATACAGCCAAAACACCAGCGACTTCTCCATCCAAGGATACTAAAATCCCAGTTTGAGCCAGGCCTTCAGCTTCTGCTAGTATTTCTTCAGCATCTGCTGAAATGGTTATGTTATGATCCAGCATCATCTTTTTATTCCCAACCATTATTTCCTTGTTTAGAACTATGGCCTTCACTCCATGGCCTGAAACAGAAACAAAGTTGTGTGCTTCTGGCCAGGATTGATTTTGTTCTTCTATGATCTTTTTGGCGTGCTCAACAATGGCCTTAGCTATCGGATGTTCACTGTTCACCTAATAAAGATATAACTTCAAAAATTATTTTTAAATGTAATTTGAGAGTCAAGTGGTCATGGGAAATGGAATAAGGCTTGCCTCTGCTGCAGCAGCAAATTCATAGAAATCTTTAATTGACATCTTTTTGAAGATTTTTGTAGTTACAACTACTGGCTTCCCAACTGTGAGTGTTCCTGTCTTGTCAAACACTATGCAATTCACCTGCAATATTGCAAGTTGTGATTGTCAGTGAATTTCACATCAAGATAAATGCTACAAAACTTACTCTTTTCTAGAAGAATCTTTGTAATTGGGTGGAACCACATAATTTCACCTCAAAACAAAGAGTTTACCTATAGAATTTCTCTGCTGTTAATGTCAGGGCCACTACTCACTTACCTTGTGCGCACTTTCTAATGCTTTCCCCCCCTTGATCAACACACCCTGTGTTGCACCAACTCCAGTACCAACCATAACAGCAGTAGGAGTGGCTAGGCCAAGAGCACAAGGGCAGGCAATGACCATGACTGAAATCCCAAATTGAAGTGCAAGCTCAAAGTCGTTCATGGAGGATGGTATCCAAGATTTCGGGTATGCGTGTAACTTTCCAGCTAGAAACCAGGAAATCCATGTTGAAAGAGAAAGCACAATGACCTGCAGAAAAAAAATTGGAACTGGTGAGCATAGATGAATTTCCTCTGACTCCATAAGTAACAACTAAAAAAACAAAATAAAAAAAAATTAGTTAGTACTAAGTTTACCAGAGGGACAAAATATTTAGAAATATGATCAGCAAGTTTTTGAACAGGAGCTTTAGCCATCTGGGCTGACTCAACAAGTCGAACAATCTGGGAGAGAGCACTCTCTGATCCTACCCTTGTCACTTTAACATGCATAACCCCATTCTCATTCAAAGTGCCTCCAATCACCATATCTCCCTTCCTCTTCGCCACAGGTCTTGCCTCTCCAGTTATCATGCTCTCATTTACATGACTTTGTCCCCATATGACAAAACCATCCGATGCTACTTTCGAACCAGGAACAACCTTGATCACATCGTCCTTCTGTATTAACCGACTATCAATTTGTTTTTCACTAACAACATTTCCCTCGTCATCTTGAGTTAACAAGGTCGCTGTCTCAGGTGTCAAGTGCATAAGCTTTGCAATGGCCTGAGATGTCTTCCCCTTTGCCAACACTTCCAAATACTTCCCCAACAGAATAAATGAAATAAGCATAGAGCTGGTCTCAAAGAAATCGCTTCCTTTGAAATGCCGAGAGAAAGCAGCTCTTTCCACAACATAGAGAGAATAGAAATATGCGGCATTTGTCCCTAAGGCTATCAACACATCCATGTTAGCAAAACCTTTGCGCAATGCTTTATATGCCCCAATATAGAACCTTCTTCCTATGATAAACTGCACCGGGGTAGCAAATTCGCACCTCAAGAGAAGTCCAATATTCAACATATTGACAACTTTGATATCCAAAACACGTTTAATTCCAGGTATATACATGAGAACCATGGATGTCAAGAAAACAGGAATGGTAAAAGCCAAACTCCATATGAACAGCTTGAAGTACCGGTTTATTTCCTGCTGTCTTTGTGCTTCTCTTCCTCCATCATTTGGAAATATCAACGCTTTAAAACACCCTGATCCTGTGGATTCTATGACTTCTATGAAGGTTCTTGGTCCTGTCATGTATGGTTTATAAGTTATGGAAATTTTGTTAATATCCGGATATATGTCTATGGTTTCAACACCAGGGAGTGCATGGAGAGAGTGTTCAATGGCACTAAGGGATTGGTCGTTTTTAATGCCATCAATTTTAAGTTCAATCTTGCTTATGTGTTCCCCTGTGCTTATTAGTATGGCTTCAAACCCGGTGTCTTGTATAGCTTCCATTAGGTGGTTGTGGGTGAGGATGTTAGGGTCATAGTGGACTTCTGCTTCTTCTGTTGTCAAGGCCACTCGTGCTTTGTGCACCCCATGAAGGGTTTGCAGAGCTGATTCAATAGTGGAGGAGCAAGAAGTACAAGTCATGCCTCGTACGTGTATGCGACATATTTGAGTTGAGGTGTAGTTGCAGTCTTCTTCAATAACTTTGGCTTCAAATCCAGCATCTTCAATGGCCTCACGTATCCTCTCCTCCTGCATGAATTGTATGGGTTGTGAACAAAAGATGAAAGAAGAGTTCAATAATGGTCATAGCCATTTTTTTCATGGAAGTACAAAAATAAAAGAGTGATTCATTTTTTTTAATGGATAGATATCTATTGATTTTTTTCTATCTCTTTTTTCTTATTATATTATCTCTTATAAATTTATCATTTTTTTTCTAGATTTAAATGGACTTTTTAAAATATTTTCCATTATTATATTATATCTCTTATAAATTTATCATTTTTCTTTTTCTTTTCTAGATTTAGATGGACATTTTAAAATATTTTCCAAAAAAAAATAAAATTAAGGGGAAGAATGATTTGAAAAATAGAAAAAAAAAGAACTAAAGATTTAACTCGTAAGTATTTATTAACTACTAGTTTTCATACCTACGTCGAATTAATATTATTTCTTTTAATTTGTTATTCAATAAAATGAGACTTTTACTTTCATTAATTTCATTTATTATTTTAATTTTTCGATCAATATTAAGTCTTCTAAAAAAAATTTTATTCATGTTTAGTCCTCTAATTTTAAAATATATCATTTTTATTCTTCAAGTGATTAGATGGTATTTTATAGAGAGATAAAAGAGTATAGTTTAGATCATATTTAAATATCCAAAGGAATGTATTTTAAAATTAGAGAGATTAAAATTGAACTTTAGATGTTTTAGACAAACTAAAATTATGTTATCCTAAAATATTTATTAATCAGAAATAAATAAAATAATATTTTATTATTACGTTAATTTAGAGTTTTTAAAACTCAAAACTTAAAATCATATGTTTATATATATATATATATATATATATTATAAAAAATATTGATTAAATGAATCTTCGCTTAAGTATTTTTTTTATTTAATTATATTAAGTTCTGGTATAATGTAGGAATATAAAATAGTGATTCAATTGGTATAAAATAGTGATTTATAATTAAATAAGAATATAAAACTGTTTTACCATCTCTGTACATCAACATTATACTCAATAATAATTAATTCAACAGTTAAATTCCTAACATATCATGATATCAATGCTAAAGTTTATAAAATTAGATAGTACTATTAGATCTTAAGAAGAAGATCCGCTAAAAGAGATTTATGTTGAGTGGGATCTACAAATGAGAAGAATAATGGCTACAGGAAGAAAGTGGAGCACATCATAAAAAAGTGCTAATAGGACAGCCATTATTACTAATCCGCCAAGCAAAATTTCGGGTCTGATGACATGCTATGCTAGTAGCAAATAATTTTTTTACTATTTCATATATATATATATATATATATCCACTGATAAAAGGGCTACAAGATATGTGGGTCAACAATCATCAGCTTTAAAAGCTGAAAAAGAAAGCAAAACAAAAAGCATATTCGTGTACAAGCTGGGCAGCATTATTAATGAACACTGTAAAATTAGGTTCACTTTGATTTTAGTTTCTGGTTTAGAAATAATGTCATGTTTTAGGTTGATACCTCGATTTTATTTATAAACCCTGGAGAATATATAACAACATAGTAATAATAATGCTTGTAAAGCAACAAGCCAAAGGGAGAAAAATACCTCAAGAAATAATGATGAAATTTAAAATGATCTTCTATTTTTAATGTTGTTCCATAAGAGAGACTAAAAAGCATATGATCTTGGGTTAAGGATTGAGGTTCTTTTATTTTATCTGTTTTATCTATCATATGTAAGAACATGATTAGTCTGTCACTGATTTCATTTTCATGAGAAAAACGAAACTGGGAAAGCAAAAAAAGGAAACAGTCACATCATAATCTTATCACACCAGCTTTGTATATGTATCAATATATTATATATTATCCAACTATTGCTTACAAAGACGCAATACATAAGTACCATCATAATAATATTGAGTCTCAACTTAGAAATTTTGACACGCAACTACCAAACTTCGACTATGCTAGCTTAAACATTGTAAATATTTATAGTTATATGCATTATTATTTATAAGTGGTAGTGTTTAACTGAGTGTGACGAAAATAAAGATAAAAATGGCTAATAAATACGACATGTGTGTCATATCATACTCACATAAAAAAATATAAAGCTGCTTTTCTTGTAAATATGGTAGAGCCTCTATAAATTACAATTGAAAGTGAAATGTCACCATCTAAAGCATCATTCTCTGTAGTAAACATTGAAAGGTTTAATTTATCCTTTGGTAAACTATTTCAGTTCTTTAAACATAATTATTGAGTCTTAGGGAAAGGATAACTTTTGATTTAATTAATTAGACAAATTTTCTGCACGAAGCATAGCACTCTGGAATTTCGAGATCTTTGATCCACGTACTTCCCCTACTTACCTCTCGATCAGCCACTTACTTTCAAAACACGATCATTTGCCATGGTTATGATATTTTAAACGTTAATAACAATGATTGAAGAATTAAAAGTAGAAAATTTTGTGAAATTTTATCACTTGCCAATATTATGAGGACACGATATACCATTTACGTACGCCTAACATATGCTTAAAGAACTCCATAAACACTAAAGAATTGATATCGAAAGGTTAATTTAAATTAAATAAAGCATCTTGTTAAACAAGTATCTTGGTTATTCTCAAGAATGCATAGGCACGCCTTTTCAATTTCGTTAACTGATGTAAACAATTACTATAATTGGACATTAAATTTTACAGAAAATAAATTAGTTCTACAATGAAATGTCAGCCAAAAATAATTTAGCTATGTCTTGCTCCATTGTTTTCATCTCAGTTAGCATGAACTTTTGTGATTTTCTTAAACAACTTAAGCAATATCCAAAAATATTTGTGAGAAGAATGGTTAATATGAAGTCTTGAAAAGGCAACAAGAAAAAATTAAAGTGGAAAAACGAAAGCAAAAGAATGATGAGAATATTGAAATGGAGTGTATGAATGGATATTGGGGTACTCACGTTAACCATTCGCGGGAAGTAAAGAACCTGCGCTTTGTGATTCAAGACATCAACAACGGCCTCTCGAATTCCAGGTAAGCGTTTGATGGTTTTCTCCACCGATCCGGCGCACGCAGCACACGTCATTCCCGTGACACTGAACAAAACCACTTTGCTCTCCGATCCTTCTAATTCCACCACCTTCTTTCCTGTTTCCACCCCCTTCATCGACGGATAGTGTGGCTGAGGCGACAAATTTCCACAGCACTGCAAACTACTCATGCACTCCCAACCCGCTAACTTCTTTCCCATTTCACTCTCCACTACTTTCTTCTCCACAATCAACCTCATAAACCCTATTTATAGAACTCGAACATCGCTTAACATAGTTTAAATAAATAATAAATAAATAGTTATAAAAAAAATAAATAGATTTTGACACAAAAATCGATTCCTAGAAATAACATTGCTATTTCTCTGTAGAATCCAATAAGAAAGGGAAAGGCTATGACATGACTCGTGCCGTATGTAATGGTTAAATTTACTTCGCTTAATCCGTGTAAAATGGTTAAAATGTTTTTATAAGACCAAATGATTAACTAATATTACGAAAGGTTGAAACTGTAAATCAATTGCCGAATGATTTCTTTTAAATTTCTTCTTTTTAAAGTTCAATTTTGAATCAATAAAAAAAAAGACACTTGTTAGAAATGTTCTTTTGGTAACATTCATCACTCTTCTTTTTATAATGGATCAATTCTCCACTGAAATACTCAATCATATTATTCTCATTAGTTCATGTATTGCTATAAAAAGACTTTATTTTAATATTAAGTTTTTTTTATTCAGTTGTGTAGAAAACAAAAATGTATGTATATATATATATATACACATGTATAATGAAATATATGTCTCCACATAAATTATTAAAAATGATCTCAACAAGTAACCGTAGATTTTGATTACAAACATCGTTGGATTTAATCCAAACTTGTTAAAAAAAACAAACTAGTTACCTTTTTTAAAAGTAAGAAGTTTAAGTGAATACTCTTTGGTTCTTTAAGTGTAACCTATGAAAAAATTTATGTAAGCGTATACTATTTAGGTCGTTAAAAAAAGCAAGCATTTTGAGTCTAACACGAAAGATTTTATAATGCACTGGCTTAGTAACAAGTTGTAATATTTGATGATGAGAGATAGATTGACTTTCCTTATTTTATCATTTTTATGGTATCTAATTCATTAGTTGATTATTACTATTAACAATGACATTAGCAATATTACAACTCTAAAGCCTTTTTTTTTTATTAATCGTTAGTTGCTGAAACGTTCAATGTGAAGTGTAATAGGACGCGAAACTGACATTTGATTCTTTAAGCATATGCACCTAATTTAAGATATCCTTTAAGTGAAATCACCCTCATTGTAGGATTGTTAAAGAAGAAGGAAAAAAAGTGAAAAAGAAAGAAAGAGAAATAGGTAAGGAATATCATAAAAAAATAAATTGTTTGGTTAAAGAAAAATAAAATATATATTTATAAGGCCGAGTACCGAATACCTTCTCTCCTGTTTCAGACCGTCTTCTTGTCGGATTGACTGCTCCAAACACCTCGGTCGGCTTAAGAGTTCACTAAAATCGAATAGGGAGAAACTGCGTTTACACTCCGACGCTCAAGTCAATAAACTAATGTATGCAATATTAATATATATAAAAGATAGAATGAATTACCTACTCATCAGAAAGAATATTTATTTATATTATATTCATACCTTATTACCATAATGAGCTTTTACTCAGAATACTGTTATAAATTCTACATAATTACCTTTAAATTACCTTTAAGACTTTTATAAATTATTAACATAAATTTTTGTTACGAATATCTTATTTATTACGAATCTCTCATTAATTTTCCAATAAGATTTCATTTTTTTTTGTCTTCAACATTTCAGTTCATCTTCTTCATCTTTGGCCGATTATATCTCGGTTAAATATTTTTTTTTATTTCTTGGTCCAATACCAATAGGTTTAGTAGGTACAAAATATAAATGAAGTGAAAATTGAATTATGAGATTATGTAACTTATTATTAATATTATTTTATTTATATATTTATTAGTATTAAGAAAAGTAAAAAAAAAAAAGTAAATATAATTCT